>CM037881.1:54670899-55270899 GCA_021292165.1 Shinisaurus crocodilurus | reverse complement strand
CTGGGTATGCAACGAAGTCTGAAATGTGCCTTGCTTTGGTCCCAGCCCCTTTACTCTTTGACAGGCCCACCGTCTTTCAGGATTGCCTGCAAATAGCATCAGTTGAGAAAAGGTTTAATCAGGAACTACTGTTGATCTTCTTCTGGCATTGGGGATCATAGGAGTTCTATGCTGCTTGGCCCTATATGCCTTGGCAGAGCTGGGTATAATATCCTTGATTCCTTTAGCACTCCAGTTTTAAAGCAAATGAGAACCTTTTATGATGCAGCTTTACTAAGACTGTCAAGGGCAGTCCAAGGACTCCATTCATCCTGCTTTGTCAGGAAGACTGCATTGCCTCTCAGATGCTTAGGGAGGGGATTCTGATGTCCCCTGTTTGGTTCTTGCAGCTGCCAGAGGAATGTGGTTGGGAGCATTTATCCTCCTACAAGTTAGGCAAAGGACTACCAGATTTTGCCTGTTTTGTTCCAAGGCCTGTTGTGTCGGTATCAGTGGAATGAGTTTTTGATTTGTGATAGTAGCCCCTGGCCCCTCCCTATGTGAATCCAGCCAAGGAACAGCAGCAACCCCTAGATATATGTATCTTCTAACCCTGGCCAAGTTGCTTGGGAGACTTTGCTGTCTTCTCAGGAAATCCTTATTTCACTCCATGATAAATGAAAATGTTTCAGTTCTCACATTGTCTTCGTTGTGCCCCTTTATTTAAAAAAGAAAGTTTGGTGCCAGTTTGGTATTAAGCCATTATTTCAGTATGCTGCGTCTCACTGTGACAATTAACACTAAGACATTCCTATACTCATGGAACTGGATTTCTGCATTTTTGTTGTTAAATGACCCAGTGGCGGAGAAATGACTCCCCTCAGATGTCAAAGAGAGATTATCTAGTATTTCTTAGAATAAAGAGGTTACAGTTGGTTGGGCAATCCAGAGGCTGGCCCTAGCCTAAGTTCCAAGGAAATATTGAGGCATATGGAGATGTATTTTGGTTCTCCTTTTATACCAGCTTGTTCAGAGATTCCTTTCCCCGCTGCCATGCACATACATAATACAGGCCTTAACACAGATAGTCATCCATCCGTGCATGCACAGAACCATGCAGGCACAGAGGCAGTCACCCATCCATGTATGCATGCATATATGCTAATCCAAATGTTAGTGCTCTCTGTCCAGTTTTCCCATCTAGGTCCCCACTCTCTGCTAGAAGCACCCCTGCTGCTTCTGCGATGCCTCAACAGCTCTTAGAGGATGAGAGCGCCACCTGTGGCCATCTGACTAGTTCAGCTGCAATGCAAATAGCTTTAGCAGGTGCAGTGGGAAAGAATTGGAGTCAGTCCCCATGATGGCCTGGAAGTGGAGAGGTGTGCCTTAGGCTCTCCTGAACCTGCTCTGCTACATGGCTCTCGCGCCTGTCACCTTTGCTAGGGGCTGGCTGGAGCATGCACACCTCTGGGTCCTCGGAAGGAGAAGCAGCTCACAATGCTGAGCGGGATGGGGAGGAACAGAAACAGATGGGCAGGGGATGCAAGTGGCATCCAGGAAGCCCAAGGCTGGCCAAAAAACCCCACAATACTATTTCTAGCACAATTGAATAGCTGGCTACTTTCCTCCCCTCAACTCCCTCTCATGCCCTGCATTCCTTCCTGGGTCTCTGTTTTCAGACATTGGCCACAACGGCCCGACACAAGCCACCTGTTCCTCTGGGGGCGAGCAATGCACACCCCTTCCCTTCCCTCCTGCTGCCCCCCCCCGCCCTGAATGCTTTTGCTGAGACTTGGCCTACAGTCCTGTTGCTTGGGAACTTAGTAACCCGATGCTGAGAACTGGAGTCTGCCTGTCAAGGAGGGGCCCATCTGTTCCATGATAGTGGCAACTGGTATGCTGCCCCCCCACCCCCCCACACACAGCTTTTGTCTCCTGTGAGCAAAGAAAATTAGCCACAGGAGGCAGAGGGGCCCTTTCTGCTGACTTTGGGCAGGTCCACCAGCTGTTTTCCAATACTGCTTACTGTCTTTCTAAGGTACTGGGGGCAGGGGGAGCTTCAGTTTTGTACAGAAAACAAATCCTTGATAGACTGGGCCTTTATTGGCCAGGATTACTCTCAAGGTTAAGGTTGAAGTGTGCATCAAGGGAAGGAGACAGAGAAATGTACAGGAAACCATATCTAAATGCATTCTGCAGCACAGCACCACATTGCCATATACCCGATGACAGTCAACCAATCTTTAGGAGCGATGAGTGGCCCATAGTCACTTGCCTGAAGTATGCTGCACTGTTACATGCTGCTTCAGAGCTCCGAAGAGTGGGTTGATTTAGCAGCATGTTATGTTGTGTCCATCTGTGTGACCATTTGTGTGACAAACAATGATAAGAACCTAAAAAGAGTCCTGCTGGATCAGACCAAAAAGCTAACTAATAGAGCATCCTGTTCCCTATAGTGGCCAACCAGGTGACTCTGGGAAGCCCGCAAGCAGGACAAGAGGGCAATAGCCCTCTCTTACTCTTGTTTCCCATGACTGGTATTCAGAGGTACAGTAATGCCTTGGATTGCAAGTAACTTGGTTTGAGAGTGTTTTGCAAGACAAGCAATTTTTTAAATATTTATTTAATTTTTCTTTACTTGATATACAAGCGACGTCTTGCAGTACAAGTACTGTAGTACAGCTTAAATTAAAAATCTCTGTACAAATTTTTTTGGGAGGATTTCATTTTGATATAAGAGTGTTTTGGATTACAAGCAAGTTTCCGGATGAATTATGCTCTCAATCCAAGGCATGACTGTATGTTGAATGATCATTGAATCCAGGCAGAGGAAGGAATGAAGAAGCCAATCACAAGCCAGATGAGTGTGTAAACCAGTCCTCCAGCATCCGGCATTCCCGGTTGCTTGGATCTGTTGACGTGTTCTGTTGAGAGCCAGTGTGATGCAGTGGTTAGAGTGTTAGACAAGGATTAGGGAGGCCTGGAGTTCAAATGTCCACTCATCCATGAAGTGGACTTGGCGGTCTTGGGCCAGTCACACACACTCAGCTTAACCTACCTCACAGGGTTGTTGTGAGGATAAAAGCAGGAGACAAATGACACTCTGAGCACCTTGGAAGAAGGGCAGAAGAAAAGCAAAATGAATTTGTCATAGGCAGCTCTGCAGAGATCACTCCCATACAAGTTGCACTGTCTGTGTTTAGCTGCTGTCCCCTCTTCTCCCCTGACCTAGCTGAACTCCCTGTGCGCAGCCATAAACCTCCACGAACTGCCCCAGCTCTGCCTCATGTGGTATCATGATTCTCACCCAACCCTCTTTGTAGTTGTAGTTCAGTTCTCCAACCTGGAAGGGGAGTGAGATCATGTTTGGTAGCCAGCAAGTACAACAGACACTATAATGGGCATGTGTCATGGTAGCTTATAGTCATGTTTCTTCAAGCTGATCAATTTTTAATAGAAAATCTTCCCCTCACCCACCTGTCCTCTCTTTTAAGCTCCTGTGCTATTTAAAGGTTGATACATAAAGTATCCAGTAGGACCAGGTGAATAATTGAATAATCAGCCATTGAATAATTGACAAATTGTGGCATTTACTATTTGATTGTTCGCAGAGAGAAGTTGATCCATTCTCCAATGTTAGTCCTACTTAGAGTAGACCCATTGAAATGAATGGGACTTAAGTTAAACTAACATTGGATACAACCCTCTGCTTCAGCCAAAACTAGCACTGTAAATAAATATTTGATTAGCATTAAGATGCTTTCTTCCCACTTCTAAACACATTTACTTGGAAGCTATTCCTGTTGATTTCAGCCGAATGTGCTTCTATATACGGTACCCTTTAGATGTTACAGCAACCATGTGGGAGCCGCTTTTCCGGCACATCATCCCCTGGTGTTGCTGTAACATTTAAAGACCTTCCATTGTGTGGGCCAGGCCAGTCATGCCATTCTCTGCCATACGATTGTTGCCTGTCTTAACAGCAACACCGTGGGAGGAGGCCACGGAAAGGCAGCTTCCACAACAATCTTGTAAAATCTAAAGGGCACCTTTGTATGCTTAGAACTGTAGCCTAAAGAGTAATTCTTTGAATATATTGAATTGCATACAATATAAACTTGATTTTTGGAATGGATCTCTCCATGAGCTCGTAAATTAATGTTTGCAATGGGATTCTTGAATATTTATATTTGCAAATCTGTTAATGGTTGTCAAATAGTCTAGCAAACTGACTAAATTTGAATTTTGGTTTTCATAAGCATCCAAGTTAACTAGGACAAATTTTATGGTTAAATCAGATAAGTTTTGTTCAAATTAATTTAGTTTTTACTAGAAGATCGAATAAACCCCATTCAGTTCAGCCTAAATTGAAAGTAAATGTGGTTAAACTTTATCCTGACATTTTGGCAGAATCTCAACTATGCTTACATTCCCATCAGAATTGGGTGTCACACCAGCATCTGAAAAGCAGATTTATTTGTTTATGTGTGACAGTTTGAACCTCATTTGTTTAACTCTTGAATGGGGCACTTCTTAGAATTCTGTACTCTCGATGCGGCAGTGTGAATTGCAATATATAGTGCAGAAGCTTTTTCAGAAACCTGAAAATGTCCTATTTCATTCAAAGTTAGGGCACGTTTCTGGTCCTCATGACTGTGTAAGAAAAATGTGAAAAGTTGCAGGCAATTTTTGTTCCAAGGTTAAACATCTTATATAGACTAGGTGGGGCTTGCAATCGGGGTAGGGCTTCCACATGCACCTCACCTTCTTTTTCACTCTTTCATAGCTCCTAATCCTTGCTGACGTGATGCTACAGCATTCTTTCTTTCCCCTTTTGTCAGCTTGGACTCATCCTCCGCAAACTTTAAAAATCTTGCACTCAGAATGAAACATTGAAATTAAATAAATGGATGTAAATGTCTCTCTAACTTCTCTTTTATACTGTATATGCTTTACAGTCTTCATCTCCTTCCATGGAACATTGAGAGAGGGTTATTATTGCTTCTGTTTTATAGATGGGGAAGCTGAAAAACTGACTTTCTGGTGTATCCATGGCTGATCTAGGATCTGAACCAAGTATCTCAGCACCAACTTTCTATTTGCCAGAAACACAATAGCAAGTTTTGTATAATTGATTCTAAAAACAGTAATTGGGTTTTCACGTTGCAGAATCTGAGCAGGTTTTCATATATGATTCCTAACCCTCACTACTCTGACAATTAAGAGATATATTATCAAGAACTTCAAAAAAAATATCCCTCTGATCTAAGCTACCCTTTTGCACTAAGAAGCATTAGTTGTGTCACATTGATATTTTATAAATGCCTTTGAATGTCATAATTAGGATGATCACTGTAGACTATATTTAAGCTCCTCAAACCAAAGGAGGGGCTTTAATCCTTCTCGTACCTTCTTTAAGCAAAATGTTTGGCAAGACAGAGGCATGAGGACATTCTCATAAACTGAATTGTGCCTTAATAGCATCAATAGAGCTTTTAAACCACGGGACTGGGCCAAAACTGCAGAGCAGCCTTTGGCAGCAAGGCCAGAGACAGCATCAGGCACTAAGCCTTGGCTGGCTGAGGCTGTGAGAAGAAGAGCAGCCAGAACAGAAGTGGGAGATGGGGGGTGGGTGAATGCTGGCCAGCCAATCTCTTTAAGTGCAAAAACACAGAGCTTTTAATGAGGGCTGAGGAAGGTTCTAAGCCTACTTACCTCTGTAATGCTGAATGTGGCAGTGGAATATTTTTAGGCCTGATCTTTTGTGGTTTGAATCCTCTCATACAAACACACACAGCAGTGACTTTAGGTTGCCCCTGGTGTGCGGGCGTACTTTTCCTGTCTTCGGCCGCTGTGACTGGAGTGTGAGAGCCTATGCATCCCATAATAGTCCTGGCATGAGATGTCATCTTAGTACTGTTCACAGAAGAAATAGAGGCTGAACAACATCCATCTGCGTGCACGTGTGCTCTCTCTCTGGCTCTTTCTCTCTCACACTACTCCAGACTGCAAGCAACCTTACCTCTGCCTGACCATTTTCCTTCTTGCCTTAGTCTCACCAGCTCTCCTTTTATACTGCAAACTTCACACCTCTTCCGTAATCAAAACAGAGCTAAGGAGATGTGACTTTCACCAAGTCACTTTACTGTTGCCACAGAGGCTCAGCACCCTGTGCTTCCCTTTGAGCTGAAAAACAGAGCCAGGTCATCATTTTAAGCAAGGCTTGTCGGGGCTCAGGCCTAGAAAACTGTTTTCCTTTCCAAGATTCCATCATGGAGCATAGGCAGACACAATAATGAGAGGGCTCTTACTGACCATCTTTCCTTCACCGCAAAGCAAACAGAAGCTGGGAACAGCTTACTATGAAAATTCGATGGACAGTGTCCAAATGTACTTGCTCATTGATAAACATAAACAGTGCAGGTGCTTTGAGAAGAACAAATAAGCAAACATGGAGTTGCTGCCCTAGATTGATTAAATAGCAGTTCTCTGCTAATCAAGGAGCTGTGTGTTGAGTGGCAGTGAAGCTAAAAGCCACCAATGGCAGGGAGTTGGCTGATCTTGTCATGTGTAAACAGTCAACAAACTTCTGAAAGTGGGACAGCCTGAATTTGCTAACTCTCTGTTCTGGCAGCTTCCTCTCATCTGCTTTGTGGAACAAGTCTGCTGATGGCAGATCTGCCTACTTTATCTGATTGGGGTGATACCAGTTTAGTTCAAGAACAGTTGCAAACTGCTGTATGTGTGCATGTGCAAGTGCGCAGGCATGCACATCTTCACTGAATTTTCCCAAACGCTGTCCAGAGAAACAAAAAAGGGTTGCAAAAGCTTAGCACGTAAATCAAAACAGGTCTTGTTGAAAGAATTCAGTCCCCTACAGATCAAAATGCACTAATTAGTCAATAATATAGCCAGGATATGTCTGGCAAATCTAATCTAATTGGAACACATTGGAAAATATTCTTTATTCTAATGTGAGTGTCATAAACCTTTCGGAGCCAGGTTAGAACAGCCCTCTGTGCTGAGGCATTTAAAGACATCTGAAGGTGCAATCCTACACAAATTTAGACAGAAAAAAGGCCTACAACTCCCAGCATGCCCCCGCTAGCATAGCTGGCCTTTTTTTCTGTCTAAACTTGCATAGAATTGGCCGGGTGACCAGCCAGATGGGCGATTAATAAATATAAGAAATAAATAAATAGGATTGCATCCTAAGGTTATTTAATGACTTTATGGGAGCATCCATATCACGTGTTTTTAACAGGTCTACTCTATATTATTGTTTTTTGCAGCTAAATTGTTTTTAAATTTTTTAACTGTTTTTAAATTCTGTCTTGTGGGAAAAAAAATATGGTTGTTTATTGTATTATGGTCCTGTTTTAGGAACTGTTGTAAACCACCTGGAGAGTTTCGGCTATTGGGTGGCATAGAAATGAAATAAATAAAATCTGGCCATTTGAATTGCCTTAATGCTTTATTTTAAGCATATAATTAATTAATCAGTACCCATCATTTTTATAGCCTTTGAAGTATGCAAATTCTTCTTAAAACCTTATGCATCCTCACAACAACCCTGTGATGTAGGCTCCCATTCCCATTTTGCAGATAAGAATGCCCCAGCTCAGTTGTTCAAGTCCAGCCCATATGTTCATCAGAGAGTGCCGTAGCTTAGTGGTAGAGCACACGCTTCCTATGAAAAAGCTTCCAGGTTCAATCTCTGATGTCCCCAGTTAAAAAGATCTGGTAGCAAGTAATGTGAAAGACCTCTGTCTGAGACCCTGTAGGGCTACTGCCAGTTGGAGCAGGATGGGCAAATCTGTCAATTTTAGTTTAAGTGCACTGGAAAATTCATATGCATTGTTGTGCATATTTCTCCTAAAATACACATTTTTAGCAAGCAATTTATCTGAGTATAATATTTATTTATTATTAATTATATTTATACCCTGCCTTTTTTCCTGCAAGGAACCCAAGGCGGCTTACATAATCCTCCTCCTCCTCTCCATTTTATCCTCACAACAACCCTGTGAGGTAGGTTAGGCTGAGAGTCAGTGACTGGCCCAAAGTCACCCAGTGAGTTTCATGGCCGAGTGGGGACTAGAACCCGGATCTCCCGAGTCCCAGTCCAACACTCTAACCACTATGCCACACTGGCTCCCACCAATTATACTTATTCTGTTATTTTCATGAATATACACTGTGTATACTTTTACCTAATATACACATTTATGTATGCCTTTTTTGATGGGAGAACTGCATTACAAAATTTGGAGAAGTGCGATGATGATGATGATTGTTATACTGCCCAACAGCTGAAGCTCTCTGAATACTCAAGGATAACTATGTTTTGGTTTCTGTATTTGTTCAGCAAGTGCGAATGAAGTAGGTTTACATTAAAATGCAAACTGAATGAATTTCTCCCTCATCCGTAAGTCAAAATAGTCAATACTGGGTTTAGTGACAAATAGTTTGACCTGGTATAAAGCGACTTGCTATGTTCCCATGATAGAGCTGGAATTTAAGTCCCAATCTCCTGGGACCAAGCCCACCCTTTCATCCGTTGCCATGCACCATAGTGGGAACTAACCGATCTAATGTTATAGACTTGACTTTCAGCATAAGGCAGGGGAAGAGCCATAAAGGTACCACTGGGATTTCTAAAATGTTAACTGGTATGAGACAATATTCCGCTGTAATCACAATGCAGATGTTTATGTAGGGTCATCCATAAGAAGTGCCAGCTGGTTTTCAGTCTACATTCCCCCTAGCTTATTTTCCATGTGCATGACAATTTTTGCCTCATAAATCATTGCCAAGCCTTGCACAAGAATGCCAAGGTCCTCATAGTGGGGGGGGGGGGGGGGAGAGAAGGAGGCAGGGAAACGAAGCTGTGATGCTTTCGACCATTAACAGCGGGAAGTCATTGATCTAATTTTAGCTGTACTTGCTAATTGCCTTTTTTGCAAGTGACTACCTGTAAAAGCTCCCTCTGTCCTGTCACCTTGAGTTCCTGCCTGGACTCTGGACTCAACAGCCAACATAGCCAGGCAGTGATAGATTTTCATTATCAAAAAGTTTGCCAGTTTCCCCTCTCTGAGCCCCGGAGGCTCACACAGAGAAATGAGTTGAGTTGGTGACTGGAGATGAATGACTGTTTCCTACCCATGGAGCAAAGGTGGCTAACGCTGCAAATTGGTTCTGGAAAAAGCTTGGCTCTGGGACACATGGAAGGTCTGGGGGCTTAAAAGCAGGCCGAGGCAGCTGGTTGATGACTCTTGCTGCCTTTTGTTTATTTTCGAATATTTGGTCACTTTCATGTGCAGTGGATTTTTTTTAAAAAAATCCAAATAGTGGGATGAAGTAGGTGGTATCTTATGCCAGCAGCTCTCATACAGTTACCCAACAGTTTAAGAATAGCCATCACTACTTCTCCATTGTTGCTTCCATCTCAAGCCACATGGAGAAAGAAAAATCTACACACCCACGCATGCTCAGTACCTCCTGTTGCTTATTCACCACCACCACCCAGCTGTATCAGCCTTTAAACCAGGGTTGGGCAACTTGTGGATTTGTACTGAGTCAAACCATTGGTCCATCCAGCTGCACTATTGTCTACTCCAGCCTTCCCCAACCCAGTGCCCTCCAGATGTTTTGGCCTACGACTCCCGTCAGCCCTACCCAGCATAGCCAATAGCGAGGGATGCTGGGAATTGTAGGCCAAAACATCTGGAGGGCCACATGTTGCCACCCCTGCTTTAAACCAGTGTCATCTTTCCTAAAGTCATAACCTGTTATTCTCCAGTATCAATAATGTATCTGTTCTCCCCCCAAAAAAAAGTTGAATAGAGATAAGCATGACATTTCTGGCACCCTCTGCCTGTGATCTTAAACTCTGAGGAAAAATATAGAAGGACATTTCGTCAGGACACAGCTCAGTCACCCTGCAGTTTGCTAAGCTGTGAGGTAAGCTGGTTGAGGACACTTAAGGGGCCTAGTTAACCCCTCTGCCCTTTGGTTTCTTCTACTCTCTGCATGGCGGAAGCTGAAACTGGGAGTCAGAGTGAAGAGAGCTAGTTTGCAGATGGTGTAAGGGCTGATTGGAAAACTTTGGTTTCAATGTGTATACCTGGCAGCTGCTGAACCGACCCATTTGGCGAACAGCTTACAAATATTTTGGAGCATTTTCCAGCCACATCTTCTTGAGTTTGCTTTAAATTGCTTCAGCTACTATGCAGACTGGCTTACTGGCCTCAGTGGTTGCAGCAGGCATTTATACTTGCAACCTCAAACCATACTTGGCAGAGCCTGAGGCAAAGGTGCCTTGCTCTTCCCCAGACTGATTTGGCTGTGGTGTAATTAGATGTCATGTGACACTCTGCCATATATAAGGCAAATACCTGGCGATCTGGTGCCAGGGCAGCATAAATCCTAGGCATCTAATTGCCATATGCATATAGCCAAGAAAGAGGAGGCTGGAGACCGGGGTTAAAGCATTCAGACCTGTGCATTACTGGTGCCTAGAAATCAATGCAGGGTCTTTAGACATTTGAAATACATTAGGTTAAAGCAGCCCTTCCAAACCCAGTACCCTACAACTCTCAGCATCCCATGCCTGCCAAGTATGTTGTGAGGATACAGAGGGAACAAAGAACTCATTGCAGGAAGGATGAGGTGGAAACATAGTAAGTAGGTAAATCCCATTCCTGGCTAATATGCTAAATCACTTTTGCCCAAAACCTAGAGCCTGTTCTTTTTCCAGTTTCTTTGTATTTCTTTGCAAGGTGTATGGTGTTGTAGTCAACCTTCCCATGCGCACAACTTTATTGATCTGTGCTAGACTGTCACTAGGGATATGCATACCAAGCGAAACCCGAGCTTGTCAAAGTTCTCCAAATTCTGCCTTGAGGCTCGTTCCATCTTGTGTCGATATCCCGTTGCAAGCTTTTCTTTTCATGCAAAAATTCATGTGTATTTTCATGCACATTTTTCCAAATGTACACATCAGTTGTGCATATCTTAGAAATGTACACATTCTTCTCCCATTGGTTAAAGCATGTTTGCGTGCATTTCCCCAAAGTATGCTTTCTTCCTGCACATTTTTTCAAATTTACGCACGTTGTTGAATGCATTTTTGAGGTTCACGATTCACATTGGAAGCTCAGAAATGTATGGACTTGGAATGCAGATTGTGTTCAATTCCATGTTCGGTCCAGAAGGTGCAAACTAGGAAATCCTGCTCAACAACTAAATGAAACGAATTTCTCATACATCCCTGGCTGTCACTAAGCAGAGTGATGGCCAGCTTCCTTAGCTATAGTTTCTCATGCATGTGGTCTCCTCCTGCAGGAATTTATTCTTCCTTTCAGGTAGAAATAGGAAAGTGTTCATACATTCCTTTTTCCGTTGACCCACTGAGGCCTCTGGGGAGTAGGATGGAGAGATGATCTTCTGTCTGCTCATGACTCCAGAAGCAAGAGTGGTCTCCATGTTGTTGTGAGTGGTGTATGAGAGGCCAGTTCAAACTGTGTGAAATCTTTTTGTAAGGAATGGGGAAGGGAATAGTGGCAGTGCTGGAGAAACATGGAGATCTTCCTTCTGTTCTGGAGTGGGAAAATTTGGCAACTACGAGTATAGAGAGCCAGCTGATATTGTTTAATAATTAGTACCATGTAATTCAGCTCAAACCCAGGCAACTGATTGCAATGCTGTCTGTCATTGGCCCATTTGATGGCGATAGTGCTGGCAGTAGTGACAGCACTCGGATGCCATGCTCCTCTATGTGGGGACCATGGTCAACTGTTCTTAAGGCAGTTTTGTTTGGAGACTGAAGAAGTTGCAGGCTACCTTCCTCAATATTGCCTTCTCCCTTCTCTTCTGGCTAAATTATTTGATTTATTATTTATTTAATTTATATCCTGCATTTCCACCAAGAAATTGTGCTCAAGTGGGCTGATGCCTTGGCTGCTGGAATAGTTTCAGCAGCCTGAGGTTGGCATGCAGAGATTGAATATGTGGGCAGTTTGGGGCAGGGAGCAGGAGAAAGGCTTAATCAATTGCCCCCATATTTGTCTGGAAGCTTTGAGAGTCTCTGGTGTAGATGGAGAAATTTAGATGCAAGCTAAAGGTTTTCCATCTTGCATACACATCCGTGGAGAGCTCTGTGTGTGTGCTTGGAGCACAAATAGGTATGATAGTTAAATGGTACTTCCCATGTTCAAAAGTAGTGCAAACAGCTCTGGCTATCAGACGCTGGGAATGAGCAAGAGGGGATGCCATCACATTTGGCTATCCCCTGTGAGAGGCAAAGAGCCCTGGTGGACTCTTAGTTTGATCCAGCAAGAGAGTTCTTATAAAAGATGTGGCTACTGACCAAAGTGGTTGCAGCCTCACATGGGCAGGACAAAAGTGAAGGAAGAGGATAGGACTTCATAAAGAAGTAGTAAGGATGGGGTCTTGGACAAATCATGCCAGGCAGTGTAAGAAAGGTAGGACAGCATCTGTCTATTCAGGTAAATCACAAGATGCCCTCTGGGGACTTCTCTCCCCCCCCTCCCTCCCTCCATTCTCTATCCCAGCCATCCATTGTTGTGCAACAGAGAGTGTAAAGTGAGCCTTCAGGGATACTGCATTACTGTCAATAAGGCAGGCAGGGAGTTGGAACTTGAATTGGAGAATACGGGTGGTGATGGAATCTGCCTCGCCTGCTTTAGTTTGCTATGTATTGCATTGCGCGTAACTGCTCCCATGCTGGCATAAGCTTCCCCTCCCAGCTTGGCTGAAGGCTTGAGGACAGAGAGGGCAGCTTCATGCAGATGAATTATCCAGCCGTATTACTTTATTCATGACTCATAATGAGTTGATGAAGTGCAAGGTTATTTTTAGAGCCTTTTAATTGATCACTTTTTGTGTGCCTGTGTGCGTGTAAGTTTTCCTCCTAATGAGAGGGCATTTCCATGGGATGATCTAGCTCTTGGAAAGTGTGTGTGTGTGGGGGGGGAAGAGAAGCTGTTTAAAAAGATTAGGCATTGTGTTCTGTGCAGTTCTCTCTAAATTTAGCAGTGGCTCATTGAAGCACTTGCAAAGCTGTTAGTCTGTTTCCTCTTCCTTGGCTTGGCAAATGCAAGTCCTGTGGTGAGCAGGACAGGCAAGAAAGGCCCTTCCCACATGATCAGAAATGCTGCATTTGCTCACTTAAGTTACGTACTCAGTAGCCCCAATTATTATATCCTCTTCCCGCATAGTGAGAGGGTGGGGAGAGGGGGAGAGTCATGTGCGTTCTGAGAGCTACTTCTTTTTTCATTTCCGGCAATCCTGGAAGGTAATTTAAAATAAATCAGGTAAACTTCCTTGAAATACTGGGCAGCAGGAGGATAATATTCTTACTTTTCTAATTTAATTTTTTTTTAAATCTCATGCTGGATGAGGAAGTGCTGTGGTTGATTTTTATTGTACCAAAAAGCAAAACTTAATGGGGTAAGCAAAAGAGGTGTTTTATTCCACAAAAATAAAGAGTTCAAACACATTTTGGATCACATGCAGGTCCTTCTTCAAGGAAATCTATAGAACAATATACACAATTTATATTATGAATTTAAACAGGTGGCTGTATTTTAAAAAAAATGTATATACAGCTTAACTACAACAATAACAATACAAATGTTTATCAAAACTAAAAATCTAATGAAAGACAGGCTCAAAGTTCCAAACTATGATAAATATAACATATATGATTGATAAGGAATTTTATTTTATTTATTTATTTTATTACGGTATATTTATACCATGCCTTTTTTTCCTGCAAGGAACCCAAGGTGGCTTACGTAATCCTCCTCCTCCTCTCCATTTTATCCTCTCCTCTCCATTTTATCCTCACAACAACCCTGTGAGGTAGGTTATGCTGCGAGTCAGTGACTGTCCCAAAGTCACCCAGTGAGTTTCATGGCCGAGCGTGGATTAGTACCTGGATCTCCCGAGTCCCAGTCTGACACTCTTACCACTACGCCACACTGGCTCTACGCCACAGGAATGAATCCCTGTTTTCAAAGCCAATGAGTGGGTTTTGTAGTCAAATGAAGGGGAGTTCTTTTACATGTCAGTTGTGAGCTTCCATCAGCTCTTGACTTAGCCTTATCCTCCATGAGAGTCTATCAATAGCTACTAGTCATGATGACTATATATTACCTCCAGTATCAGAGGCAATATGCCTCTCGGTTGCTGGGGAACATGAGTTGGAGGGTGCTTTGCACTCAGGGCCAGCTCAAGACATTTTAACGCCTGAGGCAAATGACAAGATGGTGGCAGCACCACCACCACCTATTCCACATACAGAAGCCAACTGGACCAGTAGCTGAATGTGTTATTTCAACAGTGGTGACAGGGCAGCATCCTCCGTGGCTAGCTTAGAGGTTGCAGGGCAGGCTGCATGGCATGCACGATTCTGTTATCCAGCACCTTGCCACTGCTCTGTGGTGTGTGTCCCCCTAGTATCTGCTGCCTGAGGTGGCTGCCTCACTTTGCCTAATGGCAAGGCCTGCCCTGTTGTGGGTTTCCCATGTGCATCTGGTTGGCCCTTGTGCAAACAGAATGCTGGATAGGCCTATTGCCTGATCCAGAAGGGCTTTTCATATGTCCTTACCAGCACCCACTGAAAAGTTAAACTTCCAATATCCTTTTCAATTATCTGAAAAGCCCAAATGTCAGAAACCACTGTATCCTTTCTTAGGATAATAATGCTAGATAACTCTAGCTTTGGATGAACCCAAGGTCTTGATAATCACTGCAAAAATATGCGCACAAGTTACATAATCAGTGTTGCCCTTGTTGTACCTGTGTAATGCATTCAAGCACATTGGTTGATGCTAGGGAAGTGCCATCTTCTCCCCTGCCTCTTCTCTGGCCCTGGAAATGTTCAGAGCTGCATAGGCTCAGGTGGAGTTATATCCTTATCTAGAGAGCTTCAGCTATTGGGTGGTATAGAAATGTAATAAATAATCTATGCTGGTAAAGCCCTCTGTACTGAATGGCAGGCTGAACTGATACTTAAAGAGTTTGAGATCTTCAGCCAACGGGGCCTGCGCAATACATGAAGGTAACATAAAGATAGGAAGGTTCTACTGCTTCCTAGACCTCCTAGGGTCATTATGTAGAAATAATGCCTGTATGTGGAATGGAAAGACCTCAGTCCCAGGCCTGTGTATGCCAATATCTGGCAGAGATTAAAGAACAAACAAGTTCAAGCCTATCACTTTGCTGCCTTTTCTGCAACTATTCCATAATGATGAACTAAAACTAGGCCAGAAATCCATCCTGTGTATGGTTTTACCAGCCCCCAAAGCTGCTGATTGTGATTTGGGTTTGTCAGTCAACACAGTTCTAAAGGGAGAATTGATAAATCAACAATGGAGGAAAAAATGGCTTAATTTTGCTTAAGTGCTGGCCATTGACTAGCTCTTTTATTGTTGCATTTATTCAACATCTTCCTTCCAGGAATATATGCCTCACTGATGCATAAAAATCAATTGTTTGGTCCATGTGGGGAACTAACCCTTTCCCTAGCAACTTATCCATTAATCATGAACTTTTAAGGCGAGAAAAGACTATTATAAGCATCTAGCCTGACATCCTGGAGGACAAAAGCCCGAGACATTCATGTACGCCTTTGTAAAGTCTGTCTAGAACTTATATGCTGACATGAAATTCATTTTTAACTGCGAATGTTTTACTTGGAGAAAAAAATGTATATTTTGGAGTTCATAACTGTATAAACGGAATGCCTTATGGAGCTGTGATTTGCTCTATTCTGTGACATTCTGTGGAAGCTGTGGGGTGTCTTCTGTGTAGCACTGAGGAGCAATCAGGTATTTCTTCTCTAGAGATTTGAGTAAGACTTGGTAAACTTGTTCCTTAGTTGGACCAAGACTCTGGACTAGGGCAGTGATGTTTTCATAGGCATCATAGGATCATAGAGTTGGAAGGGGCCTACAAGGCCATCAAGTCCAACCCCCTGCTCAATGCAGGAAACTAGAGGACGGGTCTCCCATCCAAGTAATAACCAGACCTGACCCTGCTTAGCTTTCCACACTCAGACAAGCTGAGCCATCTTGCTATCCCGGAAGCCAAAACAATAGATTTATTTGTAACATATTCAGATGAAAGATGGGATCATTCAGTTATGTCACACTGGGAAGCACTCTGAATTGGCAGGAGAGATTCCCACTGCTTCTGAGTCATTAACATAACTGTCTAACATCTCAAAAGAGTATGTGAGGTCTCTCACATAGCTTACCACCACCACCACCACCACCACCACCACCTGCTCTTCACATCCACAACTACTGCTTATAGCAGTCTTCCCCATCGTGGTGCCCTCCAATGGCTATGCCAGCTGGGAATGATGGGTGCTGCAGTCCAATTCAGTCCAACTAACCCAACCTAGGGCCCCTGGTTGGAGAAGGCTAGCTTATGAGTCACTGGACAGGATAAACGTGAGCTATGGAGGTAAGCAATGTCTTGTATTGGCTCAGTGGATAGGGTTGTCTTTGTTACTCATGCTATGCTATACCAGGAGGAGATGGGAAGCATTTTTTTCTTTTTCTAGGTATGGTGATCTGGAGTTTTTGCTTGGCTTTCTCTTAGCATGGCTTACTTCATTGATCTCTCTGGACAGGCTTTATGAAATGTGATCCTTGTTTTTAGCACAGTGCACTTGCTTGTTTTGGTTCTTGTACTTGTGGCCTTATTCAATAAGGGATGACATAGGCTTATTGTTTAGGGGGTGTGGTGTGGATGTGTTGCCCTGTTCTTTCTTCCTCTAGGGCAGTGGTTCTCAAAAATTTTTGCCCCATCCACCCCTTTCATATGTCAGAATGTCATTCCCCCGTTTCCAAGATTGTCTGACTTAATCTGTGCCATACAATAAAGTGTGATGTCCTGTAGATTATGTACAATCTGTAGAATTGTAATTTGTATGTAGAAAGATCAGTATTCTAACAGTTTGAGTCTGTGGTCCCAATCCCCCCCAAACCCTAAAATCCCCCCCCTGGTTGAGACCCCCTGCTCTAGGGGTTGAGGCTAAGTGACTTTCAGATCTGTTCTGCACTTGTATGATTTATTAGTCAGCCTGCTATGCTCTCATATCTCAAGGTATCTCTTCCAGCTGGGTTTGGCAGAACCCGTTGGCTTCCAGACCACGCAGGAAGAATGCCACTGGGGAGAGGCGGAGGGCAGGGGAGCACAGTGTAAGAAAGGACCATTCCCTGCTGGCGTTGATGAATAGCCCCCGACATGACAGGATGCTCACTGGGAATGGGAAACAATAGATCCAGTTTCACTTGGCCCTCCCCGTCTCGTTGCTGCCCAAATGCCTGAAAACAGCTGACAGCCGTGAAAGGGGATGAAACGAGATTAGCCCATCCTGTTGAAAGAAAGAATAGACAGCAGTGCATTACATTGTATCTGCTCTCCCAGTGGTTTCATGCTTAATGCTGCCAGGAGAGAGTCAGATGTGCCCAGCTAGGGAGGGGAGGAAGCACATTTTGTTCCCCTTGTGAGAATCCTTAACCCTCCTGTTTCATGACACCAGGCACCAGAAAGGAATTCCCCATGGCACCCCAAAATTACTAATGTCCAACAAAAAAAAACAATTTCCCCAAACTTAACAGTGCAATCCTATGTATGTTTATCTGGAAACAAATCCCATTGTGTTCAACAGACCCAGGGAAATGTTTTTAGGATTGTAGCCTAAGGCACTTTTATGGGTCTTCCATTAAACTACACACAACTCTTCCACAACTCTCTTCTGGGGTTTGATTCTAGCCTTACAGACTACTGTCCTAACTTCTCCCAGTTGCTGACAATTCTGTATTATCTTTCTCTGTAACAGTCGCTAGCAGCCTTAATCATGGTGATTCTTCCTAAGGCTACCATTTTACATAACGGGCAGGTATTGGTAAAGTGGAAGGTCCAACCCATGGCTATATATGCCCTCACATTTTGGGCTGGTCAGCCAAGTATTTCCCTAGCTCTAGCTGGGAAGTCCGAAGCAAAAAGGGGCAATGTGCACTGCTTTTAAAAAATGTAAGGTGAACAACAAACAATTTGAATAAAGTTTATTACCAAGTTCTCATGGTTGGGGTTGGGGGATCACATATACTGAATACGTGTAAGCCACAATATGTGGTGGAAACTGGCCCATTACTCTTGTGTTGCAGTTAGAGCACATCATATTTCTGGTCAACTCATGGGTGTTGGGGAAATTGCTCTTGGACATTACACTATATGCCCCAAAGGGGACAGTTTCTGTTTGAATGATAGTCCACAGGGGGAGATTCAGAAATTTAGAAGCCAAGAAAATGTACATATGTGTGTTAAAGTAAGCAGACAAAGGTAGTCACAGAAACCAAGCCATGAGTTGTAGCCGGGGAGCCAGTCTGTAGGCACAATATAAAGGAAGAAAAGGACAGGTGCAGAGCAGGGAACAAGAGCTGGTCTAGGTCTCTGGGAAGCTTTAAAGCTCTTATTCTTAAGCCCCCATTTGGCCAAGTTTGGGATGTGTGGCGGCACATACAGTACTGCCATATCTGCTTCCCTGATCACTAAAGTCCAGTAACGAATCGCTGTTGCATGTTAAAAATAAAAACACCACCCCATGCCACTTCTTTCTTCCAGAACTCTTTCCCCTCCCTCCCTCCGCCGCCACCTGACATTCGCACAGATGTGCCTAGGAAGCAAATCCTGTGGCTTCCTCAAACTTGCAAACGTTCTCGACCCATTTCCTGCCCCCCCCCCCCCCGTGACTGCCATTCTCTTTATATTTGGCTTCGACAAATCTCAGTGTGTTTCTGAGAAGAGAGGGGTGGAGCCTACCTTGCTGCTCCTTCAGGCCTTGGTTACTTTAGCAACACATTTGGCCAGCAGCTAAAATATGAAGTGGGGGGGGCTGTGCTGTGCTGTGCTTGTCTCCTCCTGCCGAGTCACGCTTGACTCACTTTGCAGCTGTGATGCTGTTGGTATCTGTGTGTGCCAGGGGGGGGGGGATCTGCAGCAGGCTAAGTGGATTGATGTTTATTTTGATAATGAGTTCTCGATGTGTTCACAAACTAATAAAATCAACTCATTAGGAGGAAGCATGTTTAATTCAGAACTTAGCTGTTGGGAGATTCCCCAGCAGTGGCTGATGGGTAATAATTATTTTAGCACCCTTGCCAGATAACATATATGTAGTGTCAACCCAGATGGGCAGGCTGAGAATAATGGGGCAGAAAATTAAGTCTGAACCCTTTGTCCGAATACAAGAAGAGCTGTCTCCCCACGTTTGCCTGCTGTGGGATGCTTCACAAGATGTGGATAGGAGATGATGCCAGTGCCCTTTGGAACTGCTTTATTTAAGAGAGAGAGACAGGGAGGAAATTCCAGACCAAACTGAACTTGAAATTAAGTGGTGAAAGATTAGTCCAAGCCTGATCTGGTTGGAAAAAAAATGGGTGGATGCATTGAATCTTGAGCTGGGTTTAAAAGAAAAAAGGACTCTGCTGCCCTGGAAGCTCCCCAGCTTCTGGTTTGGCTTCTGGTGTAAAACTGGAAGGCTGGAAAATAGACTTTTTAGTGGAGGATATTGTCCTAGAGCCAGTTTGTCACGGGGCACAGGGGAACCGTAAGTCCCACGTTGTGAGGCTGGGACTTAATCCAATAAGCTACCTGAGTTACAGGGTGTGCATGCTCAGATCCCAGAGCCATCTTTGGGCAGAGAAGGTGAAATAGAGGTAAGCACCATTGGCCCTCGTGACTGAAATGCAATATGAGCTCCACTTCAGGTATAAATACAAAGAGCCTGCTCAGTAGAGAAGAATCTCCTATTTCTTGCACTCCAAGCCCTGGATGCTTCTCCTGGCTTTAGCCCCTAGCTCCATCTACCTAGCAGGGATCCTGAACTGGAGAACATTAGTAATAGGCAAACCCTTCCCTCCCAGTGCCATTTAAGTAGTTTAGTTTGCTGTGCCAATTTTTTGGCAAAAAGAAAAATCAGATTTTCCCACCCACATTATTTCCAAGCCCCATACAGATTCCATCACACTCCGGAAAAGTGTGGCAGGGTGTAAATCCCTCCCTGCAAGCCTTAAAACTTATTTGGATGCTACTAAAGTGGCCATGTGTGAATTGCCATAAAAGAGGATACATATCAATAAAACAGAGGACAAAAGATGACACAAATTTGCATATGCTAATTTATATGTATAGACGCAAATTTAGAAATGATTAGAATTTAAATAGAAATTTAGTACAACTCACCATAGTGTGGAAGATTGTGACCAGGTGCCCTGTGTGCCTTGTTCAGTCTGTTGTCCAGGTGTGTTGATGGGTAACTTCAAGGCCCCTGAGCTCTTCCTTCTGACAGTTCATAGAATCATAGAGTTGGAAGGGGCCTATAAGGCCATCGAGTCCAACCCCCTGCTCAGTGCAGGAGAACAGATGTGGGCAGCCCAGGCAGTCACCCATCCAAGCACTGACCCAGCTCATACCTGCTTAGCTTCAACATGTGGCCTGCATTACGTACGTGCTCTCGACGCCACCTGGCTGGGTCAACTTAGCATTAGCCCAGATGTGTCATAAAACATCAAGGCAGGTTTGAAACAGTCGTAGAAAAAGCCACCAAACAGTTATAGCAGCCTTCCTCAACCTGGCACCCTCCAGTTCTGTTGTACTACAACTCCCACCACCCTATGATGGAATGTCCAACGCATCTGTAAGGCACCAGTTTGGGCAAGGCTGAGTTACAGAATAAACCGTCTTGTGTTCATTTACTGCATCCAGCAGTCCCAGAGCTTACCTGTGGGACTTGTGATATGTGGCTTTCATTCCCCAACAATCCGAACTGAAAGCTCTTGTTATGCCTTCCGTGAAGTCTCTTCTTCTTTTGATGCAGTTATAAAATTTGACTTTCACAGTATCCCATGGCAACAAGTTCCAAAGAGCAATCATGTGCTGTACAAGAAAGTGACGGCATTTTGTTTGTGTAAAACTTGCCACCTCTTAATTTCTTCTAGTGTCTACTAGCGTTGTAAGAAAGCTAAATCATTAATTCATTTCCCCTTGCTCTTTTTATGGTATATATAAAGGACTAAAATGTTAATCAACACAACTGCTACTTGGGGATAGAGAGGGGATAATAATAGAAATGAATTAGACTTCTCACTGGCAGTCTAGTGAAACAATATTTGAAGAACCCAAATACTGAAAATTGAGTAGTTGGGAAGAAAGGAGATATATCTGCAATGTGATAGATATTATTTCCAAAGTAAATGGAAATTGTTAAGTTACTCAACAGCTTAAAAGCAGTACTGCTTTGTGTACAGCAAGTAAATAGACTGCACAATTTATTGTCACTACATACATTTGAGATGAAGGCACTTACCTAGTAGAATTCTGCCTCTTAGAGTAGGGGACAATGTTGGTTGAAGACTGTTCTCTAGCAAACTAATGAAATTCCAAGAGTTCAAGTACTGAAACTGAAAGCAAATTTCTATCCCTTTATCTAGTTACAACAAAAAGGCTGAAAAATGTGAAAGTAATGATGGTTGAAGCCAGTAAGTCAGTGGTGCTGGGTCTTCCATGCTCAGCAATCTCTTTTGGCTCTTACTCCCTGTCTCTAGTACTTCTCCAATCCATCCCCGCATCTTTTCTTGCACCTATAATACCACATTCTTTGATCAAGTAATGGAGAAATCCTCTGAAAACCCAAATATTGCTTCCATTTGAAATAAGGCAAATTAAGTAAATGTATACATATTTACCAAACTTGCATAATATCTTTTGGGTGCAAAATCTGATTATTTTTACACACCCAAACCTATATATTGTCATATATTGGGACAAGACAACCAGGTTGGAATATCAAGCAAAGGCTCAATTGTGTTGGTGGATCACTTCCCAAAAAACATTTGGGAACCATTCATCTAAGAATAATTTAATGAAATTCTGCAGATCTTGTTTAAGAGGCTGAACTAGATACTCAGGGATCCTTTCCAAATTAAAACCACAATTCAATATTATTTATATGTGCGTGGAAGGATTAGGCTTTGCAGTTTCATTTACTATGCTAATTTTGAGTACTGTACCATGAGTATAGCTACTGTACTGTGTTCTGTACTCTACTAAACACTGGAACATACTGCTGTGCTATAAGCTTGGGAAAGGCTTTGAAGCTCCTCACTAGTAATTCTCAGTAATTCTTTTGTGGCAGAGTCACATCTTTTTATCTGCTTGTGTTAAAATATATGGAAAAGTGGCAGTGTGTTAAAATATATGGAAAAGTGGCAGTATTTTTAGTCTATGTGAAAATGGACAAAACTTATCTGCTTCCAAGCTGTGTAAAACCTTGCCTAGGTGGGTAGGAGCGAAATGCGAAGAGCTACTTCTCTTTGGACAACTTAGCCCCATGGCAATTGCTGTGTAGTGCAATCCTAAACCTGTTTACTCAGACGTAAGACCTTAATCCCATACAAGTCTGCATAGGATTGCAGTTTTACACCTCCTTTGAAGTATAAGGCAATATCCATCGTAAGGCATAGGAAAATGGTGACAGTAGGGTTGAGGCTGGAACCTACAAGGTACAATCAGACAATTGATGACTAACACTTCGGTGAAAGCAAATTATTGCTAGAAGATTGGCACTCCACACCTGTGCACTGCCAGGCAGACAGCTTTGGTCTCATTCACAGGTAGCAGTGCATTTATCAACACCTCATAGTTATGAAATCAGGCAATTGAACACCTTGGATTCTTCTTCGTGGTCTCTGTGCATCACACATATGGGCTCTGCGCCTGCGCTGAGCCAGCTTCGGAAGATTCTTTAGCTGAGGAAAAATGGGCGGGAACCCCTCCCCCACGGTGCTCGCTCCTAGCACGGTTCCCGCCCATTCCCTCAGTTCCTTTTCGACCGCCATTGCGACTGGTGCTCTTCGAAAGGTTCTCCAAACTCCTAACTGCTGAGTAGATTACGTTATATATATTAATCCTCTATAACCCCCCCCTTAGTACTTATCTTCCTCCTTCTTCCTCCCTTTCTTCACCCTCAAAAAAAAAAAAAAAAAAAAAGAAGTCCCTCTTCTTTACTCTCCTTTCTAACTTTTACCCTAGGAACGATGGCCCTTAAGGCCCCGTTCCGAAAGTGCTCAAGCTGTGAGGCTAAACTTCCTCCAGCCGATGGGCACAGTTTATGCCTCCTATGCCTAGGCCAGGAGCATATTGTCGAAACTTGTCGCCACTGTAAGAAATTCACCAAGGTGACAAGGAAGCAACGGGCCCTAAAACTAAAAACCGCCTTATGGCAGGAAACCCTGTCGGCAGCGGGCCCGACGATTCCGCGTGCCACGACCTCCAAAAAATCCTTTCCCCCAACGAAATCTGGCTATGAGGAGGTCGCACAAAAAAAGAAAAAATCCCATAAACATGGAGGATTAAAGGAAACGAAGGCCAAGGAGAAAACTACGTCTCCACCCAAACCTTCCACTCCACTCAAAATGGCGGCCGTCACTGAGATCGTGAAATCCCCGGCCTTGTCGAAACACTCGACATCGACACGCAGAGACCCATCGACACCGAGGGTCACCCACGTGTCCCCAGCAAATGAGCCCGTGGCTTCGATATCGGAGGGTGAAATACGGGACTCTCCTGTACAGTCGGTGCAATCTACTGAAAACAGAGAAAAGTCCCCACCGGCTAGCCACCGCCGCAGCAGATCTCGATCGGAGGCGTCCGACAGACAATCCCTCCGATCTAGAGACAAATTGACCCATAGAGGGCGAGATTCCAGCGATCGATATCGCCTACGATACCGAGAGGAGCGCAGGTCCCCCAGTAGAAGGGGCAGCTCATCGGACTCGGAGGAATCCCCTCGACATCGAAGGCGACGCGCTAAAAGACTACGCAGCGCCGACGACTCTGACATCGACAGCCCGAGACATCGGGATGCAGTCGATGCCGAACGCCCTCGACGCCAAAGCCCTGTCGAGACCGAGCACGCTCGCCACCGGGACTCACCCGTCGACACCGAGCGCTATCGCCATAGACCGCTGTCTAAGGACAAACATCGCGGACCCAGGAGTCCTTCTCAGGAGAGCAATCGCCGGCGCCAACCCGAACGTTCCCGCCGCCGAAGCTCCTCGATCGATTCCAGCCGTCACCGAAGCCGGTCACCTGACACCGACCGCCGACGGCGTAGGAGTCCTATCGACACCGAACGCCGACGGCGAACTCCATCGCCCGAGATCGAGAGGCGACGTAGCAGCTCACCTCATCGACATCGACATCGATATCGTAGCGGCTCCCCACCAGGAGACCGCCATCGACGTCGACATCGAAGCCCAACGCCTACCAGCGATCGACGTCGACATCGCCATCGAAGCTCGACACCGGACATCGATCGACATCGAGATCGGTCCCGTAGTCGAAGCCCACCGGAAATCGAGCAACACAAGAAGAGAAGCCCAAGGCGCACTGCTGGCCAGCAAACAAAAAGAGCACATGGCTCGCCTAGAAAGGCGCAATGTAAAAGGAAACACCTGGAGAGATCAACTAAACATCAAGTCCAAGAGTCTTCCTCTGACTTACCCTACTCAGATTCAGACTCAGTGATGTCTGGCCTGCCAGACTCTTCACCCGACCTCCAGGTAGAATCAAAAGCGGCAGTGTCTCCATCAGAAGACCTGGGCACCTTTGCGGATCATGTCCTCAGGATGACAGCATCCCTTGGCATAGAGACTGTGATAGAATCCCCGGATGATGATGATCCGGTCTATAGCCTCATGCAAGCAACTCAAACTTCTCCAGCTCTAGTACCGTACTTGCCAGCACTACTAAAGGTAGTAAAGAACACCTGGAACGCCCCGGCAGCGATCCCACCCACTGGAAAACGACTGGAGTCGCTCTATCGCGTCAAAAAAGAGGACGCTCAATTTCTTTTCACACATCCAGCCCCGAACTCAATCATTGTTGAGTCAGCCCAGTCCACCACGAGTAAACAACACACAACTCCGGTGGATCAAGAAGGGAAGAAACTGGATGCTTGTGCCAGGAGGGTATATTCCTCCAGCGCTCTAGGCCTGCGAGTTTCTAACTACCAGGCAATCATGGCAAGGTACCAGCACTTCCTGACAGAAAAGCTGGGCAACCTCTGCGAGGACTTGTCAGAAGAAAAAAGGGAGCTGGCACGAGTACTACAAGCTGAAGCGCTAAGCATGGCGACCCTTCAGATGAGTAATGCCAGACACCAAACTGATTGTCATGCCAGATCACTCATAAGCTCTATCGCTCTTCGCAGACATGCGTGGCTCCGCTCAACGCTACTTAACAATGATGCGAGATCACGCATAGAGAACCTGCCTTTTGATGGAGAAGGCCTTTTCAATACCAAAACAGATGACTCCCTTGACACTGCCCAAAAGGCCAAGGTCACTGCACAGAAGATGGGCCTCACTGCCCCTCTCAGACAAAGGCAATACAGGCCAAGACAATGGCCTAGACCCAACCTATCAGCACCCCCTTTTCGCCCACGTTTCCAGCAAAAAGGCCAGGACTCAAGGGCACAGGACCGCCAACCCACCGGAACAAAGAGACCCTTCCAGACCAAATATCAGGGACCTAGGAAGGGCAATTCCTATGGCAAACGGCGCCTTTGACTCAGTAACACGGAGCAAAGGACGTCCACCAAAAATGGTACA
Source organism: Shinisaurus crocodilurus (assembly GCA_021292165.1). Taxonomy (NCBI): domain Eukaryota; kingdom Metazoa; phylum Chordata; class Lepidosauria; order Squamata; family Shinisauridae; genus Shinisaurus; species Shinisaurus crocodilurus. The sequence continues at coordinate 55,245,205 of CM037881.1, read as the reverse complement.
AATCCTAAATCTGACAGACACACCGGACTTGACAAATATAACGGACATGACAATCTCCTTCTTCGACAGGCTAGCCTCCTACCTTCCATCATGGCGCACCATCACGACGGACCGCTGGGTCCTCAACATCATTCAACACGGGTACCGGATCGAGTTCGATCTCCTCCCCCCCTTCCTCGGCATCAACACCACGAAGCCCACTCCACCCTTGATGGAGGAGGTGAACACGCTGTTGCAAAAGGACGCCATCCAACCTGTCCACCCACACCACCTCCAGGAGGGGCTCTATTCCCGGTACTTCACAGTATCGAAGAAGGGGGGAGGACTTCGCCCGATCCTGGACCTCCGACTCGTCAATTTCTTCATAACAACGAAGAAATTCAGAATGGTCACCATCCAGTCAATATTGCCTCTACTTCGCAAGACGGATTGGTTCGCGTCAATAGACCTACAAGACGCGTATTTCCACATCGCCATTCACCAAGACAGTCGGAAGTACCTGCGTTTCAAGATAGGAGACCAAGCCTATCAATTTGTAGTCCTCCCCTTCGGCCTCTCCACAGCACCAAGAGTATTCACCAAGTGCATGGCAGTGGTCTGCGCAAGTCTAAGGGCCAGGGGAATCCGGATCTTCCCCTACCTCGACGACTGGCTAGTGGTGGACTCCACAAAATCTCGCCTAGAATCAGCTCTTCGCACAACACTACATCTACTCGAAGAGCTGGGTCTGTGCCTCAACGCGAAGAAGTCCGTCCTTACTCCGGTCAAGGAGATCCAGTTCATAGGGGCGGTTCTCAACTCAGTTCAAGGCCGGGCTTACCTACCACGAGACAGATTACACAAAATACTTACCCTCTCAAGGAGTCTCTACCAGGCCCACTCACCGCCAGCAAAGACAATCCAACGTCTTCTGGGGCACATGGCCTCGACAATACAAGTCGTGAACTACGCCCGCCTGCACATGAGAACCCTCCAGAACTGGTTTATCCGCTCCTTCAAACCGCAAAGACAATCTCCGTCCACTCGCCTTCATATCCCGAGAACGGTCAGAACTACTCTGCTGTGGTGGATGGACAAGAACAATCTAGACAAGGGAGCCCCTTTCCAACCACCAACACCAACAAGGATACTAACAACAGACGCCTCCCTCCTGGGATGGGGAGCACACTGTGCAGGCCATACCACTCAAGGCACATGGAATTCCATTCAACGCAAGATGCATATCAACATGCTGGAATTACTTGCTGTTTGGAACGCCATGGAGGCGATGGAGTCCAAGCTGTGCCACCAACACATTCAAGTGGTCACAGACAATACGACCGTTGTGGCTTACCTCAACAAACAAGGAGGCACACGGTCCATGAGGTTAACGAGGATGACCCTCAAGATTCTCCACTGGACAATCCAAAGGTCCATCTCTCTCGTGGCGATCCACATCGCTGGCAAGGACAATACCTTGGCAGATGCTCTGAGCAGAGTCTCCCTGCAATCCCACGAGTGGCAACTGGACCCAGACACTCGCCAATGGATCTTTTCACTTTGGGGTCAACCTCAGCTAGACCTCTTTGCCACTTCGGAGAACACCGCATGCCACCATTTCTGCAGCAGGGCAGCTTCAGATCCAGAATCCATTACAGACGCCTTTATGATGCAGTGGTCGGGGCAACTATTCTACATCTTCCCACCCCTTCCTCTGCTGACTCGGGTCGTCTCAAAGATATGGAACGACTGGACGGACTGCATCCTGATAGCACCATGGTGGCCCAGGCAACCTTGGTTCCCCCAGCTACTTCACCTCTCCAAGGGGGAATATCGGTCTCTACCCATAATGCCAACTCTACTAACTCAGGCTCGGGGCGAGATCCGGCACCCAGACCTGAAAAGTTTGGCACTCATGGCATGGAGGATACGACGTTCCTGATGCAAAATTTGCCCGTGGCAATCCAGGACATTATAATAGCTGCCCGCAAACCGACAACAAGGGCGTCTTATGCTAGAAAATGGATGGCATTTTCAAAGTTCGCCACGGCACAAGGACAAGACCCGAACACTTGTACAATACAAACCATTTTGGAATACCTACATACCCTAATGCTAAAGGGCCTAAAGCTTTCATCTATAAAGGTGTACTTAGCAGCAATTTCGGCCAACAGGCCCTGCTCCACTGCAGGGACAGTCTTCACCCACCCTTTAGTAAAGCAATTCCTAAAGGGCTTAAGGAACACCATCCCTCCGGTGAAGAATCTAACACCGGGCTGGGACCTACCACTAGTCTTGCGCGCTCTACAACAAAAACCATTTGAGCCGCTCGCCACCATAGACTATCGTCTACTGACATGGAAAACGGCCTTCTTAGTTGCCATAACTTCGGCGAGATGATCCAGCGAGCTATGTGCGCTACGGGAGGATCCACCTTATATGGTCTTCCACAGAGACAAGGTGGTCGTCCGCCCAGACACCTCCTTCACGCCGAAAGTGGTGTCGGAATTTCACACCAACCAGGATATAGTATTGCCAGCTTATTTCCAGAACCCAACAACAGATCTGGAAAAAAGAATGCACGCGCTAGACGTTCGTCGTGCATTGGCCTTCTACAAAGACCGAACGGCCCCGTTCAGGAGATCAACACAGCTGTTCGTCTGCTATGGTGAAAGATCAAAAGGACTACCCGTATCCAGGCAAAGGTTTGCCAAATGGATTGTGGAAACAATTAAGCTTGCGTACCAACTCAACAACAAACAGCTACCGGGTGCAATAAAAGCTCATTCAACCCGAGCACAATCAACGTCTGTGGCGTTTGGGAAAGGCATTCCCCTCCAGGAACTCTGTAGGGCAGCCACCTGGTCCGCGCCATCGACGTTTGTCAAGCACTACAAGCTTGATCTTCGAGCTCGGGAAGCCAACGCCTTTGGCAGGGCAGTCCTCTCTTCGGCACTCCAGTGACAAGTGACGCCGTCCCACCACCGGTAAGCCAGCTTGTTACTCTGCCCATATGTGTGATGCACAGAGACCACGAAGAAGAAGGACAGGTTGCTTACCTGTAACTGTAGTTCTTCGAGTGGTCATCTGTGCAGTCACACAACCCACCCATCCATCCCCGCTGGGCGTCATTATCGATTTCGATGGACCTGCCAGTGGAGATTGGGTGCATCGCTCCAACTCCTCTTTAAGTTGAGGAACAACATTACTGTTATAGTCCATAGACGTATAATGATAACACCACTATGTGTCCCTCGGTTCATGGGGTCGCAATAGGCGGTCTCATAGGAACTGAGGGAATGGGTGGGAACCGTGCTAGGAGCGAGCACCGTGGGGGAGGGGTTCCCGCCCATTTTTCCTCAGCTAAAGAATCTTCCGAAGCTGGCTCAGCGCAGGCGCAGAGCCCATATGTGTGACTGCACAGATGACCACTCGAAGAACTACAGTTACAGGTAAGCAACCTGTCCATCTTATACCATAACTTGCAGTCTTGTGTGTGGTTATACTTTGCCCCTCATCTCTAGCTGTTATCATTTACAATCATGTGCACATCTTGCATGCCAGTGGTAGGGTAAAAAGCGGGAGCCAAGCCAATCTTGAACTGAAAACCGGGTGGGTTGGTCCTTCATACAAAATGCTGCATTGTGACGTGTGGGCACAGTCTGTTTTTGTGTAGGCCAAGAAGTAGATTTGCGCATGAGAGATAATTCTGGTCAGGACTCAGGACACTATAAACCAGTGTTCTCCAACCTTGGGTTCCCAGATGTTTTTGGCCTACAACTCCCAGCATACCCAGCCAGCATGGCTAATGGCAAGTGATTATGGGAGCTGTAGTCCAGCAACATCTGGGGACCCAAGGTTGGAGAACACTGCTCTAAACTGTATGTATCTGAAATATCCATGATACTTAATCCTGCACTAGCCATGTCCATATGAATTAAGGAAATGGTTGCCCATTCCCTGTTCTGGTAACCTGCCAGCACTGCTTACCTTGTGCCAATCAGTTTGTGTCCAGTGATCTCTTATGGCTGATGAATGGAGCTGTGCATTCAGATGACTTAGAAATACTTCGCTCAGCTATGTGGGTTGCACATGCAGTTTTCCCTATCTCTATTACACTTTAAGACGCTGTAGTCCTTTAAGACTGGAAACCAAGAGCTCATCTGGAACTGTGCTGTGTTTCCAGGCCTGGTAACTGGAGGGCAAAGACTGCTCACCATTGACAGCCAGGTAACTGGCAAATGTCACGGCTGCCCTCTATACATTTCACCAGCAGTTTTGTGTGACCTTCTGTTCATCGGAATATTTTGATGCTGAAACCCCCAGGCAGTCTGGAGATTTGACTCTATTATGTTTTAAACATAAGGGGATACAGAGTCTGTTAGAATAAACTGAGAGAAGATGGAGGCCCCTCAGAATTAGTCATTTCTTTCCGTTGGCTGGGAGAAAAATGTGTGTGATTTACATGTCAGAACTGGTTCTCTCAGCATGAAGCAACGTTTTCCTGTAATTTGGCAGTCAGGCAGAAATCATTTTTTGCCTATAAAACAGGCTAATGTGAAAATGACAACTGGGCTATTTTCAGTGCAAATTTTCAACAAGTGTGTGGAAGGGAGGGGTGGGAATTCCCTGCTTTAGGGATGGTTTGAGATGATCTGAGAGATTGGAAGAATGCAAAGACATGGACTCTCGGACTTTCCAACCCTGTGTCTCAATTTTTTTTTAATAGAGCTAAGTAAATAAGGGGGCCACTCAAGGATGCAAACAGCACCATCATCCTATCATGTAGCCTGCTGGAGATCACACAGCCTCTGAGAGCCAGGCCTTCCGGAGGCGCTGCATCAAGCCAATATGCCTCAGTCTTCAAACACTACACTGAAGTGCCTTATCAAGCATCCATGTCCTATGCCCATCTTTGTTATCCATTTTACTGTTATTGTTTGCACACACACATTTATTTGTTTTAATTTGTATCCTGCCTTTCCACCAAATAGTGCTCAAGGTTGCTAGTAGTAACCTTGAGCACTATTAGTAGTAAAATTAGTAGTAAAATACAAAATAGTAGTAACCTTGAGCACTATTAGTAGTAAAATACAAAATAACCATCAGACCCTAAAGATGGGTAAGATAAAAGCATCAATAAAGTCAATAAAACCATCAATGGACATTGGCAATTACCCAATTAAAGGGTGATAGAAGACAAAACTTAAAAAGGTCCTTGCTCCCCAGGAGCTTACAGTCTACATTTTGACTGTGGGTGGGTGGGGTGGGAGAGAACAGGGAAGAGATCAAGAGTAAAGAAATCAAGAGTTTAAAAGGGGGGGGGTGAATGCAATCAAAGAGGTGAATTCAATGGTGTAATTGTACTGAAGGAACTGCTTCAGTCAGAACCAAGAGGGAGGTGATTCTGCCTGCCCCCACCCCCGGCAGCCCACCATGCCCCCTCAAAATCTGCTCCGAAGGGCTGGGAGACCCTCTGGAGCAGATTTTTGGATGGCGTAGGGCTGCATGGGGGAGGAGAGCGGGAGAAAGTCCCATTGTGCTAGCAGACTTCCACTAGCGTAATGTTGGATTTAACCCAAATGCAGTTACGCATACGTAGATTTCCGTACAGTTGAAGATAAGGACTGAGGGATGAAACCAAAAGTGTCATGCAAGAGGTGGGTTTTCAGGAGGGATTTAAAGGATGACAGTTCTGACTTAATCTCTAGGGCACAGGGAAAGCAACAGTTCCTGCCATAAGTAGCCACTTCAGACTTGGAAGAGATAATTCTGGGATTCTCAAACCCAAATAAATCATGATACAGAGAAAGTGATTTCAATCTATTCAGGACTTCTGGTTGATAAGCTCAGTGTATCAGAAATTACATGGTTTAACCCAGCTCACCTTTGGGACATTAGTCAAACCTTGAATATCAGTGGGACAAAAACTATTGTCAGGTTTTGGGGACCTAGAAATGACAGGAACAGCCTATCTCTCTTTGTGGCGTTAGGTGAAGGGCATCAAAAGCTGCTCATGTTCTCAGCCACAGTGGTCATTCCTGGGGAAGCTTATTACTGTCGACGTGACCTTTCCTCCACCATGGCTGTTAGCGCTCAGTCGCCTGACATTCCCCATCACCTTTAACAAGCATCACACAGACTGTCACCCCTTTCTTACCCTCAGGGCAGGCATTTATTTAAACAGAACCAAGGCCAGAGAAATAAATGGCACCTCTTAGGCTGAGGCCAAAAAATGCATTATCTTGGTTTGCCTGGTTCTTTCCAAAATGGGCTTTGGATATTTACACTTTTACCTCCTCTATGGTAGAAGAGGCTGAGGAAAGGGCCTGACCCACATACTTCTTTCTGGTGTCAATGTATGATCCTGCACTGTTCGGTAGAACTGTCACTATGCTGTAAATAGCATGCAGGAATATGAAGAAGAGCAGTTGGGCAAATTGGAACCACAGCAACATGGTGGCAAAAAGAGGAACTTCCAGGCTTGCTTGTAAGGGTGTCTGCCTGGTAAAAACATATTTAATCTTAAAAAGCAAAATGGAAGTTGATCTGGTTAACCTCTTCTCTCCCCCTCCCTGCTTCACAGCTGCAGTAAGAAGGGCCGTTTTTGAAAAGTAGTCTTTGCCAGCAAATGGAGCTAGTGTTATCTGGGATCCTAAGTGCACTGAGGGGAAACCTGTACTGAACTGATGAATCAACCATAGCACCTATCTAGCTATCACAGGGATAGGCAACCTGGTTCCCTCTGGATGTTTTGAACTGCAACCCCCTTAAGCCAGCATGGCCAAGGGTCGGGGATTATGGGAGCTACAGTCTAAAGGAGGATACCAAATTGCCTACTCCTGATTTATCACATGTGTATCCTGCCCTTCCTCTAAGACTCTCAACCATGGGCGTTATCTCATTTTATCGTCACAGCAACTCGGAGGTAGGCTAGCGTGGATGTGACTGATTGAAGGTCACCCAGTGACCAACGCTTCCAGTCCAGGTTTTTGTGGTTCTTCATTTTGTCTATTACATTCTATCTACCCTATCGTAGCTCTTGTCCTGCTGCTCTCATAATTCCTTGGGCCTTAAGAAATGGGACACAGAGTGGAATGTATGTTTTAGGATGCTGGACACTGTGATACTGCAGGATATACATGTATGGCACTCTCTCTGCAGTTGTGACCCCTGAAAAAGCAAGAATCCTGACCACACAGATGCGCTACATGTGTGCCATTCTACCTGAGGGGGCTCTTTTCACACCTTATTATGAGCATGTGGAGGTCACAAATGCATGATCCCACTTCCCTCCCCTCTCCACATATTCATGATGCCTGAAAAGAGCTTGTGTATTTATATGCTGTGAGTTTATGTGAATGTATCCACAGTGAAGTGCTAATTAACCCAACTGCCCAACAAAGCTGATTTCAAATGACAATACTGTTAACTCTTATTTCATGTCAAAAATGTGGTAGGTCACTTGCAAAAAGTGAGACTTGGGGATCTGCAAGAGAAGAGCTACGGTAATTCACTAGAAGGGTTTGTCAGGTGATTTGAGGTTGTGGGAAAGGTACGATATAGACACGCATACGTGCATGCACGTACACATGCACACACACAGTTACATATAACTTAAACATGGGTGGAACTTAGTAGCACCACCCATCTTCCCAGCTGTTGGATAATTAAAATTGCAGTCAAAACCTATGGCTAATGTTTCACCAGGTAATTGGGTGAAATGGTTAAGATCACTGATACCTTCTAGGGTGGTTTTCCTAGAAGATACTCATTGAATTATTAACAGCCTGAACAGGAAGTGGGCGTTGCTCCCAGCTTCTTCCTCTTTTCTGTTCAGACTCTAGTGAGCGTGGCACCACCAGGTTGTTGTCTCCACGTGGTCCTTGTAGCAGCATGTAGCCAGAGTTGCTGGTCTGAACTCCACATGTTCAGACCCCAAGTATTTCCAAATGAACTTGTAACCAACTGTAAGAAATGTTTTTAAGCCTGCCTGAATGAAACTGCATAATCTGCGTGAGTAAATGTTACTTTTAACTTTTACAAGACTGTGTCTCTGATTATTGTTCTGAGGGAGAGAAAAGGGGGCAAAACCAGGGAAATCCAGTCTGCCTTAAAGCATCCTGGATTACCAAATGCTAACTGGCTAACACTAGCCAAATCTAAGCTTCTTTTAAGCTGGAAAGGGACTCTACTCTGCTGATCTCACTAACGTGAGATAGGAAGGATATTACTCCACAATATATCCTCTCCTAGTATCTTTTTCAAGTCCCAACACCAGCCAAATTCCTGTTTGCTCTGCTTTGTAATGGCGCATGTTTGTCCTCCATTTTTCTTTGCAACTAGGCAAGACATTAAACAAAGAAGAAAAAGAGGACTGGTGATGAGGCTCAAAAGTCTCTCCTTGTCCCAGAACCTCAGCGTAAGGGTTTTAAAGATAACCACCAGATATCATGAGGCTTGGGATTGTGTGTAGGGAGAATATATCAGTAACTGAAAACAGTGAATACTTTTTACCGTACAAATTGCCCTCTCGGTTGGAGAGAGAGCCCTCTTTCAGGCATGGAGGAGAAGCCATAGGAGTTCATTTGAGCTGGAGCTCAGCCCTGGTAATAACAGTGCAGCTGAGAATATGCAGACTGCATTTCCTTTGCTACTGAGTAACTGGATCTACCTCCATATATCTGCGAGTAGGGGTCAAAGCGAGTAGGGGACAAAGCTGGAAGACTTCAAAAAGGAGGCTGGAGCCTCAGGATCTCTCTCTCCTCTGACCAAACAGCTTGGAAATGCAGCAGCTGCCTTTTTGCTCATTCTCGGCTTCTGCGGAGCTCACGAATTGGTGTGTATCTAGGTCACATCTTGACCTCTCTTCTCACCTTACAAGCCATAACCTAGAGCACAGTTCCTTCCCCTCAGGGTCCTTTCTTGCTGTTTGAAGCTGCTCCTGAGGAATAAATTAGCAACATGGCTGTATCCCCTCTCTCTGCCGAAGCATTACTGATACTGAGTCACTCGACAGAGTGCAGTCACAGAGACCTTAAGAGCGACCCAGAAACTGAGGAGCCATAAGCATCCCTGTCAGGTCCAAAAGATTTATAATCTTTTAAGAGGTTTAAGGCAGAAGGTGTTCAGGGCTGGTAGTTAAAGCAACGTATTGCTTCATTCCTGATCCTCTTCCCTGCCCCCCCGACACCCCATTCCAATTAATCAAGGCCCACAAGGGGGTGAAGTTTTGAGTACATTTTGACTGGCCAGGATACTGCTGGCAAAGAGCCTTTCCAAGGGATGCTGGTGGAAGCTTGCGTGCGAGTGTTCGTTGCCAAGCTTGCGTATCTTTTTTATAGCTGTTTCAGGGTTTTTATGTTTCGGATATTTTGTGTGGCAGAATGTTTTTGTGGATGGGTTGTTCGAGTCTTTTCTGTAGCTACATTTCGGTGTGCATTGTTGTCGCTGTGCATATGTCACAGCCTAGTGTGGAAGTTGGGGGATCCTACACCACCTGCTCTCAGTGCATCTTTGACACTTTCTTATGCAGGACTGACCCTGCCATGCGGCCAAGAGAAGCGGCCTCCTTCAGCCCTTCACCATGAAGAGGCGGGGTGCACAGATGAAGGCAGAAGCTGGCATCTGAATGGTGCAACGAGACCTTTTCAAATGCTGGTTCTAGTGGGGTGAAGGGGTGCTATTTGTGCTCCACTTCAGGCAACAGAATATCTTGGGTGGGTCTTGCGTATAAGAATCCCTTTCTCACATAAGGAATATGCGAAGGCCACACCGCAGAGAAATGTCACCAGTTTTATTCAAACTTCTTTAGTTTCTCTGGAGGCTGAGGAGCCGGTTTCTTTCTTCTCCTCACCTTCCTCCAGAGCTACCACTCTCAAGAGGAGATGGAGCTGTGGAATTGATAGACGGGACATGCAAAGTGGGATTGTGCCCCAGAGTGCTATTGCAGAGAACTCCAAGTTAGTGAGCGTTTACTTTGCACGGTGTAGTTAGCTGGGCTGGAAGATGTGTGTGGATCTCCTGCTTGTTTCTTTTGGCCTGGCCAATGCCATTTCCTGCACGAAACTGAAGTGCTCACTTTCGGGTTTCTTTGCATGGGAAACAGTATCCGCCAGGCCAAAAGAAGCCCACAAGACAGTTGTGTATCACTTAAATCTCAGCTAGATGCCCTGCTTGAATCGAGTGTGTTCCCTAGAGTTTGCTGCAACAGCGTGAGACAGCTCTGGGATGCTTTGCATACTCTCCCCCTGCCCCCTTACCCCTCTTCCGCAGCCCAACTGCCCCTTATGAATGGGGAAAGTGGTGGGTATCTAGAGGAGCCATGATTCAGATGGTGAGCCTGGTGCACACTTTTGGAGGGGGCGGGGGATGAGTTCAGCCCCTGGACTTCCAGCCGTCAAACCCTCCCATAGCCTTGACAATGTCAATGCTGCTCCCTATGCGAGGGCAGATTTGGGGCAGGGGGCAGCTTCCTGTTAACCAGCTCTTTCCAAATAAATCCAGCCCCCTTCCAAAGTCTCCAAGAATAAGTAAGAAATGGGCCTGTGGGAAAGCCAAGTTGCTGCTTTGCCGAAAGCGCAGTGTTTGTGACAGAGGGAATGTTGCCACCCAGCGAATGCTGATCCCTCCTCTCTTGAAGTTTGTCAAGTCCTTCTCATATTTCAGCCCACTAGACTCTTGCCTCCCGTTATCCCACCCCCCCCTTCCCCGAAACCCAGTGGCAATTATTCATCTGTTATTTTATTTATTGCCGGAGTCAGGCAGGAAGATATTTCCACTCTCGTTCCATTGCTTCTTTCATTTCTGCATTCAGTGTTGGGCTTGATACAATTTTGGTTCCTGACATCTTGCTTGGGAGAGGAGGCATCCCACCTGGGCTCCATGGCTAGCGTGCTGGAGGTGGGGGAGTTTGGTTTCTCTGCACCTGGGTTGGGACAGCTGGAGAAGGGACGGGTGCTGTAGCATGGGTAGGAATGGGAAAAAGAAGCTGAGGCATTGTATTTTTGTTTCCCATGAAATTTAGGGCCTGGGCACCTCGGTGTACCCTACAGCCCTGAGTGAAAACCCCTCTTAGCCCTCCAGTGTGCTTTTAGATGTGGTAACAGAGTATGCGGCACCTGAGGCCATGCAGGAAAGGCCCCATGCAAACCTCCTGTTTTAAAATTTCATGACACATCAGTCTCTCTGATCCATTCTTTCCTTCCCTCCCTCCTTCCCTGGTTGCCCCAAGGTGCCTTATTAGCTCACTGCATATCTGAGGTGACAGCAGGTAAAGAGTGCTATTTTTAAACCATCATCCTCTGGCAGGTGTGTTGGCCACCGACCCGTTCACCTGAGCTGTGAACGTGTAGCTCCTGGCTCAGCAAGTGAGAGGGGTGGCTCTAGGGCATTCTAAACGCTTCCTGAAATGGAGCTGCACAGAGGATCAAGGTTAGAACCCACGCGAGTATCGCACCAATCAACAAGGCAGCCAACTAACACCCCCCCTTCCTAACCCGAGCTCATTAATTCCGACAAACTGGGTGTGAGGATTCCTCCTGGGAGCGCTCTGCCATATTCCTGCAGCAGCTGGCTCTCTCCTCGCATCAGCCAGGCACCTTTTTAAATCCAACTTTGCAATTCTGCTTCCTTATAAAGTGCTGCCTGTTCATGCACGGTCTCTGGGCAGCATACCCTGAAACTCTTCCTAGGACTTTTTCTCTCTCTTTCCTTGTGACAAGTTTGACCGTAGGGTAGGTGAAAGGAGGCATCCGCTGTAAAACATGTCTACCCTGTGGAGCTGTGAACACAGGAACAGCAACCTTATTGCCTGCCTCTACAAAAGTGAGAGTAAGTCCAGCAGCTGGCAGGAGTGTTGGTTCTATACCCTCGCGCGCAAAGCATGAGTGCATGTGTTGTTTTACACAGGGTATGAAACTGTGAGTTCCCAAGGCAATGTTCATTTTGTGAAGCAGAATCAGGGCCTTCTCGAATAGGCATAGTAAAGGGCATCAAATAGCCAAATTAGCACATGGTGATCCCCCCCTTTTCCAAATCCCCAACAAAATGTGTAATGACATTCAAAACTTGTGAATAAAATTTGCATTAACTGCTGATCTTGACTCCCTTGTTTTTAGAATAGAGTGTCTGGCTGCATAAGCGAATGGCTTGGACATGTAACAAAATATTTCCCCCCTTTATGTTGCCATGCAGTCCCAACATTTAGGCAGTGTCCGGACTTCTCAGCTAACACCCATGCTCCCCATTATCCTGCTATAATTATGGTTGGCTTCATGCTTATAGGACAAATGGGACTCGCAATTCATGGTATTCAGTTTGGGATTAATGGTTCAGTATGTTGTGGGGTCTTTGGGCATCTGGATGCATAGTACCACTAAGTCAAGATATTCCCAGTACTAATTCCAGAGCCCAGGACTTAGCTTAGCATCTCCTTTAATTAGCCCAAAGCCTCCACATCACTGTAGCTTCAATCTTCGGCACAAAAGGCATTGTGGGGAGGGGAGCAACTCTGGGGTTGTAAAAGGACCCTTGTTCAGTGTTCTTGACCTATTTATTTATTTATTTATTTTATTATATTTATACCCCACCTTTTTTCCTGCAAGGAACCCAAGGTGGCTTACATAATCCGCCTCCTCCTCCTCCTCCTCCTCTCCATTTTATCCTCACAACAACCCTGTGAGGTAGGTTAGGCTGAGAGGCAGTGACTGGCCCAAAGTCACCCAATGAGTTTCATGGCCAAGCGGAGACTAGAACCCAGATCTCCTGAGTCCCAGTCCAACACTCTAACCACTACACCACACTGGCTCTCTGAACTCTGGTTCAGCTGGGTCAGATGTGGGGTAGGTCCCTGGAGTATCTCATTCTACTCCCCCATTGGGCAGGTGATCATTCTTTAGCCAGTCTTACTACCAGCAGAGAAGGTGCTCCTCCTAGGCATCCCATGCCATGTGTTTCCCTTAGTCTTCTTTTCATGACCCCAAGAAGGCACCCTAATTCAAAGTCTAAATAGCATTCCGGCTTGTCCAGAGTCATTCTGCATCTTCTACTAGTGAAAGCCTTTTATACAATTCTGAGGCTGACCAGCAACCCTCCTCCTATTCCACTCTGTCCTTCCATGTGTTTGAAGAGAAGTATTAACCAGAGACCAATGGATTTTGACACGTGTTGTCCAGTGAGTCTGTGCCACAGAGCTCAACTCCCTTCCAATTTGAATGCTCCCTGTGAGAAGGTGACCTGGGAGGAGGCAACAGCTGAGCATTCTCAGGGAAGAGGTGACATCTTCTGCTAGTGAAAATAGCAATAGACCAAATGGCCCCACCTGAAAGATTCAGAGGGATTCTACTCCTCAGGATGGGAAAGGATGGTAAGTCCTGTAAAAGCTTGGGGCTAGAGATCAACCCCAAAGCCCTCGCTAGTGCTCATGTGGACTATCCTGTTAAGGTGGTCCTCTGTGTCATAAGAGGAAAAATAATTTTGTCCACTGATAGACCACAAGCTCTCAGGAGAAAGGTAGCTTTGTTCCAGCAAGTGCCCATGTATATTATCTGATGGATGTTCAGTGGCTGCTAGTAGTGCAGACGGCCTCAACTGTCTAGTTGCCCCTATGAGCAGTTGTGCATGAGCCCCAGCCCTGACAGGGATGTCTTAGCAAGCTTTTCTGGGAATTGCTGCCTAAAATACATTGTTGTCAGGGCTGGTCCTACCATTAGGCAAAGTGAGGTGGTTGCCTCAAGCAGCAGAAGCTGGATGGGGGTGAAGCAGCAGTCTCCTCAGCCATTCCTATCTGTTGTGGGATAGCTGTTTGTGCCTTGGAGCCTGCCTTGTGCCCCTTAAACTAGCCTGCTATCCCAAGTTATGGTAGAGGATGCTGTCCTGTCACCAGTGTTGAGCTAATCGGCATCATAGATTTCATAGATCATAGAGTTGGAAGGAGCCTACAAGGCTATCGAGTCCAACCCCCTGCTCAGTGCAGGAAACTAGAGGAGGGGTCTCCCATCCAAGTAACAACCAGGCTTGACCCTGCTTAGCTTTCCACACTCAGACAAGCAAGCAGCAAAACACCTTGGGCCGGCCTTGGAAGTTGTGGACTTTGGAGCAGATTCTTCTCAAAGGAATCCCCCCCACACACCATCCTCCTTCCTCAAGCCAGCCTGGTGCTATCTGTAATGCACACTTCCATCTCGGGAATGCAAATGCAAAGTAAATTCCTCAGGATCCCATAGGACATGGTCAGAAGCTAAGGCTGTTCTCTCACAAATGAGTAGTTAAATACACTTTTTAAATTTGAGCCTGGTCTCAGTGGAGCAACGGTGCAAGCTGCAACTTAGAACACTATCACAAAATACTGCCACAACCCAAGGTTTGCCATGGTGGTAAGTAGTCGCAAGGTGTAAGCATCATTTGAGCTGCTGCTATGATTGCAGGGCCTAGCAAGGGTTTGTAATATGATTTCGTGTACTCATTCCTGATCCAAAGGCCAGTCCTAATGTAGATTTCAAGGCTCCATCTTCTCCACTATCTACAAGGCCTTTCTGTTTGGTTTGGTGCATGATAGCCAGAGGTGGTTCAGATTACATTGTTGATAAATTTTATTTTTATTATTATTGCACTTGTATCCTGTCTTTTTTCCTCTTGCAAGGAACCCAGAGCTGCTTACATGGTGATGGTCTTCCTCTCCATTTTATACTCATAGCAACAACCCTGTGAGGTAGGTTAGGCTGAGAGTCGGTGACTGGCCCAAAGTCACCCAGTGAGCTTCATGGCCGAGTGGGGAATAGAACCCGGATCTCCCGAGTTGCAGTCCAACACTCTAACCACTACACCGCACTGGCTCTTCCTCTACATTTTTCTAAGGCTACAATGCTATGTATGTTTAGACAGAAACAAGTCTTACAACTCCCAGCATTCCCCAGCCAGTCGTGCTGGCTCCTGGGAGTTGTAGGACTTTTTACTGTCTAAACATGCATAGGATTGTGCCCTAAATGAATATATATATGCTTTTAGTCTCCTGTATAAAGAAGAACCAAGGATCGAACCAAAACAATAATAAAAACAGCACCTTCAATTCATTTCTTCTCAGGGATCAGAGTTTGGGTTTGACTGTACCACTCTACTACCCACCACCACTTGATACAGATGTGTTGTCCAAAAAGGTCAGGTGCCCCAAGCCACTGCAGGGCAAGACTTGGGCACTAGTGACTTTTGAGAGGTGCTAGAGCCGAGCCCCTAATCTCCCACTTTCTCCACTGATTGCTATGACAAAGTGACTCTCCCGCCACTCCAATCCCTCCCCTGCTGCATTGTCCTCTTGCTTCCCTTCCACCTAGCTGGTGTTGGGACTGATTGATTAGGAAGGATGTCTGGCCATACTGAGGAACAAGCCAGTCTGTGTTAGCCTTGTGTGCTGATGTAGCCTGACAAGTGGGTTTGTGCTGAAAATGTGGATTTATAACATCAGCAGCATATTGGGAGGGGAAAGCACAGAGCATTGCGGGGGTGGCTGAGAAAAGACCACACAAGCTGACAAGAGGCAAATGAAGATGAAGCATCAGGCTGTGGCCTGCTGTCCCTATGGGAACCTCTCACACACACCTATCTACAGCGGATGCCAGAAGGCAGCCAGCATTCGTCCGGCTCAGAACTGGCATGTGCTCAGTAGTTTGTTCTCAAAGAAAGACTGAAGACGCATCACTTCCTATGTCAAGCAAAGAGGGAGCTGAAGCGCACTCAGCATCCACCCATGCCACTGTCTTTCTCTGGCGAGTGATCCTGCAAATGCCCTGAATAGCCCCTCTTTACCTGATGGGTAGCTAAAGGTATGAAGATCCAAACCTTAATTGCAGAACCGGTTTTGCTGGAGGGGCATCAGTTTTAGAGGCAGCCCTGCCAGTAAAGTAATGTTTAATATGTTTTACCTCACCAAACAACATTGGCATGGAATGAGCAATGATCTGTCTTCATAATTTTTCATGCTTTCTGAAATTTCAGCTTAAATTTATTTTACGTTTGTGAATTTTGACAGTGCAGCTTACGAAGGAGTGACTGATATTTGTTTTTAATGTACCCTTTGTATTTGTTTCTTCATTACTAGCAGATATATCTTCAATTGTTACCTTTTTTATCCCTTTGCTCATTTGTGATTGGGTAGATAGTACAGCACAATACACAGAGCACAGTATTTGATTGGTGGGTGCTATTAAACAGTGTTGACATTTTGAATAGTTCAGATGTCATTGCACACTAATCAGACACAAGCTACATACTTAATAAATAATTACATCTGGGGTTTATTTTTAAAAAATGTCCTGTAAATAGAATTTAATCAAGTTGAAATTGGTGTGAATGATTTCAAATGGCTGGATCAAATTTAAGAAGTCTTTAATGGGAATAAATTTTCAACTCTATCTGTAAATCACATAAGCTGGGCTCATTTCAAAATTACCAGAAGGGCTCACTCTTTACATTTAAAGGAGCCATATTTTAATCATTCGTGCGGGGTTGGAGCTGCCAAAAGTCGTTAAATGAATGTTGTGGCTTAGATTTCGTTGTGAGCTCATGGAATAAAGTTCATGGGAGGAGCAGGGGTAACACTGTAGAGCAGGGCTCTCCAACCTTGGGTCCCCTCCCAGCATACCCAGCCAGCATGGCTAATGGCAAGGGATTCTGGGAGCTGTAGTCCAGCAATATTACTATTACCGTACGTAACTAAGTTATTATTATGATGAGAACCAGTGTGGCATAGTGGTGAGAGTGTTGGACTGGGACTCGGGAGATCCGGGTCTAGTCTCCGCTTGGCCATGAAACTCACTGGGTGACTTTGGGCCAGTCGCTGACTCTCAGCCTAACCTACCTCACAGGGTTGTTGTGAGGATAAAATGGAGAGGAGGAGGAGGATTATGTAGGCCGCCTTGAGTTCCTTGCAAGAAAAAAGGCGGGGTATAAATAAATAAATAAATAAATAAATAAATAAATAAAATCTGGGGACCCAAGGTTGGAGAGCCCTGTTGTAGAGGGAGGGATAACCCTGGAAGGGTGTGATGAAAGGAATTAGGTGTGGGGGAGCACATGACTGCATGAGGTGGATACTTGGAACCTTTGTGAATGTGGGTGGCAGAGGTAGAGGATGCATGAGTGGGTGGTGAATGGCCTGAAGCTCTGAACAGCATCCTTGCATTCTGTTAGTATGTTTGTATTTATATAATTTGGTGGAAAACGCAAAGTGATTTAAATGCACATTTCCAATTTGCTGGGATTTGGAACTAAATGAAACTCCTTAACTTCTATTCTTAAAATGCAATGCTTATGTATAAATAGGCTGAATAAGTGTGTACATTGAGGCTCATTATGTTTTGATTCTTTCTCTGGCTATAGAAACAGGATCTGTGAAGTTCCTTTCTTACCCTAATGATTCTGTGGTCCCTCAGACAGTCATGATTAATTAACCCTTTTTTTCTGTACTAACCTGTCCATACATGTGCACATCTAGACACTTTGTACTCTGTTGCTTGCAATGGTATGACCACAACAGAAGCCACAAAAGCTGGCTTAAGGTCTCTACAACTAAAAACATCCCTCAAGAGATATTTAAAGAAAGGTGTCTCGCTTCTATCAGATCATCCACATAAAGCTGCGGAGCAGACATAAGCAAAGGCTATTACTATCTCTATTCAGAGGGGACTTGGAGGGCAGGGGGTGGGGGGAAGCCAGGTCTTAGACACTTCCTCTGGCAGAAGCTCTCCATTCATGACAGAAAGAGAAAGCAAACCCCATGTGTGGTGATGGGTGTATGTGTGTGGGACTTTCTAGCAGTTATGAGGAAAGAGCTTTCCCCACTGTAGTAAAGAGTTTCCATTATTTTAGTGGTGTATCCAGTAAAACCATGTTCTGGCAAGTACTCAAAATCAGGCTCTACAAAGCCAGTCCGTTTCATAGCCAGTTTGAAAAAGATGTTTTGTTTGCTTGTTTGTTTGCTATTGAGCTTACATTAAACTGCAGACTTCCATACCCTTGTGCTGCCTGTGCCAGGGGTTCAGTGTGGTTTGGTGCTTAAGAGAGTTACATTGGATAAACATAGACAAGGGAGACTTTGGTTCAAACCCCTGCATAGCCATCAAGCATACTGGGTGATCTTGGCCCAGTCACTATATAGGGTGGCCGCTTATGTATCACCAAAAAGAGGATACAAATTAGTATAATTGTTGCATATGCTAATTTATATGTATAGATGCAAATTCAGAAATAATTACTATATTTTAAATAGAAATACAATACAGCTCACCATTAGGGGCAAGGTTTTAACCAGGTAATCTGTGTGCCTTGCTTAGTCTGCTGTCCAGGTGGGCAACTTCAGCGCCTCTGCTTTCTATTCTGATGGTTATCTTTAAATGAGACTTGGGCCGGACAGCCCTTCAAATAGAGATCTGGCCTCTGTAAAGTAAAACACCTGCCCCTGCCCCACCAGTCTTTCAACCTAAGCTACCTCAGAGGGTTGTTGTAAAGATAAAAGATGGGAATCACATATACCACCCTGGGCTTCTTCGAAGATGTCCAAGATAAAAAACCTCATACATCCATAGATCCATGTTGAAACATAAAGTTGGCAATCGGATGTGTGGTAAACATTTTTGGCCAACGAAAGGTTGTAACCTTACAACAAGGTCGTAACCTCCTCCTTGAGAGAGGGTGTGGAGCCGGCCATGTCCGGCTCCGATTCAAAGTGCTGGTTTTAACTTATAACACCCTAAAAGACTTGGGGCCAGGTTAACTGAAGGATCGTCTCCTCCCATATATTCATGCCCAGACCTTAAGATCATCCTCTGCAGTCCTCCTCTGGGAACCCGTGCCAAAAGAAGTGAGGCGGCTGGCTACTGGGAAGGGGGCCTTGGTTGTGGAATAAACTTTCCAGGCTCACCTGGCACCTATTTTGTACTCTTTCCAGCACCAGGTGAAGACCTTATTTTCCCAGGAATTATAGTCTGTTTAAATATATATATATATATATATATATATATATATTACTGTACTTTAAATCTCTGTACTGGTGCTAGGTTTCATTTCGGCTTTTACTCCGATTTTGTACTGTAGTTTTAAATGTTTAATTTTTTATACTGTATTTTATGTGGTGTTTTTGTGGTTTTAATTGTGAACTGCCCAGAGAGCTTCAGCTATTGGGCGGTATAGAAATGTAATAAATAAATTGGGGAAAAGGTCTTGGATAGGAGAAAGAAAAGGAGTGACTTTGTGAGATCATTCCCACACCCATACTTTTTAAGGAGGAAATCTTTCTGCTATTTCTCTCAGCTGCTGGCCAGAAAAAACGGTCCTGCTCTCAGAGGCGCAAATTTGGCCGTTGGAGCTGAACAAAAGGGCTGTGTATTGGGGGGCTTTTTGAAAGGGGAAATATTGGCTTTTCCAATGTGGTGGGCAGGGCAAGGCTGGCATTTCTCTACCCGAGCAAGGAGCTGCCTCAATGGATGCTTCTATTTCTTTCCCTGCTCATACACACAGTGGCTCTTTCTCAGCTTGTGTCAACAGCCTACTGAGTGAATGGAACTCTGTTAGCCAGCTGGGATTAAGTCTGCTCCAACAGCCATGTAGAGGATTGATTTGGGGCCAGGGCCAGAGATGCAAAGAAAAATGTGCCTGGGGCAAAAACGTTTGCCACAGAGGCCCCTTTCCCTTGACCCAGGAGGACAGGGTGGGGAAGCCAGTGGAAGGAGATGAGAAGAGCGAGGAAGAGGCAGTCCTCAAATTGGTGCTTGAATGTAGTAATTTATTTTGTGAAGAGGCCACCTCTTTGATCCTGCCAGTCTCAAAAGCCATTCCAGAAAATGACTGCTGTGAACTTTCCTCACAAAACTCTCTGCCCCTCAAATGGATTTTTAAGAAAGAAGTGATGCCTCAGTCGTCGTGATCCTTGCCACATGCTCAAAAGGAATTGCCACATGATTGGTTTTAAAGTGGGCGTCTCAGCTTTTGGACCTGGTTATTGTTGCAACATGATATGTATGTGAGCATGAGCAATGTCTTGGTTTCCTTCCCCTCTTCCTGTGGCAGCTCCTGTACTTACCGGTAATTTGCAGGTTTGCCGTGGACTCTGTGACCTTGCTATTGGTTGTATGGTTTGAGCATCATTTGGGAGTATGTGTGCATTAATGATTACCAGATTCAGGGTGCTGCATCAAGGTAGCAAGTGCAGAGGGCAGTGCACAGCAGGGTCCACTTAGAGCTGCTGCTGCTTCAGACATTTGACAGGAAAGTGAGTGACTTCCTCTTCCCACGCTACTGGGTCTCATCTTTATATGAGAGATTACCGTATGTAGCAGGTGGGAGGCTTTTTCCAAGCCTAATGACTGGGCAGAGCTCTCTCGATAGATAGATAGATAGATAGATAGATAGATAGATAGATAACCTGCACACACACACACACACACACACACATGTATGTGTGTATGTAGATGTGTATGAATGGGGAGGGGGGTGTATGTGCATATGAAAATTGTGGAGTGGCTACTTTTGCTGCAGTCCTGCCCACCACTGGAATGCAGCCCCCCCCCTGCAAGGTTAACCATGAGGGAATGTGGCCCTCACACTGAAAAAGATTCCTCACTTGAGATGCAGTGCGAAAATGTAAGAAAATGTGTAGGGAATATGAAGGGGCTTTTACAAGCCAGGATATTTGAAGTAACTGGAATAGCTGAGGAGGGGCTGGAATTGGGGATCAGATTTTCTCTCCTTTGAAAAAGTCTTTAACTCCTGAGTAGGGGTGTGCAACACTGGGAATTCCATTCCTTTAAGTATGATGGGATTTTAGAGTGTGTCCATTCCGATAAGCAGCAGTGGAGTATAGCAGACCCCCCCCCCCCGATTCTGGAAATGTGAGTATTTATTGCACACATTAAATAGATGTGCTTTTTCCCCAAGTCCCATGATTTGCACAAATGGGATCATGGGGGGGGGGGGTCTGGGTCTTGAAATTTGTGCAAAAGAGGTCTTTTTAAAAAAAATTATATTTTTTAGTATGCACTTGCGGAAGTCTGCCTGTGTACTATGTAACCCTGAAGAGGTATATTACCATTGTAAATATCCTTGTCAGTTTCATCCTCTGCGCACACTACTTTGTTTAGCCCAGCAGAGCCATACAGTATTCCCTACTTGTCAAAGAACTTGTCAATTTCATTCTCCACTTCTGGGCTCCTCCCCAGAGCTCTGAAGTGGAGGATGAAATTGACAAGTAGAGAATACTAGCTTTTTTTACCCGGCGTTGCACAGGTCGTTATTTTCCTATAGGCATTATTTGTTCGACATTCCTTAAGGTAGCTGTCCGCTGTTTGGAATCCCTTGGAATTCCCCCCCACCCCCCCACCCCCGGGACTACCAGCTCCTCCAGGATTACACAATGAATTCCCAACTCCCCCGGGACTACCAGCTCCCCCGGGACTGCACAATGATATCTCAGCTCCCCCGGGACTACACAATGAAGAATTCCCTGTCCCGTCCCGTCCCAGTACTACACAATGAAATCTCTGCTTCCCTCCCCCCCGGGACTATGCAACAATGTTTTCCCTGTTCCCCCCCCCACCACACAATGAAATCCCTGCTCCCCCCCCCGGGACTACGCAATCTAATCCCTGCTTTCCCCCCCCCATACTACACAATGAAATCCCTGCTCCCCCCCCCCGGGACCACACAACAATGAAATTCCTGCTGCCCCCCCCCCCAGGACCACACAATGAAATCCCTGCTCCCCCCCTTAGTTTGCTGGACTATTTATTTATTTATTTATTATATTTATACCCCGCCTTTTTTCCTGAAAGGAACCCAAGGCGGCTTACATAATCCTCCTCCTCCTCCTCCTCCTCCTCCTCCTCCTCCTCCATTTTATCCTCACAACAACCCTGTGAGGTAGGTTAGGCTGAGAGTCAGTGACTGGCCCAAAGTCACCCAGTGAGTTTCATGGCCGAGCGGGGACTAGAACCTGGATCTCCCGAGTCCCAGTCCAACACTCTTACCACACTAACCAAACCCTTCCTGTCCTGTATGTATCCTAGCCAGGCTGCTCTTTTGTTTGGACATAATTTGACACACTGCATGTCTGAAGGTATCTTGATTCCCTTACTTCCATTGTGCCTCTTCAGAGAGGTGAGCTGTGGTGCAGCAGCTTGCAAAGAAGGCATCCAGCTTTTAATTAACAAATTAAAATCCTCGTTAACAATCCAGCCCCAGGGCTGTTTGGAGGCCTGCAGTAGCGGAGTGTTTGTTCTGGAAGCAGACATTAATTAGAAAATATGTAATAAAATAGGCCCACAGACATGCACACACATATATGTGCATGTACAGAAGAAAGGAGGGTGTGCGGGTTGTATCCAGCTGTATCCAGCATCCCTTCGCAGTCAACAAGGAGGATCTAGTGAGAGAGCAGGAGCCATATATGCCACGCTAGCAGGTGGCACTTGGGTCACCAGGTGTAAGAATTCGGCTAAGCCCCTAAGCTCACCTGATCAATTCATACTTGCATTGTGCCTGTTCTCTATTTCCTTACAAAGCAGTAACTGCTGACTACTGCTTCCCAGGAGATGGGCTAGAGCAGGGTTGGGGAACCTGGTGCCCTCCAGATCTTGTTGGACATCAACTTCCATCATCCTATGCTGGCTAGGGCTGATGGCAGCCAGAGTCCTAATAGTATCTGCAAGGCCATGTGTTCCCTGCCCTTGGGCAAGAGGCTAGCACTGCTTTGTTGGCCAAATTTTGACTAGTCCACATCTGGGCTGAGCCTGAGAGAATCTCCAAAGTTCCAAGCAAGCCTCTGCATTCTCTCTCTCTCTCTCTCTCTCTCTCTCTCCTGGTGACGTATCTTCTCCTTGGCACGGCACCCTTCTCTCCTGTGGATTCCAGAAGGAGAAAATAGAGTGGCAAGTGCTAGTAATTTGAGGAGTTTGTAAGCTTTGATCAGTGAGGAAGCTCTGCTGTATCTGTTCCTAAATGGCTCGGTGCCAGGGATAGGCAGGTCAGGGATTCTGGGGGTTGCAGTCCAAAACATCTGGAGGGCACCGGGTTGCCTCCCCCTGCTCTAAACATTGGGCTGGCCTTCACCACCCTGCTACAGATATTAGGGGTGGCTGCGTCCTTTGCTTCTAAATGTAAGCAGGATGTATAGACAAAGAGGAGTGGGAGAGGGGGTTGCCTAAGGTCTAGGCAGGGGAAGCTCTGGTCAGTCGTGCTGTGTCTTTCTTATCCTCCTGGCTGGGGTCCCTAAAACAAACCTTGGTTTAACTGGGGCTGATCTTAGGAGAAAGTCTGCTCCTGTTCCTAACCTGTCACTTGCAGACTTCCAGATAAGGTGTGTTCTGTATGTGTCAGGCTTCTGAAGGCAGATCACAAAAATCCCCTTTTACAGACTACACATCGGGGTGGTAATTGGCCAGCGAGAGGCCAGAGAGCTCACCACGTTATAAATGCTGCTGCTGAGCCCCCAAGGAACCTTGGGAGGGAGCAGAGGGAGCTGGCTTCACAAGGCTTCACAATGGATTTTATCAGCTCATAAACAAGGCCTGGGGATAAACAATTAAAAGCAGCTGACAAAGCATTGTGGGCCCCCAGAGTTGGCAGAAAGGAGACATTCCATTACTGGCCAAGCTCCCTCTACTCAGTGGTGGTGTGTTTGAAGGCAGAGGAAAAGCTGGAACATGCTAGGAAGTATTGTGGGGAATCTTATTGCACTAGAATGCCCAGACAGCACTTCAGGACTCCGCAAATGTATTTATGAGGCTGAATTTCTATTCCACTCTGTCCTCAAAGCCCAGGGGAGATCATGGGAACTCCAAGATATGTTTAGTGCCCAAACTGTATTCAGTGCTGTGATGTATGTCAGAATGGTACCTGGTCATTCATTCTGCTTTGGTCCATTCGTCATTTGTCTCAGTCTTATTCTGCTAATAGCACTGTGTAGGTGTAGGTAATGGGGTAGGTATTCATCCCTTTTAAATTTGGGTTTCACTGACAATTACCCAGGGTTAACCGCAGACAGAGTGTTTATTTGACCAGCAGTACAAACAAAGTCACAGTAAACTGAAGTCTGGGATGAATGCAGTTAAACCTAGTAATCTCCTTTAAAGAAAAACAAAACATTCCCGCACAGCTAATCCGCTCGACCCTCTCCCCTCTCCCAAGGGACAAAATTCCCACCACCCCTCCAACTATTGTGTCACACTCTCTTCAACTTCTCCTTTTATATTTATATTTATTTCATGCTTCTTTTTTCCTCCTGGAAGGAACCCAAGATGGCTTACATGATCCTCCTCCTCTCCATTTTATCCTCACAACAGCCCTGTGAGGTAGGTTAGGCTGAGAGTCAGTGACTGGCCCAAAGTCACCCAGTGAGCTTTATGGCTGAGTACGGACTAGAACCCGGATCTCCTGAGTTCCAGCCCAGCACTCTTAACCACTATACCACACTTCCCGCTTACTTTAACATTCCACACTCCGAACTTTGAAGGAGGAAACTGATTCCATGTGGGAACCATGGTGTGTGATTGTGTCAAGAGTTGGCAAGATTGGGGGAGGGGGGTAGACTAGACAGACCTTCCATCTTTCCATACGTTTGATGAAATGGACAGTGTCCAGAAAAGCTTGTGCCAAAATAAATGTGTTAGCCTTTCAGGTGCTGCAAGACTCTTTGTTTTGCTACAACAGACTAACACATGGCTACCCCTCTCGAATATGCCTCCATGATTCTCTAGTTATATGCAGACTTGTCTGTTACACACAGATACTAGATTGGACTCCTTCCCTGTACTATTCCAGCACCATACATTGAGGTCACCAGTTGAGGTCACCAGGACGAAAGTTGTCAGGGACCTTGTCAGCTTGCAAGTTACTGAGTGCAAGACAGTTGTATAGCCATGGTGGAAAGAGGCGCAAAAACCATCTCAACCTCTCTCCCTCGTCGTCCGTGACAAGGCCGGGGCACTCTTTCCAAGCCCAGGCTGTCTCTGGACACTGCCAGGCTGCTTGTCAGCGCTGTAAGCTGTCAGCATGTCTCATTTCTGTCGTGCGTGTGCGCGCACCGGGAGCAGACAGGCTTGCCGCTCCCCCCACCTTCCGACACTGGCGGGGTCTTCTGGTGGTACCTTGATCTCTGCACATAGTTATGCTGTGAGGAGAGAGAGACTGTCACTGTGCCAAACCTAGCCTGTAGTGTGAATTGTCCAAACATTGAGGAGGTGCCCAGAGCAGAGCCATGTTAGCTTCTTCTCAGCTGCCTGATCCAGCTCTGCTCTTTCACCTCACAGTCTGTACTATAGCTTACCCTGGCCTGTAGTGCAGTCTTCACCAACCTTGGGTCCCCAGATGTTTTTGGCCTACAACTCCCAGCATGCCCCAAGCCAGCTATGCGGGCTGGGGCATGCTGGGAGTTGTAGGGCCAAAACATCTGGGGACCCAAGGTTGGCGACACTGCTGGTCCCAGATGTTTTGGCCTACAACTCCCAGCATGCCCCAGCCAGCTATGCTGGCTGGGGCATGCTGGGAGTTGTAGGCCAAAAACATCTGGGGACCCAAGGTTGGCGAACACTGCTGTAGTGCCTCTGCACTAGAGCTGGGGCAGTTCCCCCACCTTTCAGCATTTTGCCTTCTCAGTCATCTTCCTCCACACTGGCAAATTTATAGTCCCTTTGCCAGCTGTGTGACCGAAGCACAAAGCGTACATTATAGCTTTCCAGCCTTTCAGAAACTGTAGGTCTGTGATCACATGAACAGGCCTGTGGCTCAGCTTGTCTGAGCGTGGAAAGCTAAGCAGGGTCAGGCCTGGTTATTACTTGGATGGGAGACCCCTCCTCTAGTTTCCTGCATTGAGCAGGGGGTTGGACTCGATAGCGTTGTAGGCTCCTTCCAACTCCATGATCTATGAAATCTATGGGCAAATACAAATTGTACTGAGGTCAGAGCTGGAGATAGGAACCACTGCCATAACCACTGGCTGGCTGGCTGGCTTGTCCTTGAGTTGGGGGCTGTGTGTTCCCCAGCTATTTCGCCCTCCAAGTTCATTGCATCATGAAACTCAGGCTGCTTGGGTATATATATATTTACGTAAGAGTTATTGCCACCATGAGGTGATTTTTGTTTGTTTGTTTGTTTGCAGCCCCTTGTGCCTTGCAGAAATGAACTGTGCTGTAAAGCCAGACTGTGCAACCCCTGTGAACATCACATGTTGTGGACTTTATGTACTGCTTAGCAGCTACTTCAAGCTTGTGCCTCTCTTGCTTTGGAAACCTTCTGCCTAATCCAGTTACTGCCCTCCTGCAATCCGATTAGCCCATGTAAGAAATCCCAAATCTGATCAGACACAGTCATATGAGTGCAAGCAAAGCGTTGTGGGTGGGAGGCAATTTTATAACCATATGTTCCTGCAGGAGACTTGGCCACCATGTCCTGCTGGGAAGGCTGTGCCTTTAAGCTCCTGGGCTGCCTCAGAGCTGTGCGCTCTTGTGCTTTTGTCCTCTTCCGCTTTTATTTTTCCTTGAGGCCGGAAGAGACATAATGGGGGGAGTAAATTGGTGCAAAGGGCTGACTGATACCATCATGCATGTGGTATATGGGAAAGGATCAGAATGAGGAGAACCCTAGAAGACCAAAAGAAAGTAGGAAACAAAAAACAAGGGGGAGAGTTTCCCCACTGCGGTGTACAGTAGTGGCTAGAGTTGGGCCAGGACTAGAGAGACCTAGTTTCAAAAACCCCGCTCAGTCCTGAAGCTCGCTGGTGCCATTCACTACCTCTTGGGCTGACCCACCTTGCAGATTTGTCATGAGGAAATTGGGAGTTCCTCAGAGGAAATGCAGGATAAAACTCTAATAAATAAACAAACAAACTGTAGCTGATCAATCCACAGCTTACAATAGGATTGATCAAAGTTGTGAATCCTAAAACCTGCAGCGTAAAGTTTTCATATTGCCCAAAACACACATTTCCCCATCCCTTTGCCAAGCACATGCAAACGTCCCTCATGTATTTTTCCTTCCCCAGCAGCTGCCTGACATCCCGTGCAGTTTCTTCTCTTCCTTTCAACTCTAGAGTCTCTTGGTCAGGCACTGATGGGATCCGTACTGAGCTAGTCTGGTCCAAAGGCAGGGCCGCTGAAGGGAGGCATTGAGGCCGGCCTTCGCAAGTGCCTGCCGGGACTGGAATTCAGATGTGTTCATCTGTGAAGAGCTGGCCTCATCCTATTCTAAGACATGGCAGGATGTTGATCCTCAGGAAGGATGGTGAAGGCGCTCTGCAGACAAGAGATTGCTGTAGGTTCTCTCCCTAGAACCTCCAGCTACTGCTGTAGGGGAAGCGGGCCCCAAGGTTCTCCGCTAGCTCCATGAATCTGCATCCTCCTTGCTTTGGCTTGAAGTACCCCAACCCCTCCATGCACATACATATGGCATTGTGACCAATAGGTCTCCATCCCAAGTGAGATGGAATGTTTGTCTGGTTATAACACTTGACTGATTGCCAATTACACTGGTAGGAGTGTGAGCAGAATCGGGGCCTTCATTCAGCAGAGCTGTACAGATTGGGCAGCAGTTGCTTGCTGGTGGTGCAACATCCTTCCCTAGTCCAGCTCCCATGTCCGCTGACTTACCGTATTTCCTGGCTCCCTTGCATGGACTTGCAGCTGCTGCTACCTAACCTGATTTGTTTAATGTCTTGCCTGCTAGGCCCTGGCTGCAACTTGTGTCCATTGACACTATGCAGAGCTAATCCTTGCCGTTTCTCCACAGGTGCCACATGATATATAGACCTTGTCCGCTGCTAGCACCAATTTTGGCACCACAGCTGTTGTCGTCTTCCTTGGTCCATTCCCACATGGATGGAGAGTTTGGCAAAGGAGTAGCATCTACTGTAGATTATCTATATTCACATTCCTGCTCATTTGTTAAGCAGATTGGGTGGCCTTCTATGGGAAGTCACAATTCTCTTGGCCGGATATTAGTAAACAGATACTGTAAACCACTCTGAGCCCATCCTATTCTGTGTTCCCCATCCTATTCTATGTTGCAAGTTATTTGAATTTCAACAGGTCACAAATAAATTAGGAGGAGGGAGAGCAGGCTGTGCTTTCCTTAAGGGTATTAGAGGTTGTTCAGGGGGTTCTAAGCAAACAGCCCCATAGAAATGGGTTTGGAGATGGAAGAGGGAGTGGAAGCTAGATGCCCTTGCTGCCAAATGAAGGCCTCCGCTCTAGTAACCTTGACAGTAGGCTGGACTTCCACACTGTGCTTTCCATTCACTGCCTGATGGCTCTCAGCATGAGCCTGTCAGCTTCTAGATGGATCCATTTCAGCACGCAAGGTGAGCATGCTGCGCACTGGGCCTAGCAGATGGCTATACTGTGCATGGGGTCCCAATGCCTAACAGTAGCATTTGCAAGAAGAAAATGCAGTGCAGGTGAGTCAGCTACACCTTTCCAGCCAGGCCCATCAATCACCTACAAAGAGTTTCCTGTGGAGGGCTGGGTTGACCTTGAGAGGAGAAGGAGGATGCAGAGTGTTATAGAGATGTGGAACGTCAGCTCTGATGGTAGCTAAAATTTGATGCAAAGGCTGGGGGGCACTGCAGCCTTAGTAGCTCCTCTGCTCCTCTCAAACTCTCCTTTGCCCATCTTTTAACTCCTTGTATATTATGCAAACATTCGACACCCAGTACCAATGTGCAGGGTGGTAGATTCAAACTGAGAGCAATCTCATGCGTAGGAAGGCAAGAAGCATGCCCAGACTTCTTCATTGCTTTGCAGTTTGTGAGTTCCCAGTTGTATAATTTGAAATTAGTTACAGGGTCACCAAGGTTTGAGCCATGCGCTCCGTGCTTCAGAGGTTGAGCAAGAAGTTGGTTAACTTCAATATTAAAATAACAGCTTGCAAATGGTCAAATTGCAGATCTATGAATTGCAAACAAAGCAAATCGGCTAATTGACTTTTGCCAATGTTCTGAAAAGGTGTGAAATCAAATTAAGAGGATAAGAAGACAAGACTATTCAACTGTGATTCAAGCGCTGGAAACCTGTTTGTTGTTCTGGCAGTTTTCAGCTCTGCTGCAGTCCATCCATTTACAGTGCCACATCCCTAAGGGCCTTTCTGCACAAAGCTTTTTTTAATTGCATGGTAAATGTGCTGCTGTTACATATGTGTTGTGTGGGAATATATTTTTTTCCAGCTCTTGGAAGTGCAATTGTCAGAAATTTATTTTCTATAGTAGGATTTCCACAGTATCAAAGGCATCTATTAAATAGTATTTGTAATATCATTAATAATGGTTGACACAACCTCACTCTCCCCCCCCCATCTCCATGCACCATTTATCAATTAAACTTTTTTTAAAAATTCTGCTTTTTGAGACTAAGCCCAGTACGTATCACGTGTAGCCTTCTAATGTTTAGATGACTTAACACTAGAAACCTCCCCCTGCAGCAAATGCCCCAACGTTTCATGGACTTTTTAATTATTTACTATTGCAGAGCCTGCGCATATCCAAATGCAGTTCTAGTAAACAGGTATGCAGCTATCATCCTATAGCAAAGTTTACCCCTCCATGTGAGCACAGGATAATTCACCATTGGTGCTGGATCACCAATACCATCAGTATAACTGAGGTATGTGTGTGCGTGCGTAACTTTGAACGTAGCAAAAGAGCAGGTTTCTAGCCCTTGTTATTTCAGACAGAAACTTGAAAAGCTGTGATCAGCATCTGCTAAAGGTTTACAGGTTGATCTTGAGGATTCACATTTGGAACATACTTTCTCCAACCAAATATGTTTACAATTGCAGCCGCAGGAACTAGCCCTGAGTTGCGGATTCCAGGCAGTAAGATTTTTGTATCTGGCACCATATTCTGTTCTCTTGTCCTTGCTTACCCTGCCACTCTATTTTTCTCTTGGCCCCAGAATGTTTTCTGCTTTAACTCTATTATCCCACAGCTCTCCAAATTCTACCCTCTAAATCACTTTATTTGGTATGGAGAAATAGAATTTAGATTTTCTTGGTGCAAGACTTCCATGTGATTTTTTTCCAATATACAGGCAATCCCCAGGTTACGAACGAGTTCCGTTCTTAAGAATGTCTTTAAGTCGAATTTGTGTGTAAGTCGGAACAGCATAGCGTTCTATACGTTAAAATCGGCATTCACGCAAATTACGTGAATTGCGTAGTATACTAAGCTATGTACTCTACATAAATGACGTCGCGCCGGGGAACCCAGAAGTCCATACTTAAGTATGGGTTGTCTGTAAGTCGGACGTTCTTAACTCGGGGACTGCCTGTATATTACACCTTATATAAGGCTTTTCTTATGAGTACTTGTTCAAAGTTTTGTAAGTGGGCAGTAATTAGGATATGTTTGTAGGCCCCCACTTGTCTATATCAATGATTATGTATTTGCTGTACTTGTCTGCCTTTTGCACATTCCACTGTAATGAGGCATCCTTTATTATAGTGTCTGGGTCAAAGATCTGTTGCAGGTCAATTTCTTATTTGTTTGGATTTGGTGTTCTCAGTAGATTATCATTCAGGTGTGGAACAGTCAGCATAATTTCCCCCTATAATGCAGGCTTCCCATGGGTTCCTTTAATGGAGAAACCCTCCACTGTTTTCTCAGGGCCAAAACAGACATTACTTTAAATCTGCATCTAGCAGCTATGTCTTTTTCCCCCTTTCATTTTTACTCTAGAGTAGGTACAGGGGGCCTGATTCAGATTGGAACCCTAGTGTGGGGATATAGGGGGCTGTTAAGATCTGGATTGGGGGCTCTGTATCTCCTCCAGAGTAAAAATGAACAATCATAGCTGCTAGACACAGATTTAAGATGCAGTCCTATGCATGTTTAGACAGAAAAAATGTCCTACAATTCCCAGCATGCCCCAGCCAGCTACTCTGGCTGGGACATGCTGGGAATTGTAGGACCTTTTTCTGTCTAAATATGCATAGGATTGCACCTTAAAAGGAATGTCTATTTTGGCCCTCACTCAGATCTTTTGGTGACCTTGGTGCTCGGTTGAAGAGAGAATCGAACCAAACCTTATATTAACTTTTGATAAAACTAGGTATAAAAAATACATCAAGGTAGTTTTTGCCAATGTTTCAGGGTTATGGAATGCAAAGAAGGGTGGTATCATTGTCTTTTGGAAGAAAAGGAAGGTCTACTCTATGGCTTGCCACTGTTTTGAGAAAAAGAGAAATGAAAGTCCACCTCCGTACTTTCTAGCAGTGGTTTTCTAACTTCCTACCTTCAGAGAAGGCTTTCCAGGTTGACCTGTCCGCTATAGAACAGTTCTGGGACATGTCTTAGGGCACACTCAGTTCGCATGGGGCTCTAGCCAGGCCCTTTTGGCCTTACTATTGCCACGTATGAACTGAGGATGTGGCCCTGCAGCACACTTTTGTGGCAGCACCATCCTGATCAAGACAAACAAGTTTTTTTCTCTTTTAGAGAAAAAGCTTGTCCACCATTACTAAATTTCTCACGGAAGAACTCCAGTAATCTTCCACATAACCCCAGGGTTCCTGGGGAAACAGTTTGAAAGACACGGCTTTATAGTTATTGCTTTTGATGGAACATTTATTCTCAATGCTATGAGCTTTATAACAGCTTATCTTGAGGAACAGGTTGATACATAGAAGATGTCTAGAGACAGATTCTATCTGAAGGTGATTGGAACTTGATTTGATGCCCACCTTTCTCTTGCTGTGGACTTGGAATGGTGATCTGATTTCTCATTCCCTTGTTTTCTCTTCTGTATAATGAGGCTCATATATTTATTTCCCTGGTTGTGTTTTCAATTAAGCTCTTCAGGGATAAAATGTATCCAAACCTCCAACAGAACACATACCAGCCAAGCCCACATTCCCAAGCCACAGAACACAGGTGCCTCTCATTGGAACACTCCTGGTTAATGGAAAATTATGTTGGTACTGAGGAGAGGGGGAAAATATAATTAAAGGAACATCATGTGTACAGAAGAAGAACCCTATTGGATCAGACCAAAGGCCTATCTAGTCCAGCATTCTGTTCCCACAGTGGCCAAGCAGGACATGAGGGCAATGGCCCTCTCCCACTGTTGTTCCCCAGCAACTAGTGTTCAGAGGCACGTTGCCTGATGCTGGAAGTGGCATATAGCCATCAGGACTAGTAGCCATCATTGCACACAAATATTTTGTGCATATCCATGCTTAATAGGGGTAAAAAGCTACAACAGCAGAGGGGTGGTTGGGAGAATCTGTCACAAACATGAAGGAGAAAGGGACGATTCTGAAATGCCAAGGTAACGGTGTGCATTCTGCCAGGACACTGTGAGCCCAGTAAGTGACCTCTAATAAACAAGGTTGATGTGAACACTGCATATTCCAGAATGAGTTTGAAATGAGATTAAATGTACTAGGGGAACTGAGCCTACATTGGCCAGTGGGGACAGGCGCTCGGAAGAGGTTTGCCTGTTCTTGATCTGCGTGGAGCCCTGATTGGTGTGTGAAAGGAAGAGTGACAAAGGTGGCAAAAGGCTGCATGCGCGCACACTCTCTCTCACTGTCTGTGTTCATGTAGTCAAGTAAGAGATTACCATCTCTCCAGACGTCTGTACAGCTTGATTGCATGTCTAGTAGCTTTTGATTGCTTGTGGCTATACCAAGATACTGGAATTCGCAGATCACAGCTACCAGCTTTGATTCCCCCATTCCCCCATTCCTCCCTCCACCCCCACCCCGGGATCTCATTATATGTGCCTACACTGGTTCCTTATCAGGAGGAGGAGAAAGAGAAAGCAGTTTGACTTTGGTCTCTAAAAGAGGGTGACTGTGTTCTGCAGGATGCTGTCTTGCAGGAAGTTCTAAGGGCGTGCTGGTTGCTTTGGGGGACCCGAGGATACTTTAACAAATAGCCCTGTCTGCTTGGGTGGCTACCTGTTTTCTCTTTGCTAAGCTTGTACATATGTAAATAAGACATTACAGAAACACTGTAAGTTTCCAGTAATGTCTCCATACAAGGGAACTGACCCTGTAAAAGGCTGCCCCTGTGTTGGAAATTCTGGTGTGACTTATACAGCAGAGTTGCCTTATACAGAGAAAACGTGGTAACACAGCATTTAGTATTAGAGGGAATAAATGCTAGAGCCTATTTATTTATTTATTTATTTATTTTTAATTTATTTAATATATTTATTTACCGCCCATCAGCCCAAAGACTCCCTGGGCGGTTTACAAGTTTAGAAAAAGTTCAAATCAACTTACCGGTACTTTATTAGTGCTTTTATACACATCATTGAAAAAGGCTATCTAACACTGTGTAACTACAAGCACCCCCTAAAACTGGATGCGTGAGTGTAAGTAAGCGAAGGCATGAAATATAATTACAGTAATACCTTGGATTGCAAGTGACTTGGTTTGAGAGCATTTTGCAAGACAAGCAAATTTTTAAATATTTATTTAAATTTTTTTTTACGATATACAAGCGACGTCTTGCGATACAAGTACTGTAGTACGGCTTAAATTAAAAATCTCTGTACAAATTTTTTTGGGGGGATTTCGTTTTGATATAAGAGTGTTTTGGATTACAAGCACGTTTCCGGAACGAATTATGCTCTCAATCCAAGGCATGACTGTACTTGCTTCCCTCGGGAAGTTAGCACATGCTGCTTGTTCCAGAGGCAAAGAGGAAGGGGAGGGATTAGGAGAAAGGAACTCATCAAGTTATGGGACAACAAAGGGGATGAACAAGACAAGTGGCTGTCGATACAACATGTTCTGCATTGCCCCCTAGTGTCTGGAAGTATGCAGAGTTGTTCCTATTATCCAGCACCCTGGAGCTTCCTACCGCTCAGGGAAGTGGGGAAGCAGAAACTATATATGCATGCATGCATGCATGCATGCATACACAAAGAGTGGGACACATCTAGTGGTTGGGGCAGTATGCTCAGTGTTAATTCCCCTTTTCTCCTGCCACTCGCATTTTCAAAATTGTCCTATCCCCCACACTCTCACCTCCAGCCTCGTGCTGTCACCTCACACCCACGGCTGTGGCAAAGCCTCTGTTGCTTGTCCCAAGTGACAACATGCATGATGTGCTCTCACAATTATTATTGATTAGCCACTTTTCTGGCAGCAAGCTGCAAAGAGAGGCACTGGTATTAGTTCACGGTCTCCTTGCTCATACATTTCCAAGCAGCCATCTGTACTGGGAGGGGATTATGGAGGCAGATTAATGGTTTGAGCTGGAATGAGGTAGCTTGCATAGACTGAAAGGAACAGGCAGGGATTTTAGGCATATTACCTCATGGTCAATTCTTTCCCCGTAGGACTCCTCCCCTTGTTCTTACCTTCTTCCAATTCTGCTGTTGCTCTGCTCTTTTCCACATCATTGTCAGCACTCAGGCTTCCCACCTCCACCACCTGTTCTGCGTTCTTGTTGGCCTCCATCCCCTCAGACTTGGCTATACCCTTTCCTTCACTATCTTTATGCCTGTTGTTGTGCTTTTGAGTCCACAAGGTGCAAGTCCCTCCTCTTGCTTTCTCTTTGGCCAAGCAAGCCTTTAAAAAAAAAAATTAAAAAAAATTAAGTATATTAATTTTTACACTTCTTCCCCTCTAGTTTCTCTACCCACTTTCTTGTCTATGCTCTCCCTCTCTTTCTCCTCAGGCCTTTGTTCGGTATTTTTGTGAATAACATTTCTACTAGGGATGTATAACTGGATTCAGCCAAAGTCTGAAGCCTGGTGCTTCCTGAGGTGAACACACAGGCTTCCCTCCGAAGTGACCAGAACCAAAGCTGGACCGTGCATGAGGCTTCATTTGTAACTCAGTTTCAGAAAGGCAGACAGCATGACTCCAGAAATAGTGTCTTTTCTCTCTAAATGCTGATGGGGGGGGGGGAGGAAGGGGAGTGGAGGGAGGAGTGAGTGATAGGTCCACCTTCTAATCCTAGGGCACATTTTACCAGGAGCTCTCCAATCACTGTGCTCTGGGAGAGGGCAAGGATGGGACTGTGAGATGGGCATGCTTCTAACCCTACCAAGCTTCAGGGGGGGGGGGGCTTCAACGGGTTTTCGATCATCATACCTTCCTAGCCTCTGCAGCTATCCTTCTGAAACTTTCCACACTTTCCCCCCTGGAGATACCTCTATGATGTGCGCTGTTTTCATACAAATTGCCCAAAAAACATGGGAGGGATGGAGAAGTGAATCATTCCCCCCACCGCCAAGTTTGAGGGTCCCCCTTCATGATATATCACTGTACCTATCCCTCTGAAACTTTGCAAGTTTCTTACTTAGGGCCACCACCTCTATACTGCCTGTCATTTTCAGAAGAATGGTCCACAAGGAACATAGGGGGATACACATGTCCTTGATCCTTTCCCATTCTCTATATTAAAATCTCTTCCCTCTCTCTCTCTCTCTTTCTCTCTTTTACTCTCTTCTGGTTTCAACCCTTTTGCTATAAGTCTTCTGTTCTGAAGAAAGACTTCTTTTGACCCTCACTCCTTTTCTAATTATTGTCCTGTTTCTCTTTTGCCTTTTACTTTGAAAATACTTGATTTACTGTCCTTCTCAATTTTGTCCTTTCTCGTCTAGTCTTAATTCAGCATTTTTATTGTCTGTATCTCTTGGGCCCCTGTTTCTCCTTTGTTACACTTCCTTCACTGGCTCCTGTTTCCTTATCAGATCCAGTTTAAGTTACTACTTTTGCTTTTAAATCTCTTCACTGTTATTCATCTCATCTCTTGTCTCCCTTCATTAGCGTTCCTGTCACCTCTGGTCTCCTGTTACTCTTGTCTTGTCTAAAGGTTGGGTTAGTACTTCTTCTATCTCATACTGCATCTTTCCTCTTTTGCTGCCCCCTTTTTCTGAAACTCACAGCACCACAACATTAGCTTCAGCACCTCTCCCTCCTTGCAGGTGTTGAAAGTTGAAACAGCATATGAAAATGTCTCTCTTCCAAGCTTTTAACCTGATGGTTGCTTGGTCCTCGGACGTTGTTCGACTACAGCTGTGATCATCCCTGACCATTGGCCATGCTGGTTTTAACCTTTAAAGTCTTAAATCATGAGAGGGGGACCTCAGAGCCACAAAAGTTCCCCATCTGGCCTGTGGAGCCTTCATTGATTCCTCCAGGGGGCGGGGCCTCCAAATGTCATTTGACTACAACCCCCATCATTTCTAACCATTGCCCTTGCTGGCTGGAGCTGATGGGAATTGGAATCCAACTTCATCTGAATAACCGCAGGTTTCACACTCTGGCTTTAAATTTTAAGAATCTTGCCTTGAGATAGGACGGCCAGATACAAAAGAGGAGAGGGCTTCTGCACTTTTCACAGTTATATGAAAAATTAGCCCTGCTGAGATTCAAATGTGCAGGAGCCCTGTCCTCTTTTGCACCTACCATAAAAGGAGCAATCAGGAATGTTCTCTTAACCTCCTTCCAATTTTCCCCGTGACAACCTCTGAGCTTTCCGCAATTCAGCATCCATCGCTCTCAGGTGCAAATTCCTAGGTGGGAGTTCCAGTAGGAAGAGTTTATTATATTTGGCCTTGTCTTCCTGAAACCACATTCCCCTGGACTTCTGGGTGGTTGAAGGGCTAGTAGTTGTTAGCTTGCCATGTGGCTCAAGGCTCCACAAAACCCGCCCTCGGCTCAGCTGGAGCTGCCATGTGTTGAATTTCTATGCAATCAGCTTGGGACTGATCAGACGATTCCAGCCTCTGAAGGCCCCTCTGGAACTGCCTTCCCCAATTTGGTGCCCTCCAGGCATTTTGGACTACAGCTCCCAGGATTCCTGACCATTGGCTATGCTGGCAGGGGCTGATGGGAGTGAAGTCCAAAACATCTGGAGGGCACCAGGTTGGGGAAGGTTGCTTTAAACTATTGTTGCGAATCATAGTTCCTAAGACTCTATAGTCTCTCGGGCATCAAGGAGTCATACAAGCATGAAAAAAGCCTACTTCTGTTCATTTTTCTTCTGCTAAAACTCAGTGTATATGCTGCTTTGTTCCTATGAGTTCTTATTGGAGCTATGAGAATTCCCTATTTCAAAGGGCAGCAACAAAAGTTGTTGTTGTTGTTGTTGTTGTTGTTGTTGTTGTTATCGTAGTACCTTAGTGCATTCAAAGCACATCATATACATTATTTTAATAATCCTTACAACAGCCATGTAAGGTAGGCCAAAATTATTATTCCCACATAGCAGAGAGTAGGCCGAGACTAAGAGATTGTGACTTGCCTAAGGCCAGCTAGTGATTTCCAAGCTGAGATGAAATTTTCACCAGGAATGTCCTGGCTCACAGCTCATGCTGCAAGCCTCCATACTACCTGAGAAGCCAAAAATGCAAAGTAGCAGAAACCCACAGCAACATCACAACTGGGGTAAGTGCAGATTGCCATCTTTGCTGAGATGAAGCCCATGGGATTCCTGCAAGTGAATGCATTTGAATTCAATATGTGGCAAGCATGTGTGATGTTAACATTCCCATCTGCCCACAGAAGCTTACAGACAAAGGGGAAAAGTTCTTGTAATTTACTGAAATCCACACGCAGGTTGGGAAATATAAAACCCACTTGCTCGTTCTGTACTCTTTAAATAATGCAAAAATGTGAGGGCTGTCTGCCGGAGCTACGTCTAAACGAGGTAAATGGCTGAGAAATGGAACATGTCTTTGGGGAGATGATTGTGGGACTATGTTTTGATCTCCTTAAAAAAAAAAAGCAAAAAAAAAAAGCTTGTCTGTGTCAGTTGAGTTCGCATGAAACATAAACACAGTTGTCCAGATACAGGCTGGGATGTTTATTTCCTTCCTTCCTTCCTATTATCTGACCCAAATTGTGAAGAATTGGGGTAGGGGAAATTAAATTTCACGCCCTGGTGGACCAAGATACCAAACTCCCGCAACGTGCGTTTGGAGGAGATAAGATTTGATTAAGAAAGGCCGCTATTAATTTGTGGCAAGTACACTTACTATAACAGAGAGCTTGCTTTTAATTAATAGCCAGAAGGAATTTTAAACTCCCTGTCTCAGCGGGGGGACAGATAGAAGAAGGGGAAGACGAATGTGATCGGAACAAAGTGAGTTACAAAGATTAATAGACGTGCCCACAATTACCTGCTATAAACAAAAAGGGAAGAGCACAAACCAGAACAGAAGGAGCGGGGGGGGGGGTAGTTTGCCGATTGCGTTTTAATTGGCCTTTTTGTCCTGTTTTAGAGTGAGGTGGGGAGGGCGAGTTGCTGATGGCAATTCCATCTGGGAGTGGATGTTGAGCCCATATGCTGCTATATCTTTGCCCATCCCCTTTCATGGGCAAGGGCTTGTGAACTGCTGGTTGTGGGCAAGTCGCAACATCTGTACTCAAACCTTTTACAACTGATGCCAAATGGATGAGCTTGCAAGGCATCCGAGATCACCCAAGGTGGAGGAAACCCTTTCAGAAAGGTTCTGCGCTGCCTGCACTAAATGTTTGACTGTGGGGCTACTTTAGCTATCCTGTAATTGCTAAATAAATTGCATATTATTTATTCTAAAGCTGGAAGAACACCAAACATCCAGGAGGATCCAGCAGTCTGCCTGTTAACCTTGTATCAATTTCTTCCTCTGCTTCTCTGCTCTTCACAATTTTCAACTCCCTCTGTTGCTTCCTCCTAGAAATCTGTCACAACTATCACTCCAGCAGACTCTTGCTTCATGCTTCTTCTTAATCTTTAGTAATGGTGCACCAGATGTTCATAGTCATTTTTGGTATGGAAGGGAATTTCCCTTTTCCCCAAAGAAGTTCATCACCACCTCACCACCCCTTTTTCATGCTTTCTAGTGCCTCACAATTATTTTTTTAAAACAGTGTCTCCTTCCTGGTTATGTGAGCTGAACCAATTTGGGTTCATTTAGCCTGCGTAATGACATTGTCATGTAGACAACAGAACTGGCTATGTGACAATGTTACAAAGCCAATTCAGAGTGAGAGAAGGAAGCATTGCCCTCACTCTGAATGTGCAAACACTTCCACCACAGTTGCAACCCCCCATTGCCAAAAGTCTAATGTTTGGGGGTGGGGCAAAAGTGTTTGCAAAAAGTATTCTCCTCCTATTTTAGTTCAGCTCCAGTTCTTCTATTTTGTCTACCTTTCATGGTTCCCAACGCACAGGGAAAAAACCACCAGACCAGATATTTTCTTGCTTCCGGACTACCTACCTAGCCGTGCCTCCTCTCCTTCCTGTATGAGAGGAAGGCTTTTGATAGTAAATTCAGGGGCATGGAGTTCTGAAGGAGTTTGCTCTCTAGTAAGTGTTGGGATAAGAACTACTAGCCAGTTCCCAGCTGGTGACTGAATAGTAGCTTTGTGGCAATTGGAACAGAAAGTTTAATACACCAGCAAGCCTCTGTCTTGTAAAAGCTTCTTTTTCCATTGGAGTCTCTTGCTTTCTGATTTGTAGGCTTAATGGGATCATGTAGCTTTGGGTAGCCTGACTGAACTGTAGATCTAGTGAATGTAATTCTCTTTCCCTCCAGTTATAAACAGTGGATGTTGTGAAAACTGAGAGTTCATGTCGTATGTGCCCAGCTGGGTTTGTTGTGTTCAAAATTCCACTTACAATAAGGAAGTTTTTATATCTCAGCAATCACAGAATACTGCTTTGTGGGATTACTCCCAAGGAATCAGGCATAGGACAGTAGCCTTTGTCTGTC
The DNA here is from genome assembly GCA_021292165.1 of Shinisaurus crocodilurus. Taxonomy (NCBI): domain Eukaryota; kingdom Metazoa; phylum Chordata; class Lepidosauria; order Squamata; family Shinisauridae; genus Shinisaurus; species Shinisaurus crocodilurus. Next base: position 55,205,531 of record CM037881.1, on the reverse strand, counting down.
CTCACAAGTGATGCTTAAAATTGCCTTTTTGGTTTCCTATACATGTACATCAGATGAAAAGTAAACATAGCCACGTTCGCACATCACAGTAAGCCACCCTGAAAATAAACCACGGTGGGCTGGCTGTTCGTGTAACCCACGGTGTGGCCAACAGATGATCGTGCTCACCATGGCTTGTTCTTCCCCTCCTTCCCCCTTGGTCCGCCAGCCAGTATCCAAGTCTTCTTCACAGCAGAACCTGTCGTGTCTCCCCCTCCCAGTTACTACCCCTTTTTCATTTGCCGCAATTTTGTGTTTTTTTCAGAGCCTCAAAAATCACAATTGGGGTCGTATTTTTATTCTGTTTCAGCCCCCAAAAATTGTGCAGTTGTTGTTTTCATAAAAAAATTTTTTTTTAATTTGTCAGTCTTTCGGAAGTGTGCAACTGCTAGGGATGTGTTAGGATTCGTTGGGGGGGGGGTGGAAGTCCAGTGAACTCGCCAGGCTCAACCCCCCCAAACTCTGTCCCACCTACCTGCTTCCCTGGCTCGACTCACATTCTCCCGAGTCCAGCCGGGGAAGCGACTTCTGGGTTCCCGGCTGAGTGCTTTTTATGTAGAAAATGGAGTAAGATACATTAAAAACGGCCACAATTTGCACGTTATGCAAATTGCAGCCACTTTTAACATATCTTACACCATTTTCTATGTAAAAGGTTCTCAGCTTATATATATATATATATATATATATACCCGCCTTTTTTCCTGCAAGGAACCAAAGGTGGCTTACATAATCCTCTCCATTTTATCCTCACAACAACCCATGTGAGGTAGGTTAGGCTGAGAGTCAGTGACTGGCCCAAAGTCACCCAGTGAGCTTCAGGGCCGAGCGGGGACTAGAACCCAGATCTCCGGAGTCCCAGTCCAACACTCTAACCACTAAGCACTCAGCTGGGAACCCGGAAGTTCGCAGAGTCTTGCCTGGTCGATGTCCAATTTAAAAAAGTGCACAGATTTTCCAGACTGGAAAATATATACAAATTTCATGGCCGGGAAGTAAATAGAGAAGAGATATATGCAGATTTCATGGCTTGAAAGTAAATGGAGGGGAAATATAATGCAAGTTTCCCCTCCATTTAGCAGCCATGAAATCTGTGTATATTTCCCAGTTTTTTTAAAAAATTGTAAATTTTCCAGACAGTTAAAAAAAAAAAAAAACACCTTAGAGTTGGCAGAACAGGACAGAGCAAATAGGGTGCCAGCACCAGTGGGACCCCCCCCCCGAAAGTGGCCCCATTCACTCTGTCCCATTCAGCTGCCTTCTCAGGGTTGTTGGGTTTTTTTTAGAACTGTCAGGGAACCACAATAACCCGGACAGTAAGGAGCTCTGAAAAGGAGCTGCAAAAAGAGGGGGGTTAATATCTCCCCTTTCTGGAATAGCTGGAGTCCTGGGAAAATGTTGAAAATGCAGAGAGCACTGAGAACTATCAGATCAACACTTGAAATCTAGAGAGTTACATTGCTAAGGGGAAGATCATGTCACCACCCCCCTTTCAGTGCAACTATTCCCCCCCCCCTTTTACTGGTGATTTCCAATTGACAGCTTGGCAACTGTGCACAAATTAGCCTATATGCAGTCTTGCCTTGCCTTGCCTTGCCAATTTCCATCTATGTTACCAACTGTACTTTGCTCCTTTTGACAGCTGAAACTCAAGGACATCGACCAGGCAAGACTACATATATTGGACAGCCATAAGTGCATGCTTGTGCACCTCCAAGAGACTGACAAAAACAAAACAAAAATTATGAAGACATTTGCACACACACAAAAGGTGGCAAACCAGGGACAGTCACTCCAAAGTGCCGCTTAGGTATCAGTGGAGGGGCTGTCACTGGCAGCGGCACAGGCGAGATCACAAAGAGCGGTAAGGGGTTTTTTGCTGCTTTTGCTGAGTGGCTCACTAGCCATTCCCTACAACCCACGATGAAATCAGTCTCCCGGGTTCAGACAACACGACAACCTATCATGGGTCGAACAACAGGGGTCGAACAAGCCATGGGTTGTCAGGGTGGCTTTTTGCCCCAAAATAAAAGGGTCTGGATTCAGATGACATGAAAACCCACTGTGGCTAGTTACCCACGATAGGTTGTCATGTCATGCAAACCCAGTCATTGACTACAATGCACATTCTACATAAACACAGCAACTTTCTGCCCTGTATTAACAACATTAAAAACTGATGCATTCCAAATTAAAAGACATTCCTTGGATAGACCAGTGTAACTGTTATGGCTTCCAGCAAAGAGTCCTGGGAATTCTAGTTTGGTGTAGGTGCTGAGCCCTAAGGGTGATGGAGTGTTACCCTACCAGCCACCACCATGTAGCCATTTTCATTGGTCAGAACAAGCTCCTGCTTGGACATTCTTGATTCTGTTTTCCTCTGAGGGTTTGGGGGTGAGGTATACTGGTTGTAATCAGAGTGTTGTACTCTGATTTGGGAGACTTGGGCCCCTAATCCCCACTCAGCCATGAAGCTCAATGGGGAACCCTGGACCAGTTGCTGCATTTGAGCTAACCTACCTCACTGGGCTGTTGTGAGGATAAAATGGGGGTGGGGAAACCATGTAAGCTGCCCTGAGCTCCTTGGAAGGAGGCAGAATAAAATGTATCCCAGTTCCTCTCCCTTTACACCTGGGGTAGTCAACATGGTTCCTTTCAGATGTTTTTGACCACAGCTCCCGTAATCCCTGACCATTGGCCATGCTGGCTGGGGCTTATGGGAGTTGTAGTCCGGAACCTCTGGAGGGCACCAGGTTGTCTATCCCTGCTTTACATCCAGTTCATACTTTGCTGTTCTGCTTCAGTGTATTGTTCGATTGATTTGGTGTTGTTGTTTTTAATGGGTTGGTTGGGGATGATACAGCTGATTCTGCTTCAGAGTGGAGAGTGGACAAGTTGACCACCTTGGTTGTTATTGTTAGCCTAGTGGGATGCAAGTTTTTTCAACAGGGAGCCTCTCCTGCAATGCCTACAGATTTATGGAACTCTTCCACAGTGCAGGAGTACATGTGCATGCATGCACACGCACGTGCGTGCGTGCATATAGGGCTTTGACCTACCTAATAAACAGCAGGGTGAAAAAGTGGGCAGATGGAACTCTGTGTTTCCTTTCCTTCTGTCATTTACTTCCTAAGGCTAGTCTCACATGTTATGGCAGGGGCCTAGTGGGGGATCCCACTGCAGATGCTGTACAATGTATGTCATCATCTTCTCAGGTGGATCTGCCTGGTGTGTGAGAAGCTGCTTAGTTAGCACTTCCCTCCCTCCGAGGACTGTGTGCTTGTGCGGAGACTTAACTGTGTGAGTGAGCATCCATGTGGCAGCAAGTAAAAGCATTTTTGGCAACAAGCATGCCACCGATAGAATGTTTGAAAGCAGCCTAAGAAGTCATGCCTGACAGCCCCTTCCCCTAACCCTAGGTATGGGCAGGGGAAAGAGGAATCAGAGTAGTGGTTGTTTCTTGGTGAGGGAAGCACACTTTGCACATACAATCAGAGGTATTCTCTGATTCCTTCATGTGTGCTGGCAGATGTAAGTATTGAACATCAGTTCAGAAGGCTGAGCCCTCATTCTGCCCCGCCCCGCCCCATTGTTTTTTGTCTCAGAATTTAGCTTTGTGAATCTTCTTGGCCTCTCAGTTTTAGCAGTCATTTCTGCAGTCCAGGGGGTGGGGGGAAGCTTTGTCCTTGAATGCTAAAGGACACTGGGCAGTGAGATAAGGGCAGTTATGCCCCTGTATTTGTACTTAAAAACAAAAACAAAACAGTCTGCAGAATAAGGACCCTGAAACATCCTTCAAAATACAGCCAGGACCTTGTCCTTAATCTGCCTCCCACTACTGCCCAAGGTCAATCATCTCTCATTCCCTCCAAACTAGTTATGGAAGTTTTGGCACCTGCCTTTCAAGACCTCCCACTAGCCAATGGAAGGAGGAGAGCCCAGGGTCCCCTCCCAGAACTGCATCTCATAAGCCCTGACCTTTCTTCTGTCTTTTCCCCATCACTGCTGGTAATTAGAAAGCTTTGTTCCCATTAGTGCTTCAGGGAAAGTGTGTCACCTGATGAAAAGTCAAAATCTACATCTCAATAGAGATCCCTTCCCAAGTGCTGCTGATAGCTACAGCGCTGTCATTGATTCCTATATGGAGGCTTAATCTGGGAATGAAACCTTATCACCTTATAGCTGTGCAAGATCTTTCTCCTTTATTGCTGCATCATCCCAGTACTAAAGCGAAAGTGAGAAATGAGTCCAGGCTCTACCCACACAATTCACTTGACACAATGCTGTTCAGAAAGAAAGATTCCAAATGTGAAGGGTTGCATATCTGTGTGCTATAGGGTCAGAGAGGACAAAACTTGCCATTGTTATGCCATCAGTGTCCATGGTGCTTTACAGAGCCACATGAGCAAAATGCTGGTCCCTGCCCTAAAGAGCTTGCAATCTAAATTTGGAAATGGCTGGTGAGGCATGGCTTAATGAAGGATGAATGTAAATGAAGGATGTTGCATGGCCATGCGGCCTGGGAATTAATGGGCGGCACAGTCCAGTACATCTCAAGGACACCAGGTTCGGAAGTCTGGACGAGATGGACCATTGATCTGTTTAACTTTTTAAAAAACATATTTATTTAAAAAAATTATTTAAGCAAGGCTTCCTGACTGATCAGCCACTATTTTAATGACATAATTTGGTTTAAATATTTTAATTATGTATTTTGATTCTTGTTTCTGGTTAGATATAGAGTGGTATATAAATCCTGTAAATAAAATAAAATAAAATAAATTGATCTTATCCAGCAGGGCTCTCCTTACGTTCTTATGAGGACAACCTAATTCCATAGGTTGCTGTTGGTTCTGCTATGTAAGCCAAGAGAATGAGCACTATGGCCATGCTAGCTGGAGGATGATGGAGATTGTAGCCCAGCACATCTGGAGGGGACCAAGTTGGAGAAGACTGTCATAGCTATGTGCAGGATTTTCAGGAGCAGGTCAGAGTGGGGTAGGGGAGCTAGTGACTTGAGAATAAAGCTGAGTGGGGAGCTACACCTGTTTTGGATGGGAGGCATGTTCCAAACATCATTTGTGCTTGTTACACTCATACCATTTGTCGAATACAGGCAGTCCCCAGGTTATGAACGAGTTCCGTTCTTAAGTTGAATTTGTATGTAAGTCGGAACAGCATAGCGTTCTATACGTTAAAATCGGCAATAACGCAAATTGTGTAAATTATGCAAATTGCGTAGTATACTACGCTATGTACTCTACGTAAACGACGTAGCACCAGGAAACCCAGAAGTCCGTTCTTAAGTATGGGTTGTCTGTAAGTCAGACGTTCTTAACTCGGGGACTGCCTGTATAGACATAAAGAACTGGAGTGGGGTCCAGTGGATTTTCAGGACCAATCTCCCCTCTCCTGGAAAAGAGACTATCCTGTCCCTGAATGTATGCTTGACAGGTGCTTATATACCATCTGAGAGCTACTTTCTGTACATTGACTCTATAGACATATTGAATGGGACCATCCTCTAGGTCAGGGTAGAGCTACTATAATGCATGCCTAACCTGTTTATTACAAGTTATTTTTCTTTTGTTGGTGCCTTTCATCTTCACCTTGAGTGTATCTCTCTGACTCATGGATCCCAGTGGATTTCAGGCTTTAACCTCTTCACAATCTAAGTAGCTATGCTTGTCCAGCACCATCCGAGAAACTCTGTGATTCTCCCAGCCTGCACAAAAGGGCATAAGGGAAAATTACTTTAGTAGCTAAAGAACATGAACTGTAAGTACAAAACTAGGGGTGGGGGTAAGATGAGGGCGTGTAACGGGTCGGGGCTCTGGAAACCTCATTTATTTACCTGGATAATTGATGACCTCATAATTCAGGAGTGTTGGAGTGGAGCGGTGCCCTGAGCAAGCTTTGAAAGGTCATCAATAACGGTGCAGCGATAAACGATGTCAGCCCCGTTGTGCCTTCCATTCTGCCTAAGAGAACCAGGTGATAGATGAGCTTTGCAGGGAGGACAGGACAGGCTGGCCAAGATCAAAGTGAAGGGGAACGTTCTCACACATGGCAGGCCCCAGTCTCTGTCTCAGGGGAAGGTCAGAGAACAGCTCTTGGCTTGTAAAACATGCTGCTCCTGGCAGGGAAAGATAGGGAAATGTGAGGTATGAAGTAGGAGCCAGGGAAGGCCCAGAACCACCACCACCCCACCCAAAGGACAGCTGAAATCAGCAGCAGGAGCTGACTTGGTAAAAGGGGAAGCAGCCAGGCCAAGGAAAGATCAGAGGTGGCTACTGTAAAATAATTGTTTCTCAAGAGCAATGAGGGCAACTTGCCCCTTAAAGTTACCGTGCTGCTGCCCTTGATCCAGCACCGGTAGCTTGATAAAGTGTACAAATGTAATAAAAGTGAGTCTTGCTGTATAGAGAAAACCCTGTTAATTCCTCTTCTTATTCCTACTTTCAGCCACTTGCTCTAGTCCCACACAAATCAATGCCATGCTTGAAATCAATTGTGTCAGATGTCTTTCCTTTTAAATGGTTTCACCTGTGGATAAGCATTTATTCTTTCATACACTTCAATTAAATAACTAAAACCCAATACTGCTTTGGGCATGGCATGTCAGGTGTGTGTGAGCCACCCATCAAGGGGTGTGTATCCAGTTGCCAGCCATGAAAGTTGTACCAAAATGCATATCAATCTTGTGCAGTAATAGCGCAAGCCCGTTTCGGTTTTGCTCAGCTACGTAGGGATAGGCGAACGAGCGATGTTCGGAGAGTCCTAGTGATCTTGAGCGTCATCTCGCCGCTCATCTCTTGCCCCGATTCCCATTCCCATTTGCGATCGCTGCTCACTTTGCACAGATGGGAGATTTGAGCAAAGCGGGCAGTGATCAAATGGGAGATTTGCACAGATCTCCCAAAATGTGCACAAATCTCCTGAAATTTGTGCAAATTTCCTCCATAGACTAAAGCAGGGCTGATTTAGTTGACTGAGGAAATGTGCACAAATCTAACTTGGAATAAGAAACGAGACAAACACAAGCACATGCTTCAAATGGAACATGCTCACATATTTTGCAAGCAAAAATGAATTTTTCATACATCCTTACTGCTTGAAATACAGTGGCAAGCTGTCAAAAAAAGTTTGAGCAAAGACCCCGGCAGAGCAGCAGCGAACAAATGTGTGTATGGCTCGAGTTGCAGGTGACAGGAAAGACCTCAGTCATTCTCAGATCCTGGGGAGCTGCTGTCAGTCAGAGCAGACAATACCAGACTGGATGGACAGAGAGTGTGAGCTGGTATAATGCTGCTGCTTATGTTCCTATGTGTACCATGAGCAGTGACAGTTCTACAATACCACACAACCAACAAAAGGGAAAAACACTGGATGCTGCATGAAAACAAGAGACCAGTGATTCTCAAAGTGCCTGAAATATTTGTTCTGCCCAAAGCATTTTGGAAATACAATTCCTTCTTAGTTTCAGCACATGAAGGAGCAGAAGGGCTCTTCACTGCATATTTGCGGGAGGACAAGTGAAAGCCCCTGAAGAAAGAACTGTATTTCTGAAATGCATTGGGCAGAATAAATACTTCTTGGGCACTTCGACAATCCCTGCTTTCTTGTTTTTGCATGAGTTCTGCAATACCACCTCTAACTTAAGCTGTTGTCTGCACTTAGCCAAAGGAAACGTCTGGATCTAGTGTGTTATAGCTGGAGGTCTGTGGAACAAATCCAGCTGGCAAAGAGAGTGTATTTAGCTGAGGTAAAAGTTTAATATGTTCAAGTGTATTGTTTTGAAATGACTGCAGTATGAAGAGGTTAACTCCGAAACGAAAAATGTGTGTCTTTTACTCTGGCTTGAGCCAGGGGAGAGATACTATGTTTACCTGCTATGTTGGTGGTTTATCACTTAGTCGTTACTGTTGCCATTAAGAGGGAAATGTGAAGCTAGGTTTTTGGAGACAGATAGATGTATGTATATATGAAGGGAGAATCCAAATTGGTACAATCTGATTAGAATGTTTAAATAACTACCAAAGGTGTATATTGGTCCTGGGTTTGAAAGAAGTTGGAGTGATGGAATGTTGGCTTCCATGAAGCTGATTGGCTGGAGAGTTCTGGCTAGAACAAATATAAGGAGGCTTGAAGAAGCATCTAGATCAGGGCTCTCCAACCTTGGGTCCCCAGATGTTGCTGGACGACAGCTCTCAGAATCTCTTGCCATTAGCCATGCTGGCTGGGTATGCTGGGAGCTGTAGGCCAGCAACATCTGGGGACCCAGGGTTGGAGAACCCTGCTCTAGAGAGAGTGTCATCGAGGGTGTCTTTGTGAGAGGCTGGGAGCCTAAGGAAGAAATCAGCCAGGAAGAATAGCAGCAGCAGGATCAGGAAGCTGAGCTGAGAGCAGACAAGGCAGAAGCTGAAGACGGTCTGTGAGTTAGGACAGGCAGCCTTTGAAGGAAGAGCTGGGGCCTGAGTGTCAGCTGCTGGTGGTCTGAAGACAGTGCAGCTGCTGGACCAAACTGAAGACTTCAGGGGAAGTCAGGTGAACAACATCAAAGCTTTCAGTTAGTAGCCAAATCGTACTAGGGGGAAGACTGCTTACCATGCCCTCTTTGCCAGGCTGTGAGTTAACTGGGGTGGAACTTGATAAGAGAATTGGCCTGACTGGGATGAGCCATATGGGGAGAGGCCTTATATAGGCCTCTGCTGAGTCTTATCCAGCCAAGTTTCATGAGATGTTACGAAGTCTCACAAGACCTAGTGCGTTCTGATGATACCCTGCAACAGGCTTGGTGAAGACTTGTGAGGTTTGGAGCAGCTTCTCTGCCATGCCAGCTATGCTGAGTGAGTAGCAGCTGGCTGCTGATGGCGCAGAGTACAGGACAGTGGTAAGCCTCTGCCTCGGGTGGAGAAAAGGCTTGTGTGCTCTCTGATCTTACCAACCTTTCTGGGTCCATGGGCACTTTTGGTATTTTGAGAAAGCATGGTGTATGCTATGGCCAGTCTCAAAAGTTGCTACTGCAATGAAACACCTGTTTCACAGAAGGCAAACTGATATGGATGAGAGACAAATAACTCACCCAAGAAAATGAATAGAAGGCAAAGGTTGGGTCCGAGTACCCAAACACCAATTATTCCTTTGATCCCACATTTTTCTGCTGTAAGGGAACACCCATTTCATAGAAGGCAAGCTAATTCATTGCCCATCCAGATCAAACCAACTTAAATTCATTTACCTCACATTAATTTCTGACCCAGATCACCCTAATGTGCACAAATCTCCTGAAATTTGTAGGTAAAGAGTAATAAGGGTTTTTTCTCCCCCTTGTGGCAGTTCCTTCTCCTAAAGTTCCCACTCTGACCTGAGGGAAGCAACTTCCAAATATCACAATCAACTTGTCTCTTATTTCTGGCTATCAGTTATGTGCTTGCATACCATTCCCTGTTTAACTCTTCAACACCATCCAGACATTCTCCCACCTTCTACCCACAACTATTTCTGATAACTTCAGAGCAGATTAAATAAAATAATATCCCCCCCCCTGAAAATTAAGAAGGGGACATTTCTGCTCTACATATAACTTCAGTATCTTCTTGCTATTTTGGGCTTGGTCCTTTGGGCTGTGTCACTGCTCTGTGATAGCTGGCTCAGAAAACCAGCCAAATAAGACCTAATCAGCATTTTGACCTGTGCCTATAGAGCTACAACTTGTGTATGTAAGAATGAGCCTATTTTAGAAAGCATAATTTCTGATGTGGCACCAGGCTGCCACATTCCTGTAACACAATTCCTGGTCACTTCAAAAGGCTCTCCATCAGTTCATAGATTTCATAGATCATAGAGTTGGAAGGAGCCTACAAGGCTATCGAGTCCAACCCCTTGCTCAATGCAGGAAACTAGAGGAGGGGTCTCCCATCCAAGTAACAACCAGGCTTGACCCTGCTTAGCTTTCCACGCTCAGACAAGCTGAGCCAGCGTAAGCCACAAGCCTGGATTTTGTTCCTCAGATGATGGCAGGCTTAGATGAGGGCCGGGCTTGTTGCAATAGGAGGTTTTCTCTCAACTTCGAACATTTAACTTACCCATTCAAACACACCTGGGAGTCAGCACACAATATGCTTGAGCAGCTGCCCAGGCCTACCACTGTGCAGATCTGGCTCTGGGCTCTGGTTATTACTTGGATGGGAGACCCCTCCTCTAGTTTCCTGCATTGAGCAGGGGGTTGGACTCGATGGCCTTGTAGGCCCCTTCCAACTCGATGATCCTATGACTCACCACACCAGATGCAACATAGGATGTTGTATTACACTGTCAGAGCATTGGTCCATCTAACTCAATATTGCCTTCACCAGGGGAGGGGAACTGGCAGCCCACAGACTGGATGCGGCCATCTCTGGCCCCTGGCCTCTCCTCCCAAGCCCCACCCACTCCCCTCACCCACGACACCTGCAGTTCCATTTTCCCTGCTGCTCAGCAGGAAAGAGGGGATGTGGCTGCTGGGATGTCCATGGAGGATTGCTCTCTTGCTCCATGGGCTTGACTTCTGTGCTGAGCGCTGAGAAAGGGGAGCCTTTAAAATTTCAGAAAGAACCTTTAATATTATTATTATCATCATCATCATCATCATCATCATCATCATCATCATCATCATCATCATCGTCATCCCGCCTTTCTCCCAACACTGGGACCCAAAGCGGCATACATTCAATATGGTTGTTGTGACATTGTAGGATGGTTGAGTATCCATTGTATTGGCTACTATTGCTGTTCATTTCAAAGGCTATCCTTTCAGCTCTCTCTTCTCTCCCTCTGCCCCAACTCTGTAGCCTCTTTTGTCTCTGGTTGTTTCCCTTGTTCTCACTACTCCACACAAGCTGATCAGTCTGTTTTGTTCCATACTCCGTCCTCCATCTTCCCTTCTTGTTGTTGCCTATATTTCTCTCCATCAGTGAAGCCACCCTCTCCTTTCCTTCAAATCCCTTGTCAAAACATATTTCTTCTGTAAAGCCTTCAGAACTAGAGGTGTATATACTTCAGGATTAGGCAAATCCAAGGAAGAACAGGTCTATTAGTGCTGTTAGCCGTGATGGCTAAGTGGAACCTCCATCTCCTGTGGAATACCAATTGCTGGTGGGGGTGGCAGGCTATTGCCTTCTGCCTCTGCTTGTGGGCTACCCAGAGACATCTAGCTGGCCACTGTCAAAAGCAGGATGCTGGGCTAGATGGACTAGACAGTTCAGGACAGGGGTGGGCAATTTGTGGCCCTTCAGTTGTTTTTGCTTACAACTCTCATCAGCCCAAGATAGCATAGCCAAAGATGAGGGATCATGGGAGTTATAGGCCAAAACATCTGGAGGGCCACATGTTGCTCATCCCTGGTTCAGTATGCCTGGATTAGATAGTCTGATCCAGCAGGGCTCTTCTTACATACGTGTGTGTGTGTGTGTGTGTGTGTGTGTGTTTTAAGGAAAACACTATGCTAAAATCACTTGAAAACAAATTATGTGAACTATGGGCTAAATCCAATGTTACGTGAGGAGAGTGCCACTCACACAATGGGAGTTTCCTTTGTCTTCCCCCTCCTGCATTCTCCCAAAATCTGCTCTGGAGTGCCCCCCAACCCTCTGGAGCAGATTTGGAGCATGAGTAGGAAGGTAGAGGCGGAATTCACTCTGCCAGCAGTGTCCATCCCACTGGCAGAAGGACACCATTGGATACAAACCTATGCAGATAAAACAGCCTTCCTTTCTAATGTTGATGACAGATGTTAGCTCTCTAACTGTGCTGCTGTTTACCCACACTTAGTGTTGTTCTTTCATTGCCATTACTGATGGCCTCTACATCATTCTATTGTCACTGTGGGGGGTCTCTCTCTTTGTATGAGTCACCATGACAGGAGTGGGACATTGTCTTCCTGCCATTAAGATTAACGCCTGTGATAGAAAGGCAGCCAGGTTTGTAAGGCAGAAATGTCCAATGTTCACTGAGGCAGCCATCTTAGTTCTGTACCCATCTCATGTTCTACGTGCACTTTCATTGTTTAGGTCTGGGAGAGACTGATTGGGATTTAACCTTGTAATTAAGGAGGTTGGAGGATAGGAGTACGTATATATATCTGTGTGGCCATGATCATGCCTTTCTCAGCAGAAAATGTATTTATGTCAATACAATTTGGTGATACATTCAGAATTTACAGAATAGTAATTCTATCCTGTCCCCTTGCCACACACACACTTTTAGCTGCTGTGGATATAGCATATTTGAAAATAGGCACCCTAAATGTGTATCCATTAGCAACCCAGAAGGGTCTTTGAGTAGTCGGGTGGGGAGGTAGTGAATTTCTGTATGCCTCCCGGCCCTCCCTATTGACCCCATGTCTTGGTTCTCCTCCACCACACAGTCCCTGCTATAAAATCTTCACCTCCTTTACAAAAAAAGAAGGAAAGAAACCACCAGATTCTGCAACTGAAGTACATTTCAGATTTACATTCTTTCTTTCTTCCTTTTTATGCCATGTAAACTTTGTTTTCCTTAAGTAAATTCAATTTTACTTTTTTAATTATCAGCCTGTGCCTTGGGGCCATTCACACTCTGCCCACCCACGTTTGCCCTGTGCACTACCCAAGTTTGACTGGCTTTTTCAAACTCTTTTATTTGGGTTCTTTTTATAAGGAGATTTGAATCAAGTGTTTATAGAGTCTAGAACAGTGTTCTCCAAACTTGGGTCCCCAGTTGTTTTTGGCCTACAACTCCCAGCATTCCAAAAACATCTGGGGACCCAAGGTTGGAGAACACTGGTCTAGAATATCCAGGGCGGTAGCAGTCTACAGGTTTTTTTATATAAGTGATGAGCTCCATAGTGGCTCAGGAAAGAACTAGGTAACAGATCAATCCAAACCCTTGGCTGAGAGGTTGCAGGATGAGGCCAAAGAGCCAGTGGAGGCTGGTGGCTCCTATGCCAGCGGGGCTGTATATCCGGTCTGGATTTTACTCTGAACATTTAAGGGGCTATCCATGGTGCTGAACCCCAAAATAGGTTCAGCACCATGGATCGCTTCTTAAAAGTTCGAGGTAAAATCCAGAGCAGATACACATCCCCCCTGATACTGGAGCCACCAGCCTCTACTGCAAAGAGCCACTCCACTGGCTTGGCCAGCACTCCTACCTTGGAGACACCCCACCCACCCCGTATGCCTGCAAAAAGCTCTGTGAACATAGATGTATATGTAGAAGCATGGGGTGTTCTAGGGGCATGTTGCAGTGGCCTTAGTTTCACAGGGTCCAAAGCTCCCGCATTCCCCCAACATACCCGTGGATCAGTCTCCTGACCTATGCCTGTTTGGAGCCGCCATATTCATTTTTCCTCCCGTTGCTGTCAATGGGAGGGAATTGTGTTTTTAGAAATGCCAGGGCGGGGGAAATAGAAAATAGCCCACCCCACTTCCTGCACTGGCCGCTGCGAGCCAGCAGGGCTTAGCAAGTGGCCGTTTCTCCTCCATAGAAATCCCCTGTCAATGTAGGATTGCTCTGTACATGGGGAGTTCACTTTTTAATGCAGCACCCCCAGTTCTTCACATGATTGTTGGACTAACTATTACTTTGTGACATTTAGTTGTTCTTAATAAAAGGGATTACACTACTGTTGCTTTTTGGGTAGTAAAATTCTGAAAATGCAAAGTTGGGGGACGGGGGCTTGATTGCAGAATGTGATGTATTTTAGTACTGAAATCTGGACCTCTCTGCCGGTGACCCTGTACGAAACCCGGAATCTGACTACACCACTCTGGCGTTTTCCCCTTTCCACCATTAGTAAGTTGGGCAACAAGAGACTGACGTTTTCTTTCTATATCTGGCAGCCTTAAGCCGGCTCAGAGCAAGCTTGCTTTAATTTAGCGTGATACATCGAGTGAAGGCGAGAGGTGAAGATGTGTCCCTCTAGCCTGGTCTCAGCCCTTGTGTGTCCATTACACCAACTACCTGTCATAGTATTCAGAGTGCATCTCTGCTCCTAGCTCTAGGCTAAGGAGTCAAGCTGCAAAGGGATGGGAGAAGGCAGTTTTCTTCTTGCAAGGGCTTGGAAATTGTTCTTTGCAGCAGCTAGGCTCCTTGGTTCCAATGGGATCAATCAAGACAAAGTGAACTATGCTATGCAAATGCTTCCTGCGCAGTGTGATCTGAGCGGTGGGGAACTGTGTGCTAGCTAGGAAGTGCTAATAAAGTCCCCTGGTGATGATGCTGGCAAGTGGAGGAGTTGATTATCTCCCATGGCAAGGCGGAAGGCAGCCCAATCCGATGGGGTTTCCACCTCCTTTGGACATCCTCCTGGAGTAGCAGCCCTGCCAGCTACAAGCAGCCAGGCTGGCACTTATCCAGTGCATAAGACCACTTTCATTACGAGGCCCTTTCTGAGCAGTGACTGCTATTAAAGGTTTTATGGGCCACTTAAAATCTCCTCCCCAAACTGAGCTATGGTTTATGGGCACCATGGATGACTTACTGGAACCACCCCTGCTGCAGAGAGAAGGCCTGATGAAGACTTTATTCCTGCTGTCAGGCCGATAGGAAACCATGCTCAGCCTTTGCAAACAGCCTGCTACCCACACAGCTCTGGCTTGTTAGGAAATCAAAAATATTTCCCTTCTCCAGATTCTCCATTCAGCAGGCTATAGGAGTCCATAGTTTTGGTGCTGGATATGAGGAAAGGCAGATTATGTGGCATTATTTGGGACTATAGGAAAGTAGGAACATAGGAACCCATTGGCTCAACTAGCTCTGGACTGTCTACACTGATTGGCAATGGCTCCCCAGGGTTTCAGGCACAGAGATCTTTTCCCAGCCCTACCCAGAGATGCTAGGAATTGAAGCTGGGCAATTGTGCATGCAAAGCATTGACTCTACCACTGAGCTTTTGATGTGGAGAAGACTCACAGGAAATGTGCTGTGATCATATACGTGTGTATGTGTGTATTTTTCCTGTTCTAGATAACTATCTTAGTTATTGATATAGTGAATTATGTCAACTTAAAGTACTCCATTTAAAAATACATAAAACATTGTTAAAACATTTCATATGGAGTGTGCATCATCAGTTCCTGGTGATTGGCAGGCAGTATGAATCTTCTGGATTGCCCAGGCCTGGTATACGTAAATTGTAGGAGCCTGGCCATTTGCCCTTGCTCAGTCAATAGAACAGTATTTTCTGTCTGAAGCACTTCACAGATTCCAGCTTTCAGCTCCAGCAATTGACTTCAGGGTCCCTGGGCTGAAGGAACACGAGAGAACACACACACACACACACACACACACACACACACACACACACGAGTGCTGGTCTGGTTTTTCACAAGCTTTTAGGCAGCATTACAAAGCATCTATTTCAATGGAAGCCTTTAATTTTATTTAGCAGTTAGGCAGATACAAGCTCATCCCAGGAGCAAGTGACCCAGTCCACTGCATGCCAGAGTGACAAATCATAGAAAACAAGCATGATGTGATCAAATGCTTTGCAAGGTTCCTGCAAAGTTCCTCCCCTCCTCTCCTCCTCTCCTCCTCGTCCTCTGCTTGCCCTTCCTCTCTTGATGCCAGGGTGAGCTTGAAAGACTGAGATGTCACAGCCCTCCTGCATAAACTTGACTTAACTGCTTTGGTCTCACGGAGGTCTTGCGCAGCTTTGGGTCAGCCACCTGAGCTGTAAATAGGGAGACCTTAGGATTTGAATCCCAGTGTTAATGAGAAAATTTGGCAAATCAAACAGAACAAATATTGCCTAGTACCCTTTGACACTTACGGTTGCAAATTATTTGAGTTGATTTCGGTAATTTGAATGGAAATTTGCTGTGAATGTATGTAATTATCAATTTGTTAACACCTGATCAACCACAAAGCTAAATAACTCTGAATGTATTTATATTCATACTCATATTCAAGCTCCTTTCATTTAGCAAAGTGTACCTTTCTCTTAATAATATTTTCATTTGTCCTGCATCAGCTGCCTTGAAACCAGAAATGATAGGGCTACACATCCTAGACCCTAGTTTCCAGTCCTAAAGGCTGGGGAAGCTGACACCCTCAGTGTTCCATGTAATCCTGGAGCTTTGGTCCATGCCTTGCTCTGGTACTCTGCAGATGTATTGCTTCAGTGGTGTATGCTCACCTCTTTCCCGCCTTTCCAGTGCTATCTTCTCAGTCTTCCTTAGTCCTCAGTCCTGCCTTCTCAAACACTTGTGTACATGAGCACAGAATTGATTGACACCACTCCTCAAAACTTAACATCCGCTCATATAGTGGCCATTAAAGACAGGCAAGCACCTACAGTGCAGGAGCTGTAATGACCACAAACAGGTGTGGTGTCACAGTGGCTTGGGGTTTGTAAGCACCGTCAGGCTACCTGGCTGTGTTTTGGTTGCACAGGTTGCATCCCATTGTGCATTGCACTTTAATCAGCGCCTGATAGTGTTTGTTCTAGGGCAACTTGGCTGATCCAGGCTTCATTATGCTGGGTGACATCAGGTACTTGCTGGCTTCTTGCTGTGACGTTGCTTGTGTGGCAGTAGGGAGCACAGATTTTGTTAACTCCATTCCATCTGTGTTTTGTAGATTGTCAGGCATCTTTCGTTCCATTGTCTGCTCATTGACAGAATCTGATTTTCTGTAGGAGAATTTCATTCTACTTGCATGGATTTGCATGTGTGCTAATGCATAGGCAAATGCACTAATGCGGACTAGTTAATTTGTGAATTTGCACAAATCTTCCCAAAAGTGAAAAATACCCCAAATCTGCATTTTCACACTTTAGCCTATGGGGGAAATGCACATTTTTGGTCAGTGGTTTCTTTTCATATTTCTGTACAATTAAATTTGCATACAGCTCCAGAATGTTAAAAAAAGAAAGAAAGAAAAGAAAAGAAAGTCTGCAAGTCTACGGAATCCGTGTGACTCAGAAAAATCTGGTCCACTGTGGATTCCTTGGGTCAGATTCATAGAAATCCAAACTCACCTGAATCTGTTCCAGATTTCTCTGACATCCCTAATTAGTGCTAATTCTCCCCAAAAGTGAAAAGAAAGAAACGGTCCACAAGTCCACACAACTCAAAAAAAGCTGGTCCACGGTGGAATCTGCAGGTTGGATTTGTAGAAATCCGAACTCATCTGAATCCATTGCGGATTTCTCCAACATCCCTATTTGCCCTTAAGAGCTCTGTGATATGTTTTTTGGCTGGGCCAGGGCTCCTGCTTGCTGGCTGGCTACTTTATAATGATGCATGCAAGGCCAGGCTGCTCTCACTGGCCTGTGCTGCTGTTCTAGAGGAGTTGAGATAATAGAGCTTCTAGGGGCTCCCAGTTCACACACAGCTTGGAGATATTTAGATTTTGCTGTTATTTCAGCTTTTCCTCCCTTGCAATCATGATAAGAGTGCAATCCAGCTTTATTATGCAGAAGACAGAGTGACCAACTTCTCTTCCATATAGGAAGTGGGCAGAGTTCATCCCTAATTCAGACTTCAATGTGAATTACCTCTTCTTTTAAAGCCAAATATATTTACATAGGCAACTGACCAGCCAATCATTTAATCAATATAAATTCAAAGTATCAGATAATATCTTTTATTACAATTCAGTGGCTAATTACAATTGATTTTCCATTTCCGAAGAAGGGATTGCTGATAGGTAATCACATACATGTTGCCCATGCCTTGTAGGTTGAGGTCCTTCCCAACTGCCTACAATTATGAACTAATCAGACTGCTTTTGCTCAGATTGCCAACTTACAACTGCCTGGATTGCTTTTGCTTCCTTCTGAATCAAATGTGATTCTGTTTAGCATGCTGGAATTGCACACACACATGCTATACACAGTATAACCTTCCTGTGTTCTCACTAGCACCCTTTATTATTTATTATTTACATTTATTTATCGCCCATCTGGCCGGCAACATAAGATAAAAACAGAATAAAAAACATTTAAAACAGTATAAAATTTTAAAATCTTAGCCCATCCCATATTCCCACCTGAACAGCCAAGTTTTTAGTAATTGATTTATCTGTTGAACTGCAGATAAATTAGCTGTGGGGGAAGAGTTAAAATTAATTACTATACCAACCATGTACTGTACTACTGTCAATAAGAATCCACAATGCTATCTAAGACAGGATGAAAGTGTTATTTGATAGCTATACCGTTTAGTTCAGACATCGCATCAGTAACCCAGTAACGGGATGCTCTTGGGTTGTTTGAGAAACTGGATGCAAAGTGGAAGTGGCAAGCAGGTGGGAGGCAGCTCACTCACTCACTCACTCACTCACTCACTCACTCACTCACTCACTCCCACACAGCCCAACAACCCATGGTTTAAACAATCCATGGTTTGTCATTATATGAGAACCAGGACTATATTTAGTGCTGTGGCCTACAGCACAAACAGTAAGCTATCTGTGAGGGACGGGCTTGGTTCCTCTACTACATCAAAACTGGTGTGTGCCTTTCGGACCTAGGTTGACATCCTACAAACTTTTTCATGTCGAGTTCGATGCTTCTGTGTGTGTGGGGGGGGAGAGACAGAAAGGGTTGCTAGGATCTAATGTTTTGGTATTAAGTCACGTATTTAGGGGTTGCCAGGTTGCAAGCAACCTGGTGATTCTCCCTTTTCTCTTTACATCTGCTGCTGAATTAGGAGGTGATGGGAAGTTCCTGCCTGTTTCTGCCTTGCCTTGACACTGGGCCCCTCCCTGTCTGCTGTAACCAGCGGGACTCAGGGCTGGGGAGTGGTGGAAGCTACAGCGGGCCTCCTCTCCAAATCCAGCAGCAGACTTGAAGGTAGAGGGTGTGCCACCAGGCTGCCAACTGACAACTCTGTACTACTGCTACTGCTGCTAGCCACTTACACTTGGCATTTGAATTTGTAGGATTTTGTACCTCAGATTTATAGGGCAGCTCAGTATAATTCCCATTTTACAGGTGAGGAATTGAGGCTAACCAGAGAGTGACTTGCCCATGGCCACCTAGGTTTTCAGTGGCAAAAGTAGAACTTCAAAGCAGAAGATCTCCGAGGCCCAAGCCCAGCCTTCTCTCCACCAGAGAATCCTGGCTCCCTCCCCCTATTCATGTTACTCATAGAATTTACCTTGCTATTTGACAATCCTAAATATATTTCGGAGGCTTTCTGAGATAATGAAACCAAACTGTAGCCATTTATAATCCACTCCAGTCTTCCGTGTAATGAAAATAATTGAAGAAGTTATTAATGCCTTTAAACTAGGACTCATTAATAGTTTCCCAGGGTGGTGAAAACCACTCAGGTAAATACCATGCTGCTGACACCAGGCTATGCTGACTGGCTCACTGTCTTCCTAGGGTTGCTATTGAGCCGGGGGCCACCAACACTGCCTCTTCCCTTTCTTCTGGGGTTCAGGAATGTAAAAGTGCCCATGTGTTTTCTTGTGTGTTTGTAAAAAGGGACATAAAAGTGTTTGCGGTCCCTTTAATTGGCTCACGGAACAGCTCTGTGTGGAGCTATAACTGTGCTAATGGCCTTGCTGGAGAGCGCCCTGGAGGCGTACAGTTTCGCTCATCAGGTTGGAGTTTAAGGTCATACAGAGGGTTTTTTTAGCTCAGCACAGTAAACCCAGTTCTGGGGAATCCTTCTAAACAGAAGCCATTAAAGACCACTCCAGGGCATGGTAACATCCAAATCAAGGCTCCACCCTCTATCTGTATGAGCTGTCCTTCTTGAAATAGCTGTTTGTTTACCGTCTTATGATGCATACTTATGCTGACAGAAGTACATAGTACAAGAACTCTGGTCACTGCATACAAGGTATCAGGTATCAGATCTTTTTCTGCATACAAGGTATCAGATCTTTTTCATAGAATAGTAGAGTTGGAAGGGGCCTATTGTAGGCGATCACTCGTGACCGAGTAAGATTGTCTTCCAGGATAAAAAATTACAAAAAGAAAATGTTAAAAGGAGGAAATTCTAAAGAAAAATATTGTGTAGACTCTAGCGATGGGTCCGTAAGTGACTATGGAAGCCAATTCTAGATCCACACAGCTTTCCACAGTGAGGACACAGGTTACCAGAAGGAAGATGGTCCTGTAAAGAATTCGTTTGACATGCTTTTCGCTTAGCATGTTTCTCTCTTTCACCTTGCACTCGGGCTTCTTCAAAGTCCATAGAACCTTTGTGAAAGGCCAACCTCCAGTTAGATCGTTCATGGGCCAGAGCTTCCCAGTTTTTGATGTTTATATTGCATTTTTTTAGATTAGCCTTAAGAACATCTTTAAACCTCTTATGCTGACCACCGATATTCCGCTTTCCATCCTTGAGTTGGGAATAAAGTAACTGCTTTGGGAGACGGCAGTCAGACATTCGAACAACATGACCGGTCCATTGAAGTTGGCATTGAAGGATCATTTTTTCAACGCTGGTAGTCTTTGCTTCTTCCAGTACACTGACATTTGTTCGCCTATCTTCCCAAGTAATTCGCAGGATTTTCCAGAGGCAACGTTGATGAAATCTTTCAAGGAGGTGGAAATGACGTTTATAGATAGTTCATGTTTCGCAGGCATACAATAAAGTTGGTAATACAATGGCTTCATAAACCAGTGTTTTGGTCTTCTTACAAATATCCTGATCCTCGAACACTCTATGTTTCATTCGAGAAAATGCGGCACTTGTGGAGCTCAGACGATGCTGGATTTCAGTGTCAATGTTGGCTGTAACAGAGAGATAGCTGCCAAAATAGAGAAAATGATCGACATTTTCCAGTATTGCCCCACCAAGCTGGATAGATGGCATCACCAAAGGGTTAACTTGCACTTGCTGATGAAGCACTTTGGTTTTTTTGATGTTTGATGTACCAAGTTTTTTGTATGCTTCCGCAAAAGCATTTAGGATAGTTTGGAGATCATCCTCTGAATATGCAGAGACCACATTATCATCAGCATACTGAAGTTCCACAATGGAGGTTGTAATTACCTTACTTTTTGCTTTCAGTCCTTCTGAGATTAAAAAGCTTTCCATCTGTTCGATATATAATTCCCACACCAGTGGGAAGTTTCCCCTCGACAAGATGTAAAATCATGGCAATGAAAATAGCAAATAATGTTGGGGCGATAACACATCCCTGTTTAACACCTGATCCCACTTTAAATGGAGCACCATGAGAGCCGTTGTTGTCCAAAACCATTGCTGTCATGTTGTCATGGAGAAGTCGCAAGATATTCACAAATTTATTGGGGCATCCAATTTTCATAAGGATAATCCAGAGGTTCCATTGCTGTATTGCTCTAACTGTCAAGAATCTTTTCTTGATGTCCAGGCTTCCTGTAACTAGAGCCCATTTCCATTTGTGTATGCTAACGCAAGGGGATTTGAGGTGCCCCAAATTCTGTGCTGGGGCTAAGGCTTTTAAACTTGTTCATTAATGACCTGAAGGTGGCCAAGTTCGCTGACCACACCACATTATTCAGGGTGGTAAAAACAAAAAGGGATTACAAAGAGCTACAAAAGGATCTCTCTAAACTGAGTGAATGAAGATAAGGCTATCTATGGCTACTAGTCCTGATGGCCATATGCTACCTCCAGTATCAGAGGCAGTATGCCTATGTACACCAGTTGCTGGGGAACATGGGCAGGAGGGTACTGTAGCCCTCATGTCCTGTTTGTGGGTTTCCCGTGGGCAGCTGGTTGGCCACAGTGTGAACAGAATGTTGGACTAGATGGACCTTTTGTCTGATTCAGCATTGTTCTTAAAATGGAAAATGTGGTTCAAATAATGTATGCAAGTGTAAAGTGATACATATTGAGGCAAAACTTTCTAACTTCACATATATACTGTTTGGTTCTGAGCTGTCAGTGACTAAGCAGGAAAGAGATCTTGGGCTCAATGAAAAAGCTGACCCAGTGTGAGGCTGCTGTGAAAAAGTCAAATTCCATGTTGGCAATCATTAAGAAAGGGATTGAAAATAAAACTGCCAATATCTTAATGCCCTTATACAAATATATGGTGTGACCACACTTTGAATGCTGCGTACATTTCTGAAACTGTACACAGGATATTGTCAAGCTGGAGAAGGTGCAGAAAAGGGCAACCAAGGGTGCTTCTAGATTACGTAGGTTTTTATCCTACAGTCTCCCTGTCTCAAACACAGAATTTTACCAGGGCGGGGGGATTCCAGACATTGTAGTCTTCCATTTGTAACCACCTGTGTTTTCCCACCACTTATTCAATCTTTTTTCTTACCACTGAAAATACGTTAAGGAGGAGAAAAAGATGGAATAACTGAACAGCGTCTTTTGCTTGGTAGTGGTTGGAGCTGTTGTAAGCCCCCAAATGATCAGGAAATCTTACAACATCTGGGGCTATTTAACCTGGGAAAAGATGAGCAAGGGTGGACATGATAGAGCTGCATAAAATTATGCATGTTGTAGAGAAAATGAGTAAGGAGGGAGAAGTTATTTTCTCTCTCATAATAGTGGAATAAGTGTAACAGCGCTCCCCAACAGCTCCAGTTCTTTATATTATTTTTCCTTTAGTGCAGGGGTGCAGAACATCTGGCCCATCGGGCACCCCAACCTGACCCAAGCTGCCTCTTGGGGTTCCTCCAGGTGGGCCGTAGCTGCGAAGCCCTGCCCCCTGAAGGGCATCCCCCACTTCTGTCTCTGATCTGACATTGGAGATAACATCAAGGATTCCCCTGCTGGTGTGTGGCAGCAGCAGAATCCCAGCTGTTATCTCTGACTGCAGATAGCAGTGGGGAGGCCTGACAGCAGGGGTGAGGACTTGCTCGCATGCGGGGAAGAGCAGACGAGTCCCGCCACCTCGCATCCCTGCTGCTATGTCCAGTCTTGGCAGGGGCTGGGACTCGCCCGCGCAGGGGAAAGAGCGTCTGCTTCTCCCTGCCCACAGGCAAGTCCGGACCCCTGACACCAACAAATAAAAAGGAGGGGTAATGTCAGGGGGCGGGACCTTGCCCCCAGCATTACAGCAGGGACGGACATATCCCCTGACGTCATCTGGCCTGTGTGGTGGGGGGCAATCCGGTTCCCCAACCCAAAACAGGTCTGCGTCTCTGCTTTAGTGCACATGCACAATAAGGCACTAAATTAGGAGGGAGAGGCCATCTTTTATGGTGACATAGGAACTGGCTTTTGGTAGGGAAAGGGAAGCAACACATTAGAGATGCATAAGCTCTCTTCCTCGTCCTGAGGCCAGCTCTCCCAGACTGGAGAGATGAAGCACAGAAAAAGGATTCCTCCCTTCCTACCCATTCCAAAACGATGTCCCAGTCAGTGTGGAAAGCGATATGTGCTTCCCTTGATCGCCAGTATTCTCTGTCATGCTCAGAGCTTTTCAGTGAGAGACAGTGAAGGAAACCTTTTAATGAGATAGGGAAAGGCAGGCCTTGCCCTAAGTTAAGCAAAAGAATGGTTGTAGCCTGCTAGAAATGCAGCTAAGATATCGCATCAGAGATCTTTCTCCAGGTGCTGCTTCCTTCAGAAATGAGGGGTGGTGGTGACTGGAGATAGGGCCTTGCCTGTAGTGGCACCGTATTTTGGAACACCCTCCCCAGTGATATTTGCTGGCTGCCTGCATTATTTTCATTTAGCTATCAGCCTGCCAGGTGGAGGTTTTGTTTATTGCCGCAGCTCTTACTGCTGTTGCTCTTAGGGCGCAACTCGGAGGCCTATGGTCATCCAATGCAGAGCGGGAGGATTGGTGGAGGTAATCTCCAGCTCCCCATCCTCCAGCCCTGCATTTTTGCTAGGTGGGCTTTTTCGCCCGTATAGCTGGAGCATTTTGGAGGGGAAGTGAAGGAGGCTGGAGAGGTGTCAGGATAGCTCGTATCCTGGCCTCTCCAGTCTCCTCCCGTTCCCACCCACCCACCCGTTCCCTTTCCCCCCTCTCCAAGGTCGAAATGTTTCACTTTCCCCGCTCCCTGAGGTCCTCTCGGAAAGTAGCTGGTGCGTTTTTTTCCACGCCAGCTGCAAGGGGGTCAGTGAGGGGGGGGTCAGAGCTCCAATTCCCAGCTCCGAGGTCAGAGTGCTGTCTTTGACCTTGGATATGGGAATCCAAAATATCCTATGGCCCCTCAGACGCTGTTTAGAGGCCATAGGATTGCTCCCTCCATATCTTTGGCTGAACTGTTTCATTGATGATGGTTTTGATTTTATTTTTATAATTTGTTTTAAATTTGCAAGCTGCTTTGAACATTTTTAAATGAAAAAATCAGGGTATAAGTATTTTAAATAATAGTAATACTTTTTCCTGAGGACAACACATTTGCGGAAAGGCTGACTGCAGAATCCACTCTGGAATATACATATCTTCCCTAGGAAATAGAAGAACATGTATTTATCTCCCTATACTTCCTAGTATTGTAACACGCAAAAGTGCACACATGCATCTTTAAAAAGTAAAATTGGAAATGGCTGTCTCAGGCATGGCAGTGAATTTCTCCTGCTTTTATCATACAGTTATATGAAAGGTGTTCAGCCTTGATTTGAAAATTTAGTATAGAATCCAAACCCCCTACTGAGACACAGCATCTTTCAGAGCTGGACATGTGCTGAGAGATTCCAGTTGGCTTCTTGGCTACCCCCTTGTGTACTCATTCATTGGTATCTCACAGCCACATGTATTTAAAAAGGGCAGTTAACTAGAGCTGAAGCTAGTATTCAAAGTGAATAGAAAATGAAAAGAATTTTACAAATTTCCATTTTAAAAAAAGAAAAAAGAAGGGAAAATGTACATCAGATTTTGCAGCAAGGTTGGCAAGCAGATTTCTAGTGGCTGTTAATGTTAGTGCCCTTTCATTGCTTTCTAACAATCTAATTAGCATTTTACTGTTTGTTTATTGTCACCTCACTTATATCTCAATATTTAGGTTTTAATTTGCTGTATATATAGCCTGTGATTCACAGTCGCTGGTCACCCCAACTGTCACAAACAGATGGGAAAGCAAAAGGTGTATTCAGCCTTCCCCAACGTGGTGCCCTCCAATGTTTTGGGCTACAATTGCCATCTGCCCCAGCCAGCATGGCCAGTGGTCAAGGATGATGGGAGTTGTAGTCCAAAACATCTGGAGGGCACCAGGTTGGGGAAGGCTGACCTATCTGCTTATGCTAATGGTTATTTATGTGCTTATTATAGGTTGACTGGTTTTAATATACTTAGGTCACTAGTATTTACTTAAGCAAGCTGCATGAATTAAACTGTTCTGCTTGTATGCATACAATTCTAGTGTTGAGAATTCCAAAGCTTGCCAGAACATGTCTGATTCTGATTTTTAAATTCCCATAGTGAGTGTATAATATTGATAGGCAGGTTTGACTACTGTTATGTCTTAAACATGGGCTTGCCCTTGAAGACCTCTCAGAAATGTCAGATGGCTCAAAATGCAGCAGTGAGACTGCTAACTGACATGAGTTACATTTATGTTTTAAGATCAAGCAGTGAGGCCCTTCTCTAGGTTCCCACACCTGCTGAGGTCAGGCAATTGGGAAACGGGCCTTTTTTACGGTGGCACCCCTTCTGAGGAACACCCTCCTTACTTCTGTACATAAGCTTGTGACTTGTTATCTTGTGTTTATTGCTGCTGTGTTGGATTTCATTTTAGTTTTACAAATCCAACCTCCTCAATCTGATTTTTACCAGATCATTTAACCTGCTGCTGTGCAGTTTTAACTATTGTGTTGTTTTTATTTGTGTCATTCTATTTTGCTTAGACATCTAAGCATCCTTGATCATTTTTGGAGAGGTGGGATATACATTTATTAATTAAATACATAAATGATAGAGATCTGTTTATAATTAGTTCTCCCCTCTCCTCGCCCTTTGTGTAGCAGGGATGTTGAGCAAATTCAGTGCACAGACTGCATTTCCCTATGTGCTTAGCATAGGTCAAAGCACAGTTTGGTCTCACCTTGGCTGTCTTTCATACAACTGAGCATTGACAATGGCTGTGGAGGGGAACTGGTGGCAGCCTTCCCCATTATACTTATCCCCTGGATAGAGATGCACGTCTGATCTCAGGGGTTCTTGATGTTCCGGCCGCAGGAAATTCATTCCCAATTTCCTTGTGCAAATACACAGAGTTAAACATGGGGAGCTTGAGCTGCTGTCTGCTCCCTTCCCAATTACTGAGCTGTCAGTCCATCTCCATGTGCCGGAGTTGCTTAGAGATCCGAGCCTAGCTGGGCTGGGACACAGAGGCAGCATTTGATTGGCAGTGAATACACTGTCTACGTACAAATCCTCCTTAGCATGTGCCTTGGCCAAAGCAGCGGCTGCTAGCCTGGGACTGGGGCAGTCCGGTTTGCTAGCTTGTCACCCCTGCACTGCTAAAGTGAGTGGCAGCTGGTGACGAAGATTGGAAACAGCCTCTTCACTCTGGCAGGGTCAAGTCTCAGATTGGCACAGGGGTAGTGGAAGAAGCATGTAGGTCGTAGCATGTTGGGAGTTAGGAGGGAAATGGAGGCTTGAAAGCTTCACCTCCATTTTGGAAGCGGAGCAGCATTGCACAGTCCAATACTCTGTTCTTGCCTCCCACAAGTCTTCTTTTCTGGACACTGCATTGAACTCACTTCCCCAAACAGGCAGCCATGTGCATTTATAAGGGGTGTGAGGGATTGAGGCCTACACAGGCTTCAGTTTGTTGAAGCCTGAAGGCCCAAACACTTCCCTCGAGTAGTTGAAGCCTGAAGGCCCAAACACTTGGATGGGAGGGGGAGTTTGAGAGTTTTAAGTTACCCAATAGAAGTTAAGAATCAGATCTCCTATTCAAGGTCACATGATTGTAACCTTCCATTCCTGGGAAGACTATATATGTGGGGTGTGGTCAGCTAGCAGTTAGTGTGTGCTGGGAGAGAGCTGGAAGCAGCAGCACAGAAACAGCAGAGAGAAGCAGAGAAAGAGAAAGAGAAACTGGCTGCATAGGAACTAGGTAGTCTGAAGTTATACTAGAGAACGTTGGATTGTTTGTTTGTTTGTTTTATTTTATCATACTTGCTTTTGGATTATAACCACTCTATTAAGTAAAAACCCTAATATTAATAGTAAAGTGTTGTTGTTTACCGTGGAGTTTGGAGTGACTTATTCACCACGTCTACAGCCTACACCCACGTTACTGGAAGCAGGCAAAGGACTTGATAACCTAGAGAGGGAGAGGCTTTGGGAAGAGGCAGAGATCTCCCAAAGGCAGATCAAGGGGTCCCTGCAGTAGCGGAACCTTGACAAGGGGCAACTTATATATTCCTCAAAATGAAGCAGTAAAGCTTTTTCCGGATTGTACCACTTTAGGCTGCAGGTGGTGGATTTCATGTTTGAATGCTCCCCCACAGAAATAAAGACAGACACCCTGCTTGTAGAAAAGTAGTATGTCAGGGGAAAGGGTTCAAGCTACTCTTTTCCCCCTTGTGCTGTTCTAGTCCCCATTCGGCCATGAACTTCACTGGGTGACTTTGGGCCATTCACTGACTCTCAGACCTACCTCACAGGGTTGTTGTGAGGATAAAATGGAGAGGAAGATTATGTAAGCTGCCTTGGGTTCCTTGCTGGAAAAAAAGTTGGGGTATAAATATAATAAATAAATAAATAAATAAATAAATAATGCAAGTTCATTTCCTATCCCCACACACATACCTGGAGGAGCATTCAAATACACAGCCCCCTACCTGCCGCCTAAAGTGGCATTGTCCAGGAAAGTTTTTATCACTTGATTATTCTGAAAGTATGAGTTGGCCCTAAGTTTCCAGACCCTTGCTCAAAAGTAGGACTATCCTCACAACAGTGTTCCCCTCCCCAGCTCGACCCATGCAATGCAGACCTCAGTGTGCTTTAAGCAGAGAACAGACTCAGTGCAAGAGGTGCTGAGAGAGCAATAGCTCCAGAGAAATCACGGCCAAAGTGTGCATCACACACTGTTGCATGTTTCTTTCCCCTGATGCTTTTGTTGTGGTGCTGACTGCAATGAAGAGCTGACCTGAATTATTGTGAGTTTCAGTTTTCATGTCAAAGTTTGCACTTTCCCCCCCACAAAGAACATAAGAACTCTGCTGGATCAGAACAAGAGACCATGAAGTCCAGCATTCTGTTCACACAGTGGCCAACTGGATGCCCCAATGGGAAGCCCACAAACAGGACACAAGTGCAATAGCACCCTGCCGCTTGTGTTCCCCAGCTTGTGTTCCCCATCAAGAGGCATTAAGCCCCTGATACTGGAGATAATATATAGCCAACATGACTAGTAGTAACTGAAAGCCTTATATTCCATGAATTTGTCTCTAAGCCCCTTTTAAAGCCAACCACGTTAGTAGCCATTATTACATCTTGTGGTAGCAAATTCCATGGTTTAGGGAGAACCTTTAATCAAACAGCAAAGCAAAGGGCAACCACCCACCTCCAAGTGTTTTTCTGTTTTTTGTCCAAGCCCTGGATTCTAATCATAGTTCCAGTAGAGCTGTGCAAAAGTCCCCAAAGGCTGATTTCTAAAAGGCTGAGGCCAAAAATGCCTTATGATAATAACAAAAAAAAAACCTTAGACCAGGGCTCTCCAACCTTGGGTCCCCAGATGCTGCTGGACTACAGCTCCCAGAATCCCTTGCCATTAGTCATGCTGGCTGGGTATGCTGGGAGCTGTAGGCCAGCAACATCTGGGGACCCAAGGTTGGAGAGCCCTGCTTTAGGCTGTTTCACCACATCTCTAACATCTGTGCCAGCTCTCATGAAAGTTAGCAAGCCCATGGACTGCAGGGGAAGGCATAAAACTCCAAGGGTTGCCAGCCAACCTGACCTGGGTGTGAGGAAGAAGGACATTTCTTCCCAGCTCCCAAATGGTGGCATAAGCAAAATCTATTCACTGCCCTGTTCACATTATTGGGCATTTGGCAACATTCCCCCCCCCGCTTTAGGTCTTGGGGAAATCCAAGACTGATATGTTTTCTGCACTCCCCAGCCTTGCCTCTGAGTACCCTATTTGTCCTCCTCCCACCCTGAGTTTCCTCCTGCCACACACACACCCCCGGGTTCTTCCGTTTCTTTGCATTCCTGCCAGTGCCTACCCCACTCAGACCTATCTCAATCATTACCTGGGTGATGGGTACCAGCCACATATCACATATTCCAGGAACAGCTAAAGGAGAATGGGGGTGTTTCTTCCAGTAACATGGCATTCCCTATTCCTCTCCCCTGCCCAAAGGACTCCAAAAGTCTGACTGGACATAATGAGCCGGCACACAGTTCTGTTTACAAGGGGTGAGGGGTGTTTTGCTGAGAAGAGGGTGTTTGGGGGGATTTACAGCCCCTGTGCAGCAAGATCCTAATCTTTTTTCTCTCTCTCCCCACCCCTTTTAGTTCCCTTTAGGGTGCACATTCTGCACTTTGTCCGGAGCCTCTAGGTCAGTGTTCTCCAACCTTGGGTCCCCAGATGTTTTTGGCCTACAACTCCCAGCATGCCCCAGCTGGGGCATGCTGGGAGTTGTAGGCCAAAAACATCTGGGGACCCAAGGTTGGAGAACACTGCTCTAGGTGCTTTCCCCTTTCTTTTCAAGGGGAAAAAGCTCTGAGTCCCTTTAAAAAGGGAGTTTTGAGTTGGGAAATGGGTGATTTTGGACTAGGACATATTTGACTATATGTACACAGCTGCTGCAATCCTCAGTGCCCAGCTATGCACTATGATGGAAAATGCTTGCATGGTAATGGGAAATTCAGCTTGTTGACTGCCATTGAGAAGTATTACGATGATAACCCTCCACATGGCTCAACTGGATTCCCCCCCCCCCTCCAATTCTGCTGTATCCTCCAATTATGACTACTGGCTGGGACAATGACAGTTTGGTTAAGTCAGTAACATTTTGGCTAGCTAGCAACCATACCTGTTGAGATGATGTCCTTGGGTCTTCCCCACATGTGGCCCACATCACACTTAACTGTGCCCTAATGCTTCTTAGTAAGCTCATCACTTGCTCTGGACCTAACCATGTTGGGTCAAATTATGCAGTCCAGTTCTTGCTAGTTTCTGGAATATACATTGTGGTTGCAGAATGCAAGCAAGGTTTGCACTTCCTAGTTTGAAATTATTTCCTGGGGGCTGGTCACATTTGTTGTCCCGTGAGATGGGCTTGCTAAGGGTTGGGAAGATGAATAGCAAGGTGAATTTTATATTCCTGGGACTAAGAAGAACAGGGTCCAATCCTATCTCATCATAGGAGCCTTCTCTACTGGAGTCATTCAGTTTCCATTCTGCAAAATGGGGGTTCCAGACTTGTTTCCTGTATTACAGGACTGGTGCAACGCTTGCATCTGTGGCAAGACAGTATGGCCAGGGGTGGCATCTTTTTCTTTTGCTCCTGCATGTGCTGTAGCTGTAGGTTTGCTTATTGAAGTGCCGCCTGGTCCCTTGCCTGCTTCCCTTGCAAAGCGTCTGCTCTTGTATTTTAATTATGCAGCATGTAGATATTGTTCTTGGGTAATTGTTTCCAGGCTGCCTTGGGAGGAGGGGAGGAGCTGAGTGATTTCAGTGCAGGTGCCTGCAGACAAGCGGGGGAGAGTGGATTTCGCTGCCTCTGAGGAGCACAGCAGCCTAGTTTTCAGCATCTCAGCCTAGACAGACACTAAAAATCTCCAGCCTAAAACCTTTGACAGTGCTCACTAGCTCATGGCTTGAAAAGCTGTCAGAGTTATAATCAACCGTATCCAAGATGGCCCCCTTTTAGCCACCCGCAGAATCACCCACTCTGTCCTTGACTGTTGCTTGCCCACTGGACTTAACATCTCTGGCTTTACATCCAATGACGTACGTTTCCCTTCCTGAGGCTTCATTTTTTGTGATAGAAACTGGAGGAGGAAGTAGTTGTTACAAGGAGGAGTGATGTGCTCCATGTCTTCCCCAACCTCTTTGGGTGGTAGACTTCCAATATTAAGACCTTCTAAATTGATCTGCCATCTCCTGGTAGGTTGTTGTTGTTTCTGGTCAGTTTCCCTTAAAGTGCCACTGACTGAGTTCAGACAAAACAATAACCCACACTCAAGGGTTGAGTATGGGTTGAGTGTGGGTTGTTGTTGAACCATGGATTATCATGTTGTCTGAACCCAGCCAAGATAACAAACCATGGTGAACAACCCACAGGGCCTGTGGCTCACGCTGGCTCAGCTTGTCTGAGTGTGGAAAGCTAAGCAGGGTCAACCTGGTTATTACTTGGATGGGAGACCCCTCCTCTAGTTTCCTGCATTGAGCAGGGGGTTGGACTCGATAGCCTTGTAGGCTCCTTCTAACTCAATGAACTATGAAATCTATGAAACGATGGGTTCTCTTTATAGGTTGTTTGTGGTTAACAAGCCATGGCTTGTTAGCGCAGCTGGGTTCAGACATGATAACCCACGTTTCAACAACAACCCACACTCAACCCTTGAGTGTGGGTTATTGTGTTGTCTGAACCCAGTCACTGTGTATGATCATTGAGGCTTCCAATGCTATTAGCAACTAAGTGTTTCATGGTATGAGATTACTCCATCAAGTCAGAGCTCCTTGCAAAAATCCCAGTGCAAGCTAAGCTTTACAAGACATTAGCTTCAGGTCAAAATTTACAACTGAATAATTTTAAAAGGGCATATAAAGCATTTTAATGCTAACATACATGATGTAAGCATGTTAGTTATTACACTTGAATACCCTTCACCTCCTTAAAGAGCTCAGAGCAGCTTGCCTGTAAGGCAGCTTGTTACATTGCCAGGCTGCTCAGCTATAGCAGTAGAATTGCACTGTATTCCTTCAAACAATTTCTGGTGTTATCTGAGTGAATGCAAACATCAAGATACTAAGCCTGGTGCTATTCTGATTGCTTTCAAAATAGCCCAGGGGATGATGAGAGAGGCAGGACACAGCCAAGGGCAAGAGCCCAGATCTAACAGTTTTGGGATTTTTCAGTCTAGTAGATACAGTATTATTATAGTTCTAGCATCAATAGAAATAGGAATAACCTTTCCTTGAATAGTTCTTAGGATGCTTGAAGAATTTAATCTTCATGAATTCCAACATGAACTGCTCTGATCCGCATCTCTTGGATAACGTGTGGACTTAATTATCCACTCTCAGTTTTGCACTTTGAAAGTTGCAACACAGTTTTCCAGCCAGTGTGGCGTAGTGGTGAGAGTGTTGAACTGGGACTTGGGAGATCCGGGTTCTAGTCCCCGCTCTGCCATGAAACTCACTGGGTGACTTTGGGCCAGTCACTGCCTCTTAGCCTAACCTACCTCACAGGGTTGTTGTGAGGATAAAATTGAGAGAAGGAGGAGGGTTATGTAAGCCGCCTTGGGTTCCTTGCAGGAAAAAAGGCGGGGTATAAATATAATAAATAAATAAAACAAACATGTGTTTAAAAATGCATATCTAGAGAGAAATACCTTCAGAAATGAATATTTTGAGAGAAAATGCTTTATCAAATACAAAGTTCAACATATATTTAAATGCCTTTTTTCATGCAGATTTTAAATGGGGGGAAAAAATCACAATTAAGGGAGAAAGGGGGCAGAATGGACTAATGGATGAACACATGTGAAAGTGGCATGGATGGGAAATAGACCGCTTTGCCGATCCCTAGCAGTTGCCATGGGTCTAGCCAGTTATGCCTTCTGGCAAACTTGCTTTCCTTCACTGGTTCAGTGAGGTCTCTTCAATGAGGGGGGAAACAGTAAAGCAGGAAAAGAGTGGAGTGTTTTTGACAACATCATCTTCCAGCTCCCTGGGCCAGCACTCATTCTGGATGAAATATGTTGCCCAGCCCACCTTGTTTACTGCTTTTGACCCACCCTTTCGGATTCATAAAGTTGGCCATGTCGGTGATCGAAGTATGGAAATGTGGCATTATTCAGTAGCCGTTTGCTGCAGATTTAGAGCAGGCACTGGGCGTGGAGCAGAAGCACTGTATTTTCTGGGTGAGTTGTGGTTTGTTGATGGCTTTGGAAGCCTTGAAGCTTGTTTTTCCAATGAAGGAACAGGGTTGCAAGTGGCTCTCGCAATCAGCTCTACAGGCTATGACATTTAGTCTGCATTAAGTGGAGCCTGCTTGTCACTTACACACTGCTCTGAATGTCCCTTTAGGGCCAGGGAGAGACTTTCAGTCTATGGCAAAGGTGCACAAGCTCAAATGGCTTGGAGGGCCACCGTTACATTTATTTATCTGTTTAACTCAAGAGGTCCATTAACTGTGGGAAAGTATTTTTCCTGCATGCTTAATCCGGTCTATTCCTTTTAACCTATTACAGTAATACCTTGGATTGCAAGTAACTTGGTTTGAGAGCGTTTTGCAAGACAAGCAAATTTTTAAATATTTATTTAATTTTTTGTGATTTGATATACATGCGATGTCTTGCAATACAAGTACTGTAGTATGGCTTAAATTAAAAATCTCTGTACAATTTTTTTGGGGGGGATTTCATTTTGATATAAGAGTGTTTTGGATTACAAGCACGTTTCCGGAACGAATTATGCTCTCAATCCAAGGCATGACTGTATCTGCTACACCCCCCTTCTCTCTCTACTCCACAGCCTACTCTTTCTCTTCTCTGTACTAGCACAGGTGTCTCTGCAATTTAGAGTTGTACGAGAAATATGTCATCAGAAAGTAATTCTCAGAATTTACCCAGTTCGCACCAGCCAAACCTGAATGCAGTCCCAAACACAACCTGCAGTCAACGTCTGTACATTTCCCAGCTTGTGATGCGACTTGTGGAACGCAGAAACCCAACGTGTTCTAAAGAAATGTGCACTCCTGGAAAATGCACACAAACATGCTTTAATCAATGGAAGAAAATGCATACATTTCAACAATGCACACAATAGATGCATACATTTGGGGAAATACGCATGATAATACGCATGAATTTTCATGAGAAAAGACAAAAAAACTAAGCTCACAATCTGATACGGGCACGAGTCAGAATGAGCTTTGAGATAGAATTTGTAGAACTCGGCAAGTTCAAGTTTTGCAGAATTGCACGTCCCTATTAAACACTCCTCTTTCCGTTTAGTCCTCCCTCTTTTTGCTGTTGCACCACTTCGCATGCCACTCTCTCTCTCTCACCACAACAGGTCTCACACCACACCCATCTATATTACCCTTTTCTTCTTCTTCTTCTTCTTCTTCTTCTTCTTCTTCTGCTTCTGCTTCTGCTTCTGCTTCTGCTTCTTCTGCTTCTTCTGCTTCTTCTTCTTCTTTGCACTGTCTCTTTCCCTCCCCCACAGGTCTCTCTGCTCTCTCATTTCTTGTTCCCCTTTGATTCCTTCCATCTCCTTTGTGTTTTTGTTTCACCCTCTGTCCTTCCAGCCTTCATCACTTGACCCTCATTAATCTCTGTGGTAACAGAACACAAGCCTTTCACTCTCCCAAGAATTCACACACCAAGGGAAATTCAGACGCCTCATGCAGGATATGCAGTGTGACTGCCTGGATAAAACAGGCTGGAAAAGCTGGCATCAACTCCAGTGTCCACCTCTGGATCCAGAAAGAGGAAGAGCAACATTCTCCCATTCCAAACCTTGACAAGATTGTGGGGTAACAAAGAGGAGAGAATAGACAACAAAAAACAGGGTTTGGGAATTTTGCCTGTCGTCACAAATAGTCAGCTGATAGCCACAATCAGCCCATGGGCCTTACTCAAACCAGATTAGTGGAATATCAGAGCTGTTCAAAACATTATGCAGAATGAGGCAGTACACTGAGGTAGCAGAATGCTGGACTGTACTACTCCATGCCTTATTTGTTCATGCCCCCCCATGCTTAGTACAACCCTGTGGCTGATGTAATAGTTTATAGAATGCAAGGAGGGTGTCTTGTTGTTGTTGTTTTGTTTGGTTTTACATTGGGTAATCAGAACTATCACACAAACACACATCTGTGTTCTGAAGTGGTATAGTCCACAACTGTGACCGTCATCCACTACCTCGTTCAGCATAAGGACACGGAATAATGGGCTCAAGTTACAGGAACCCAGATTCCACCTAAACATCAGAAAAAATTTCCTGACTGTTAGAGCAATAAGACAATGGAACCAACTACCTAGGGAGGTGGTGAGTGAAACACTATCTACGTCCCATCCCACCCGACCATGTGATTCATCAGATGTTCTGCAGGGGTGATTTTGAACCGGTGACCTAGAAGGCTATGATTTTCTAATTTATTGCCAGCAGAATAATTTTAAATCCAAATACTGGAAGCATGATTCCATCCCCTAAAAGAAAGGTTGCTATGCCCCCTGGCTGTGCTGTGGTGTTTTGTTTTGAATTTGAATTTTCAGGCTGGTGTTTTAGCTGAGTGTCAGTGCTAGGCGGTGAGTAGCTGGACGTGTGCATCTGGAGGGAATCAGCTTGGAGAAGGCTGATGGAGAGGGTGTGCCATGTTGCGGAGCGGGATGGTCCTTTTCAGGCCGGACTGACATATTGTGCGGGTTCAGAGAGCCATAGTTTGCCCAACTTTCTATGCTGTGCAAAGCTGCTGGAGTTTCTGGTAGTGGTGGTAGAGGAGGTGGGGGGGCACATAAAAGAGAAATCTGCAGTAGAGGGAATGTTTCTGGCTATTTACCAGCTTTGGAGAGTGCTAATTGGGCCACAAGGGCTCTGATGTCCTCCTAATGCAGACACCCCCTCAGGCGGTAGAATGAGCTCAGGTGGTTGTTCATTAGCACAGGCAGGGGCTACCTTAGTACCAGCAGTGCTAAGCAGGAGGGCTGGTGCTGTCCGCCTGGGGGACTTACCAGGACCATCCGTTCAAAACATGTCCCTACTGCATTTTAACCTGTACAGCAGGTGGTCTGGACAATTCCTAATTCAAAAGCAAGATGACAATATACAGTCCATGCATTAATGTGAAGGGAAGAGGCAGCCTCACTGCATAAGGAGGAAGGTAAAGCTCCGCAGTTGTCCGTCTCCCTCTTATAAAAAGAGTTGATGTTCATTT
Source organism: Shinisaurus crocodilurus (assembly GCA_021292165.1). NCBI lineage: Eukaryota > Metazoa > Chordata > Lepidosauria > Squamata > Shinisauridae > Shinisaurus > Shinisaurus crocodilurus. The sequence goes on along the minus strand of CM037881.1, from coordinate 55,169,535 downwards.
GAGCATCTAAAACAGACTTCCCCAACTTGGTGCCCTCCAGGTGTTTTGGAGGACAACGCCCAGCATTTTTGACTACCGGCCATGCTGGCTGGGGCCAATGAGAGTTCTAGCCTGGAACATCTGGAGGGCACCAGGTTGGGGAAGGCTGGTCTAAAAGGTGAAGTGCTCAGCCTGATAAAGGGACTGGGACTTGTGTGGAAATTGAAAAGGCGGGGGGACTAGAGGTAGCATTATTCATGCCTTTAGCCCTTGTGTGATTGGGTTAAAAATAATTTAAAAATAGCAGACACGTGCACACACACACCGATTCTGATTAGGATTGCAGTGAGAGCAAAGGGATAAAGCCCCATTAACAGACACACCCACAAGCCATCTTCCCACACACATCTGCTGTTGTTGTTTTTAGAAAACCACAAAGATGTACATAATGCTAAAGGATCACATCAGGTCTACTTTGGTCCTAAATAGTCAGTTTTAGCTGGGCAGCCAAAGCAAGGAGTTCCTTCAGAAGTTTGCCTTGAAGCCAGTCCATTTCTACTGTCGGGGGGGGGGGGCTCTTTAAGAAGCTGTGCTCCTGATGATGTGCTCATGACGGTGGTTCACTGTGAACACTCTTTGGGCCCAGGCTCAAAACAGTCTCTGAGTAGGCTTTCAACAAGCCTGAAGGGTTGTGCTAATTGACCCAAAGTTACAGGAAGGAGGTGGGCTTCTGGTGTGATTCAAGACCACCTGTGTCTACCTCTGAGTTAGACCTGTGTTTTAACTGTCCACTGTAGTAGACTGAATATTTTAGGAACAAGAACATTGTTGCCATGCAGGAACAGCCCCATGTTGCATAAATAAAACATGGAAAGCTGCCTGGTCTGGGGATTGCCAAGGGTGATTTAGGACTGGTGGCACATGGAGCAATGGGGAAGAGAGGCTTCAAGAGAAACAACCCCACGGTCTCTTCACCTATCAGAGGAGCAGGAGGAGAACTTGCCTGGAGCCCTCTCTAAGCAGGAGTCCAGGATCATGAAGGACATGAAGGCTGCGTAGGCTGAGGCTGGTGGGGCAAGATGCGTGGGCCTGATGGGGCAGAGGCTGATGGGAGAGGTTAGGGGGCATGAAAGGGTTGGGTGGGGCTGTTTGTGGCACTGGCAGTGCAGCTGGCAGTTGCTCCATGCAGTACCTGGACACCAGATGAGAGAAGCAGAGCTCAGTTACATGTGCACCTGTGACATCTTTCTAAGTTTGCCCCGGAGCCCGGCAGATGGGCTTTGTGAAAGGAGTGCTGAAGGTTGGCGGGTGTGGCGCAGCCGCCATGTAGAAGCTGTGTTCCTGCATTCCATGCAGCGGCTATCCCCATGTGGTGAGCCATTCTTGCAAAATGGCTCAGCACCATGCCATGTGGTTGGTGTTCTCCACACCACCACAGACCTTTCTTCCTCCACCCACCCCCATATTTTTGATAGCTTCTGTCCAAGCGGGATGCTGCTGTATACCCAAACATCTCAGCACACTGTGGCACCTGCTGGGTAGAATGACATAGATTTGCTTTGTGCAGCTGAAATAATATGTTCAGCTGACTTTAAGGGCCACATGAGCAGGAGAGAACCAGGCATTTCTTATCTGTCCCCTTTGGCCTACTTCTCCCACTCCCATCATGTCTGCTGCCACGGTGCCTGGACCATCTTCCCCCTGGAGCTTCCAGATGAGGCTTCTATCCTGCAATCACACTGTTTCACCCACATAATTTTTCAGGGGGTCCAGGTGATGACACCTCCGATTTGTAGCTTCCCTGTGCTTTCCCACCACTTCTCCAATTGTTTTTCTTACCAGGGGAAAAAAATATGTTAAGGAAGAAAAGTCAGAGTAGCTGCGGAATGCCTTTTGATTATTAATTCTAGGAGCCCTCCCTCCAAAAGCACCCCTGGTCTATCTTCAAGCCACTTCTCTCACCTTCCTCAAGCTCCTCCTTAAGACCCACTTCTTTAACAAAGCATTTCCTGGACTATTCTAACCCTTACCTAACCAGCTCCTTCATTGCCACCTGATTATACCCCCACACAAACACAACCATTCTCATAGAGTCATAGAAAAGTAGAGTTGGAAGGGGCCTATAAGGCCATCGAGTCCAACCCCCTGCTCAGTGCAGGAATCCAGGTCAAAGCATCCCTGACAGATGGCTGTCCAGCTGTGCCTTGAATGCCACCAGAGTAGGAGAGCCCACCACCTCCCTAGGTAGTTGGTTCCATTGTCTTGTTGCTCTAACAGTCAGGAAATTTTTCCTGATGTTCAGGTGGAATCTGGGTTCCTGTAACTTGAGCCCATTATTCCGTGTCCTGCAAACTGGGATGATTGAGAAGAGATCCTGGCCCTCCTCTGTGTGACATCCCTTCAAGTACTGGAAGATTGCTATCATATCTCCCCTCAGTCTCCTCTTCTGAAGGCTAAACATGCCTAGTTCTTTCAGTCTCTCCTCATAGGGCCTTGTTTCCAGTCCCTTTATCATCCTTGTTGCCCTCCTCTGATATATTCTCTCTATATCCTTGACCCTGCTTTACTGTTTTGTCCATCTGCTCCATATTAATGAGCCTTCCAGGCACGAATTGTGTTGCGTGTGCATTCTGTATAGCAGCTTGTACTCTGCAAATGTTAACTAGTAGCAGTAGCTTGGGACATTGGCCAACCAGTGGCAATGTGGCATTTGGTGCCATTTGGACATCAAGATGTGATGCATAAACATGTTGCAGATCTAAACTAGGAATGGCCAAGTTTGATGTTTCTGAGGAACTCATCTGGGAAATGCATACAGTGCCTATTGCTTTAAATACCCCTCCACACGCACGCACATATGTGCGCGCGCACACACACTTTCTCTCTGATGTGTGTGTGTGTACGTACATACACACATACACTTCAAAAAAAAAAAACCTGAAAGAAATTTGACTCTTAATAAAACCTTTCCCTGAAGCTGATCGCCGGCACTGGCTCTGTACGAAAAGCTCCTTTCCACCCACTGCATCTGCGAGCCCCCCACGCTTCTCCCTTTAATGTTCTCACTTTTAACAAATGCATAAAAATTAAACAACTTACTCCCCTCCGGGTTCTTCTCCTGCTTTAGCAAATATTTACTGAGGTTAGATTTTGCCTGTGGCGCTTTGTGTGAGTGAGGGAGATTAGAGCATTGGAAAAGGAGCTTTTTTTTGGTTTTGCAATTTTGCCACTTCCTGACAAAGGAGCGGAGAAAAGGAACCCGTTTAAACTCTAGGCTGCTCGTCGGGTTTTGTGTTCCTGCCAAGGCCTCACTCTCTCATCACAGAAGTGTGGACACACTGTGGTCAGAGTGCTTGAAATACCTTGTCCATACAGGGGCAAATTATACATAACACACAAATGTAATGTAACAAAGGCCAGAGAATTTTTAAAATGAAAACCTGCCTTGGGAGGCTGTGCTATTTTTAACAGAGGAGCGGGAAGGAGGAGTGCTTCGCCTTTTCCGCACTGCTGTTTTTCCACTCAAAGGTGTGCTCCCTCTGCAAACTGCTCCCCCGCAAACAACTTCCAGATGTTTGTTTACAAAGGTAAATACGTCTGAGCCAAAATGCCTTCTTCCCTACCCCACAACTTCACCATCCTGTTCACAGGCTGCAAAGTAGGCTTCCCTTTTTGACACTTTTTTTGTGGGCCCTGTGGACACAGGCAAAACATCGCTCCCACTTGCTGCTGGCACAGTTTTGCCCCATGCTGTTGATGGCTGTGATTCCCCACCCCTGCTTTGATGCAGGACATACCAAGGTAAAGATGGAAATCCTCACCCGTATTCTGATTCCGTTTCCAACATCATCACCTAGCCAAATCTCAGTGTTTCCTTGGTTATATGGCATGGCATTGCCGTGAAGTGCAATCAGAAGGCAGTAGCCATCCCACGACTGGCATTTGGTGGCATCATGCTGTTGAAGCTGGAGGTTCTTTAGCTAATAGCCCCAGATAGACCTCACCTATATCATCCTCTATGAGTTCGTCTAATCTGAGTCGGGGGTGGGGTTTAGCTTCCGCAAAATTGCTCAAAATATTTGCGCAAATTTGGAGCTGAGAACTGTGGATCTCTAGCACAATTTGCAGAAATCGGGTCCGACTGGTTAGATTTGAGTCGTTCTTGTTGTTGTTCTTGTTGTAGTGTTTAACATGAGCAGTATGGATGCATCCTCCTCTCACTGCATATGCACATGCTCCACCTTGGCCACCTTGCATTTTTTGACAGTTAATTTCAGATTTGTTCAAAATTTCGGCCTCCACTCTGCAATCTGCGCAAATTTGCGGAGCAGAGGCCCAAATGTTCCCTTTAAAAAAACAAACAAAAAAAATCAACAAGCTCAAATTGTGGCCCACTTTAAAAATGGAAGTGTGTGTGCTGGCTTGACTCATGTCAGATCGAGTTGGTGCCAGCGCAAGGTTGACAGGACGGAATTCACAGAGCCGAGCCAAGAAAATCCATTGGATTTTCACCCCCCTATCAGATTCCTCACACATCCCTACCAAGGAAAGAGGCTATTGGGCATTATCTCTGCCACATACTGCTATATTAATACATTTCTGGTAGATGGAGCCCTCACTCGCCCCTACAGAACACACATGCTGAATTGTGTGTTCGCTAAAACATACACACATGCTTAGGCTGTTCTATTTACAAACACAGCCCATCTGTGCATGCTCCTTAATGTATCTTTCACATGCCCATTCACACTCTCTCTCACACACACACCCCTCGCACGCGTACACACACACAATCTGTGCCATTTAATCAGCACAACTACTTTCCCAACAGCTGATGAAACATTCATGCCTCCTAACCGCATGCTGACATTTAACAAGCAGAAAATGTAGCATACACAATACATGGCTCCTCCAGCCCCAGAGTGAAGACAAGGCACAGCACGCTCCTATCCTTGGCTTTTGTGTCCTGCCTTTGTCTCCTCACCTGGCTTTTCCCTTGCACAGAGTCTGAGCATCCGCTTGTTAAAGAGGAACAGTGGCCTGGCATGCTGTGGTGTAGGAGCACTTCTTGGCATGCCATGCGACAGAGGGCTAGCAAGGCAGCAGAAGGTGCTGACAGCCAGTTGTGGCTGTGATGGGCTGCTGATCTTTAACCCCTAAGGCTGCAATCCCCAACTCACGTACCTGAGAGCAAGTTCCATTGAACTCAGTGGGGCTCATTTCTGAATAGACATGTATAGGATTGCATTCTAATTATGCTTGATGGAGACTTGAAGAGTGGAGTATTCAGGGCTTTAGTAAGTCCAGGGTTGACTGTTCAGCTGCAGTCAAAGTCCTAGCTGGCCCCCATTTATGCTTCCTCTTTGCTTCATTATATTTTCTTTCTTCTGACTGTGCTATATTTCCACTGACTGTTGTCATCCACGGCCTTCTTTGATAGTGAGTCCCAAAAATAAAATTGTCCTATTGGACGCATGTTGCCCATGGCCAAGAGTGGGGCCTGTCTGTCACACACCTGAAAGTAGAGGATTAGTTCCATCCCTCACTGCATTTTCAAGATGCTGTAGAAGACTGATTTCCTCATTTGTCTGAGGTCCTTATTTGATTAAATTGGACCCAGCTTGGTAGCATTTGGTATGTGTGCACACACCATGCTATGTGCATGCAAGAGAGGAAGAAGATGTCCCTCTGCTTGTATGAGTGTGTGTGAAGTGGTGTAAGAAATTAACCTTGAGGGTAGACAATGGGACCTTGTGCTTTTGTGGTTTTGCATGTGCATGTTTGTATCCTGCTTTTCTTTCCAAAATGAGAAACTCAAAGCAGCCTGCCTTGGGCTCTTGTGACTCATGGTAGTGAAGGAGTACTTCTACTGTGGTGACACAACCAAGAAAGCCCTGCTGTGTGATGTAGCACATTTTACATTGTGAATTGTAGATACCCAAAACAGGGCCTCCCATTTAATCTCGGGGTGTGTGGTGCGTGCATGCATATGTGCAGACTGGTTTACAGATGTTGCAGATAGTAGGATCCTGAGGTGGTAGAGTGGCTTATACCATTTCAGGCTGCAAGTATGGGATGCCACCATGGAAAAACCAAAAATTTCATGCAAGTTAAAAAAAACCAAAAACCTAGCGCATCAGGAAACAAGATCATAGTCATAGCTCAGCTCATAGTTTTCTACTTTCAGGGAGTGTATTTACAGAGGAAAGAATTCAAAAGCAACACTGCTCACCTGAATTCGCAGTGGTGAGGAAATGTTAAAACAACTGCATTGGCTACCGATTTGTTTTTTTCAGGACCAGTTTAACCTTAAGAACCCTAAATGGCTGGGTTCTAATTATCTAAGGGAATGCTTTCTCTCATATGCCCCCAACACACACCACAATTAAGACCTACCATTAACGCCCAGTTAAAGATTCCACCACATGTGGAAGGTACATCAGCCTCCAACAGAATCAGGACCTTCTGTTATAGGACCTGTAACTTTGGAATTCCCTAACTCAGGAGGGCTGTAATGCTCCATCTTTATATTCTTTCTGGAGGCAATTTAAACCGTTCACTTTTTTGTGCCACCATCGATAGTCGTATCATGCACACTGATCCTCACCGTGCAGTTTGAGCAGGATCGCCAGCTGCCTCCCAGCCCCAGAGGAAGAAAGCTTGCTTTGCCCCCTGCAGCATTCTGATGTTCAAAAAAGGACATGGCTCAGGCCTGTTCTCTGGTTGATGAAAGCAGTGGGAAAGATTTTGGCAGCCTTCTAGGGGCCAGGGGTGCATGTAGCTGTGAAGCTGGGAGCCCAGCCAAAGGAGGCCGTGCCTAGGAAGCAGGGCTTTCGCACATGCTCCAGCCAACTGAGCTATATTTAGCAAAGGGAAAATCTTGCTTCATCGGGGGGGAGAGCAGCAGACCAAGGAAGCAAATTCTGCAAGGGCTGGCAGCAACGGGAAGATGGTGCTGCTGTTTTCATTGACTGCGATCACTTGAAGTTTCACTGTGGACAATAGAGAGTCAATTCAAAGAATGGGATATTGTCCAGTCCAGGCATTGTCTCAACTAGCAATGTGCCATTTCTGACTTCTGAAAAGCCAGATTTACCTGATCATTGTGGTTGAGGCCAAGAGGATAAACAAATTCTGGATCTCAGGGTGATACTTGGTAAGGACAAACCTCTGCAAAGATTTAGGCAGCAAGGAATGGGGAGGGGAGAGAAATTAGCCAATAAAGTAATGGACTTTGGTATGAAGCACACACACATACACACACATCTCATTCACTCCTGTCCTCTCTTCACCAGCCCTAGCGCTTCTGTGCACAAGATTTTAGCTGGGGGGGGGGGCATAATATAGTCTGATCAAATAAGCAACCCATCATCCACAAGACTCTACTGATCCGCACTAGTCTAAACAGTAGACAAGGAGAAAAGGACAGAGTGAGCCAGCACAGGCAGTTCACTTCAAACCACAAACAGCCCTGGGACTGTTTACAATGCATCTATTCCTGAGCAACTTTATACATCCCTCCACCCCTGTACCGAACAGCATCTCCAACAATATAGTTGGCTGCAATCTGCAGCCTTCCATATAAAAGCACACATGCTCACTTCTGGGACAAGATCTATTGAAAGTGTGCACTGAAACATGCTTGTCTTTGGAAAAATACTGGTAGGTGATCCCAGATCTAATGAAACTTTTGAGATGTGAGGTTATCTAAACACATGTAGCTGACCCCTTTTAATCTGAAAAGCTGCTTTGGGGAGGGCAGTATCTAGAGTAGAGAAGCAGCAGGGGAAGAAGCAGTAACTTAACCCCTTCCCCCCGCCGCCTTTTCTCCACTCCAGATTGTCACCCCTCAGTATTGGTGTTGGATCTTGCAGAGGGCAGGAAACCACCAGGCGGGGGGGGGGGGATTGGAATGAACAAATAGTGAGCAGAGAAAGGACTAAGCACCCCATTCCCTGCCACTTCCATCCTCTAAATTCCCCCCCATGGCTTTTCATGTTAAAAAATGGGTCTCTGTTACATGTGAGTTACTGTAACAGTAATTAGATTAGCCCCCAGGGAAGTGTGATGACTCCTATTTCGGTGGGGCTCCTTAGCCTTTGCAGGTTTTATTTGGAGCTTTATAGGAGCTGTCCATGGTGCTGAACTCCATCCCAAAAAATAGGTTCACCACCATGGAGCACCATGGATAGCTCCTATAAAGCTGCAATGGATAAGGAGCCCCACCAAAATAGGAGTTGCCAGCCTCCTCTGTTAGCCCCTAATATCCATGTACAGCTGGTGCAAGATATTCTGTAAATTCTGGTTTGAAATACACCTGCCTGCCTTGACTGAGAGCATGTTAAGTCATTTCTTCCCATCCTCCCATCTCTCCCCTGTGCATACACTTCATCTGGATTAACTGAAATGCAAGGTCTGTGAGATGCGTAAAAATAGTACAAGGGCCCCCTGAAGTGTGAAGTACGTGCATGTGGTTTTTCCGAGACCACCAGACACTTGGCATGTTTGTTCCTCTCTGCTTTGCTTTGCTCTGCTCTGAAATCTGTATCTACCCTAAATCCTGCCTGATCTGTCCTTTGCATGCTTGCTTCTGGGTTTCCTGATCCCGCCTAGATCTCTTCTTCAGCCCCGTGATGCCCCGGCTTGCTCCCCAGTACCCTTGTTGTATATCCAACCCAAGTGTTTCTAACATGATCAATTTTCCAGCGCTACTTACTTTCCAGCGCTACTTATGCTGCCCCATTCCCATTCTATAATTGAAATGTTATCCACATAATCTAACCCACCCCCCGCTTAACTCATATTCCAGCCCCATTAAAGGCAATTTCCGTTCCCCAACCCCTCCAGCACTTACCCTTCCTACCCACTGTATGCTCTCTTCATCTTGTCCAATATTGGGACTGAGTACGCAGAGATTTCTTTTGCCACCTATTACCACTCATACCATTAGGTGTCTGTGGGCTTGCATGGGCAGTGCAATTATTGATTATGAAGTTTGTGGGAGAAGAGGCCCCAGATGATGTCAACCAGCCTCATTGGCAACTTCAGAGGCAAGGAGCCAACAGAGGCATGACACAAGAGAGCCATGACAGGATCTTCTTTATAAATAAATAAATAAAGTTTAATCCTCAGGCAGTTGCAGGGAGCATTTAAACCCTTTTCCTGATCTAAATCAAAATATGGCGGCCAGGTTGGTCTCCAGGACACCCCGTGGAGACCATATAACACTGGTCTTAAGATCTTTACACTGGCTGCCAATTTGCTTCTGGGCAAAGTATAAAGTGCTGGTTCTTACCTTTAAAGCCCTACATGGTCTAGGTCCAAGGTACCTTAGGGAGCGCCTCCCCCCCTATTTTCCACCCTGCCACTTAAGGTCTTCGGAGGGCCATCTGCTGCAGCTGCCTAATGGGAGACTCGCTGCCCCTCAACTGTGGAATGGCCTGCCAGTTGAAATACGCGTGCTGACTTCTTTGAATGTCTTTAAGCAGGCACTGAAGACTTTGTTATTTCAGTAGGCCTTCCTTTTATAATATTCTATCATATTTCTATGGAATTTTATTGTTTTCTGGAATTTTTATGCTGTTTTTATGTTTAACAGATGTTTTTACTGCATATTTATTTGTTTAATTGATTGTTATTTTCTACGCTGCCTAGAATAATATTTATTTCTTATATTTATTAATCGCCCATCTGGCCGGTCACCAGTATACTATAATAGTATATAGGTGGGATATAAATTGAAATCATCATCATCATCATCATCATCATCATCATCATCATCATCATCATCTGCCCCCAAGTTGCTATTAGCCCCACGGGGGGGGGGGGATCACCATTACCTGCATTGTACCTGTATTTCTTTCCACCTTGGAACTAAAAGCAGTTTTGGGGGGATTTAGATTAGGAAAATGGCATGGAGATAAAAGGTGTTTTTTTTTAAAGAAAAAAAGAAAATCTTCCCCCATCACTGCTGCTGTGATCAAAATTGGAGCCCAAAGTGTCTCCTTCAAAGTAAAAAACAAGGGATCTCTCCCTTGGCCACTTCTGTTTTGGCTCTGAGTGCCCAGCAAGTACAGGAGACGCATGCAGCAGCCCTTTAAAAGAGGTGATAAAGATGATTCCCCCTACAGCATGCACAAGCATTTTGTGATGCTTTAGTTTGTTGAATCTTGTGCATGCCACCACTCAGCAGCACTTGACCTTGCTGAAAGAATTCAGCAGGAGTCCAACCCGCTGCAACACAGGTGTCCACCTCCAGCAAGTTAAATTCCCCCTCTCTGATAGTTGTGCAAAAGCTGGAGGTGGTTGGGTCATGGCTAGTGTTTGAAAAGTCTGCCTTTTTGTTTTTAGTCCTTGGACTCTTGACAGCCTAGCCTCCTCTTGTTTAGTTGTAAGTGTCATTTTCATATTCCTTAGTACATTTTCCAAATTAGTTGTCAAAATGGAAATGAGAGTCCATCTAATATACTTCCATAATTGCATGAATTATAATCCAGAAAGAATTATAATCCAGGTCATGCTTTTTGAACTGGGGGGCGGGATTGCAAGGTTGTGGTGTGCTGTGTGTGTGCACACAGCACAAGGGACAATCTCAGTCTCCTTCCCAAGATTGATTGATTACATATTCTGCCCAGAAGCTAAAGCTCTCAGGGTGGTTCACAAAAATTAAACCCTAGCTGCCCTTGAAGACTGTTCAGAAGCTGCAGCTCGTGCAAAATGCGGCAGCCAGACTCATAACTAGGACCAGGTCTGAACATATAACACCAGTTCTGTCCCGCGCTTGCACTGACTACCTGTATGCTTCCGAGCCCGATACCCAGACACTACGCTCAACATCTGGGGGCTTCTTCTGACTGGCTCGGACGGCGGCAACAAGGAAGAGGGCCTTTTCTGTGGTAGCCCCCCCCAATTGTGGAACAAGCTCCGCCCTGAGGCCCGCCTGGCACCAACTCTACAATCTTTTCAGCACCAGGTCAAGACTGCCCTCTATGTTGAGGGCTTGAGGCTTTTAAGAACTCTAAATAGTGCATGGTGAGGTGGTTATTTTTTAACCCTTTTACTGGTCGCGTTGTTTTAACATGTTTTAGCTATTTGAGTCATTTTTTGAATTTGGTTTTACATTTTTTATAATGCTTTTATTGTGTATATTTTATATTGTATTTTTTTTACTGATTGTTGTAGAGCTCTCCCACTCTAGAGGCATTCAAGGTGAAGCTGGACGGCCATCTGTCAGGGATGCTTTGACCTGGATTCCTGCATTGAGCAGGGGGTTGGACTTGATGGCCTTGTAGACCCCTTCCAACTCTACCCAGAGAGCTTCGGCTGTTGGGCGGTATAGAAATAAAATTAGTAGTAGCAGTAGTAGTAGTAGTAGTAGTAGTAGTAGAATCATAGAAAAGTAGAGTTGGAAGGGGTCTACAAGGCCATCAAGTCCAACCCCCTGCTCAATGCAGGAATCCAGGTCAAAGCATCCCTGACAGATGGCCGTCCAGCTTCACCTTGAATGCCTCTAGAGTGGGAGAGCTCACCACCTCCCTAGGTAATTGGTTCCATTGTCTTATTGCTCTGACAGTCAGGAATTTTTTCCTGATGTTCAGGTGGAATCTGGGTTCCTGTAACTTGAGCCCATTATTCCGTGTCCTGCAAACTGGGATGATTGAGAAGAGATCCTGGCCCTCCTCTGTATGACATCCCTTCAAGTACTGAAAGAGTGCGATCATATCTCCCCTCAGTCTCCTCTTCTGAAGGCTAAACATGCCCAGTTCTTTCAGTCTCTCCTCATAGGGCCTTGTTTCCAGTCCCTTTATCATCCTTGTTGCCCTCCTCTGAACCCTCTCCAGTTTGTCTACATCCTTCTCAACGTGCGGCGCCCAGAACTATTACTACTACTACTAGTAGTAGTAGTAGTAATAATAATAATAATAATAATAATAATAATAATAATAAGCATAATATAAAACCTTTAAAAGTTTAAAACAGAATAAAGATTATTTGCTGTGCACACTTGAGCTTTAGATGTTGGGAAAGTGGCCTCCCTTCAAGCTGGTGCCACTTCTAGCTTGGCAGTATAGTGCTATGCTACCCAGACCTCAGTGTAAATCATACAGGTCAGAAGTCCTTTACAAATTGGCACTGACACATGGTGAACAGCTTGTGCAGAGTCAGTAGACTTTGAAGCAGGGGCTTCTAAAATTTTATGGTCAGGTACACCCAACTGTTGTGAAACCATCAGAAATTTCAGGCCTTGCGATGCAGACACGTAACTATGTACACACACCGCCTGTTTACCCAGATGTACACCCTCTCCCTTCAGGGCTGGAGAATTATGCCTCGAATATGTTGCACAAATGAATAATAAAAACAAAAGAAAATGACCCTCTTTATGGAAACTCATTTTATGAATAAAACAATTATTCTGGTAATTGAAAAATGTGTCATTAAATTAAATGCAGTGGTTCCTATTAAAATTTTAGTGGGTTTCTTTTCTTTTTTTCCCTCTCTCCCCCACTTTCCGCTGCTGCTGGCGGTGAAGGGTTGGTAATTATAGCGGAGGGTTTCGTTTTCTCTTTATTGTTTTTTAATCTCTCTCCGTGCTGTGCAGCTCCAATGATATTTTGATGTCAAGGAGATTTAGAACAATATCCCTGATGTGGGGAGGAGGAGGGAAAAGGTTGGGAAGAGGAATGGAAGGAAAACAGCTGTTCTTCCTCTTGGCTTGAGTGGGCCAGGGCAACTGGGTTCCTGCCCCGGGGTGATGGAGGGCAGCAAATCCCCATTTCCATGGTCGTGGCAAACTCTGGCCTAAATGTTGCCAAAGTAAAGCATTTTGAAGCCCCATCTGTTGCAATGGGGGTCTGTGAAGCATGTGCTCAGCGTTCTCCCTCTCTCTCTCTTTCTCTGCCTTTGGAACCAGTGGGAGTCAATAGCACCTCTGCTCTTAGCTGGTCTGTGTCCTTTGTTTCCCATTTTCTTTTCAATATGGCCACTGCAGGAAGAGGTGATATGAGTCTGCAAACCTGAGGCTTCAAGGAGGTGGGGTGCTCCCCTGCTACACATTATGGCCCAGGTAACTCCCTCTTTCATGCAAAAGTAATAGCTGAGTAGGTGGAAGGATGGAAAATGGAGATGTATGTTCATGAGGAAACATTGAGAGAGGACTGTGGAAGACTGTTATGTAGGGGTACAGGCAATATGTATCTGAAGCAGCCAGTGCCCTTCTCCCACCTTCTTACCAAGTGAGATTTCAGATTTACTTCATGGAAGGCAAGAGACAAGGCTGGGCAGTTCAGGAGCAGGGATTGTATTGGAGGGCTCATGTGGGAAGCACAGCAGCTACACCCCGTCCTGCTGCCTCAGCACGTTTACAGGCACAGGCAGGTTTTCTGCATACACTAGGGCAGATTTCCCCAGCCAGATGCCTGCCAGATGTTTTGGACGACAGCACCCAGGATTCCTAACCATTGGCCATGTGGGCTGCGGCTGATGGGAACTGAAGTCCAAAGCATCTGGAGGGCACCAGGTTGGGGAAGGCTGCGCTAGGGGATGTTTGCTCAGTCCAAGGTATCTCCCGTTGCCCCCCTCTGTGGGTATGACAGACAGCAACTCATCCTAGGGTAGAACTGGGCTTTTCCAAATCCCTAGTGCTTGTGAACATCTTTTATTTTGCCGAGGAAGAAACAAAATCCTTGGGACTTTAGAAGGTGATCCTATGACTACACCAGCCTCAAGAAAGAACAGAAGTCACGTCTCTGTGGGGGCATATTTCCCAAAGGGCTTAGACACACACTTGACGCATGGAATATGTGCGGCTGTGTTTTACGTGTGAAGTTGAATGTTGTGCCAAAGGGAAGGATGCTTAAATTGCTCGAGCACATTGAAAGGGCCAAGGCACTTTGCCAAGCCTTCAGAGTTGGGTAGGCTACATGAAGCAAAAGTACTCAAGGATATACAGGGGAGGTACCCAAGGACTCTAAATGGGCAATTCACCTCCATTGGCTCCTGAAGCAAATTCCACGGCTTTCTCCTCACCCCACCCCCACCCCATCTTGAAACAAAACGTTCTATGCAAGTTTGAGTCATGGCAGCTTTTAGCTGGTTCCCTGTGTGTGTTTAATGGGGTATAAATAGCACACAGGCTTTTAAGCAAACACCAGCCCAGCTCTTCCCTTTGGGGATCAACTTTCTAATCGGAGCTGTTTGGGTTGGTTTCTCTCACTCTCTCTCCCCCTACCCCCACCCCACCCCTAGAATGCTCTCCGTTGGAAATGGGATTGACGATTCTTGGCTGGAACACCTGATTTGGCATTGCTGATGCCGGTTATTTTATGACAGGCATCTACAGTTTATGGCACTTGGACTCCATCCAAAGCTATATTCCATTTTCATGTTTAAAACCAACCTCTTGTCCTCTTCCCCACTGCAAGGGACCCCACAATAGGGTACTGTCAAGCCCTTCCTTCCCATTCTGCTCCAGGCCTTAACCGCTCAGCCACATGCCTGGTTGTTGTCTTCATGGGAAGCCCACCTGCACTTTCCACTGAGAGATCTAGAGGTCCTGTTCTTTTCCATTGCACTATGTGCATAGGCTGCTCATGAGTACTCTACATCTTGGGGCCTTGGGGTGGAGTGGAACTACTGGATCTTTTTCTGGTAGGCATGAAGATATCGCCCATTGAAAATAGGGGCCAGGTGAGATGCATTATGCATAGCAGGGGACCAGTGGAGCTGCTCTCAAACACTCAGCTGTACGCCAGACGCCAGTGCGCTGCAGGAGGAAAATATTCACTATGTGTCTCACCTAGGGCAGAACGGAAATGGAGGATGCATATCACAAACTTCTCACACTGTCAACATTTTTCTCCCTTTTGAGAACAATGCTCATTGGGTGCCACATCCCCGTTGATGAAGCCTGTCCCCCTCACAGGGATGTAAAGTGAGGGCATTGATGATTTCTTTGCCCTCAGTGATGTCATCACATAGTAAAATCTTATTGGCCATGAAGCAGCCTCACGCAACCATATTTGCAAGGTAGTCTCTGACTGGCTATGTTCACTTGGGAAAGAAACAAGGGGAGTGGGAGGAATGGTGTCAAAGCAGCAGCAGAGTGGGGAAGCAAGCACCGCTGCAGGGGGGGGGATCATCATCATCAGGCGATCACTCGTGACCGAGTAAGATTGTCTTCCGGGATAAAAGGAGGAAATTCTAAAGAAGATTGTGTAGACTCTAGCAATGGGTCCGTAAGTGACTGTGGAGGCCAATTCTAGATCCACACAGCTTCCCACAGTGAGGACACAGGTTACCAGATAGAAGATGGTTCTGTAAAGGATTCATTTGACGTGCTTTTCGCTTAGCACGTTTCTCCCTTTCACCTTGCACTCGGGCTTCTTCAAAGTCCATGGAACCTTTGTGAAAGGCCAACCTCCATTTAGATCGTTCATGGGCCAGAGCTTCCCAGTTTTCGATGTTTATATTGCATTTTTTTAGATTAGCCTTATGAACATCTTTAAACCTCTTATATTGACCACCGATATTCCGCTTTCCATCCTTGAGTTGGGAATAAAGTAAATGCTTTGGGAGATGGCAGTCAGGCATTCGAACAACATGACCGGTCCACTGAAGTTGGCGTTGAAGGATCATTTTTTCAATGCTAGTAGTCTTTGCTTCTTCCAGTACACTGACATTTGTTCAACATTTTGCACTTCCTGAAAGCCCCTTTCACCTTGAACATTTTCACCTTTAAAAGTTCAGGCCATAACAACAAATGAATGTGGGGATCTTCTAAACTGCATCCATGAGTTGGGGATGGGAAAAAAGAGAAATGAATATGAACGTTTAGTGTTCAATCTAGGGTGTCATAACAACCCATGAGAATTGTTATACAGGGCAGATCAATAGTCAAACAAGCCCTATCCTGTCTTTATTTGATGGGCAACCATGTACAACACATGAGAATCCGATGTGCATAATTGTGCAGTAAACTGATCATGCAGAAAGGCCCTAGATATGCCTTTTTTATTTTGATGGTTTGGATTTCCAAATGTTGGCAGGTGTGCATTCAGGGACACGCTGAGGCAGGTTTCTGTGATTAAACCACTGAACCATCTTTCCCTTTCCAAGAAACGGCTATTCCCTGGCTCACCCCAGATGTCTGCGGTTCAGCTCCCAGGAGGTCTGTGAATTAGGCAGCACTGCAGCCGATTAATGCGAGTTTGGCGGGGAAGAGCTGGAGTCTCTCCATGGGTCTTTAGCGTAGCTTTCCGCCATAATGTTTCCCAGCTGTTGCATTGCCTCCTCTTGGTTGAAGAGGTTTCAGGCCCGTGGCTGCAGTGTGCGGGTAGGTGTTTTACGAGCTTCATGCCAGGGAAGACCTGCTGGACTGGTTGGCTGTCTAGGGAACCCCATCCCTCCCTGCATCACGTGCATGACACAGCATCCTGCAGCTACACACACACAGCATCTTCTCGGACAGAGAGCTAATGGAGAGGGAGTAAATCCAGGGCATCCCCCAGTTGGGCCATTACCGGAAATATGCCTGTTTAAAATAAGCTAGTATTTTTGGCTGTGGGGGCCTGAACATAAACGAGAAATGCTTGAGGCAGCTTTGTAGGAAAGAGAGCATGTCTTGCGTGCCTGGGGCTCTGCTGGAGAGACGAGCCTGGCAACGCTTAGCCAAGACCTTGGCCTTTCCCCACTTTCAGGCATCATCCCGGCACAGAGCAGTTCCCTGCCTGCACAAGCGGTGCGGTCTGGCCTAGTTCCCCAACAGAAAGTCTGCTGCATTGTAGCTAGCCATGAAACCTGAAGACTCATCCTGTTACAGCCCTGTATGTGTACAGACTGTAGGACACTGCTCAGCCCTCTGGGTGTTGTGTCTTTGCTTTAACTGCTACTACTTCAACTACTTCTAAAGCAGTGATTTAAAAACAGCAACAGCGACGACAACTGCACCCCACCTTCAGAGAACTTTTCGCACCTTGTATTCTGAGGATCCCCAGTGCATTGTGGAAGCTTCTGACACAATGTGAACATGGGGTGCTGGCCAGGCCTGTTGGATCGCCTTCTTGCTCCACATGAAAGGAGAGTGCACCCTAGAACACAGCCAAATCTCTCCCGCAGTTGTACCTTGCAGGGGACAGTTGGTCATGCTGGCAAGCTGACTTTCATGGACTCATATCAGCCATTGTTGATTTTCTCATTGAGGAATGCCTGATAAGGTTCTAAGGAACCCCCCAGGGTTCCCTGGGAAACAGATGGAAAACCACTGCTCTCAGGAAAGCAAGGCTGAGACTAGTGTACAGATGCAAAAACTGGTTTTAGTGCTTGGGGAAAGCCCCATATTTGTGTGTAAACTGATCAAAGTCTGTATCTGAATAAAAGTGAACACAACACAACACAAGCAATAAATCTGACTCTGTTCACTTATTTGTAAGGATTTATTTGAACTGGAGAATTCAAGATCCTATGTCTCTGGATCCTGTGCTTTTAGTAAATTCTGATTGTGTTTTTGGTATTTCTTTTCCACAACTTTTAAGGGCTAGAAACATGCATGAAATAAACATCAAAATTCTATTGTGAGCTGTGCATAGCCTTGCTCATGTCTCTCATATTCAATGATGACTTGTCATTCATAGCATGAATACCTGCAAAATAGCTCAAGGGTTTCTGATTATTGTTTTGAGGAGGCTGGTGAATCCTTGCCTTCTGTGGAGGAAGTTTGTTCCCATGTTATAGAAGGGAAGAGATTATCCACCACACCTCCTCTTAAAATATTGCTTTTAGATGGAACTACATAAGAACATAAGAGTCATGCTGAATCAGACCAAAGACCTATGTAATCCAGCATTTTGTTCCCACAGTGGCCAACCAGATGCCTCAATGAGAAGCCCATAAGCAGGACATGAGGGCAATAGCACCCTCCCATTCATGTTCCCAGCAACTGGCCTACAGAGGCACATTGCCTCTGATACTGGAGGTAATATATAGCCATCCTCTCGAGTAGCCATTGATGGACATCCTCCATGAATTTGTCTAATCCCTTTTTAAGATGTCCAAGGTGGTGACCATCACATCCATTGCATACATTCAGTTTGCCCACATTTGAGTAACTACTAGAATCCATCCTAGTTGCTATGAGTAGTTTACCCATCAATTCTTATTCAGCCCAATGTCCAATGGTCACCTGTTGATACTGAGGGCACACAGAGGTGATCCTAATTTTGGCTGGATTCAGTCCCACAGCTAAAGCATTTGCAAGGCTGTGAGGAAAAGACTGCATGACAGGATGAGTGATTGTACTGGCTTTCAGAAAAACTGAGGGACTTCATTAACCTATTGAAAGTAGTTTGTGGGATCTTATTTTGTGATTTATATCAACACCCACACACACCCTACCATCTCTATCAGATTCATCAAGTGTGTAACCACTCAGAAGTATAAAATGTGCAATTATCTTTGGATAATCCAAACAGTGAAATGGGGAAAGCCTCAGTACCATTTTATTTCCATGGGGGCTCCCTCTTAGTTGTTGGGGGGCAGTGTAGTGGCTCCCACCTGCTTAGGTGTATCACTGTGTAGGTGTGGGGAAGTGTGTTGTGAGTAAGAAATGTTGTGACCAATATGAATGGAACGTTATGCCCATCACAGAGATGTCTATGTTGTTAGCATCTCCCTTTCCAGCCAGCATGCAAGCAAATTTGAAAAGCTCTTGAATCAGGTAAAAGTGCTGAGAATGTTGGGCTCTTGTAAAGACTTCCCAGGCAACAGGCAGTGCTTGGAAAGGGTGTGTGTGTGTGTGTGTGTGTGTTGGTGTTGTTTACTCTTGATTCACAAGTCATCATGAAGAATGAAGGCAGTTTGTCCTGCTGAATTAGCACTTGACCTGTCAACTGCTTTCTCATGTCACATTTTCATTCCTCAATTGTGCACCTCTACATACTTCTGTCTTTCCACATGGTTATTCACCTGTGCTGTTAGCCACTTTCCCGCACACCCCAGGCAAATAATAATTCCTTCTGGGTGAACAGCTTGCCAGACACATGGCTCTAATCATCTTGTGATACATGCATTGAGCAGATTGGTAAATTTCTGTGTGGTGAGAGGGGCTGGTAATCTTTTGTCCTTCAAGGTTGTGCTTAGGATTGGTCCACTTGTACATTTGCAGCGCAGCCCTATTAGGCATGTACTCCAACATGCACACATGCCTTAAAAGATCGTTACAAGGTAGACCACAAGGAGCAGGTCCTTACTTCTCTGCAATGCCATTTACCTATTTTTGTTTGTTTGTATGTTTAAAATATTTATATCCCATCTTACATTCCACGTTTCCACCGGAATTAAGGGGCCTTAAAATTGGCTACAATACATAATAAAAATGGCAGTTCAAAACAACCTAATAATAAAAACAAAACAAAAGCCATTGATCTTATCATTCCCATCCAGTTCCCCATCAAAATAACACAGGAAGCCACAGTAGCTTGTGGGTAAGTCCAGAATAATACTTCCTTTACACTGGCTGGCATGTTTGCCGCAGCCTTAGTGGTTTCTCCCACACTGCGTAGTAGTGTATGTGTAAAGGCTGCCTGTGTTTCTCTAGTGCTCAGATGAGCAACCTCTAGCCTGTGGGCCAAATTCAGCCCATCAGAACTCCCATGCAGCCCCTCCCCGAAGCCTCGCCACCTCAGAGAAGGGAGAGGGGCGGAAGAGCTGTTCCTGACCGAGCCGCGGCCTCGAGGAGCGCTCCTTGGGGCTGCAGCAGCCCAGTTGGGAACTGGTCTCACCAGGCAGGGTGAAGTAGAACCGGGTAGAGCAAAGCCAGCTGCTGCCAGCTCTGGACTGAGTTGCCAGGAGTGCTCCTCAAGCCACCTGTTCAGTCTGCTTCACACCTGCACTGGAAAAGGCAAGGGGGGAAGGAAGCCTGCTCTTGACAAAGCTGCTTGGTCTGCTTCAGTCTGGCCTGGCCTTTCCTGGGCGGGGCGGGGCGGGGCGGGGTGGGGGGAGAGAAGCCAGCTCACTGGGGAGGAGCTGCTTCAAGGCACTCCCTTGAAGCAATGCTTCTCTGGGGCTTCACTTGCCAGGAAAGGCCAGGCCAGACTGAAGCAGACCAATAGAGAGTTGCTGCTGCTGCTGCTGTTTTTGTTGCTGGGAAAGGCGAGGGCCAAATGAAGTCCTGTGTGTGTGTCTGTTTGTGTGAATGGCATGTGTGTGTGAATGTGCGTGTGAAAGGGAGTGTGGGGGTGCATGGTAGCAGTAGCCTCACTCACTTTGCATGGTGGCTCTGCTCACTGGGAGGGGGTGGCCCCACCCACTGCTGGCACATGACCCCCAGTGTCCCAGCCAAGAGTCAGTTTGGCCCTTGCGCTGAAAATGGTTCCCCACCCATGCTGTGGTGGAATGTTTGGCCCAGCACACCCCTTGGTTTCTTCACCTTTTCTTCAAACCGAGCATTTTTGTCATCACCATTTGTCATCTTCCTGTTTGTGTGAATAAGGCTAGCCTGTGTTTTGTTACGGCTATTTTCCACCCAGATGTTATTGTCTCTGTGTGCTATGCTTTGGACAGATTTGGCAGAGTTTTAGCAGATCTTAAAGAGCCTTTTTCACATACTTGGCAGTTGTTGCTTTTCTTGTGTCATGCAGCAGTAATGGCAACTTCTGAGGTGTTACAGAGGGAGCTGTAGCAAGGATCTCTAGCAGTTTTCGAAGACAAAGGCTGTTCTGTTCCAGCTAACAAATAATTTGGCTCAGTTAACTCAGACTGGTGTATTTCATGAGCCTTTGTGTGGCGTACCTCCACCGCCAGAGGGAGAAAAAGAGCCCTACAAACTCTTAATGAGGAAGAGGCACTACCGAAGGAGGATAAAGTACCAAAAGAGCTCTGTGACCAAGAATAAGCCATTGATGGGGCAGAAGAGAATACCACAAAACTCTCCGGCTTTTGTAGTAGACAGTGGGCTGGTTTTGATGCTGTATCTTTTAAGATACCTCCCATTAGAACACCTTCTTTCTGCCCCCCTAGTTCTTCCTTAGTTTTCCATTTGTACAACTGTTAAATACATCATACAGAATGAGGTGGCAGACTAAGGTGGTATTCTGGAGTCTGGACTATAGTATTTTAGATTGCAAAAGGCCCCTTGCATGTAATAAGATAGCATAGCAGGGAGGGGCTAACATTAAACCTTTCCCCCGATGTGTTTGTTTAAAACTTGCAGGCAGCTTTTTATGTCGGTAATTCATTTTCCCTTATGATTCATCCCCTCATGTTTGAGATTGAATAGTGAATAATGTGCAGCTCCTGAATTCTATCAACCGGAGAGATTATCAGTGCAATCCTATGCATATCTACCCAGAAGCAAATCCCATTGAGTTCAGTGAGGCTTACTCCCAGGTAAGTGTGTATTAGAACTGCAGTCTAATTCAATGAGAATATAGAGCATGGTGTTGTGATACTGCAGTTAGAAAACATTCCCTTTCCAGAGATTCGCCCAAAAAAATCATTTCCTATTTTTGGGAAGGGGACAAAGTTATTTTAGGAGGGCTTTTTTAAATGACCTAGGATTTTACTGCTGGCTGTTTAACCAGATTGGAGATTGTCTTTGCAGGGGGGTGGAGTTTGTTCTTTTTTAAATTATCTGCTATTTTGTTAATAATAAATAGGTACAGTATTAAAGAGTAGAATCTGTTTGCGGTTTGAAGTGCTGCAGTCCAGAATTCTTCTCATTCTATTTAATGCAGAGGTGGGCAAGCAGTGGCCTTTGAACTACTTGTGGCCCTTGGCCTAATTTCATGTGGCCTCAGCCTAATATCGAAAGCCCTCTGAATGATGTGATCAGTTCGGACCTCTGGCAAGAGCAATCTGCCCCTTCCCTGGCAGACCACTGTGTGGGAAGGAAGAGGGGGAAAGAGAGGGGCAAGAAGAGAAAAGGGGAAACACTCCCACTTTTGGCTCTGGCTCTGCCCACTGCTAGCTTCAGCCCCACTCACTGACGACCTACAACCCTGACAGATTATCCACAGGGGAATGCGACCCCCCAACAGAGGTTGCCCACCCCTGACATAATGACTAGGTTCAGACAGCACAATAACCCACGCTCAGGGGTTGAGTGGGGGTTGTCATTGAACCATGGGTTGTTGTTGAAATGTGGGTTGTCATGTTGTCTGAGCCCAGTCAATGTGTAGATGGGCTCTATGGGCCCCTTTGCATGTTATCTTTGCACCATCTTGGCTGCAGAGCTTCTACAGCTCCCGAAGCACGATGATACTGTGAGAAAAGGACTGATGTTTCGCCTGATCTGGTTTTTGGAGGTGGTGAAATAGTCCTGAATCATCCATTCGTGTTCATAGGATGCCACGAACTTTGAAGAGTGAGCAGAGAAAAAGCTATAGTCCTCTCAGCTGATTGTTGTGCCATAACCCTCTAGAGCAGCCTTCCCCAACCTGGTGCCCTCCAGATATTTGGGACTACAACCCCCAGGATTCCTGTTCATTGGCTATGCTGGCTGGAGCTGATGGGAGTTGAAGTCCAACACATCTGGAGGGTACCATGTTAGGGAAGGATGCTCTGGGGCAGAGGTAGGCAACCTCATGCCATCCAGATGTTTCAGGCTACAACTCCCTTAATTCCACACCTCGTTGACATAGGGTGTGGCAGGGAGCCTGAAGGCAGAGTAAATTTAGAAGGGGAATCCAAGTAAGAAAAGTCTGAGAAACATTTAGGTATAGGGCAGGGCATAGTGTATTCATTTCAGTACAAGAGGATAAAAGAGAATGAGAGGGAATAGTCAGAGAAAGCCCCTCCGCCTGCCACTCACCCATATGGTTTGCCCTCTAAAGTGAAGCATCATGAGAATTTGGATGAGTTTTTCTGTATCTGATTGAACCTGTTTCTTGCAATCACATCTAAGCAGAGGCTCAGCTAATGGATTCAGAGCTGCCCTCTGACCATATGTGGACAGTTTTCCCTGTTCCCCCAGTGCCGGCCGGGATTTAGTGTGGAGGCAGGGCTTGCGCCTGCTCATCAGCCCATGGTGGTCCCTGTGGCAGCAGAGGATCCCTCCATTATCTTCACCATACGGCACCCAAGCCCCTAAATCTCCTCCAGCAAACAATGCCGCGATGGATTTGTGTTTGCTTGCAGCCAGTGCACTCAAACAGCTTTATGTCCCCCTTCTCCATCCAACCACGTGCCAGCCTCTGGCTTCATATTGTCAGTGTGTGTGTGTGTGTGTGTGTGTGCGCGCGTGTGTGTGCGCACGCAGGGAAAGTAGAGCTGAATATCGAATGGAGTTAGTGGCGGGGGGGGAGGGGATGTTTGTTTACTGGGTGGGCTTGAAGGGCATTGACAGAGCTGTGTGAGCACAGGGTCAGAGCAGAAAATGGACTGCATCTGGGGCTCCCAGGAGTGGGATAATTGAAGGCCGGGAGTCAGTACTGCAGGGCACCTACAGACAAAGAACCACAGGTCTGGGGCAGTGAGATTGTGGGCACAATGCCTGTGGGTTGGGAGAGTGATTTTTGTGGTGGCAAACCGCCCCGAGGACATCTGCCAGTTTTGGGGTGGGGTATAGAAATTCAGTAAATAAAAAGCAAGAGCATTGTGGGTCAGGATGGCGGGGTGTAAAGATAGTTTGTTTGTTTATTTTATTTGCAGTATTTTAGCTCTGCTCTTCAACCATAAAGGCTCCCAGTGCAACTTGCAAAGATTGATAACGAGCCGGCCCTGCCCTCAGGTTTACACTAAAAGACATGGCACAGAAGGAAAAGGGACTGAGGAGGGAGGAGGAAAGCAAAGCAAAACTCAGGGACCAGTTCTTGGTTTCAAAGTTCTTATAGGTGTTCCTTCTGGCAAGGAAAAGTGAAACAAGCTCCCTGCAGCTGCTCCCTCTCTGGCTGATGTAGGGGGTCAGGTTGATCCTCACCTTGCTGTGATGTTTATCCTGGGAGGAAGGGGGTACAGCCTCCCAGTGGCCCTTGGTTCTCTGGCCGATGGATGAGGCCAGAATCTACAATCCCAGGGAATTGACAGTGGGAGCTGAATACTGAGAGTTGGGGGAAACCAAGGCAGGAGCGGCAGGGAAGCTAAGACTGAAGGGAGTTAGCAGGTGCCTGTGCAGTGGGAAGGAAGACCAGCTCCAGCTTTGTGCATCCCTGCATGTGTGCCTTGGTGGAGGTGTGACGCTCAGGTTTGGTTCGTGCTTTTTAAAAAATCATATTAAATTCAACCCCAAGTTGACATTCACCCGATTTGGTCACATTGAACCAACCTTTAGAAAGCCTGCTTACCGAGTTCTTTTTCAACATGCTTGCTCTCCACAATTATTATTTTTTAAGACACAGCAAGTTGCAGTCTAGGTGTATGTCAAAATTGTAATAAGGCCAGTGCCTGTGGATGGCATAACGTGCACATCTAATGGGGAAACACACAACTTGAGTTCACGTCAACGTGGAAGTGCTGGTTGTTTCAGTTGTCATCGCACCACAAACAATTTTCTTTCAAGATGCCAACCTCTCTCGGTTTGTATGCTGCTTCTAGACTTCGTGTGTCTGTGTGGGTTTGTTTGTGTGTGGGGACATGTACTGCTGTCATGGCACTTTGGAACTTGGCTCCCTCACTCATGTCATTCCAGAGGCAGGAAAAGCCTGTTCTTATTGGGCTCGGACTTTGGAAATTAGCCTACTGTGCGGGTTCATGGTTTCACTTCCAATATTAATTTTTTAGTCTGCGATTTTGAGAGGTTTTACATGCCAGTTTTGCATGACACTTTGGGAATAGCAGCTGAAAATGGTTTAGAATTTTGTAAATGAATGAAATCTACCCTATTGTTTCGTCTCTGCTCTTCCAGCCCATTCTTCTTGCCCTCACTGCCTAACTGTCTTCAGTGACTATGCAACCTGATTCCCCTCCATTTCCTTGGAAGCTTGCTCTTGTGTGAATGAGTGGAAACTTTTTCCTTGGATGTTTGTATCTGCTAAAGGTGGTTGAGCTGCAGGGAATCTCGCCATTGCCAGGGGTTGGGCTTGATGGCCCCTGAGGTGCTCTTGTCATTCTTTTACTCTTGGCTCCCAGCCCTGGGCAGGCAGCTCAGGATGTTTCGTAGCAGCTGCTGCGGGGTGCCACCAGCTCAGTCAGCTAGTGAGGGATTGCCGTACACAGCTGTCAGCCACTGGAGCTACCCAGCTAACTTTCACACCCAACAGCTGTGATGGGATTAAGCAAACCACAAAGATATTGATACGGATTTAGCATATGTGTTAAAAGGAGGGAGCGGAAAGGTAGGGGCAGGTTCATTTATGAGAGGACAGGGAGGGGCCAATGTCAGGAATGGGGGGGGCCTGACAAACTTTCCAAGTCCCCAAGTTTTAACCTTCATTGTGTATTCATATTTTTGTATCCTGTCTTTCTACTCTGAACACAGAGCTCTCAAGGTGGCTAGCATCATGAATTAAAAGCAGACCATAATGATAAACCAGTTAAGCAGCAGCAGCAGTAGCAGCAACAGAAAAGCAGCAACAATTGTTTTTTAACAACCCCCAAAAAAAATCTCCAGAGGGAGCAAAAAAAGCCAAGCCAAAGTCTTTTTGAAATAAAAAGGTATTTCGATTGTTGGTGGAAGAATAATAGGGCAGGCAAGATGGATCTCCCAGGGCAAGGAATTCTACAACCTACTTTCCTGTCAAGTGCACTTAAGACTGCATTGGAACATGCAAAAAGGGCCCTCCCACAGACCGCCTTAGATGGACAGGATTACACAGGAGATGTGTCAGTCCTTTAAATTCCAATTCTTAACAGCTTTAAAAGTAATAGAGAGCACTTTGACTTGTGCCCAGAAACAGATCGGCATCCAGTGAAATTGGTATGAAACTTTTCCCAGCTTGTTTATCTTTTATGTCAAATGTTGCTTTTTAATATACAAAGTTATTCACAATTCTTATATTCCTAGTTTTATTCATGTACACTTATGACCAACATAACTGCCTTAGGAAGCATCAGTGGGGTATAACTACAAATTCAGCAGTGTCTCTTTTGTTTGCAGGAAGGGACCATCTAAGTTAAAGGGAGTGCTTGGAACAAATTCCCTTCCCCATTAGGCCCAAATAGACAAATGTTTATGAAATATTTTAGTGAATTAACTAGAGAATAGTGAAATGTTAGTGAACTTAGTGAAAACTGAAATGGGGGGGGGGGGAATCACATTTCAGAAAGTATGACTCAGATCTCCTGTACAACTCATGTCATGAGTATTAATCAGGCTCAGGGCCGGCGCTACCGCTAGGCAAACTAGGCTGTTGCCTAGGGCGCGTAGCTGAAGAGGGCACAGAAACGCTGCGCTCCTTTTCGCTGCTGGCGCACTCCTGCCCCACCCGCCCACCTCGCCGACAAAGCCAGGTCAGTGCGGGGGGATTGTGCCTGGAGGTAGTGGTGGGGACAAGCCTGGGCGCCGCCTGCCCCCACCACCGCCGCCGCCGCCGCCGCCAGACCACCACCACCTACCTTCTCCGCGCCGCTTCTAAAGCCCCGTCCCGCGCTCTGTTTTGGCGGGAGGAACCAGGGCAACAGGGCTTAAATAGCCCTGTTGCCCTGGTTTCCCCCGGCCAAAAACAGAGCGCGGGGGTCCCGTCGCGTCACTTCCTCTTCGGAGGAGGAGGCGGCGGCCAGGGCAGGGGGGTTTGCAGAGCAGGGCTGCTTTGCTCCGGAGCCCCCCCCCCACGGCACGAGAGGGGGGGCGCTAAATATAATTTACCCTAGGGCGCCAAACTGCCCTGCACCGGTCCTGATCAGGCTGGAGTCAGATGATACGTTTTTTTAGCAGAGTTGGAGATGGTTTAAAAGGGGAACTGGTGATACATACACTCACCCTATTTTTGTCTTTGGCAAACATTTTTTTGTGCTGTTTCAAAAACATATGAAACCTCTGGGACCAAGACAACAATGGGACAATAGGAATAATGTGTGTAAAGTTGAAACTGGTTTGAGAGAAACTTGCTACGCAGGTTTTCCACTTCAGAACTATTGTCTGTCTCCAGTCTCATTTTAAAGATGATCAGTGCAAGACAAGGAGCAAGCCAGTTTCGGACAGGATCTAACACCAAGTGACCTTGTGAACAATTCCTTTGCCAGGCTGATGTCCACTCCCTAGGCTACTCTAGTCTGACTGATGCTCACCCAGTATCCTACACTGGCTCTACCTCTTCCCCCCACCCCCACCTTCTAATTCTCTGTACTATGTAAACAGGCATCAAAAAAGCCCATGCACCAGAATCCAGACAGGATCCCGCCTGGCTTACACAAGCTCACCCTGCTGATGGACATCTTTCCCTCCCTGCCTCCCTCATTCCCTTTTCAACACACAGGTTGTTGGAAATTATCTACCACTAGCAAATTACCCCAAGGGTGTCCTTTTAAGGGAACATGCAGCCAGATCAATACTCTATGCCACAAGCAAGAAGGGATGCATGAAGCCGCATCAGTGTACATTAGTTGCGACTCACAGCAGAAATATCAGACCTAGCCGGATCAGGGCTAGCGATGGCTGCAGGACTGAATTGCCGAGACACTGGTGTTAAGATAGCATCTTCCCAAAAGCAAAAAACAAACAAACCATATATAGGAGTCGGCATAGTTCCAGTGCTGCCATGCTGAAAATTGCATCAGTCTGAAGAGGAGTAAATTGCCTCGCTTCATCTTATCCCTCTACAAAAATATGTGCAGATGAAAAAGAATTCTTAACACTATCACAGCTCTCATTTGCAGGCAGAGCTTGTCATGCCCTTCTCTTCCTTTTGACTTTCCCCACTCAAAAATGAGATGTTAGCTGGGGGCGGGTAGTGGTGGTGGTCTTGATTATTTACAAGCAGATGCAGAAGGATACATGGATGGAATTGGTCAAATGTTTATCAAAGAGACTCAAAAGAGAAAGAGTTGTTGACGGAGACCAAACCATGACTGTATCCATACTTCTAAGGGGATATAACTGAAGAAAGCCCCAACAGATGTGGCATAGAGATGTGCTTCCAATAAGAATCGCAGGAAGGATCAGATATAAACGTTCTGTGAGTGATGCAAACCAATCCCACATTAGAGAGAAGCAAGGGTAACCCTATAGTGGAGACATATCCTGTGAGATCGCTGCGTTATCCACTTATCTGTCTTCCCCTTTTCTCAGAGCCTTCCCCTCCCTCTGGTCATTTCTTCCCAGTGATTCCTTATACATCCGGTGCTCTCCTTCGGCCATCCTGCTCCTGTCTAGATCCTAGTTCCTGCTATGTCCAGGGCCCTGCCAGATACCAGGTTTCTTACTGGCCTCTACTCCATCCCATGAAAGGCAATCTCACTAATAGACCTCACCTTAAATGCAGCGTCTATCTAGAATTGTGTGTGTGTGTGTGTCTGTATGTGACTGATGGGTGGGTGGGTTGGTGTGTAGTGGAACGGGCAGATTTCTAATCCCCTTTTGATGGACTTCTGCTTTATCTGCCTTGTTAGCAGCCTTGTCCATTTGACCGCCTGGCAGGGAATCCATGTCAATTTTGCAGGCTTAAAAAACCGCTGCCCCCTCTGTACAAAGGGATTTATTGGGAGTGGTGGAGACAGTTGATCATGCTCTCTCTCTCTGTGGAGCGTGCTGTCTCTCTCTCTCCTCTGACTCATTATAGGTGGCATTAGATTCCATTAGCCACTATCAGAGTCATCCTTAGGCTGTCCCAATGCTCTCCTGCCCTATATAGTGCTTCGCCCACTTTCCTTAATGCATGGGGCGAGGCACTGAATGTCTGTTATGTAAATAAAGTGGCAAAGATTTTGATCCCATTAGGAGAGATTAGGCCCTCCTAGTATTAAAAGGCCAGCGGGGACAAGTGGGGAGGGAGCGGATTCTGTATTCCCCCCACATTCTTCTTCCGCCTTTTACTCCCTCTCCCCACCACCATCCCAACTTGATCCTCTTAGTATCTCCATGTCTCAGACAGTTTGATCTGGGGATGGCCTCCAAGTAGGGGAGTCTCATGTCAGGGTGTGGTTTTAACAACATGCCCACTAATGAGTGTCTGAGCAGCCAGGATAAACACACACACACACACACACACACTGACAATGTTCTTGTCACACTGACCTCTGCCCTTTACTACCATTTGAGCATAGCATTATTTCATCATCATCATCATCATCATCATCATCATCATCATCATCATCATCAGTGTAGTAGTAGTAGTAGTAATGGTGGTGGTGGTGGTAGTAGTAGTAGTAGTAGTAATTTTATTTCTATACCTGCCCCATAGCCGAAGCTCTCTGGGTGGTTTACAATTCATAAAAAAATTAAATACCTTATAAAATACAGATAACAATAAAAACATCATAAAATTTCATTACAAACGTTTAAAAGCCAAATTTAAAAACCAAATTTAAAATGGCTAAATAACTAAAACAAGTTAATACAACTAAGTTTGCAGCTGACATAACCCCTGCTCTGCCATGTGCTATTTTGAGCTATTAAATATTAAATGCCTTGGTGTAGAGGGCAGTCTTAACCTGGCTCCAGGCAGGCCGCAGTGAGGAGCTTATTCCATAACTGGGGAATAGTTTCAAAAACAGGTTTGAAATGTATTGCAATTTTGAAATGTATGCAGTCATCTGAACTATTTATGTCACACACCCTTCTTGGAAAATTGGGTGGTATCCTGTAATGAAAACAATAAGCATTTTTTTAAAAATCATTAAAAGGACACTTTTAATCAGAAGGGAGCTGGTTCATTTTTTCTTCTGAGCCATCAATGCAGTCTCCAATTGCCATGAAAATGCCAGGACCATCACGAAAACCCTTAAGCCATCATGGCTTCTCACTTTATCATGCAGAGTCCCAAAGTCCCAGCCACTTTAAGCTGCCCTTAAAGGGGCCATGGGCAATTGCAGCAAAGCTTGCAGTTTTAACTTAGCTGCAATTGAATTTGGCCCATGGCCCCTTTAAGGGTAGCTCTGCTTAGGCTTGAACAGCCACAGGGTCTCCACTGAGAAACAGATGCTACTAAACTGGGAGGGCCAGGCAAGGATGTGTGTGTGTGTGTGCGCACACACACGCATGGGAAAGGGATTAGCTGGGTGGAAAGAAAAGGAGGTGGAGGCTGCACCACTGGCCTGGACCGAGGGAGAGGGGAATGAGGGAATTTATCACATGATTCCTATCTTTATATTGTCACAGATTTTATTTCCTAACAGAGCTGACTCTGTGCCTGTAACAGGTGAGGTACAGTGTCAGAAGGAAATGCAAGAAACTTCCCCTTCTCTCTGAAGCTCCATGTTTGGGGGTGTGGGGTGGGTGAGTAAGCTTCACCTGTTGAATTTGTGCCAATCCTGACAATTTTTAAACAAAAAGAAAGTGATTGCCCTGCAAGCACTGGCACTCCCCCCCCCCCATGAAAAACACCAGATATCAACAATTAAGGGTTTAAGTAAGGTTAAAAAAATATTACAAAAGCCACTTATAAAATATTATAATATAATAATGTAATAATTATAATATATAAGATATTATATAATAATATAATTCTGGAAAAGTCATCCTAGCACTGGCGCTGCTACTGCTACCTCTTCTTCTAGCAAGGAGCAGCATTTCACAATTATCCCACAATTACACGATGCTTCTTCACACAATGCATAATCAATATGCTGCCACAAGATGTGATGGTCAGTGTTGTAGATTGCTTTAAAACATGGAGCTTTTAATACTGGATATATGTGCTCAAGTGCAAGATATATGAATTGTGGGGAGGAAAAATGTTTATTAACCTCTAACCATGAATTTTAAAAGAAGAATAAAGGTTGAAATATTTTGTCCCAGAATACAATTACATTTAATACCCTTTCTCCATAATTTAAAAAAAAAACTGTTAGGCCTTCTGAGTCTTTTAACAAAGCAGAGTCAATACCGGTGGCCCTCTTTGACAACTTATTACTGAATTTACCTTAATCTAATAGTGTGATTCAATTGTACACTTACTTGGGAGTAAGCCCGATTGAATTCCGTGGGACATACTTCTGAGTGATCATGCCTAGGATTGTGCTATAAGGCAGCAGTATTCTGGCCACTTCCTTGAGAGTAAAGTCCCATTGAAAAAAAGTGGGAGTAGCTTTTGAATGAACATTTATAGCATCAGGCTGTAAAACTAGACTTTGCTCCTATCGGAACTTCAGGAATAGCCCTTGATGGTCAGAGACTCATAATGGGCAGCTACTCATGAATTTATTCTGAATACTGACACAATTTGTGCCCTTAAAAGGCTTGTGCTCTGAACTTGGCTGTCAAAAATTAACTTCCGGATTGCCTTATTCAACCCATAAGTTGAACAGGCATGCAAACCAAGTCCCTGCATACACTTAAGCAACCTGGGTTTGTATATAGGGACTGGGCTTGCATCTTCTTGTAAGAGAAGGTGTTCATGCCTTCCTCTCTGTGCTAGGTTAAGACCATAAAACCATAAAAAGAGCCCTACTGGAAAGGCCTATCTGGTCCAGCATCCTGTTTCCCACAGTGACCAACCAGATGCTCTGGAAAGCTCTCAAGCAGGACATGAGGGTAACTATGCTCCCACTCATGTTCCCCAGCAACTGGTATTCAGAGGTATGGTGTCTCCAATCCTGGAGGTGCTATGTAGCCATCATGACTAATCCATTGATAGCCTTATCAGTAATATAATGCCTTGAGAAGGGAAACTAGATACTAACCTCCATGAATTTGTCTACTCCAAGTTGGCAGCCATCGCTACATCTCGTGGCAGTGAATTCCACAGTTTAACTATGCACTATGTAAAGAAATACTTCCTTTTGTTTGTTCCAAATGTGCCACCATTTAGCTTTAGTGGACTGGATAGGTTCTAGGTGAGAGGGAGAAAATACTGCAGTTTTGTGTATTTCCTCTAATAGCTTTTGTACTTGACCATGCCCTTTGGTTGCCTGGCCATACCCTTGGCCACGCCCTCATGTTGCCTGGCCACACCCTCTTGATCACACCTTCATGTTGCTTAACCATACCTCTTACAGATTCACATGTGTGTCCCTATTTTCATCTGTGAAATGTTGGAGGGTATGTCAATGCACTACAAATATGTGTGAGCAGGTGGGCTACTACATATTTTTGTGGACTATTAATTGCTTTGGATTTATTTGCAAACTTGATAATAAATACAATGTTATCCTATCTTCTTAAACTCTAAGGGAAAGATAAAGCTTGGTAGTTATTTAAAATATGTAGCCTATACCACATGCTAATGATGGTGATTGGAACCAAGGAATCCCAAGAACTCAATTTACTGTGCCCTTGTTGGTAGGACCAGCTTGGATTTTCCTTTTCTTAGGAATGCCTTCTCACAAAGCCTTTGTCTTAACTGGGTGCCTGGAAATTAAAATGGACATCTGCTTGTTTGGAGACTGGCAACTTCTGTGAATGGGTCATTTCCTCCAGTTCCACGCATGACATACTTTTCGACCTTGTAGATTTGGTTCTCCCACATAGTTTCAATGCAATTTCTGAGTGTCACTAATGACTGATTAATATTGTGCTGTCATCACAACACTGATGCTGAGATGTCCTCCTCCCAGCTCCTTCTTCGAATTCTGATCTGCCTTGAGCTTTTTGTGACCTTCAGCAAAGTCGGTAAGAGTCGCATATGCAATCAAATACTGTACCTCTCTAGTGGTAAAGGAGTAGGACCAGTGTGATGTGTGTGTGTTTTTTTCTTTTTAGAGGAGTAAAGTAGTGTGGTGTATAAAACCCTACCTATGATATACACGTGGCATTAAGCCACCTCTTATTCTTCATGGAAACACTCATGGTGATACCTGCTACATTTATACTCAATAAGGGGTTTGGTAACACTGGTTGTATACCATCCATATAAGAAATACTAACAAAATGCTACCACAAATCTGAGTTTCGTTGGACCCGACTGATTTACTATAATGGGAAAGGCAGGTTGGCTTTATCTCTGCAGGGATGTTTGTGAGGCACCTGCGGGCTCCAGTTGCCAAAGAAGATTTGGGGCAGATAAATGGGTTGAAGACCAGACAAGTTGTCTTGTCGGCAAAGAGTAGCCATCTTTCTGCAGCATGTGCAGTCCCTGTATGCATAATAATCAGGCAGAATGGGTGGAGTTGTACTATCAGGAAAATATCAAAACAGGAGACTGAAAGGCATCAACAAAGCTGTAGGAGAGGTTGGATGGAGGAGCATTATTATGAACGAGGGCGAACCGAGAGCTGTGAGAGCAGTGGGTGAGGTGGTGGTTGTAAGATTGGCTTTATCTGCATTGCCATAATTGTGCGCTAAGGGGGGAAAGGCTGCTCTTAAGTGGTCATTGTGCCTGGCAAAGAGCTGGACACCGACCTCTCCTGGACACATTAGCGAGACCACCCTGGCTGTGAGCAGCAGAACAGATGTTGTTGGCATTGCCGCTGGCTTCTCCCCACCACTATGTGTGTTTGGAAAGTGATGAATTTCTGCACTCACTAATTAGTCTCTAATTAGCAAGCAGAGTGTAAACAGCCACAGCAGATGGGCAAAGAAAAGCTTCTGAATGAGCAACCTTTGATGGCGCAGGCCAGGCTGGACCACCACCAATGGGAAAGTGTGGCAGAGGGAATGGACTTCCACCAGTGACACAGGTGCGCACAGTGGCATGGGCAGGGTTCAGGCCCATGTGCATGCACACGTGAGTTGTGTTTGTGTGCACCAGGGTGTGCTATCCTTGTATGCAGGGTGTTTTATCAGTATAAAGGAGGTGTTTTGAGTGTGTGCAGAGGAAATAATGTAGGACGATGTATATCTCAATGTCTGTAGAAGCTATGCTCATCTGCAGGTGTGCCAGGTCGATCCTGGAGTAGATTCGTGGGCATTTTCAGAGTAGCGTAGATAGGAACATGAATATGATGATGTGTGTGTCTGTTTTTTCCTATGCATTTTACACATGCTGTAGAATTTTTCATCGCCCTGGCTTCAAACTCAAAACTTGGTGGTGGCATGAGAGCACTTGGCATGAGAGCATCAGAGTCCTTGCACAATCTGCTCCCAAGAGCAACAGCCAAAACAGATTCAAGTCCTGGGAGAATCCAGAGAGACTCAGCTGATGCATTAAGGACACAACACATAGCAAGTATTCACAGGCAGGAACAGACAGGCAAGGGTCAAATACCAAGGCATGCGTCTTGTCAGCCCCCCACCCTAGACACAGGGTAGTGGTAATAATTACATGTAATTATTTAATTTAAACTGGCCATTCAGTTCCAAAGTTCTCAGAGAAGCTGACACGATCACTTCAACAACAACCATTTCCATAAAAACCATATGCATAAAAGCAACTAAAGGAAACTAATTGGGAGCACAACTTGTTCTGGATGGGGTGCCACTCCCTCAGAAGGACCAGGAACACAGCTTGGGGGTGCTGCTGGATCCAGAGCAGCTCCTGGGAGGTCAGGTGACGGCCGCTGCCCAGCTTCCTCTGGTTCACCAGGTGCGCTCTTTCCTGGGGAAGAAGGATCTGGCCACAGTGATTCATGTCTTAATCACCTCCTGTCTAGATAATACAACTGTCTGCCAGGGATGGGGACTTGGACTCCAGGACTCGACTCATGAGTCGGACTGAGTCCCCCCTCTGACTCGAGTGAGACTCAAGTCCCAATATTTTTAATGGGACTTGAGACTCGACTCGGGACTCGAGACCAAGAGGACTCGTGTTCCAAAATTGTGTTCCTCAAATGCAACATGGATAGGTTTTAGGAAGTACATCAATTTTATTTTTTAAAATCATTTTCCTAAAATGCAACCTTTCAGACATTTTGGGTTTGGCTGCCTCTGCCTGCCTGCTTTGGGGTTCCCTGCCTCCTCTGCCTGTCTGGATATTTGGGGTTTGTCTGCCTGGTCTGTTCTTGCCAAAATCAGTTGCAGAGTTTTGAAATAAAAAGGCGCACTTGTGCCTAGAATTTATTTAAGCCACACATCTGAAGTAGCCTTATTTTGTTGGGGAAAACCCCCATTGATTTTAATAGGGACTCGTGGAGTCAGCTTTGGGAGTGACTCGTGACTCATGAGTCACCATTTTGGACCAAGGACTCGGACTCGAGACTCGGGTCCAAAGACTCGTGACTCGACTCGTGACTCGAGACCAAGGACTCTTCAACATCCCTGCTGTCTGCATGACAACGACAGCCCACCATGGGTTATTTAACCTATGGTGAGGCTGTGGCACATGCAGGGTGTATGTGGCCACCATTTTGAATATGCAACCCCCCACTCGGGGGTTGTCATGTCGTGCAAGGGTGGGTTATACGAGGGTTAAACAACCCTCGCATAACCCATGATCTGTTTTAGGGTCCCCTGAGTGGGGAGTGCATATTTAATTTGGCACATGCAAGCACCACAGCTTGTTGTAGGTTAAATAACACACGGCAAGCTGAAGCATGTTGTCGAAGCTCTGTCAATATTATTATTTATTTTTATTCATTCAATTTATGAGTCATTGATTAGCCGAAGCTCTCTAATAAAATAAAATAAAAACAATGCAACTAATGATTAAAAAATAATAAAACACATTAAAACTATAATTTTAAAAGCAGCAACAAAAATCTAGCACTTAAAAGAGCTAAAGGTAAAAACAAAGAAGCTGATTTTAAAATGCAACAGTGCACATATTAAAAAATAAAGCAAGCAGCAGTTTAAAAGGCCTGGGAACATAAAAGGTATTTTTCTGTCATCGAAATGTCAACAAGGTGGGCAGGAGACAGACCTCTCCATAGAAGCCATTCCACAGTTTGGGGGCCACTGCAGAAAAGGCTCACTTAGATAACTGTAATGTGTTCTATGTATATGGGGCATGTACACACAATTCAAATCTGCTCTTAGCTACCCTGAGGCCTTGGTATAGGGCAGGATGTATGTATGTATGTATGTATGTATAGATAGATAGATAGATAGATAGATAGATAATCCAGGTAAGTATTTGGGCATAAGCAAGGGAATTCTTGACATAAAATGGCTGCAGCTACTCACTCACTGAAAAGAAAACTGTATTTATGCTTCCAACCCTGGGGAGCTCCTTGGAAGTGTAAGGAAAATATATCTGTATCTTGGACTGAAGTCCACTAAGCTGTATTAACAATAATTAAAGAAAGGGGTATCTATCATTCACATCTATCCTGTAGTGCACATCTATCCTCCATCACTCCTGAGAGGCCTGTGTGGCTGCTGCCCCCTGCAGGGAAAGGGTGGACTGCACAGGCAGGCAGGCAAGTAAGTAGAGTATAGGGAGAGATGATGTGGAAACCTGGTAGTTAAGTGGAAGAAGTGATGAGCAGTCAAACTATGGAGGGACTGGAGGGTGGGGGTGGGAGAAGCAGGAAGTTTCATCAGCTAGTTGGAGGGTGAAATGAGGAAAGCAGAGGTGGGGAGAGTAGGAGAAATTGTGTGTCTACTAGGGGAGAGAGGTTGAAGGGCAAAATGCCATGGGTGTGTCAGGAGGTTGGAGTAAGTATGACTACTACCACATTTATTTGAACATCCAAGAAGTTCCACATATGTGAGTTAACAAACACATGATTGAAGGCTAGGTTATTCTGAGAAATGGAGACTTACCAGCAAGTTTCTTGGCTGAGCAGGGATTTGAACTTGGGTTTCCCATATTCAAGCCCAGCACTTTAAGCACAGTCTTAGCTCTTTAACGACAACACTGTGGTGGGTGGCAGGGGTGGGTGGTGATTTTAGTGAGAAGGCTGATGATGTCTGAGAGCTTAGCCAGAAGGTCACTTCCTGTATCCCTGGTTCAGTGCCCAGTGTGGTTCGCCTGTTGCCAACATAGCCATCTTTTCGTGCTAGGTTAATACTTTCCTCTATTCCCAGGCATTGGACAGCATATGATAAGGTTTTAATGGGTCTTGGGATTTTAATTGTTGATAGTTTTAAAATGTTTTTGTATGTAAATGGTTTTTATATTATGTGTTATATTGTATTTTTAAGGTTTTAAGCTTTTGTAAACCACCCAGAGAGCTTTGGTTATTGGGTGGTACTTAAATGTTCTTCTTCTTCTTCTTCTTCTTCTTCTTCTTCTTCTTCTTCTTCTTCTTCTTCTTCATCATCATCATCATCATCATCATCATCATCAAGGGCACGACTGGGAGAGTGGGAAGTGTCTTAGCCTAAGGCCGGTGTACTTTTTCCACTGGGATGCTCCATGGCCACAAGGAATAGCCGGCCATGAGGACCTTGCTGGTCCCGTGAGCAGCCCCTGCCAGTTGCTAGGCCAGCCAACAGTGGGGACCTTTTGTTCTAAAGCAGCACTCCTGTCCCCCTAAGTGAGAGCATCTTGAACGAGCTTTGGGTTAGACTGCAGGTCTGGTGTAGTGGGCCAGGATTTGAAGACAGCTATGCTTGAGTGAAATGTAGGTTGAGTGGCACATCTCTGCGTGGGATCTTAGGAGTGCAGCATTCTCCCAAAACGTGCTCCCAAGTGACTCCACTGCCCAAAGGGTCTGAGAGCACCAGCATTCAGATCAACATCTTCCCCCTGTCACCTCTGCCAGATGGAGCGGTCTGGACCAGGAATGATTTGTAGGCGACAGTGTCAGGTTTCACTTGGATATTTTCTGATGCTGGAAGGGAAGCAGCAGATTGTTGGGGGGTGGGTGGAGAGGGGAATGAATTACTCTCCTCCTGGGCAGCCGTTGATTGCAAGGAGTGAATTGGAAATGGCCTGTTGATACACTCAGCCCATCAATCACGGCCAAGTCACCGAAGTTCCCTCCTGACAAAATGTCAATCATCCTCCGTCCCTTGCTCCAACTGAATAATGACATCGTCAGTTACCATTAATGCTGCCAACAAGGTGGCCCCCGTTCCCCACCCTACATCCAGAATTGTTGGCCACTCACACGCCTGGAGCAGTGACTGACTGGGGTGATAAGGGAACCGGCAGGTAAATGGACTGTGTGTCTGCTGTGGACCCCATGTGGGGAGTTGGATCAGGGGGTCCATGATGATATGGCTAGGAAGCTGCTGTTCTCCCTTCTCTGACTGCCCCTCACCACTGGCACCCGAGTACCTGCTGCTTAGCACTGAGAAGGCTGAGGGAGGAGCTCTTTTTATTTGTTTAAATTTTATGTACTTCAGAATGTATACCCCTGCTTTTCCTCTGGCAAGCTCAAAGCGGCTAACAGCAAGATCAACAAACATCAATTAACAACTTAAAATGACTCCTTGCAACAGGGGTGCAGAACCTCAGGCCCAGGAACAAAATTTGGCCTGCCTGGCATCCAGATCTGGCCTCTTAGGGTTCTCCCGAAGGCCATGCCCTGACTACCAGCCATTCGGTGGTTTCCCAACTTTTGTGCAGTCCCCCCCCGCCCCATTCTAAAAGGTTGAAATGCCTCTCCTAAGGTTTAGTTACTAACCGTAAGAGCTTTAAGCTAAACTCTGCTGGTACTTTTGGCACCGCCCCTTTTGCCTTTGGCCCCGCCCACCACTGGAATGCAGCCCCCAAAAAGCTTCTCTGAAATGGAGTTCAGCCCTTGGGCTGAAAGAGGTTCAGCGCCCCCTGCCTTACAACATTTATGCATAAATGCAGTGCCATCAGTGTCCCTGGCCCTTTACAATGTAACATAACAAATTAGACAGGTGATCTCTGCCTTGAAGAGCTCACAGTCTAGGATTTTTGACAGAAAGGGGAGATAAAAGAAGGCGAGAAGGGAAAGACGAGGGTTGCAGGAGATCAATGTGGAGAAATACAGCTAGATGTGTATACCCCTCAGCAATGGACAAGTTTCCGTGAGTGTTTGGGTATAAATACCTGTACTTCAATTTATTATGTCCTCTCTCCATACACCCTTTTATCTCTCTCTTTCCTCCCCTGTTAGAGCTAAATTACATGTTACATTATTCATGCTTCTTTTTCTTTTTTTTAAATAAAAAGTGTGCTTCAACCGGCCCCTTTTATTTTGAAGAAAAAGCCACCATAGAACCCCAAACTGGAATGCCCTCCAGATCCAGATCCATAGTCTTCTCCCAGTAAGCACGTCTCTTCTTCCCAGGACCCCCCCCCCCTGCGGCTTTCATGCAGACTACAAAAAGAACCAGCTAAAATGGACCTCCTCTCTCCAATCCAGTGGCTGGATCCAGACTAATTCAGATTCTGTCGCACCCTTAGAAACGGGATGATGAATTTTGCTAGGTGAACATCCAGCCTAGCTTTGATATACAGCCGCAACCAAGGGCTGACATGGCAGCTGTTTATCCCATGTGCACAGAAGGCTCCTTCGGCAGTGACACGCAGCTACCTTTGGGGAGTAAGAATACAGAAGTTATTCAGTGGCACAGGAGAGTATATTACAGAATGAGTGGTTCACTCAGTGCCCAAACACTGACACTTCACGGCAAAGCTCTTGCAAACCCTGCTGAATTCCAGGCCTCGCTGCACACAAAGGCCAGGCTACCATTTAGACAACATTTGTTTGCAGGCATGAGAAGGTTTGACCTCAGTGTGCCACTCACATGGTCAGCTGCCACTCT
This sequence comes from Shinisaurus crocodilurus, assembly GCA_021292165.1. NCBI lineage: Eukaryota > Metazoa > Chordata > Lepidosauria > Squamata > Shinisauridae > Shinisaurus > Shinisaurus crocodilurus. The sequence goes on along the minus strand of CM037881.1, from coordinate 55,130,027 downwards.
CCAGTCCAGAGCTGGCTGCATTTCAGCAACACTGCTGGGTACACAGACACAGTCTAAATGGTAAAGCCTCATTATCCCATCACAGCTGTTCCCTTCACTTGCACAACAAGGCTGCTGCCTGAGGCAGCCACTCTTCTTAGGCCTGGGAAAACTGAAGCAGAAAAGCTGCTAAAGAGGGGGGGGGGGTCCTGGGAAGAAGAGACGTGCTTACTGGGAGAAGACTGGTGCAAAGCCAGTTGGGTGGCTTGCCTTTCTTCGTAGGTAAATGGCACAATGCAAAAGCGCAAATGCTATGGTGATGGGTAAGAAAAGTACAAGATATGTAGGATGCACAAAACATGAGCACTGTGAGCGAGACAAAGGAGAGGCCGGCAGGTTCTGTGTACGGCATGAAAGATGTGGAAGGTGAACTGGGTGTGGAAAGATAGAGAGAATGGAGTGGAAGGTTAAAAAAGGGCCAGACTACATATCCTGTTCTTCGTACTTTCAAAACAGTGTGCGCAAACTGGGCACTTTTATTCTGAACAAAAAGTAGCTGTGGGGCCTTGATCCAGAATGTGCTCCCATTCCAGGCTGGTGTCCCACCATAAATCACTGCCCCACGGCAATTGCTATTTGCCCCCCAAAGGTGCTGTTTGCAGCATAGAGCATAGCACCTTTGGGGGCTAAGGGCAGCTAGAGGGAAGTGATTTTCAGCAGGAAACTTGTAAGGGCCCCCAGTCTGGATCTGGAGGACATTCCAGTTTGGGGTTCTATGGTGGCTTTTTCTTCAAAATAAAAGGGGCCGGTTGAAGCACACTTTTTATTTAAAAAAAAGAAAAAGAAGCATGAATAATGTAACATGTAATTTAGCTCTACGAAATGGAGACAAGTAGCCGCATTGGCTCAGTGCCACTTCCAGCAAGGATAGGGCCCTCCCTGCTCTCCCTAGATACACGGGCATGCGCACGCGCACACACTTCATGCTACTTACCAGAGGTAGGAAAGCTTCTAGAAAGGAAGCCATCCCTCCCAGTAGTGGCACATCCCATCAGTGCCCAAGCACCATTTCTCTGGGCCTCCTGCAAAAGACCTTGTCTGTTATTAAATTGGAGGATTAATTGGTGTGCTTTCGTTTCCTTAGGCCCCTTTGCTTAAGTTCATTACAACTCTGTGTGCCTGATTTGTATTTATACTCAGACATGGGAATATGGCATGCATGTATACTAATTACACAGGAGTGACAAATGCCCTACAGACACTACTTCAGTTTTTCCATGCACTCCTGAGTCCAGAGTCTCATTTATGCTCATATGCAGGGGGGGGGGGGGTGACTCCTATTTCAGTGGGGCTCCTTTTCCATTACAGGTTTTGTAGCTTTTATTTGGAGCTTCACCGAGCTATCCATGGTGGTGAACCTGTTTGGGGGGGGTGAGTTCAGCACCACGGATAGCTCCTATGAAGCTCCAAATAAAACCTGCAAACCCTTTAATGCAGTGGTCCCCAACCTTTTTCGAGTCGCGACCCCCTTTTGTAATGGCAAAGTAACCGGGGACCCCTCACCACATTTGCATAAATTTGCATTTTGGTGGGGTAAAGAAAACACATGAAAAATAGATTTTTCAGAATATAATTTAATTTAACCTAATATTCATTAAAGGTGGTAAAGCCAAATTTAAGGTAATCTTCTGAATATTTCCGTTTTTTCTCCATGGGCACAGATTTCCGAAAATATAAATAAAAAATCTTTTTTGAGGAAAAACAATTTCTTTTTGTATTTCTATTGTTGTACTTGCTCACCTGCCCTTCCTCTCTTTGGACTCTGGATGTTAGTGGAAATAGGGCCCAACAGGGAGCAGGCAAGTGAGCGGATTTATTTGACTAGCAGCCAGCTTTGTATCAGAAAGGAGAAGACATGTTTATTTGTTTATTTATTTATTTTATTTGTTATATTTATACCCCACCTTTTTTCCTGCAAGGAACCCAAGGGGGCTTACATAATCCTCCTCCTCTCCACTTTATCCTCACAACAACCCTGTGAGGTAGGTTAGGCTGAGAGTAAATGACTGGCTCAAAGTAACCCAGTGAGTTTCATGGCCAAGTGGGGACTAGAACCCGGATATCCCAAGTCCCAGTCCAACACTCTCACAATTACGCCACACTGGCTCTCTGTTCTGCTGGAGACAGCTAAAAATAGTTCTGCAATAGCCACAGAAGCAAGTGAAATGAAATTCATTCACACAGTCTCTCTCACTCTCTCTCTCTCACACACACACACACTTCATTTTCACTCAGAAGAAGCCATAGTTCAGTGAAACTCTTCCCAATGAGTGTGTCAAAAAATACCATAACGTGAGCTCTCCAAGTGGTGTTAAGTACCTTCTCCCAACAGAATTACAGCCAGCAGCACGCCTCACTGCTTTGCATTGGGGCTGCCAAAATCTCGAAGGGCTAAGGAGGAAGTAAGCACACTTGCCTTTGTGCAAATAATCAAGTCGCCCAGGTCGTCCTCGTGCTGCCGCTCCCCCCTCCCCCAGCCGGCTGCGTCTGAGAAGGAAGGGCTGGGTGGAATGCCCCCCACCCTCCCCTCACCCCTGGACGCTGCCGTGACCACCTCCCCTTTCCAGCCCAACAACAGCTCAATCTGCCCCCTCCTCCAACTCGTTCTTACAGAGATCTTCAACAGCAGTAGCAGCAGCAGCAGCAGCAGCAGCAGGAGGAAGAAGCGCGTGTTCATGGCAACTGCAGGCAGCGTCGTCTCCTCTCTCTCTCTCTCTCTCTCTCACACACACACACACACACACACACACACACCAGCATGAGGAGGAGGAGGCGAGATGTTGGCGGCAACTGCAGGCAGCGACTCACTCACTCACTCACTCACTCACTCCAGCACAAGGAGGAGAAGCACGAGGCGAAGGAGGTGCTTGGCGGCAACTGCAGGCAGCGGCTCCTTCTCAAGGCTCACGTGCCTGTTACCCATAAAGCACCAGTGTAGGCGCGCGCGCGCACGCTCTCCTTCTCCAGCAATTGGATTGCAAGCGCCTGGTGCTGTAGGAAAATACCTCCCCCTCCCTCCCTCCTTCCAGTATAGCTGGCGACCCCCCAGAAAGCATGTCGCGACCCCCTTGGGGGTCCCGACCCCCAGGTTGGAGAACGTTGCTTTAATGGAAAAGGAGCCCCACTGAAATAGGAGTCACCAGCCTCCCCTGCACATATGTTTTGGGCCCTATGTAAATCCTATCAACAGCACTGGCTCCCTCCTGTTATCCTTGGGACGATCTCAGTGCCCCTGAATATTATGGTGCTTGTCCCTCCCTCCTGCTGCCAGTCAGCTGCCCCACTCCATTGGCTTTTCCTCCCTATGCACAGGAAGTGTGAGCAGGGACTCTGGAACTTGTAGTTCTTGAGAGACCAATGACCATGTTACACTTCTCTTTATCTCTCAAATTACAAATACAGAAGTTAGCCTCAGTTTTTTCCTCATGGTAATGGCTTTGCTACTGAGGGGACCTGATAAAGTGTCACCTCCCCATGCCCCCCTCCCGCATTGCTTGGGCCTTGTTTTCCATGCCACCCAAGTCCCTTGACACACCATGAATTTGTGACTATGTCTCAGGCTTCTATAGACCCATGCTGTTCCTGGAATGGATAGGACACTCCACTGGCTAGGGTGACCACTTATGGATAGCCAAAAAAGAAGAAGAGCATCAACAAAAAAGGAAGATTTGCATGAAATTTGCATATGCTCTTTTATATCTACATATGCAGACTTAGAAATATATATTATAATTTAGATGAAAATACAGTGCATCTCACCATAGCATGCAAGGCTGTGGCCAGATGACCTGTGCTAGTCTACTGTCCAGGTGCTTAATTAATGTATTATTATTATTATTATTATTATTATTATTATTATTATTATTATTATTATTTATTATTTTATTTATTTATCGCCCATCTGGCCGGCAACCGACCACCCTGGGCGATGTACACAGAATAAAAGCAATAATATACATTTAAAACAATATAAAAATTTTAAAATCTTAACCCACCCCATATTCCCGCCTGAACAACCAGGTTTTTAATGAGCGACGGAAGCTCAGCAGAGAGGGGGCATGGCGGAGGTCACTCGGGAGAGAGTTCCACAGTACGGGGGCCACCACAGAAAAGGCCCTCTTCCTCGTCCCCACCAGTCTAGCTGCTCTGGCTGAAGGGACAAGGAGAAGGCCATCCGTGGCAGATCTTGTTGAGCGGCCCACTTGGTGTTGCTGGAGACGCTCCTTGAGATAGACTGGACCGGAGCCGTATAGGGTTTTGAAGGTCAAAACCAACACCTTGAATTCGGCTCGGCAAGCAACTGGTAGCCAGTGCAAATCCTTCAGCACTAGTGTGATGTGATCCCGCCATGAAACCCACTGGGTGACTTTGGGCCACTGACTCTCAGCCTAACCTACCTCACAGGGTTGTTGTGAGGATAAAATGGAGAGGAGGATTATGTAAGCCGCCTTGGGTTCTTTGCAGGAAAAAAGGTGGGGTATAAATATAATAAATAACTAATATAATATAATATAATTCCTGGGACAATAAGGTCTTCACCTGGTGCCAGAAACAGCACAACATAGCTGCCAGGCAAGCCTCTCTGGGAAGTTTATTCCACAACTGGGGTGCCACAGCAGAAAAGGTCCCCTTCCTTGTAGCCACCCACCTCACTTCCTTTGGCAGGGACTTCCAGAGGAGGACAGCTGAGGATGATATTAGGGTCCAGGCAGGTATACATGGGGGGAGACAATCCTTCAGGTAACCTGGGCCCAAGCCATTTAGGGCTTTATAAATTAATACCAGCACAGATTGAACCCAAACATGGACTAGAAGCCAGTGCAGATGGTAAAGCACTAGCTTTATATGATCAAGTTGGCCAGTCTCTGTTAGCAGTCTTACTCCCCTATTGAACCAGCTGGAGTTTCTTGACCATTTTCAAAGGCAGCCCCACGTATTCTAGTAATCCAGCTGAGCGGTTACCAGAGCATGGATAACTGTAACTAGGCTATCCCTGTCCAGATAAGGACACAGTTGGTATATCCGCCTAAGCTGATAAAAAGGTGTTCCATGCCAAGTCTACCTGTCTAGTGATAGTGCTGGATCCAAGAGCACCCCCAAACTATGAACTGATCCTTTAGGGGGAGTGCAACCCCATCCAGAACTGGTTGAATATCACTCATCCAGACAGGTGAACCACCCACTAACAGTACCTCCGTCTTGTCTGAATTGAGTCTCAGTGTATTGGTCTTCATCCAGTCCATTACTGTGCCAAGGCACTGATTCAGAGCTGCCATGCCTCACCTGGATTTGTTGAAAAGTTGAGATAGAGCTGGGTGTCATCCACATATTGAGGACACCACAGCCCATACCTCCGGATAACCTCTCCCAGTGGTTTCATGTAGATGTTGAACAGCATGAGGGATAGAATAGAGCCCTGTGGAACCCCATATCATAGCTTCCAGGGCACAGAGCATTAATCCCCCAGAACCACCTTCTGGAATCAGCCATCCAAGTAGGAGCAGAACCACTGCAGTGCAGTGCCTCCAGCTCCCAACCCAGACAGCCTATCCAGAAGGATACCATGGTCGATGGTATCAAAAACCGCTGAGAGGTCCAAGAGAATCAACAGGGTCACACTCCCCCTCTCCCTCTCCTCCTGGCAAAGGTCATCCCATAGGGCGACCAAGGCAGTTTCCATTCCAAATCCAGGCCTGAAGCCCAATTGAAAGGGATCTAGATAATCCGTTTCATTCAAGAGTGCCTGGAGTTGGCTGTCAACCACCTGCTCAAGCACCTTGCCCAGGAAACTTGCTAACTGCTGATGGGCAACAGTTATTATGGTTCATTATCCTTAAACTGGACTTAGACAAGGCGACCCTTCAAATAGAGGACTCTCCTCTGTAAAAAAGGATACCTGGCCATCCTATCAGTGCCCCCCTCACCTCTGGTAAATAATGTAAAGTGGGGTGTCAGTGAGGAGGCTCCTTTCATTGTCAGCAGGAGCACTGGGCCAGAGGAAGCCTCCAGGACCTGTCATGTTTCTGGTCACATCAGCCGCCCAGAATTGGATGGGTGGAGAGGCCTCCACTCATCCCTAGCCCATCGGGTTGTAAAGAGAGGTCCGTGGACAGGGAAGGTATTCCAAACATTACAGAGGTCTCAGATCCGAGGTTTGTTTGCAGGATGTAGCAGATGGCATTGAGGAGCAGGGAGCACTGAAACAGCTAACTCTGAAGACTCTGCCATGGCCTAACAATTGCATGATCAATAGCCAAATTAAGCAACACTTTCCTCCTGCATCTGTGCTTTTTCTCCACCTTGAACACAGAGCAGATGGCACCGGCGCTTCAAAGAGGCAAGAAGAACCTTGGCTCTTCTAAAATCAAATTAGAAGTTACACAAACCACATTACAAACCATTGGGGAAGATGCATGCTATGGCAACTCCTTTTCACCCCAGCTGGATCATTCCCCACCAGGGATAAGAGCTCACATTGACAGAGCACAGCATCACTAAATGCATCTGATCAGTCTTTAATTCTCTCACGGTGCATGTGTTTGTGTATGTGTGCGTGCGCACACATGCATATGCACTTTGAATGAGTCTTGACTGTTGCTGACTGGAAAGCATTTTCCAGAAACTGATATACCCTGCAGTTGCACCTACTTTCTCACCACCTGTGCCAGTTGCTGAGACAAACCAAATGCACCTAGTTGTTCAGCACAGTAGGCACAGCCCTTTCCATCACTGTCTTGACCTCCACAGGGGCCCCAGCTTCTTCATTCATGCCATATTGTATCTTTTAAAGCAGGGGTGGGAGCTTCTTTTGGTCCAGGGGCCAAATTTCCCCCTCCTGGGCCAATCCAGCAGGCAGGATGATTTAAGAAGAGTGGGACTCAACCCCTGAAGTCTAGCCCCTCCTTTGACATCCTCCCCCTGCCCTGCCCAGCCCAGCCCAGCCCAGCCCATTTTTCCTTTCTTCGTGTAGAGAGAGGCACGGAACTCCATGCCTCTCTTTGCACGGAGAAAGGGACTGGGCTGGCCAAGTCCCTTCTTTGTGTGCTGCTTGTCCCCCCAATGAGGATGGTGAGTGGCACATGAAGGAACTTGGTCGGCACTTGGAGGAGTGGCACCTTCAAGCACTGGGCAAGTCACGCACATCCTTTCTGAGCTTAAAGATTTAAAGCATAACATCTCCAAAGGAGTATAGCATTTGGTTACTGAATGGAAGCCGCTTGCCTTAGGCTACTTGCTTACTTTAACTACCAGGTTCTAAGACCTATAGCAGTGGTCAGAGCATGGTCTAAAGGTGCACGCTCTGGCCAGGTAAGATGCCTCAGGGGTAGGCTGCCTGGGAACCATTCTGACCATCTTTGGAAGAAGAGCAGGTGTCAAACAGTGGGAGGGCCTGGCATTGCCATTCTGACATAGGTACTGCTTGCGTTGCAAGTTGGAGGTGTTGTCAATGAAGGTGTGATGCGATGGTCTCCTCTTTGGCCACTTATTTTCTATTTGGGCTGCTGTATTTTGTTGGTACAGTTTCTGGCATGCACATTACTAGGGCAGTATGTACAAGCAAAACTCAAGTTTCTTGAAGTTCTCCAGATTCCACTTCAAAGCTCATTCTGTCTCATGTCCATAACAGATTGCAGTCTTGTTTGTTTGTTTGTTTGTTTGTTTGTTTTATACACATGAAGATCTGTGTGTGTTTATGTACATATTTCCCCAAATGTACGCATCAATTATGCACATCTTTGAAATGTATGCATTCTTCTCCTATTGATTAAAGAGCACTTGTGGACATTTGTTAAAAGTACTCATTTTTTTCATGTGCATTTTTCAAATGTACACATGCTGTCGAATGCTTCCCCCCCCTTTTTTTTCCTTTCTTTCTTTTTTGCAAGCTCAGAAATCTACAGATTTCAATCTCAGATTGAGTTCCAGTCTGTTTTCAGTCCAGAAGGTGTGAACTGGGTAAATCCTGATCAAAAGTGAATTGAAACAAATTTCTCGTACATCTCTACTCAAAGGCACAATGGTTGCTGGAGCACTCTGCCACAGGCATAAACTGAGCTAAGAAATACATCTGCCTGAATAGTAACAAAGTGGCCAGTCCACCACCCATACCAACAAGGGATGGGCAAAGCGGTCTTCCTGCCCTTAGTCAGTGCGTTGTGTGGCTGCGTGTGTGTGTGTGTGTGTGTGTGTGTGAGAGAGAGAGAGAGAGAGAGAGAGAGAGAGAGAGAGAGAGATGCACAGTAGCATACCCAAGAAGAGCTCCATTTCATCACCTAGTAGTGACTGTCTGATACCCAGGCAGTATTGCAATGTGTTTGTCAGAGAAAAGCCATGCCTCACTGAGAAGTGGCTCCATTACAGTACTGACTGCACAGCTAATTGGTGCATGCTTTATTTGCTCCTTTAATTACAGTGGGTTACCACTGACAGAAATGACAGAAATTACAGACTTGGCCAAAGAGAAAGTGGAGGGGGTGGGGTGGGGTGGGGTGGGGGTGGGGTGGGGGTGGGGGAAAGAGAGAACTATCTTTCCATTTCCATTTTCCAGGTACAGAAGACATCACACACAGGCACACAAAAATTGGCTCAGGCACCCTTCCGTCATTTGAGCCCCAGCCTGTTGGCTCCAGGCACACCACATACCCTTTCTAGCGAGGCACCTCACCGAGCAGGGAGCCATTTGCCCTCTCTGCGGCCTTCATTTCATGCCTGCCTGGGGTTAATTAAAGGACCATGAAATCTGACTTCCCTTTGCCAATTTTTCTGGGAGAAGCTAATGGAATCACTCTGGTGTGTTATTTGCAGCAGCGAGGGCAGTGCTGAGGGGGGAGTGGAGAAGTGGGTGCTACTAAAGAGAGACTAGAGCTGTTTGCCAGGCATGAGCATAAGCCATGCCATGTGCCCTGGGAACCAGGTGGATGGATAGCGAAGGCAAGCTCTGTCAGCCAATGGCTAGGAGCAGGGAGGGAAGGAGGGCTGAGTTTGAGGCTGGTAGCCGAGACACAGTGTAGACGGTGAGGGGAGGGAGGTCCAGAATATGGAAGAGTATACTGAGGATAATTAATGGCTAGAACAGCAAATGGAACAGGGACTTCACTGAGCTGAATTTGTCCATACCAGACAATTGTTATTTATACACAAACACACACTATATGTAAATAAAAATAAATAAAAATGGTTTTACTATTATGTTACCATATTGTATTTTTAAAGTTTTAATCTTTGTAAACCACCCAGAGAGCTTTGGCTATTGGGCAATATAGAAATAGAATGAATGAATGCTCGAAAGAGACAAGAATGGGTCTCCCTTCAGTGCCTTCATTTTGCTGCATTGTTTCAAACTCCATGCCACTAACATGCAGCTCTGTTTATGAATCTATCCACTAGTCTCCCACAGATAATTAGTGGGGGCCCAACTTACAGTTTAGAGATTTATGTCCTATTGAATGCGTGGAGAGCTTCCGAACTACGGGATTCAGTGAGCCAGGACAGAGATTGGGAGTCTGTCTTTTATTTCTGTAGCCCTGTATCAGGTCTTCCCACACATTCTCCTGTGTGACCATAATCCCATGGACAAACCATTTGGGTTTCAGAGCAGATGTAGGCAGTTGCAATTACCAAATATCTCTAGACTAAGCTTTTTTTTTTAATGAATTGGCTGGGGTCTCTTTGTTAGGGAACAGAATCCTCTAGAGCAGGGCTCACCAACCTTTGGTCCCCAGATGTTGCTGGACTACAGCTCCCAGAATCCCTTGCCATTAGCCATGCTGGCTGGGTATGCTGGGAGCTGTAGGCCAGCAACATCTGGGAACCCAAGGTTGGAGAGCCCTTCTCTAGGGAGCGCATTCTCTTTATACTCCCCCTTTTTGCAGGAGTGGGTGGGTTCATTCACCATTACTTACCATCTCTGGGGTTGCACTGGGCAGAGATCTACTGGCAGGCACCAGAAACCAAGGCCTTATCTATACTTGATCCCCTCTTGGTGGTGAATAGTTTTTCCTCAGCCCTAGTTACGTGACTGCTGCATTCAGATTAACATTTAAACAGATAAATCGGCAAGCTGCTCCACTGGGACAGGAAACTCATGCCGTCGCCACACTGCAATTGATCATGGCATGCTTGCAGAATCGACCTTAAATGACGCCACCCTCCTGAAGGTGAAGGCTGAAGTGCTAAAATTGCAGAGGAGCTGACAGATCTTCCCTTGCTTAATGAAACAACCTCTGTGTGTGCGCCCACCTGTACAGCTGGGAAGAGTTGTCTGCCACAAGACCATGCAAGGAGGAGGGAAAGGGAAGGCCAGGGCTGACATAAGCCAGGACACGAGGAAGGATTCAGACATAAATTAGCATCTCGTACTCACAAACACAGACAGAAAATGACACAGTGGATGAGCAAGGAAGTGCCCAAGACCAAAACAGAATTAAAAAGAAAGTCTAAAAATTGTTCTTTTGAGAGAGAGAGAGAGAGAGAGAGAGAGAGAGAGAGAGAGAGAGAGAAGCAGGCCTCGGTTCCACGATTCCCAGTGGAAATTCAAGGATCTGACTCTAGGATAAAAGCAAAGTATGACATTTCCTTGGATTTCAAGGAAATCCATAGGTCCTGGTGGTTCCACATGGACCTGTGGCCCAGTTGGAGTCCACCAGGAGGGGAGCCTTCACTCCATTTCTATGGAACTCCCTGCCTCTGGAGATCAGGCTGGCTCCAACACTGTGGGGGGTATGTGTTTGTGCCTGCTGAAGACATATTTGTTCCGGGAAGCCTTCCTTGCTGACCAGCCACAGTTTTAATGATTATCCTGTTTTTAATGCATTGGTTTTTATTCTTTTGTCTGTTTTATCTTTTCATTGTTCACCGCTCCAGAATCTGCCTATATATGGAGTGGTATACAAATACTGTAAATAAATAAATAGAATAAAAATAAAATTTCAGAGAATTACTTGGGTAAGGCATCATACTGCTATGCATTTAGATTTTTAGGGTACCAACAGGTTCCATTAAGTACCCTGAGATATGAAATTCAGAGACTCAGTGTTCATCACATTTTTTAAAAAAAACTGGAATGCTGTGGGGCACCATGGAGCACTGGGACTCATGCAAGCAGCCATGCTTTGCCGTTGGTATGAAAAATAAGACTTGTCTGACAGTCTGATATAGACCCAATGATATTTGTTGTTGGACAAAGGTTTTGTTGTTGTTTTTGTTGAACAAGGAGGCTGCTTAGGTTCATATGATTCCCTGCTGTGTGTTGATTCCTGCCCTTTTAGACTTCTCAGATTTGTTGAGTGTTGGGGGGGGGGGGATAGTTCTTTCCCATCCCCAGCCAGCCATGAGATAGCCAGGATTTGAGCCTATAAACTGCATGCCATTGCCATTGTTGCTTTTCCAATCAGACCAGAGGTGCTGTCAGGGTGGGACTTTGGGGGAAAGGTTCAGCCCCCCAAACCTATTCATCTGTAGATGTGAAGAGACAAGAGTGTCCCAGGATTTGGGGGTGAGGGAGAGAGAAATCCCTGGGTTTCTTTTCTTTACTTAATGGCCCCCAATTATGGTTTTCATGCTTAGAAAGCTGTTAGCTTGACTGAGTGGGATGTCCGTGTTGTTCCTTCTGCTAGCTATGCCATGCAGCTTGAGCAGATAATCAAAGCCAATTCAGAGCCCCATTACTGAAGAAAGCCATGGCTGCCAGCCTTGGGCACAACTGCTGGGTAATTGCGAGATCAGAGGGGGAAGATTGGAATGTCTGTGCGGCTGGGGAAAGCCTATTTAGCAGATGATTGGAAAAAGGAGGGGAGTCGCTCTGAAAATAAACAAGGTGAAAATGGATTGGCTACAAATTATTGGCAAAGTGGAAGAGGGATGGAATACAAATGGGAGGAGCGAATGGAAAGATGCTACAAGCAACTCAACATTGGGACTGTCCCCGGTCAGAGTGGGAGGGAACACAGCTTGCCCATTGGCCACAGAAAGTTCTTTTATCCACAGCAGAGACTCATGTGTCTGGTTTTAAACTATCCTATCTCTCTGTGTGTTTTTAAAGCTCATCCTCAGCGTTAGGTAATGGGACTTCTGAAATTTGTATACATTTAAATAAATTGAAGTATGCAAATATGAAACGAGCACCAAGGCTGCAGCCAATTTACATCTTTTCTGGTATGTAATTAGCCAGAATTTGCATAACATTTAGATGAACAGAGCATATGCCAAACTGCTGTGTTCCATTTATTGTACAATATTCTGATGTAAAAAAAAATGTGGTTCATTTCTTAAGAATTCTTAGTACATAATGACTTGAGTAGGGAGCAACAAAAAAAAAACTGGCCTTGTTTTTACTTACTCCTCCTCTGTTTCTGCTCAGTTAGAAGTTGTTCTGCATTCACATTTTTACCTGGATTATCTTTGACGGTGAGAGTCAGATATGTAAATGTTTAAAATGAAAGGCAGGATTCTTAGAATTTTAGCTGCAGCCTAAGGATCACGTTAAAAGTACTGTAGGGGCCTGCCTGGTTTACAGGTATGATGTGCAGCGGCCCTCATCTTAATTTGCCTACCTTATATCCAGTGGAGGCTGGTGGCTCCAATGTCAGTGGGGGTATGTGTGTATCCACTCTGGGTTTTAGTCTGAACTTGAAAGTAGCTATCCATGGCGCTGAACCCTAGCCCCAAAATAGGGTCAGCACCACGGATAGCTCCTTAACAGTTGAGACTGCAACCTGGAGTGAATACACTGCCTCACTGACATTGGAGCCACCGGCCTCCACCGCTTATATCCTACAATACACAAGGCCCCACTGTTGTAAACCTTGTGGGAAGGACCCAACAGTTTCCAGCTGCTAGCACTTTTTACGCTGCGCCAGCGGAAGCCAATGCTTTTGCAACATCAGTGGTGCTTGCTAGCACGGCGGGTTTCCTGGGAAACCCGTTGCTTTCGCAAGTGCTATGGATGTTGTGCAAGTGTTGGCTTCCACCAGTGTAGGGGTCGGCAACTTGTGGCCTTCCAGATGTATTAGCTACAACTCCCATCTATTGACTGTGCTGACTAGGGCTGGTGGGAGCTGTAGGCCAAAACATCTGGAGGGCCACAGGTTGCCCACCCCTGCACCAGTGTGATATAAACAGTGCTAGTGCCCAGACACCATTGGATCCTTGCCAGTGCTTTGTTGTTTCTAACTGGAACAGATACAGCTTCTGTTTTCCATCTTAGAAAGTTCCACTTGTATAAAAATCAGGGTTCCTTCTCATCTGCCCCATATAAAACTATTACGCTACTGTATGCTCTTGCTCTGGCACAGACACACTCTCGGTGAAAGGCTGTATGAACTTTTGAGTGCGATTCAAGTCTCAGATCTATGCTACTTTCTTCAAAGTCTGGTAGACCAGTCCTGCTGCATTCGGGACTCTCTTGCTCATTCTACTGAGTAGGGCCCTGAACCTTTCCCCCAAAGGGAGGCCACATTTGCCTATTCTGTTACTTCTGCAGTAATATGAGCCTCGCAGTGAAATCCTATGCATGTTTATTCCCAAAATAAGCCCCACTGTGTCCAATGCAGCTTACTCCCTAGTGAGTGTGTTTAGGATGGCAGCCATAGACATTCATCCAGTCATTGCTGTAGCTCAGGGGTCGGGGCTATTTGTGGCCCTCCAAATGCCTACAACTCCCATCAGCTCTAGCTAGCATAGCTGATAGAGAGGGATCATGGGAATTGTAGGCCAAAACATCCGGAGGCCACAAGTTGCCCACCCCTGCAGTATCTAATCTAGAACTAGTCAGTGGTAAACAAGGGGTACGGAATTCTGAGTCAAACGACAGTATGTGGTTTTAATGAGAGTGAAAGGCATTTGCTACTCCTTATTTCTACCATATACTGGGGGTTGCCCCTTTTCTCAAAAAAAACGTCAGGAGGCATGTGCAGGTGAGAGAAGGGAAAATTTAAAATAGATTATTAAAAAGTGGCCAGTTTAAAACTATCCAGGTGGTAACTCTGTGTGTATCCTGTGTTCTTGAATTGCTCATTATTGCTGCTACATGGTCTAAGGACTAATGCAATAAAGGTCTATGTAAATAAGTAAAAAATAATAATAATGAATTGCTCATTATGCCAAAAGAATATCTTTGTGTATGTTTTCAGCAGTCACAAAATGAGCCCCGCTTGGATATTCTCACTCCAGACATGGAGCTGTGCCTTGCCACTTGTGTGATGTCTGAAAGCATTTGCGACTTGATGCAGTTCCGTTAATCCTGGGCAGCTGCTCCATATGTATATCTTTTTCCCCCAGTGCAATTGCCCAGAGACCATCAAGCAGCTTCACCCTATATAAGGAGCCAATTCAATCCAATTACTTTACCTGTATTAGCTTTGACACAATCCTTTCACGGGAATCAATAAAATATAAAAGATAGCCCTGCTGCAATGGCAATGAATAAAATATTTTAAGGGGTGGGGGGGCAACACTACAATGTGATATAAACTATGTTGTAAAGATTAAGAGGCTTAATTTCTGTTGGCAGGTAACATTAACTAAACATGCACGTGTAGCAAATGAACAAATCTGATTTAGAAATCAGTAAATAATAATAATAATAATAATAATAACAACAACAACAACAACAACAAAGGCAGCTTTTATGGTATGGATAAGTGACAAAAGAAACCTGTTGAAAGGGGGGTGGCACTTGGAGCATTCTGCCTGAACATTCACAGCAGAGCCAACTCCCCTCTGTATACGCCCCTCGTGTCTTTACAATGTAGCTGCCTATGGAGTGGGAGCAGTTGCGTTTGTCACTAATCGCATCACAAGCAATATCCAATGAGGGCACTCCCACAACTATGCCATACAGCAACCACAATAGCAATCCATGCCCTATCTCAGGAACGTAACGCATTTCCCCGGCATTAAAAATTGACAGTTAAGTGTTGGGAATAAGTGGCCCAGCAGTACCACCTGGAGTATATGGTGTACACGTGTTGTGTAAAAAGTGCCGAAAGGCCCTTGTACCACCACCACCACCCCATTGAGCTCTTGTATTTCATAAGTGACAAGTTTGGGGGAAATGGAGTATCTATTTGGCTACCTCAGCTTGAACTGTGTGGTGTTGTTGCATTTGGTGAAACTGTGTTCCTGGGAAGGCTTTCAAAGTGCTGATATGAGGACCCCATAAAATTGTTATTATTGTAATTGTTATCATTTATTAAATTTATATACCACCCAATAGCCAAAGCTCTCTGGGCAGTTTACAAAAGATCAAAATTTTAACAATTCTATATAAAACATAATATAAAAACCATGGGCAGAACAATCCTATGGCCCCTAGGCAGCGTTTAGGGGGCCATAGGATTGTTCGGATTCCCAGCTCCGAGGCTGGAAAATCTCTCCGACCCCAGAGCTGGGGATCCGCACTCGGATCCCCCTTCACCACTCACGGCCGGCTTGGAAAGAATTGTGCTAGTTGCTTCTCCAAGGTTGCAAAGCGACCTCGGAGAAGGGATCTAGTGGGCATTCCAGAAGGCAGGGAGGGGAGGAGACTGGCACCACCAAGATACGACATCTTGGCAGTGCCTCAGCCTCTTTCCCTCCCCTCCAAAGCATCACAGTTAGACAGCCAAAATCAGCTGCCTAGCTGTTTTGTATAGTGGGAGGAGCATGGAGGTGACCTTTGCCTCTGTGCTCCTCCCACTCTACAAAGGATGCTCGTAATCCTTTGAGTTCAGAGGGCTATGGGCATCCCTATAGGATTGCTCCCTTACATACAAAGACACACAACAATAGAAATCCCAGGACTGGTTAAAGCCTGATCATATGCTGTCAAATACCTGGGAGCATGATACCTGGGAGTAAAGGAAAGCCTTAACCAGGTGCTGAAAAGATGACAAATTACCATTCTACCATACATTTTATCACGCATCTGCACTTAATGTGGAGGGAAATCTCTCGTACCATGCCAGGGTGATACAGATGACCAAGCTACGCTTGGGTGAGAGAGCTTTCACTGTGTTAGTTCAATTGTCTGCATGCTCGCAGTCTATGAAGTGAAAGCCCTTATGTATTATTATTTAATTTAATTTTTTTTTATCCTGCTCTCCAGCCAAAAAGGCTCCTGAAGTAGTGTACATACAATCAAGCAAAAATAAGACAGCCCCTTCCCACAGGCTTACAATCTAAGAAAAATTACACAGAAAGAAAAAAAGATAGGGAGGGAAGAGGGAAAAAGCAAGTGTTTTTTCGGCAGGGCTGGTGGAATGGCCCTGCTTCCCATTCATCTCCCTCTGCTTCAGCCTGCTGGAAAGAGAGAGGAGCCCAATGGAGATGTTCTTTCAGCAGGGCTGGTGGAATGACCAGACATTATGACCCCCATGATGGGAGACATTAATTCCCTAGGAAGGCTGTTCTGTTCTCTTTGCACCATCCTCCCAAGAAAACAAATTTGGTGTCCTACCGTAATGGTTTTGCTTAGATTCCTTTCCCCTCTCTGTCTTACACAAGCTTCTCCCCCACCCCTTTTTGGTATCCCATGCCTCTTTTCAACACGGAGAGCTTTTCTACACGAGGCTGTTAATTGCTTTATCTACTTTTTGTTTCCTTGTAGAATTGAGATCCAAGCTCTACACACAGGGCTTTTCCTTTCCTGCTTTTCCACTACATAACCTCTAGGTGGCACTGTGCTATAGTGGAATAGGTCAAATACACAAGTAGGAAAATATCATTTCTTTCGCGTTGAGAAATAATATCCCATTTTCCCCTCTCTCTAAAAAACAACAACCAGGAAAGTGCTCTTAAAAAACAGAAGCAAAATTGGAGGATCACAACGTCATCTAAAAAACCCATAAACAACCATGAGTTTACAATAAATGCCTTGTGTAGAAAAGTTCCAAGAGCCTTGAAATGATGTCACTTCTACTTTATTGGTGTTTGTGCTGCTCCAGGATTGCTGTCCCCTGCCAGCTGATCACTGCTAATGACAGTGATAGGCAGCTTGCCCTGCCACACAATTACAGCCCTACATATCCCAAAGGCTGCCTCCTCATGTATGTCCTGCCACAGCCCTTCAGATCAGCTGGAGATGCTCTCCTTGAGGAACCTTCTGTGTGCCAAACCAGAACATCAAGGAGGCACTCTCAGCTGTAGCTCCCAGCTTATGGAACTCCCTCTCCTTGGAGGCTAGTTTGAGCTCCAATATGTCCGAAACAATGCAAGACCTTTTAATATAGATGTGATTCTTTGGCTGCCTGTGCGGCTTGTTTTGTTGCCTCTTTTTATTATTTTTTGAAAGTTGTATACTGATTTTATTGTGATATTTTATGGGTGTGCTGCCTGTATGGATTGACTTTTTTCCCTTTACACTGCTAAGTCATTGGATTGGTGGTATTAAAAATATATACGGTATATCTCTTTATATAGATTTTGTCTGTGTGTATGAAAGAGAGAGAAATAGGGGTGGTGGTGAATCCATTTCCTTCTCAATGCAGCATAAAGACTATGTACAGAGAAACAATGAGGCAGATTTTCAGTTTTGTTTACTGAACAGGAAAAAGGCAGGAGGCATTTAGCAGTACATTTAGAGCCACCTGGTTGGTAACTGGTGTTTCAGAGTCACTGCAAAATCCTCTCTGACATAGGTCTCCCCCCTGCCCCCCCTCACACAACTCCAAAAGCCAATTTACACATCACCCTTTAATAAAGGAATAAATGGAATCAAACACCCTGCCACCTGAATTAGCATTCTTCTAGCAGCTAGTGATAACCGGAGATTGTTCCCAGGCTAGCACTGCTGACCTGTACTGGCTATGCTCCCCGCATCGTCTGATAGTGACTGAGAGTCTAGTATAAAATTCATCATCATCATCACCACCATCATCAAAACAACAACCACAACTGTTGCTCTCTTGTGAGCAGACCAATGGATGAGATTCCAAAGGATGAGCCTCAGTCAGCAACAGAGGAGGCAGGCCCAAAACCTAGACTGAGGAGATGCCAACAGGTGAGCAGAGTCTGTTCCTTTATCCACTTGGGAAAGCAGCAGCCCCTCTCAGAGTGGAAAGGAGTACAGCTGATGTGAGGTTCATGTAAGGTAGTGGATCCTTTCCTTTCTCCTCCTTCCTTCCTTCAACCTCCGAACTTTTGTTCAGTTTAAAGTGTCCAACTGTATACTGGGAACGAGGTGTTAAAGGTGCGAGTGTGGTCCCATTAAAATGGGAAAGGAAAACTAAAAAGGGAGAGAAAGAAATGTAGCTCAGCTGCCATCACGGAGACCATTTAGTGGGTGAGTCTTTGGAGTCTGAAGCTGATAAAAGATGTGTTTAGTGGGTGAATTTTAAACCCACAAGGGACTGCAGTTGGACAGAATGTGACAGAGATCAAAAGCCCCTGCTGCTGCATGAGTGACTGCAAAGAGTAGGAAAAAATGCCATTAATTATTTTGCATGGTGCTTCTGTGTTGTTTTTTTGCTGTGATAAATCTAGAAAGTTTAGGACAGAAAATGTACTATAGATCTTAACCGCAGAGGCCTTTCCCTCGCGCTCCCCCGCTTTTTTTTTTTTTTTTTAGTAATCTATTGTCTCTCTTTCTTGCATTGTAGACTCTTTTAATCACTCCCTTGTCTGCAAGCCAGGATAGAATGTGACTTTTCTGACTGTCCCATTTGCATTAGTTTCATTTATATCAATGTAGCTCCATAAGCAATAAACCTACCGTAATAGATTCATAGATCATAGAGTTGGAAGGGGCCTACCAGGCCATCGAGTCCAACCCCCTGCTCAATGCAGGAAACTAGAGGAGGGGTCTCCCATCCAAGTAATAACCAGGCCTGACCCTGCTTAGCTTTCCACACTCAGACAAGCTGAGCCAGCGTGAGCCACAGGCCTGTATAGGAATGTCTACAAGAGCTTTGACTACATTTAGTTAGTGAAGACAAATTTCAATATTATTTTGAGGTTCAGTTGGGTTAATCTGCACAAACAGTATGACTGGCTTCTGTTTCATGTGGTGGTGGCTTGCAGAACTTCCAGCATGTTTGCG
This sequence comes from Shinisaurus crocodilurus, assembly GCA_021292165.1. Taxonomy (NCBI): domain Eukaryota; kingdom Metazoa; phylum Chordata; class Lepidosauria; order Squamata; family Shinisauridae; genus Shinisaurus; species Shinisaurus crocodilurus. Next base: position 55,110,973 of record CM037881.1, on the reverse strand, counting down.
CTCAGTCATTTGCACTTTGTGGTGTTCCCACATCAGAAGTGCATCTGAAGTTCGTATCAGCGGCTGGACTGGTCTGTGTCAGATTTGTTAGAATCTGCATTACCATCCTCCTAGGCAGCAGGGATTCCAGGGCATAAACTGGGAACATTGTGGGCTGAGGTCTTCAGTCTCAGATCCGAGTATGCAAAATAACCCTCTGTGATTGATAGGCTAGACCTGGTAGAAATATGAGGGAACTGGCATTCTGCACCTGCCTAGTCAAACAGAGCTGTACCTTCTGCCAGCTGCACTTCAAACTCAACCCTCTTGTTCCAGTCCAGTATAGAGATGTGTTATCCCTTCTGGCAATCCCCAAAATCCATTGGGCTTTTCAAGCATTCCCATCAAGTGCTTGAAAAACCTCAATGGTTTGTTTCTGTCTTTTTTAGCATTCAGTGGTGTACTGGAGCCAGGGCTCACAGGGACACCGCGCTGGCACTTTTTTACTGGCAGGGTGTCAAGGTTCCGCTACTGCAGGGACCCCTTGATCTCCCTTTGGGAGATCTCTGCCTCTTCCCAAAGCCTCTCCCTCTCTAGGTTATCAAGTCCTTTGCCTGCTTCCAGTAACGTGGGTGTAGGCTGTAGACGTGGTGAATAAGTCACTCCAAACTCCAGGGTAAACAACAACACTTTACTATTAATATTAGGGTTTTTACTTAATAGAGTGGTTATACTCCAAAAGCAAGTATGATAAAATAAAACAAACAAACAATCCAATGTTCTCTAGTATAACTTCAGACTACCTAGTTCCTATGCAGCCAGTTTCTCTTTCTCTCCTTCTCTCTGCTGTTTCTGTGCTTCTGCTTCTAGCTCTCTCCCAGCACACACTAACTGCTAGCTGACCACACCCCACATATATAGCCTTCCCAGGAATGGGAGGTTATAATCATGTGACCTTGAATAGGATATCTAATTCTGAACTTCTATTGGGTAACTTAAACTCTCAAACTCCCCCTCCCATCCAAGTGTTTGGGCCTTCAGGCTTCACTACTCGAGGGAAGTGTTTGGGCCTTCAGGCTTCAACAAACTGAAGCCTGTGTAGGCCTCAATAAACCCAATCCTGTGTAGGCCTCAATCCCTCACACAGGGACACTGACATCATCTGCCACCCCACCCACCACACTTCTCTGCTCCTTCTGAGCTTAGCTGCAATCATCACAGTAGTGGGGGGGGGGATGAATGTTCCCAACAACAATATATTGTTCCCTGTAGTAATGGAAAGTATTTGGGGATGGCTTGGTCTTGAATGAACTGCCAAGAGAGCTTCGGCTATAGAAATGAAATGAAAATAATAGAAATGAAAATAAATAAATAAATAAATAACAACAACAACAATAATAATACAATTAAGACCCATTAGCTTTGCAAAAGACCTGTTCCTGGTGGAGAGGAAAGGTGCTAGAACTGATTTGTTGATATGGATCAACACAGTTGCCTGCAGTTTTGGATTCTCCTTGGAGGCGTGGCTATGAAGACTGCCATGATGACCGCCTGCACTTCAACATTTACCACTACACCACTGGTAGAAACACCGAAACTGCCTGAATGAACAGCTTGTCAGTACTCCCCTGACTTCTCCAAGCAAAGAAGGTGGCTTACTTTCAGAAAGTGGGGGGTAGGGGACACAGCAGAGAGCTGATTTCTATACCGGAGAGGCCTTGCAAAGCATCTTCTTACCTGTGATGCATGGAGTGTCATTTCTTGCTGGGGAATCACAGAATGTGTAGATTTCTAGCTACAAGCCCCCTGATCCCCAGCAGAAAATGATGCTCCACACATCACTTTTAGGTAAAAAGAGACCTTGCAGGGCTGGTGCTGTATAGAATTAAGCCTTCTGCCACTGTTACTCCTTCCCCATTTCCCAAAGTACCATATGTTTTTTGGGGAAGTGGAGGGCTGGCATAAAGGGCAGGGTGGTGAGCCAGGGTGCAAATGCAATTTGAGTCAGGCCCAGCTCAAAAGGGGCTGACCCCAACTCAAAATGAAGCCAGACCTCAAGCAGGGAACATTTGCATCCCTCCCTGAAATCTTGCATTGTCCCTAGTTCAGTAACACACAGGTGAGATTTTGAGTTAGAAATCTCCCATAACCAGGTCTGGATTTGGGTATGGTCACATGCAGACCTGGCCTGGCCAGATCCTCTACACCCTTACACAAAAAAATCTGAGAACTGTAGGTGCATTTTTGATATCTTCTGCCCATACTTACATACTACTTGTATATTTTCTATGTTATGCTCTCATTTGTTAAAGTGACTACAAGGTGGCTTTGACATGAAATCTATGTTCCTCCTTCTGGTGAGTTCTGAGACTTATCAACTCCTGGAGATCCATCAAAAGCTGAAGTTCGGTTTATGATTGTCATGGACACAGCTGCCCAAAGTAAAGTAACTATATTCCTTTTGTTATAGAGCTTTTCTACATGAGGCATTTATTGTGCGCTTGTGATTCCTTACTCATGGTTGTTTAAGGGCTCTTTAGATGACATTGTGATCCTCCAGTTTCGCTTCTTTTCAGTTTCCTTTTTTCAGAGCACTTTCCCGTGTTTGTTTGTTTTTAAGAAAGGGGAAAACGGGGTTTTATATTAAAATGGGGGAAATGGCATTGTTTCTCCTTATGTATTTGAGTGATTCTGCTATAGCACAGCCCCACCTACAGGTTATTTAGTTGAAAAGCAGGAAGAGTTCTTTATGGAGAGCTTGGATCTCAGTGGTGTGACGAAACCGAAAGTAGATACAGTGCTTAACAGCATCGTGTGGAAAAGCCCATATTCCTTGTACTCTGAAAGTAACTATATTCCTTCTACTCTGACACAGGCTGGACATGACTTAAAAATGGACCTGAAGTGGATTACACTCATTTGGTCTAACACTGGCATGTTAAAATCCAAATCCAAAGGAGTAGCTGGTACCAATTTACTATATATTTAAAACCAGGCACCACAGAAGTCAGAAGTTTGGCAAAGGCAGTGTTAGAAGCAGCCCAACTAGGCATGGGCCCTGGATCTTTTGTGCAGTGCCCCAAATCTTTAGAGCTGCCCCAATTGCCATCATCTGCCTTAATGTAAGCCTGCTTCTTCGCTCCGAAATCACATAGTGTTGCAGTTACTAGGAGATCTTTGGAATTACTCCCTTAGCAGAATAATAGGGAGTGTAGCATGAAGGCACCAGCCTTTTAAACTAGAGGGGAAACTGCCACCTTTCCTTCCACAGTCCACTCATTATCTTCATTAAGCCCAGAATACAAAATTGCCTAAAAGCACCATTGTCACCCGGCTTTCTCAGAGTATGCCAGACTCTGCAGAGACCTGGCCAGCCAATTGTACTGGGCAATTGCACTTGTGCCCTGGGCCATGGTAGGTAGCAAGGCCCTGATGAGAGGAAGAGCAGGCGCACTGTCTGCTCACATATCAAATGGGGTGCCTGAGGCCTTCCTCACCTGTTGCTTTCTCCAAGGTAGCCAGGCCCCACACCTTCAAGGAAAATAGAAGTGGGTTTGCTTGCAAAAAGGGTTTGAATGAGCAGCAATGTCTGAATTTGGGGCAAGGTAATGTATGAGTATACAGCTTGCCCTGGCTTGCTTGAGTGTGCCTGGAGCTCCTTGGCTCTGCAATCATCTTTCTAGAGTGCACCTGCTTTTTGCATGACCCATGTGGCCAGATTCTGGTGAGTGCATAGTGCTCCTTGGCACCAGGGAGTTTGACTAGGCTAGAGAAAGGTGAATAGATGTTTTGGGGGGGAGAGGAATGGGGCTTCTTGCTCTTTTGTGTTCAAAAGCAATGCCTTGTGGCACCTTAAAGACTCACAAATTTAATGTGGCATAATACATTTTCATAGACAGGAGTACAGAAAGTTATTTTGAAAGATGTTCCTTTTCATGTAACTGGAGAAAAAAGGCACTTGCTGAAATAAAGATATAGGGGACCTGGTGATCTCTGTTGGATCTGATCCCCCTGGATTAGCTGGCTTTTTTGGGACATTGCACAGTTCTATCCTGAAAACAAGTAAGAGCTTAATTAGCTTGTCTTCTATAAAATTTAAATTATAGTAATTACTTCTAATTATGCACATCTATTTGCATAGGCAAATCAGCATATGCAAATTTGTGCAATTTTTTGTCCTATGGGCCTGAGCCCCGGATCTTTTTGGTACCTAGCACCACCCCTGAAGTTGGGGCTGGCGTGTGGGTTCCAAGTTGGGAGTCTTGGGACTTCATCATTTCTGCAAGACTCAGCTCAAGCTGTAGTATGGGGTAGAAAAGAGCTATCTGAACATCCTTTCTGTAGTGTCCTCTAGAATACTATATCCTCAGGAGCCCAGCAACATATCAGTAAATGAAGATTACTCTAGCTCTATTTTGCTTTCAGAAGATTGTCAGATTCCTAACCCTTGCATGAAACTGTGATACCTTTGGAGTAAAGTATGCACTTCAAACGTTTTACCGCCTTGAAGTTGACACTCTTTAGTTTGTTCAGCTTCCAAAAAAGCCCCAGAGGACAAGAGAAGCAATAAAATATAAATGCATACCTCACAGCAAATTGCCCTGCGTGGGGGGCTTGAAAAGCTTAAACCCTTTTAACATTGTGCGTTCTGTGTGTGTGTGTGTGTGTGTGTGTGCGCGTGTGTGTGCATGCGTGCGCACGCACTGTTTGTTAGTTGAAGTGGCTCTTTTTTCTCCCCCTCTTTCAGAACTGGTCCCACATGAAAAGAGGAATTTAATCACACAGGTCCTAGAATGTTATTGTTTTATAACAAATTGATACCAGGAACTAAAGCTGAGGAGGGTGTTGGGATTTATTATTATTTTTTGTATGTGTAAAAATAATGTGATTCAAAGTACACTTGAAAGCTGTTGGGAAATATGAATGCGCCTTTGAAGTAAAAAAGAATTCCATTTGTTAAACAGAAAATGAAGCTGTGCACTTCAACACACAGTTTTATATTGCAAATAAAATGGCAGCCCCTGCTTTCTTGTTTCCTTCTTCTTTAGGCTTCCCCAGCCCCCCCCCCCCACACCTTCTATCTTAAAAGCCCAGCAGTTGTTTTTTCCCCAATGCTAAGAAGCCAGCTGGGAATAAAGGAAGCAAAGCAGCTTAGAGAAATCCTAGATGGACTTTAAGCTCTTGTTGATATGGTTACTAAATGGCTCAGGTAGGAGCAGGGATGGCAGAAGGGTCAGAACTGTGTCACTGTCGACAATATGGCACAGAATGCCAGGTGTGGGGGAGAGCGGGTGTGTCAGCTTGGAAAATGTGAATTCATTCCCCCTGACATGTGTAATAATAACCCTGGACCACCTCACATATGTTTATTCCTCAGTTCCCGTTATCCACAGACCATGCACAGTGATAACAATTCCCTCCCCAATGGGGGAATAAAACTCACATAAGGGCCAGCTGTTCACACAATCACTGGGCATGGGTGTGGCCATGGTTTGTTTGTTTTTTGGTCAGGATTTCTGTTTGCTCATGGTGAAGAGACTCTATGAATCTATTTGGGGCAGGGGGGCAGTGAAAGGGGAAGTTCACAGGCTTGTTTTATATTGTAAGCCACCTCAGGAAGTGGTTACTCTTGAAAGGCAGCTAAGAAATCTATAATTAAATAACTTGTCTGTTTGCCTATGATGAGGAACAATAATCTCCAGGTGACCAGTCAGAGAAAATGTATTGTAAATTGGATGAAAAACTATTCTTTTGGGGTTTTTTCCTCCATGGATCTCAGTTTGCCACAATAATCAACAGATTGGCTGGTAAAACTGGTCTGGACTAGTAACTTTTGTAGGTATATTCACAAGATTGGGAAAATCCACTCACTGCAAAAATTTGAGGTGGCACATCTGTGGGTATCCCACTACCTTCAATTTTCACTTTACTGTCATTGCTCTTTAAAATTATGCCCCAAACAAGAACAAACCATTTGTAATCCCGCCAGAGGATATTTGTTATTTGTTAAAACACAAATAAATAAATATAGAAATGATTCAAAACAATAGTGAACAACAGTAGCTTGTATATTTGTTCAGTTTCTTTGATGTCCATCTTTTCTTCAGAGTGTCTTCCTTTATCCACAGCTGTTCACATACGCAGGAATGGTTGGCTTTAAATTCCTTCTTAAAGCCATCAAGGAGTGTCAGCTGGTTCCTAACTATTGTATTTAACTAAATATGGTTTGTGCAGTCAAGCCAACCAGAGAAAATAACAGAGGGTACCCAGCCCATTGCTGCATAGCCCAAACCACAGACCAGGGAGTCATTGGCTCTCTTTCTCATTCTCAGGCTCTAAAATGCATGCTAAAAATAGAAGGTTTTCTGGTGATGTTCCTGCTTCATCTCAGCAATTGCAGTGACCAGAAGGATGCAACTTGTTTGCATTTGAAAGGGGAAAGAAAATCTGTGTAACATTTAATGGGAGGAAATGTAGGTTTGGGGCAGTGACCAATGGATTATGGGCACAGGCTAATAATGGCAGAGGTGAATAACAGGAAGGAATGAGGGAAATTGTGAGATTGCTTCCAGCCAGGCAATGAGAGCAGAGAGGACTTAGCAAACATTTTAAAACTTCCGTGCATTTAAATACATTTGTGTATTCAAAGTTGTTGTGCCCTCCCCTCCTCTTTGGGAAAAGTAGCAGTCCTAAACCCAACCACCAGCCCAACTGCCTTCCTGGCCTGATTTCTGGTCTGGCTTTCTTCCTTGTCTTTTGTCAAAGTCCCCTCCTTATTTTATAAAGGGATGTGCTTGTTCACAGGATCATAGAGTTGGAAGAGGCCTACAAGGCCATCAAGTCCAACCCCCTGCTCAATGCAGGAAACTAGAGGAGGGGTCTCCCATCCAAGTAATAACCAGGCCTGACCCTGCTTAGCTTTCCATGCTCAGACAAGCTGAGCCAGTGTGAGCGGTGAGCCACAGGCCTTACTGCTACAAAAGTTGCCAGTGTGGCCTGACTGGGATTTTGGGACTCCACATTTTCTTCAATGCTAGTGAACACAGCTTTTGCGTACACATGGACTAATTAATATATGCAACTAGGAAATTATCTTCATATTTTCCCCCCAGTGAGAAATGGCATAGCTTTCATGGCAGGCTGGGGACAAAGTTATTGGTTGTGTCTGCTCCCTCTGCTGGCAAGAAATTAAATGTATGGCAAGCAGAATGGTGCTCTTTCGGTAGCCTCAGCTCCAGAAACTGCGGCGGGACTATAGAATATGTCAGCACGGCCTAGCTCTCAACTGTTGCATTCAAAAATTAGGGGCAAAACCCAGCAAGAAATAGATATTTTTTTAAGGTATGCAGGAGCAGAGGAGATAGCTTGTCTCAAGTGAGGGACATCCCTAAGTCAATCAGAGATACGCAGCAGGGTTCCCTATGTTTGATTGGCTAACCCAGCCTGTTTTATTACCCAGTGTTTTGGAAGTTTCTCCAGCTGTTCATATACACCTACAACATTCAATGTGCTAGTCTGATATTTCCTTTATGGGAGCCATTGCATAATTTAAGATGGAATTCCCTTTCCCACCCCCAACACACATCCAAGCACACACAGCAATGCTGTCTTAAACATGTATGTCATGGAAGACTTAAAGGACGCACTAGTCAGGAGGCTAGACAGGAACTTTGTGGTCTTTCTCCAAGAAGCACAGAACAGCAACAGGAAACTTCTGACTCCACCTAGATACAACTAAGTCCAGTGCTGCCTAGTGACTAAACTATATAAATGACACTACCCACAGCACACAACATGTCTAATCCTTCTAAAACTGGAGAAGCCCCCCCCCCCCAAATTCCCTCATTCCTCTCTTCTGCTGTCTCTTTCTTGTTTCATTATTGTTTCCTCCTGTTTATCAACTTCTATGGAGTCTTCTTTGTATGTTGACCTTGTTAGATTAACACGTAATGATTGGGGCTGAAATTGTACAAGGCTTGATGACTGTAAATGTGAATGTACATGGTAACAGCCTAACCCAATTGTAACGGAGGAGGTTACAGCAGCTTTACTTTTATGGGTGTAACAACAGCTCAGTTCAGTGATTATTGGGGAGAGAGACTGCTTCATTTAATGAAAGCAGCAGTGCAACATGATGGGCGGAATATTGTTGGTGCATTGTTCCAAATGAATCATGCATACTGTATAGATCTGATATAGAATGATTCTGTATTTTGAAACAAAGTCTGTATTTTCTTTTTAAAACAAAATCTGAATTACCTTGTGTTAAACATTTTGCCATGGAAACCAAACATCACTCTTCTGTTCTGGCAGCATTGGCTGGGCAAAAAGCACTCTGCTGCTTACGCTCTTTGTTTGTCATTAAGCAATTAGGGGAAAACACTCTTGTGTGCTTTCCCAACTTGGTTGATCACTGCACAATTTGGCTTCAATTGACTTTTTATTACCTAGAACACCACCAAAACCTAATATCTGGCTTTGATATGATAAAGACTGCCAAGTTTCCCTTTACTTCTGCTCTCTGCCTAAGCAGGAATGTGTGTATTTCACTCAAGGCTGTAGACCAGTGTTCTCCAGGGTCCCCAGATGTTTTTGGCCTACAACTCCCAGCATGCCCCAGCCAGGCCAAAAACATCTGGGGACCCAAGGTTGGAGAACACTGCTGTAGACAGATCTCAGTAACTGCTGGATTTGGTTTGGTTTTTTAAATGGGGGCCAACCATTGCTTCGGTGTCCCTGAACCCAGGAGTACCGCATTTTTCTGTGTATAAGACGCCCCCATGTATAAGACGCCCCCCACTAGGCAGTTTCGCAACCGCACGGTTTTCTCCTCGGCTTAGTTCCGTGTATAAGACGACCCTCAATTTTTAGTCTAACAATTTTAGGAAAAAGTATAGTCTTATACATGGAAAAATACTGTAACCTGATACCTGCAGCACCTAATACTCCTCACTCCACTCCGGGAGTACTTCTGTCCATGTGTTTTTAAGTGTTAATAGAAGTGGCAGTGGGTTCCCAATTTGGATTGGGACTAGGATGTGATGATGGGGGTAACCCTTTGCCCCGTACTGTTTTTCCAATTAAAGTACGGTAACCCTTCCCTGAAAGCTGTTATTTGTCCCTCAGGGCAAAACACACAGGTATCCTATATATTTTGCCCCTTTAAGCAAATAGTAGCTTTGGGGGTGAGGTAATTTTAAGCAAAAGGGGGGGGGAATGCAGAGATGAAGGGTTAAACACTCCACCCCCAGTGCTATGGTACCTATCCAAATTACACACACACACCAGTGTCTACTGTTAACATTTTTAGAATCAGCAGAAGATCCTATTCACAGATCTCCTGAGTGATGTTCATAGGATTATGATCCTATGATCAACTCTATGGAGTTGGAAGGGGCCTACAAGGCCATCGAGTCCAACCCCCTGCTCAATGCAGGAAACTAGAGGAGGGGTCTCCCATCCAAGTAATAACCAGGCCTGACCCTGCTTAGTTTTCCACTCTCAGACAAGCTGAGCCAGCATGAGCCACAGGCCTGTATATGTCTAGCTGTCCTCCTAGACTGTGTCTACATTATGAGATTTGTCTGTTGCATGTTACGCTGTATTCACCACTTTTTACCTTGAAAATCTTTTACTATGCATATGGTCCTTGAGGTTCAATGGCAGCAAGTACACTTAAAGGCATATGACCCAAATATATTCCAGTAAAAATTGTGCTGAGCAATGTATAGGGGTTCCTTCCTGCTGGGGGAGCCGTACCCGCAAGGTTAATTTATAATGTCTGGTGGTGTTGGTGTTGTTTTGTTCACTGAGAGTAATCATCATCATCATCAGGCGATCACTCGTGACCGAGTAAGATTGTCTTCCGGGATAAAAGGAGGAGATTCTAAAGAAGATTGTGTAGACTCTAGCGATGGGTCCGTAAGTGACTGTGGAGGCCAATTCTAGATCCACACAGCTTCCCACAGTGAGGACACAGGTTACCAGATAGAAGATGGTCCTGTAAAGGATTCATTTGACGTGCTTTTCGCTTAGCACGTTTCTCCCTTTCACCTTGCACTCGGGCTTCTTCAAAGTCCATGGAACCTTTGTGAAAGGCCAACCTCCATTTAGATCGTTCATGGGCCAGAGCTTCCCAGTTTTCGATGTTTATATTGCATTTTTTTAGATTAGCCTTATGAACATCTTTAAACCTCTTATATTGACCACCGATATTCCGCTTTCCATCCTTGAGTTGGGAGTAAAGTAACTGCTTTGGGAGACGGCAGTCAGGCATTCGAACAACATGACCGGTCCACTGAAGTTGGCGTTGAAGGATCATTTTTTCAATGCTAGTAGTCTTTGCTTCTTCCAGTACACTGACATTTGTTCGTCTATCTTCCCAAGTAATTCGCAGGATTTTCCGGAGGCAACGTTGATGAAACCTTTCAAGGAGGTGGAAGTGACGTTTATAGATAGTCCATGTTTCGCAGGCATACAATAAAGTTGGTAATACAATGGCGTCATAAACCAGTGTTTTGGTCTTCTTACAAATATCCCGATCCTCGAACACTCTATGTTTCATTCGAGAAAATGCGGCACTTGCAGAGCTCAGACGATGCTGGATTTCACTGTCGATGTTAGCTGTAACAGAAAGATAGCTGCCAAGATAGAGAAAATGATCGACATTTTCCAGTATTGTCCCGCCAAGCTGGATAGATGGCATCACCAAAGGATTGGCTTGCACTTGCTGATGAAGCACTTTGGTTTTTTTGATGTTAAGTGAGAGACCAAGTTTTTCGTATGCTTCTGCAAAAGCATTTAGGATAGTTTGGAGATCATCCTCTGAATGTGCGGAGACCACATTATCATCAGCATACTGAAGTTCCACAACGGAGGTTGTAATTACCTTACTTTTTGCTTTCAGCCTGCTGAGATTAAAAAGCTTTCCATCTGTTCGATATATAATTCCCACACCGGTGGGAAGTTTCCCCTCGACAAGATGTAAAACCATGGTGATGAAAATGGCAAATAATGTTGGGGCGATAACACATCCCTGTTTAACACCTGATCCCACTTTAAATGGAGCACCATGAGAGCCGTTGTTGTCCAAAACCGTTGCCGTCATGTTGTCATGGAGAAGTCGCAAGATATTCACAAATTTATTGGGGCATCCAATTTTCATAAGGATAGTCCAGAGAGCTGTACGGTCTACAGTATCAAAGGCCTTAGCCAAATCGATAAATGCCATATAAAGGGGTTGATTTTGCTCCCGGCATTTTTCTTGGAGCTGACGTGCAGTAAAAATCATGTCTACTGTCCCTCTAGAGGGGCGGAAACCATATTGAGTTTCAGGGAGGATCTCTTCTGAAATAGATAGAAGACGGTTTGCGAGAATCCTAGCAAATATTTTACCTGCGGTTGCTAAGAGAGAAATGCCCCGATAGTTTCCACAGTCTGTTCTATCACCCTTCTTAAAGAGGGTGATAATTATGGCATCCCTGAAGTCTTCTGGGATCTCTTCTCTTATCCAGATTTTTTCGATGAGTTTATGAAGATGTTGTACAAGTTCGGGCCCCCCTTCTTTAAAGATTTCAGCAGGAATCCCATCTGGTCCACTAGCTTTGTTGTTCTTCATTTGATTAATGGCTTTTTTTACTTCATCCAAAGTGGGGAGTATTGCAAGTTCCTCTTTAATTTGTTTTTGCGGGATTTGCGAAAAAATCTCATTATCCACCTTAGACTTACGATTTAAAAGGTCATAATAATGCTCTTTCCAACGCAGTGCAATAGACTCTTTGTCTTTTAAGAGTTTGGTGCCATCTTTTGATTGTAAAGGGTTTGTACCATAGGTTTTTGGTCCATAAATGGCCCTTGTGGCCTTAAAAAAGCCCCGTGCATCATGAGATTCTGCAAGTTGTTGAATTTCTTCAGCTTTCTTTTTCCACCAAGCGTTCTTAAGTTCTCTTGTTCTTCTTTGGACCTCAGCCTTTGCGCTAGCGTAGGTTTTTTTCTTGGCAGCGCAGTTAATATCATTTTGCCATATTTGGAAGGCTTTCCTTTTTTGGTCAATTATATATTTAATCTCATTGTCATTTTCATCAAACCAATCCTGATGTTTCTTAGTTTCATATCCAATAGTTTGTTCACAAGCTGCAGTAATGGAGGTTTTCAGCTTAGACCAATGGTCCTCAATGTTGTCAGGAGGTTCCGTAGGTAGATGTTCCTTAAGAAGTGATTGAAGATGAGTTTGCTTAATAGGATCTTGAAGGACTTGGATGTTCATTTTACGCCTTGGTTTCCTTCCTTGAAGCCTACGTTGGGGAGCAATGTTGATAACCATAGTGGACCGGATTAGTCGGTGGTCTGTCCAGCAGTCGTCGGCACTCACCATGGCCCTAGTAAGAAGTACATCGCGGCGATCTCTAGCACGGACAATTACATAATCCAGAAGATGCCAGTGCTTTGACCGTGGGTGCTGCCATGATGTTTTAAACTTATTCTTTTGTCGAAAGAGCGTGTTTGTGATAGTGAGATTATGCTCTGCACATATAGACAAAAGTAAGAGTCCGTTCGGGTTGCTATTACCAACTCCGTCTTTTCCAATAGTTTCTGGCCATAAATCAAAGTCACGCCCGACTCTTGCATTAAAATCGCCTAGGAGGATAATTTTATCCTCCTTAGGTATCTCTGACAGGAGAGTGTCCAACTGGCTGTAAAAACTTTCCTTGATGTCATCATCAGCATCTAATGTTGGTGCATAAGCGCTCAAAATAGTTACCTGTTGGTTATTGGCGAGCTTTAATCGAAGAGTTATCAGGCGTTCGTTAATGCCAGTAGGAACTTCTGACAAAGAGTTCACTAGTTCATTTTTGATGGCAAAGCCTACACCATGTATTCGTCGGTCCTGCTCAGGTAGTCCTTTCCAGAAGAAGGTATAACCTCCTTTTTCTTCTTTCAGCTGTCCCTCTCCTGCCCTTCGAGTTTCTTGAAGTGCTGCTATGTCAATTTTAAACCGTCTCAGCTCCCTTGCAATAATAGCAGTCCTACGCTCAGGGCGTTCACTATCTATGTTATCCAGCAATGTCCGTATATTCCATGTTCCAAAATTCAAATGTCTTTTTCGACCGCTAAAATGGTGACCCCACTGGACGCGGTAATCCAGTCAGGGGAGAAAGAGGTAGACTATGTTTAGGGCACCTTTTCTAGCCCCCTCCCCATACGGGGTGAGCAGAGTGGATCCTAAATAGGGCTGCTCAGTCATGGATACAGCTGCCGAGCTGCTCGACTACCTCGTTCCTTGAACAGGGCGACTGAGTCTGCATCCACCGCCCATGTGCTGGTCCATGACTAGGGGCTTCCAGATTCACAGTCCTGCCCCCGTTGCCATTCGCCAGTCGCCATGGGACTTTTTTTTTTGTTTGTTTGGTTGGTTGGGTTGGGTTGGGTTGGGTGGGTTGGGTTGGAAGACGCCTGTGCGTGAAACTGTTTTATGTGGGGAGATCGGTGCACAACGAATCACCACACAAACTTGACAGAGTACGGCAGAGATCCAATGGCACGGTTACCCTGACGATTGGAAAACCATTCTCTGCTGCAGCCTTCATCCGCCTTCACAGCCGTTGTAATTTAGGTTTAATTATCTTCCGCCTGTTCTGCCGTTGAGGACTTTATGTTTTGGATCGTTCTTTGTCTGGTTCCTCTCCCCGGACCTTACCGCCATGGGTGACCCTACTGGGAGTACATAGCTCCCGACGGCATTGCTCACAGGATTCATCGGAACACGCAAGCCCACTCACCACTTCAAGGTGACGATCCGGCGAGGGGTGAGAGTAATACACACCTTTAAGATAGGATGACCCAGATATTCACAATCATAATATGGGATTTTTCTAAATTTCTGACTTCCAGAAAATAAGCAGGGTGAGGTTTCCCTATAGCTTTTCATTCATACCCCTCTGAAACATGCAACATTCACTGTGTGACAGAGAAGATACAAGATAATGGGTCCAGTTGTCTGGCCCAATGTGGATGCTCTTGTGCTCTTTATACATAGGGAAGAGTGCACCTCTGGGTTTGACCCCCTTTCCCTTTTCCTTGCAGATGATGTCTCCCCATATTTCAAGACAGAGCCGGTGCGCACCCAGGTCCATCTGGAGGGGAACCGCTTGGTCCTCACTTGCATGGCAGAAGGCAGCTGGCCCCTGGAGTTCAAATGGTTGCATGACAACAGGGAGCTGACCAAGTTCTCATTGGAATATAGGTACGTCATGACGGTCCTTCTTTCACTCTCTGGGGTTTCTGAATGTTCCTGCCTTCCGCCTGAAGCCCTTGTCCCTGCAGGCTGCTGCCTGTCATTATCCCCATGGTAGCAAAAACCCTTGGGGCATGTGTCATCTGCTACTCTCAGCTTGCACACAGGGACCACGCTTGGTCTTTAATCAATTTATTTTCTTGTGTAGCAGCTAAAAAGGTGGAATGGGGGATGTTCAATTGTTGTTTGACACATGCAAAGGTCATGCACAGAATAGTACAAGCATGAAATTTGCCAGAGTCTGGAAAGGCCAGAAAGGTGGGGAATGGTAGCAGAGTCCAGAGCAAACAGTGATGCCATGATGGACTTTGTCAGTTAATCTAACCAGAGTGTGATGGACCTGTCGCTCATGATTTTGAAAGCCAAAATGGAAGGAATTCTTTAGAGTACCGGTAAACTATATTTGGGCCTCATTTAGCTAGATGAATCCAGCCTCTCTGACAAAGATGTATAGAGTTTCCCATTGTGTGCACCAGTGGCTAATCAAACACCCATCTCCCCGCATGGCTGGCCATTCTCAAATATGTTGAAGCAACCTCCCTGGAAGAAGTAAACAACTCTAGCTCTTGTGAAATCACATTTATTAGGCCTGGGTATTCCTGCTGACTCAAGTTGGTTCCTTATCTCTAGTTTCTGGTCCCTTATGGATTTGCAAACAAGCGCCCTAAACAAACCCTACCTCTGTCTAAGATGGAGAATTGCTGCTTAGATTATGTGCAGGCCCTGAACCTTTTAAGTGGTCCACAAGCAGATACTTTAGCTAAGCTCCATTTGTCTGTAGCTTCTGGACTTTAGTTGTTCAAACATGTGTGGGCTTTAATGTTAAGGCTTCTGCTGTTAATGGATGAAGTGAATACAGTAATACCTTGGATTGCAAGTAACTTGGTTTGAGAGCGTTTTGCAAGACAAGCAAATTTTTAAATATTTATTTAATGTTTTTTGACTTGATATACAAACGACGTCTTGCAATACAAGTACTGTAGTACGGCTTAAATTTAAAATCTCTGTACAAATTTTTTGGGGGGGATTTCGTTTTGATATAAGAGTGTTTTGGATTACAAGCACGTTTCCGGAACGAATTATGCTCTCAATCCAGGGCATGACTCTATTAATGAATACTTCACTGTCAGGTGACTGCTGTCTTTTGTTATTTTCAAAGAGGGAACCTCCATTCCTTCCCTTGTCCAAGTATGCCAGTGTGCAGTCAGAGATCTTTTGTACAAGGCACAAAGATGCATCTTACTAAACTGGTCTGCAGTGGGATGGTTGCTTTGTGAAGTACCCAGGATGAACCCGACAGATGATCGGGGACACCGGGTGGAGGAGCGAGTCTCCTGTCTCTAGCAACTGCAATCGCAAGGTGACTAAGGCTCTCTGCGGCTGTTAGACAACTTCCAGCCTCGGGTGGGACAACATGCATGGGGCTGGAAGTTGACCCCATTGCGCTTCAGGGCATGAGCTCTGTTTGTGCTACAGGGGCAAAGAAGATTTTTTTTTTAATTCTTCTTTTGTCCCCGTAGCGCAAACAGCTCGTGCCCTGAAGCACAACAGGGAGGACAGGGAGAGCTGATTGGGCACCCCCACCTCCTGCTCTGGAGACCTCTGGAGCAGGAGCTGGGGGGTACCTGATCCACTCTGCGCTGCTGCCTCTTTCTCAGGGCAGTGTCTTGCAGTGGATCGCTGCCTCCCACCTCCTGCCTGGGAGTAGATGTCCGCTCCTCCCTGCCAAGGCGGAGCATGCTGCCTTGGAAGGGAGGAGCAGATCCGTGGCTCCTGAGTAGACCTCAGCAGCTGTGGGCAGAGATGTCTGTGGTGTGGGACGGGGAGAGCCGCGATTAGCTCAGCCGCCTCACGGCTCCCCCACCCCGCACCACCAGCTGTTTTGGCCAGCGGCGGCAGCAGCGCAGGGCACGGGGAAAGCTTCTGACAGCTGCCCCCATGTGCCGCTTGGGCACTTTGGAGGTAGGTGTCAGTGGCACGCGGCAGCCGCTTAGCAAGGAATTTTTGCCACTCTTGCCAAGCGGCTCACTGGCTGTTGGGGCTCACCCACGGCAGGTTGTGTTGTCTGGGTTTGGACGACACAACAACCCACCGTGGGTGAGAACAACCCTAGAATGGCCCATGGGCACTGCAGGGTGGCTTGTTGAAAAAACGAGCCACCCTTGGTGAAGCGGTCCTCGTTCAGATGACACGACAACCCACCTACGATGATAAACAAGGGTGGGTTGTCGTGTCGTCAAAACCAGGTTGAGATGAAGCTTCAGATGGGGAGGGCTCAAAATGCAAATCCCTGCTGTTTGAGAATTCCGCCCCCGTCTTGACCCAGTCCCAGTCCACTTCAAGCTGGGTCTCATTTGAAATGGGATTCTCATCGCTACCCAGTTCTCCCTGCCAGTCCTGGTCCCTTGTTCCCCAAGCATAAAAAACCTTGCTAGGAGGTGGGGGTAGCAGATGCTGGGGAGGGTACACAGGAGAGACTGGGGCTGGGGGCTGGCAAGGAAGAGTGGAGCCACCCCTCTCCTCTTTGAGCTTCTTGAAAGTTGCTATTGAACGCTCCAAACGCTTAAATGGTTTTCAGCGTCACGTAGGCTTGTACATCACTGCAAGCTACTAAGTGCCTATCAATGTAAATGGTTTTGTTTGGCCATTCATAGGTTTCATAGCTTCATATCCCTCAATATCAGGAGGACTAAAAAACAAACACACACCCACCCCTTTCTGGCAGGATGCCCTGCAAATTGCAGGTATGAGATTCATCATAGCTGTATTAAACCATCCCTATTCGGAAGGCATCCAGTCTTGATTTAAAGACTTCAAGTGATTGGGAGCCCTCCCCGCCTCCTCTGGTGAGCAATTTCTGTGTTTTAATTACTGTCACTGTGAGGAAATGCACTTATTTTAAGCTTGTCCAATTACTTCTCCCAGGTACTGAGACTTGTTAGCCCTCTGTCTGCAAGATTGAACAGCATGCTGCGAAGCTGTGGCTTTCTCATGTTCAAATATTTATATGCATTGATCACATCCACCCTCCAGACTTCCCATGGTTAAGCAGAATGGAGCAAGTTCTCAGTGAGAGAGAAGTGGGGAAAGGGTGTGCACCAAACATTTGGGAATATTACCATTTCTACCAGATTTTCAGTTTCCTACTTAGGATGGGTGAGAAATTCATTCGCCAGATTCGTTCCTCCCAATCCTATGCACAAACCAGAACTCGTGATATTAGCACTTTCCCGAATTTTATTTTGCACCGTAGTTTGAGAATCAAAAAATGCACACAAAATTGCATTATTTTATTTTATTTGCAGCGTTTTTACTCCACTCTTCAGCCACAAAAGGCTCACAGAATGGCTTACATAAATTAATAGTAAGATAGTCCCTGCCCCCTGGCTTACAATCTAAAAGATACGACACAAAAGGGAAAGGGATTGGGTGGGAGGAGGAAAATCATTTGCAAAAAAATGTATATAAGAGAAAAGTGTGTGCAAAAATGCATATATTTGAGAAAGTGCATACATTGGCATACATTTAGATATAAAAATGCATACATTTAGATAAATGTGCACAAAAATATATACGAATTTTTGTGCAGACTTAAAGCCCCCCCCCCCCCACACACACACACAAATTTGCAAACTGATGCAGAAATGGGACGGAACAAACTTAAATGTTGGGGAAATGAGCAACTGAATGGGATCTAACTTCACAGATGCATCAGTCTTTATTTCTACAGTTAGTGGTTGCATGTGGCCAGAACAGTTGCTAGGGGAGACACCAGTTCTTCATTTTTCCAAGTTCACTTTTTTGGGGTGGAGGGGACAGGTCACAAGGCAGAGTCCAGAGCCATAGATAGTGCCTTCCACCTACTCTTGTTTGAAGTGGATGGAGCCAATAGAACAGACCTCTATTTCTCATCAGCTTCTAAGGCTGCAAACCATGCTGTCAGGCCATGTTATCTTTTTGCTTCCTTTCCCCCCTTTGATCCACATTTCCCCATGTCACCTCCATTTTAGCCCTTAGACTAATGGCTTACTGTGAACTAGCATCTGGGGTTATGCATTCTGAACATATATTGGACTGTTCACAATGTTGACATGCATTTGACTACCTAAGGGTGCAATCCTATGCAAGTTTAGACTGAAAGAAGGCCTACAACTCCCAACATGCCCCAGGCTGGGGCATGCTGGGAGTCATAGGCCTTTTTTCTGTATAAACTTGCATAGGATTGCAGTTTAAGTGGCTGAAAAAGTCATGTGGTGGTGATGGGGACAAACATTTTAGTTGTAAAATTGACATTTATGGCAGTCTTTACTGGCCTTTAGTCCAGTATAACCAGCCGCCTTGTAGTAACCATATGGAATATAAAGCATTTATACATATGAAGCATTTGGTGATAGGATCCTAATGCCAGAGCACTTTTTAACATTGCCTCTTCTCCTTCCAATATCGATGCTGCTAGCTAGGATTCTCATTTTTATTTTTTTACATTGTCAAACAGGAGTGCTAAATAGACTTCTTCTTTAACCAAAGAGCAAGCGAGCTTTGTTTCCTAGGCCCGTGTCTCAAGGAGGTATCACCTTGCATTAGTAAAACATACATCACAAGATGCCAGGCACACAAGAAGAATTGCCAAGCTTGGATTCACTGCTTATTAATTTGTGTAGCACTTGTCTTTCTCTGTTAATTTGTTACCGTTTTGTCTGGGCACACTGAAGATAAAAAGCACCTCTAGTTGCTACTGACGCTTTTGTAGAGTTGTTCCCTCTTCAAATAGCTTGTTAATTACCCTCCGTTCTGATTGCGATCATTTATCTATCATTTACTGGTTACTCTGCTTCCTGGTTTGCAGCAACATCTCTCTCTCTCTCTCTCTCTCTCTCTCTCTCTCTTTCTCCATCCTACCTTAGAGACTCCTCAAAAAAGTTTTCTTCCATCTCTTTCTCTCTCACTTGGGCCCTGCCAGTAATTTGAAAAGAAAGTAAGTGTCATGGAGTCATAGCCACTTGAGGCTTGTCTTTAAATCAAGCCAAGTGCTTCTCCGCATCGTGTGTGTGTGTGTGTGTGTGTGTGTGTGTCATCCTCTCCATTTTAATCAATAATTCAGCCTGAGACAAGCCATTTCCCCATTTAAAGGCATCAAACTTGATGCCACAGCAACGCCTCCTCACTCTAGGACCCCAGGAAGGCAGGTAATGTCACCAAGCGTGCAGTCCCCTCAGTGTCAGCTGTGGATGCTGGGCCCACATCACACGCTGTGCAACAGCAGCTTCAAGTCTCCCCTCAGAGGAGGAGAGGAAAAACTTCATTTTTAAAGGCAGCCTCACATGGCCATTTCTTCACTGAACTGAAGATCTGTGTGTCTCTGTCGTGCAAAACCCCTTCTAAATAAATGTGGTCATGAGCAAGAAGCCTAGCTATTTTGCCAAGATACACAGCCAGTGAGCTGCCCTTAGACTCTTGATCACTGTTTGTTTCCATTAAAACCAGGCCAGGGGTTCACAAATGATCTGCCAATGTCTATTTGTGCTGTCACAAGCCCCCTCTATTCTTCTAAGTCTCTAGTATATGCATACGGTGGCCAGGTGTCCTACTTTACAGAGAACTGTCCTCTACTTGGTGTCCCCTCTTTGACTCCAGTCCACCTCAGGTTTAAATATAAAGAACCATAAGAAAGTTTAAGAAGGGAGCAGAGGGGCCTTCGAGTTGCCCATCAGCAGTTAGCACCCAGTCAGCAGACTGAGCAGGCACACGGGTCACCTGGCCACAGTCTTCCTTACTATAGTGAGATTATGGTATTTCCATTTAGATTATAATTATTTCTAAATTTGCATATAAATTAGCATATCCCATTTTTGTGCAACCCTGTGTCCTCTCTTGTCCCCCCCTCCTCTCTCTCTCTCTCTCTCTCTCTCGGCAATGTGTAACTGGCCTCCCTGTATAAGCAGAGTACTTGAGAAGGGGTCTTACTTGCATTGAGGTTTGAAGCAAATAAGAGACGGTGTCAGAGAGTCCCTTCCAAAGAGTGGCTTACCTTCTCCAAATCACAGCACAAGTAAGAGCTCAGTGGAGGGGAGCTACCAGATGTTCTTCTTGTCAGAGGGCCAGGGACAAGTGGATTCATGGATGCCTGGACCAGGCCTAGTGAGACTGCCTTGGATTTTCCTGCTGATATGCATATTTCCCCTTGAATATTACTGTACTGTACTGTAAACCAAACACTGAAATGCCAAACAAAACCATGGGGTGGGGGCAATTACTCAAAGACTGGCACAGCCTCAGATCAGTCATTGTCCTCACCTCATGCTGTCTCTCTTGTCATTTCCAGTGCAGACACAGACCCAGCACAACCTGATCTGATAGTAGCCTGATTCCATGTGCACAAGATCACATTTTTCTTTTACTCTGGAGTTAAGTCAATCCAGAATGACTCCCAGTCCCGTGTTTTCTACTCATAATTGCTAGGATAAGTTATTCCTAATTCAAAGGGTTGTTCAGTGGCATTGTTACTGAGAAGTTCAGCCATGTGTAGTTTGTAGTTTGTATTTTTGTTGTTATTTATTTATTTATTATATTTATACCCCGCCTTTTTTCCTGCAAGGAACCCAAGGCGGCTTACATAATCTTCCTCCTCTCCATTTTATCCTAACAACAACCCTGTGAGGTAGGTTAGGCTGAGAGTCAGTGACTGGCCCAAAGTCACCCAGTGAGTTTCATGGCCGAGCGGGGACTAGAACCTGGATCTCCCGAGTCCCAGTCCAACACTCTCATCACTACGCCACACTGGCTCTCATCACCCCAGCACCTTGCCCAATGTGTGTAATATGCCTTTTGTTCTGAGAAAGGCTGCATGAGCAAGGGAACTAGGAGCGAAACGATCCTGATGGTACGAGGCTAGGCTACCCCACCTTCATTGTAAATAAAGTTCATGACCTGTGTGTCATCTGCTCTAATTGCTTTAAAACAGGGGTTCTTAAACTGTGGGGTACGCCTCTGCAGGGGAGGTTTGGACTGACTCCAGGGGAGGTGTGAGTAGCCCCTCAACTATAAATTGTTTATTTTACAAGTACATAGCAGCGCAGCTTGGCGGTTGGCCCAGCCTTATTTCTTTCTACTAATCTTGGGAGCTACACCGTTCATTTAATTGAATATGCATTTTTTTTAGTCCAGAGACAGAGCATAAACTTAAAAAATGCAAACTCGTCCTGCCTAAGCCTAAATTTTGGGCCATTAACACATGGGAGGCGTGGGTCATAAGATTTTTTCACAAGGGAGGTGTGACACCAAAAAGGTTAAGAACCACTGCTTTAAAAGGAGTTGCCCTTCTGCAGGGTGCAAAGTATGGGCACTCCAGATAAATGCAAATGCCTTCCTGATGACATCCAGGTTACCACCTTAGTCAAGTGACCAACTGCTCAGCTGATAACAGGACAGAGCCTTTGAGGTCAGGAGGGAGTAAACCATTCAACGGAGGCAAGTGGTGGAGTGGTTCAGGACAGGCAAGACGTCAGGTATCCAAAGTGACAGATGACCACGCAAGCAACAAAGTGCAAAGTGGGTAACCCATCAACTGCAAGGAAGGTTGGCAAGTAGTTGTTCAGTCTGCCAAGGTCTTCTCAGTAGGAGGCAAGTTGCTCAGACTGAAGAGTAGTCCCTGGGGTTGCAGTTTTATAGAGCCAGGTAGAAATGCGTCACCTGACCAGGCGCTGAGTCAGCTGGTGGGGCTTGTTGTAATGCTGCCTGGGTAACACAGATCAGCCTGTAATTCCTTTGGCAGACATGCTGCTTCAGTGGTGCCATAGGTAAAGTACTGGAGCCTGGCCACCAGGTGCCCAGGTTGAGACCACTAGTTCTTTAGTTTGACACTCAGTCATGTATAAATGTTTTCCCCCCAAGGTTGGTTTGTTTGTTACCCAAAACAGCTACAGGAAGCTGCAGTCTGGATCAGAAGATTGCACGCAGAGTAGAAGGCACTCGGCCCTTTGCTGCTAAGCTTTCAGGTCAAATTCTGCAATGTTCTAACCCTTGAAAAGTATCTATAAACACAAGGAACATTACAAGAGCCTAGAGATGTGCTCCCCCAGCTTCAATCTACTTGACCTTTGATCATTCAGCCCAGACAATGATAATGCATCTAATAATACAACATTCAGCCCGGACAGTGATACTACATGCTGGAGGAAAGAAGAATATTCTTTTTTTCCCTTTTATTTGTTTTTCCTTTATGGTGGCACAATATAACTATGTGCCACTGCAAATGAAAAGCAGTGGCCTTAATGTTAAACAGCAAGTGGGGGAAATAGCCAGATTTGCTCAGCAGATGTTCTTAGAGCATTTCTAACATGCGTGGAGCATCTGAAAAACAGCAGATGCATAAGACAAAAGATCCAAACACTCAGTAGGGACGTCTGTGCATTTTTGCTATTGTTGAGACTGCAGTCCTGTAAAGCAATTGTTCTAAGTGGCATCATCATAGTGTTATAGGAGTATACACAAATCACTTGACTTTGTTGATTTTACCATCATCTATGCAGAAGTTATTTTTGCCACCTCTTTTGCCTGCCACTGTGAATTAGAAAGTGGCAAATTGAATTAGGGTGTGCCCTCTGAAGTTGAGGAATTAGTAGACATAGGTGACAGATGTCGCAGCCAGATCGCCCTCACATCCAGCATAGGTATGATTGACCACACAGAGAGATGCAGATGTTGCTAAAATATACATTCACATGCTTTACCTGTATTGAAGTGGGTTGTTTTGAAATGAGTGCAATGGGAAATACCCTCCAACCAAAATAAAAATGTACAGAAACCAGACTGGACACAATTCTAGGAGGGTAATATTATTCACCACTTAAACCTAAAGCCATGCTATTAATATTCAAATTGGATTTAAAGGGAGAGCCAAAGCATACCCTGCCTGATACCACCGGCAACAGGGATATGATTGGTTAATTGGCCTTGAAATCCTGAACTCATATATGTAAACAAGAGTCCACAAATTATGTATGGGCTTAATAGCCAAAAACATTTCTACTAACTAGAGAGATTATAGTAAAAGTGCCTCTGCACACATGCTGAGTGCCTTTTCCATTCCATCCAGCAACTGGCAGCCTGCCCCTTCCAAAACATTAAGAAGTGCTAATATCACTAATAACATTGTTTCCTGAAAGTTTTTTTCTGAAAATTAAACATTGCCCCCACTTCCCTGGCAAGCCAAAGCACAGCAGCATCTGTTTTCAAAAACAAGGTTAAAAGGGTTTGGAGACAGTCTTCCCCTGGCTGGGTATGCTGGGAGCTGTAGGCCAGCAACATCTGGGGACCCAAGGTTGGAGAGCCTTGCCCTAGACTGTTGGCAAGTGGTTTGTTGAAGGCTGGATGTAAACCTGGGGCAGGTGGAAAGTAAAGTTCAATTCACATTTAATTGAGCTATTTTCTTCACAACTATTCCCTATAAACACATCTACACAGCTGGCACTTTCTCCACACATGATCATTTCTGTATTTGTAGGCTGGATAATATAATACAGAGCACTGGTCAATTACAGAATAGCTTTTTCCTAAAACCAGTTTGCTCTTCGCTGACATAATTTTCCTTTTCCCAGGATTTTAATTTTTGCATAAGGAATATAGCATAAAGTTTAGCT
This sequence comes from Shinisaurus crocodilurus, assembly GCA_021292165.1. Classification (NCBI taxonomy): domain Eukaryota; kingdom Metazoa; phylum Chordata; class Lepidosauria; order Squamata; family Shinisauridae; genus Shinisaurus; species Shinisaurus crocodilurus. Next base: position 55,087,063 of record CM037881.1, on the reverse strand, counting down.
GCAATATTGATCAGATGATGGATACTTTGTCTAGGATTATCTGGATTCATTTTTGATCCAGTTTCAGGTCAGGATTTGGTACCAAACTCCCTGGGTCACCACCCTAATGCAGGCCCAGCTACATATATATATATAGTGTGTGTGTGTGTTATACACACACACACACATATATATATATATATATGTGGAGAAAGCACAACACAAGTCTGCGCACACACACACACACACACACACGGTCTTCGCCCAAGGGAGGGGGCAAGGAAGGGGGGGATGAAGTCATAGGAGAAGTAGCAGACAGACCATCATCCCCCAACAAAGGAGAGTCTCAGTGGAGATCCACAAAACCAAGGAAGGACCATCAAGGATCGTCAAACTATCAGGGCAGTCTCAAAGAGCTGCAAAGTACTAGTACGTCACCTTCTTCCCGGGCAGGAATAAGCCCACCTGGAACGAAGGGGCAGGCATAAGCCCCCACCTGACCTGGAGGGCGGGGAGAGCGGGAACTCAGGGGTAGAAAACCCCTCTCCCTTCCGGTTTGGGGTTGTTGGGAACCAAGGGTACTTCGGGGCCAGATTCATCTTCCAAGCAGCAGCCCGAGTACGCCATTCTCATCCACGGATCGGCCGACCCGGAGCCAGGCTGAAACTGACTAGGCGTAGAGTCTTTGATCTGAGGTAACTGACTAGATTCTCTCCGCTAGCCTAAGCCTGTTCATTGAGAAACCCAGGGGTCAACTAAGGTTGTGTTGATGTTGTAGTATTCCTGGAAAGCTGTTAGTTCCGCTCTGTGTTTTGTGTAAACAAATAAAAGCCTTATTTGGACGTTTAAAGGGCTGCGGTTTCCTCTTGTGCGCGAAAGCCTCGCAGGCGGTTGCCAGCGCTCGTACGGGCTGTAACTCATTGCCGGTTAACCCGTTAAGCGCCGAACTCACGCAGAGGATCCTGTTGGTGATCCTTCATATATATATATATATATATATATATAAAAGTGAAATGTGATCACACATTTAACGTAACCGGCAGTTCATCCTTACGTGTATATAATGATGGCTTTATCAAACCGCTTTTAGCACCCTCTAAAAACTGATTAATTGTCTCATACTTAAGTTTCCAACTTCCATCTTCAGCCAAAGCATCCATTTAGGGCATTCTGCACATTGCAATTGCTGCGAGAAATACTAACGTTACACCAGGCTTCTCGCAGAAAACACATCATGTACACGCAACTTTACATGCAATTTTAAACTCCTATTACACTGGGAATATAGGTCAGGTTTCCCAGACGCCTGTAAACTGGTATTTATAGATATGTATATGTGCATGTGTCCTATGTGTTTGCTGCAGCAATATGAAGAGCTGCCCTTTAGAGCAGCTAAAGTGAGGATGTGTGAAACATAGGAAGAGCAGAGGATCCACATGAACCAATCATCTCCGTGAAGCTAATGAGGCTGAGGGCTCTGTGCAAACTGCTTTAGGAGCCTGGCCCATTTCCCCTCTCACTCATGATGCAAACAGCTCAGAACTGCAGAGCACGCACACGCACGCACACATGCCCCTTTGGAGATTTAATGCAGTGAGACGAGGCTTCGGACATCTTGTCTGGAAATTGAAGGCTGCCGGTGAGAAAGCTAGGGCAGCAGAATTAGTTATGATGGGCATAAATTGAATTTTAATAGAGATGTAGATGGCACTCAGCCAGCTTGCTCAGGCGGTAATTAAAAGTTAACGGGTTTAGAAACATATTAATCCATTGGGGGAAGAGAGGGCTGCCTTTGATCACAGGGGAGGTCTCTTTTCTATACGGGGCAACCAACGTGTCTTGGCTTTGCTGCTCAGCCAGGCTTCCTGTTTCAGGAGCTGTCTTGATGACTGGGAGGTGTGTGAGAGTAATCAGAAATTGCTGTGTTACACATTTGTTACCCAGATAAAGGGTGGAGCATTGAGGATGCTTCACAAAGGATTGTAAGAGTGCTTTTGGTGTCTAACTTACTGCTTCTGAAACTTGTTAATGGGATATAGAATGGGAAAGAAGCCAGTTTTAATTGAGTGGATATGGTAATCAACCTGGCTCTTTCACTTGGGTTACAGATGTGGCAAATTCTAATATCATTCTTAGTGTAAGTTGTGCAAACACTTCTATTCCAGACCAAGCATACATTAAGCCACTCAATGCACACACGCTCCCATCTCTGCCTTGCCTTCCTTGGGATGATTACACTATAGGACCCTATCTCACTAACAGTACAGTCCTACAGATGTCTACTCTGAAGTAAATCCCATTGAGTTCAATAGGACTTACTCCCAGGTACGTGAGTTTAGGCCTGTAGCCTAAGGAGCAATATGCGCCTATTTTTATTATCAGTGCATGATGCTCCTTAATGGGGTATGGTTTCATGATATTATAATCATGCATCCCACAATTGTTTTGTAACATTTTTCACGTGTTCTTCAAAAGCCTTTACGTGCATTACCAGTAATCCTTGACAACCACTGTATAAGGCAGCCCTCCCCAACCTGGTGCCCTCCAGATAGGACTCCCATCATCCCCAGCCAGCATAATGAATACTGGCTGGGGATGATGGAAGTTGCATTCCAGCACATCTGGAGGGCACCAGGTTGGGGAAGGCTTGTCTAAGGTAAGTAAGAAATATCGTCTCCACATTGCAAATGCAGGCCTAAGATGAGTGATAGTGAAAAGTCTGAGGCTACCAAATGCATTCATAACTGAGGTTAGGTTTCCTGGCTCGCAGCCCAAATCAAACGACATGTTATATTAAGCACACATTTATAAAAGCATGCTTAGAACAAGCCACTTTCTTCTTTTTTCAGAAAAAGCGGCCATGTGAGGCCACAATCCAGATTGCAACTATGGCACGTTGAGAGGGTAGTTTAACTCTTTCCTCACCATGCTGGTGCCCACTGAAAATCACACAGAGGGAGGGTTCGCACGACACCCTAAACCGCTTGGGAATTTAAGCCACGCACTGTGACAGATATTGGGCACAGCGAGGGTAGGATGCCCCCTCCTCCCCTCTGTGTCCTCCTGCCAGTATCCCAAGGGACACCGCGTGAGCACTGAAGGGAGCAGAGCAGGGATGACAGCTGCCGAGAAGTGTCCAAGCGGCACTTTTGGGCAGCTGTCACAGGCGCCACATGTGTTAGGGAGAGGAGGCTCATTCTCCTGGCTCTACCCAGGAGAACGCACAGCGGACACCAGTGGCGCCGCTGTGTGCCACCTCCCCAAGCTTCTTGGGCACTTTGGGCAGCTGTCATCAGTGCTTGCCAGGAACTGCTTGGCAAGATCCACACGGGGATTGTGCTGCTCTTGTCAAGCGCCTCACTTTTTGTGGGACTTCCCCCCGCCCCATCGGTTGTGTTGTCCAAGTTCGGACAACATGGCAAGCCATGGAGGGTTAAGCAAACCCTACAACAAGCCATGGCTTGTCAGGGTGGCTTATAAGCCAAAGTCAAGCCACGCTGACAACACCATCCCGGGTTCAGACAACACGCTAAGCCACCATGGCTTTGAAGCCACAGTGGCTTCACGTGTCATGAGAACCCAGTCATACACTCCAAGTTGCTATTTCCCCCAAAGGTGCTGCTTACTGCAAATAGTATCTTTGGGGATAAATAGCTGTTCGGGTGGGAAAACAGTGCAGGGAGGAAAGTGTTAGGCCCCCCTCCTGCATGCCATATTCACAGTCAGGGTTGGATCCTGCACAGTTGCATTTTCTGAAAAAGAAAGTGCCCAGGTCTAAGCCTGCTTTTAAAAATGTGTGCTTAATATCCATGTACATAATTTGATCCTTAGCCATGCTGAGATTTGCCTACAGAGGTACCTATCCCCTCTTTCCCACCCCATTTATTTCTCTGCCCCTTCCTCCATGAGCATCTCAATAGCATACGGTTCTCCAGATTCGTATTCCTGTGAGGATGGGGAAACTGTGTGTACCCCAAGATCAGGTATGTGATAGGCTGGAATCCTCTATCTTTAATGTAGTTAGTTTTACTATTTCTTTTGCCATTATGAATTAGAAAGTGGCAACTTGAATTCATACAGAACTGAGGATTTAGGAGGTGCAAGATACTCCCAGAATCTCTCTCACTGGATCTCTCTTTTACCGCATTGCATGCAGTGCTCCTTGGCTCCGTCAGATTGAGTTCTGGAGTGGAGTGGAGAAGCAGTACTAGCTATCCCATGAGAAGCTGAGAGCTGCATATTCAAACTCTAGTCTTCCTGAGGGACCTTGGGTTGTTTCTGAAGAAGCCATTTACATGGAAAAATAAATGAGGGGGATGATGGAAGACAGAAAGAGGCAGCAGAAAGAAGCAGAAGTGGAGGCTGTGATGGAAATCAAAGGGGATGGTGGAGGGATATAGATCATGATGAAAGAAGAGGGTGAAGAGGAAACTGTTTAGGTATGAAACATGTAGAAACAGGAGATGTAATATACTATAGCCATGCTTGGGTCCTCTTGGTATTTGTGAAGCCGAACATGGCTGATGCTTTTGACATTGTTTTATATTTTATTGTTAGCTGCCTTGGGCATCCTTGGTTGGAAAGGTGGGGCATAAATTTAGTAACATAAATACAAATAAAACAAATGCTAGAGAGGTGGGGCAACCATCTCCCTTCCTCCAATGATGCTCCAGTGACATACTCATTGGCTAGACAGCAACAGCCATATCCAAATTAAACACCTTGCAGACCTCCCCTCTCCAGTTGTGCAGTAATTGATACTGTGCTGGGTGTGCAGGACTCAGTGTTGTACACCAAGCCATGCAGCACACAAGCGTACAAATTTGTGCTTCATCGCAGCCACACATCCCCCAAAGGGCTCCTTGCAAGATGCAGGAACGTGACCTGAAATCCAACGTGTCAGCCTCTCCTTTCCCTCCGAGCCGGGCAGGTCTTGCTGCTGACTCTCTTCCCAGCATTTTGCAGTTCTTGCATTTGTGAGGCACTTTATGCAAATAAAGAGAATAATTGGGGGGGGGGGTTGTTTTAGAAAACAGGGGGGTTTGGATATTTTTGACTATTTTTTTAAGGGTGAAAGAGGGAATAATTGCACAAGTCAAAATTGTTTAGTGCTCCCCTTCCCTTGATTGTTCAGCGTTCGACAAAATTGCTCTGTAGTTGTCCCTTAGCAAAGGCACATTGCAATTAGCAGTGAATGGCGCTGCCGACGGCGAGATTCTTTTCACCTCACACGTGCATCAAGCAAATGTAATTGCATTATAGATTTTCTTGGGCTACTGGTGAGATATGTGTATGTGGGGGGCAGGGAGGATGTAGGTTGCAGCAGTGGTCTTGATGTCTAAGCCTGAAGAACGTCTTTTCTTCTCTTTGTCCCTTAGTGTCTCCACCTGTTGTGCACATGGTGATTCGCCGATAGCACATTCATTGTCTATGTACATCCAGGGCATACATCCCTGGTCAGCACTGGGCCCACTTTGTGGAGGGAATGGTATTAGTTGGAGGGCCAAGCTATTACAGCCCCACCACTGTTCCTTCAACCTACAGCCCCCCCCCACATCTCACCACCAGCCCAAGAAAATGCAAGAATGATGGGAGTTGCAGTCTGACACATTTGGAGGGCACCATGTTGGGGAAGGCTGCCCTAAGGTAACCATGGGACCTGCGCATCCATAGCAAAAACTGGACAAGCATAAAACCGCTATCTGAAATGGAGCAAACAAAAATGTGTGTGTTCATGTAGCTGGCAATGGCACAGAGCAGACTTTATCCTTGACCATCAGGCGCCTGATCAACTGCTAGAAACACAGCTGGGTATGGGCTTGAGGTTAGTTGATGACTCAGATCAAAAAGGATCCACTGTAACATTTCCTGAGACTGTACTGCTTGAGAATGCAGGTGATAATTTCATGTTTAAATGCTGGTCCATATAAAAAACTCCCTGTTTGGCTATAACTCTTCTCCCTGATATTCTAATTTCAGTGAGCTTTCGCTAAAACCAGTTTCCAGTCAAACAATCTCCCACCTGCATCTTGATATGGTACACCCTGAGGATGACTATACCACATGTTTGCTCTGAATTTGTAGTTCAGCCCTGAGTAGTAAAATTCCACTAAGTAGCAAAACTATAAATGGATTGTCTTATCTAGGCATGCAGTTCAAGAGAGCCATTCCAAAGAAATTTGAAAGTTAGAAATAGTTTCACTCACTTATTGCATTCTTTAATAAAGGCATCTTGTAACGTACAGACATTAGGTGGGTGAAAATCATAACTCTCTCCAATTCCATATGGGTGTAAATTGTGAGAAACAACTCTGCTCATATTGAAAATGGAAGTCTTGGGATATACTATTGCAATGTAGGCGTGCTTAATACATGGTTCCTTGAGAGTCTTGGCTTGCTTTGTTTTTGGTTTGTTGGCTTTGCCCACACAGTATTTGGCCAAAGCCCAATCAGCACAGTAATAATGTGCCTCAAGTAAACTCATAACAGCTGTAAGGTATGCCATTAATTCCACCATAGTGTTGGGTTCAGCACAAGCCACTGGAAGTTGGAGATGTCAAAGTACTATGTGAGAATGGGGCCATACATCCCAGCAACCATTCTTAGCTGCAACAACCAGAAATGGTCAGTTTGGAGCCTGTGTGTGCATACACATTCCCCCAGTCCAGTTATTACTGGCACCCCAAATAGCTCGGTTGGCACCACATGATTGCCCGGTGCCTGCACCCTCCCAGGAATACATTGATATCAGTGCTATGCATGAGCTTGTGACCTGCCACCAAATACACCACTATGGTGATTTTGCAGTTCATAATGGAGCAATTTTCTTCACTGACATTTAGGGAATGGATGTATAGAATTGGCTGAGAAATTTTAGTAATATTATCAACACTTCTTTTTTTCTTCCCTCTGAATTCCTCAGCAGTTTTACTCAAGCGGAAACCTCCAAATGCACATCGACATGTAGATGAAATTCAGTGGCAATTCTAATCCAGACTGATTTAGGAGCTTACGCCACTATCTACACATAGAACAACTACTTGGAATTCTTTTCTCTCCTCCCACCCCCACCCAGACCCACCCTTAGCTAGGTAATGTGATATATATTGACTGAGCTGGAGTTCATAATCCAAAGATTATTACTTCACAGGAAGAAAGGCTGCATATATGAATAACAACGGCTGCCAACTTTTTCAGATTTGTGGATGACCAACATGAGGAAGAGAGGTGCACAGGGATAAATTTTGTTATTGTTGTGGATGGATTGTTCTGGGATTGAGAGTGGGCAAGCTGTCTCATCCCCCTGAGTCTTTGGGCAAGACATACCAAAAGCCCAGGCAAGCTTCATTGCTTCAACTGGATGGAAGAATTTTGGAGGAGCTTTAGAAAGGTAGACATTTATTCTTTCGTGTTCCCCAGATGGCACAGTGAAACACTTGGTTGCTGTGCCTTTAATAGGGTTGCCAACCAACTTGGGGACACCAACTTAGTTTCCTAATAACCAAAGGGCAGGGCTGTCCCCCCCCCCCTTCTCTTTTCCCCAGTCCAGTTTCTTTTTTAGCTGTACAGCTTTGGTAAATAGACAGCTTTTGTGTTGGGCTCTGCCTCCAGACTCACCCCAAACCACTGGGATCTACCCTTGTCCTGCCATGCTGGGACCTGCTCCAGGCCTTGCCCAGGTAACAGAATATTTTATTTCAGAAGTCAGCACCCCTACTAGTCTGTAGAGTTCTGTTAGGTGCTAGAAAACCTGAATCTGTCTTTGCCTAGACTCGAGCTTGGACACATTGGATTGGACTTTATATTACCACCAGTTCATAGCTTGCTTGGATTTCATGTAATATACACTGAAGCTCATCTCATTGTGGGATTTTATTTATTTTTTGTTTGGCAGCCACATGTTTGTTCCTGTTTCACTGGCCCAGAAAGTTGCACAATTGACCAATCTCGGACATGCAAAGGCCTGTTGGAAACAGGAAGCAGCTTTTTCACCCATTGTATGTAGTTGGCATGGGCTAATGATTCCTTGTTCTTTATCTTAGTTTTGCCACCCCTTGCTTTGTCCGGTCATGGTCATAAGTGCCTTGGCTTTAACATCCTACACACCTATCCTATGTCTGAATCCAGCCTTGGTTTTATGTTCCTGTTAAGTATATAAGAAGAGCCATGGTAAAGGCCTATCTAGTCCAGCATTCTGTTCCCACAGAACAGTGGACTAGTGGCCAACCAGCTCCCTGTGGGAAGTCCACAAGCAGGACATGAGTGCAACAGCACCCTCCTGCTCATGTTCCCTGGCAACTGCGATAAAGAGGCATACTGCCTTTGATACTACAGGTAGCATATAGCCTTCATGTCTAGTAGCCATTTCTAGCTTTATCCTTCCTGAATTTGTCTTATCTCCTTTTTAAACAATCCAAGCTACATCTTGTGGTAGTAAATTCCATCATTTATGCACTGTGTGAAGAAGCACTTCCTTTTATCTGCCCTGAATGTCCCACTAATCAGCTTCATGGAATGACCCCAGGTTCTAGTATTATGAGAGAGGGAGAAGCATGTGTCCATAGCCACTTTCTCCACACCATGCATAATTTTGTACACTTCTATCATGTCTCCCCTCACTCGCCTTAACTCGAAGCTAAACAGTCCCAGACGTTGTAACCTTTCCTCATAGGGGAGTTGTTTCAGCCTCTTGATTATTTTGGTTGCCCTTTTCTGCACCACTTCTGCACCCAGTTTCAATTCAGTTCTTCTGACCTGGCAATGCCAATTCTTATTTTGATCCTCATACTGTATGTGGAAAGCTGGTCAAGGTGGGGGTTTTGTCCTGCCAGTACTGGCGCAGCTTGTCTGAGTGTGGAAAGCTAAGCAGGGTCAGGTCTGGTTATTACTTGGATGGGAGACCCCTCCTCTAGTTTCCTGCATTGAGCAGGGGGTTGGACTTGATGGCCTTGTAGGCTCCTTCCAACCTCTATGAAACCCTGACCCTTCTGGAGTGGAAAGGGATGTGCCTTAGAAAGGGAGTGGCCAGCATGCTACTAAATCCTACAGGCACTGTATATGTCTCTGCCCCACTGCCGTCTCAACGCAAATGAGTCATTTGGCATCTCCTACATCTGCAAGAGGGTATCTGCAGCAATAGGTTGCTTTTCAAGTGCTGTATACAGTGTAGCGCCCATGTTGGTTGCTTGGTTGGTTAATAAGTAAATAAGTAAATAAATAAACTGGCACAATTCGGAGAATGTTGGGCCATAAACCCTGCCACCCTGGACACAGTCCCATTGTACTGTTCACATTATGCTATCAGCAGTTCCTCTCCATCCTTTGTTTCCATCTCTCCATCACTATGCTGCTTTGGTTGCTGCTTGTTCTTAAACAGCTGCCTCTTTTAGTTCAACAGGTGGTTGCATTTCAGTGGTAGGAGAGGCTATTCTCGTCTAGGCTTTAATTCCACAAAACACATAGAAATCTTTTGGGACATAAAGCAACTAGGCAATATCTTTAACCCATGCTTTGCCACATAAATGCAGGCAATGTTTGCATAGCCCTTAAATGAGAAAAAAGACTGATGCTCCCATTCACTAATCTAATGCCAACTTTATGCCAGATTGCTGCCAAATATAATCTGTGAAGGCTCCCCTAAACCACCAGCACGTGTTCCGTTTTTTCTCCCTTGATTCTTCATCTTCCATATGCTCTCTCTGACCCGCACAGGGAGGAGAGACAAAGGTATGGTGGGGCAGGCAAAATCTGGACATTGTTAGGAGAAAAAATGAGACAAATAGCTTCCGTTTTTTCTTCTTCCCCTTTTTGCCTCCCTTCTAACCAGCAGGGCTGCATAGCAATGATATGACTGGCCTGCACAGCACCTTAACTGTTTTGGAAAAGGATCTTTCCTTTTACTTAAACATTGGGCTGTGTTGAATATGAATTAACTGCCATCCTTATCCCCCTGTGTTCACAATCCTTAGATGTCATTCGGATCATCGACACAAAAGGGGGCCATGTTCTGGCAGACCTGAGCTTTGCATACCTGCCCAAGAGAGCACATGGCCGCCCATGCATATTGGGATCAACCAGGTAGGACCCGCTCTCTCAGATACAGAAGTGAGAACCATAATGGGGATACAGTAGGGAGTTCAAGGCAGTAGCCACAAGGTTGCAAAACACTCTGTGGAGTGAAATCCACTGGTGTCATTCCTTCATAACTATTGGAAAGTAATGTTTTTGTTATTATTTGGAGAGAGAGAGAGAATAATATCATAGCACTTTTGTGGTGAAGCTCTGCTGCTGGTGTCTGTGCTTGTATCTGTATTTTTAAACTTATGGTATTGCTTTTATTGTATTCTGCAATATAATAAATATATCCCCATATTGTGTAAGGTGCCTTGAGTGTAAGGAGTAGGCGGGGATAGAGATTTATACATCAATAAAATATTGATGTATAATATTTATGGGACATGTTTATGGGAACATTCTCACACAATTAATCTATTGTTTTATTCCAGATTAGCAACCAGAAACATTCTCTTGATAATCCCTGCATATTTCATTGAATTCTTTAAATGAGCTTTGGAAAAATGGGAAATTTCTACAAACATCTTCTGATTATTGGGAGGGGGGGGTGTTATTAAAATATTCTTCCTCTGATCCATCTTTGCTTAGTTCAACTAGACATGTGCAATGATTAGTGCCCTTGGCTGGGAATTCACATCCCTATGACCACATTAAAAGATGCATTCAGCCAGTTCAAGCATCCTTACCAGAGACCATGGTAGGATATAAAAATAAGCATGTGTACTGTGGGTAGGCATAGTCGGGCACCTGCTGATGGCCCACATCCCAGCAGGGGCCCATTGACAAGAGCCCCTTGGACCTGCTCCTCCTCTTTTCCACTGCAACCTGCTTTTTCACCTGCTTCTTGCTCTGGCCAGGACAACCAATGGTTGTGGTGAGAAGGAGGAGCAGTAGATGCCACTGCCTGCTTTCTCACCAGCTCTCTGCTTTTCAAGCAAGGAAGTGGTAGCGATGGTTAGAAAGAGGATGAGGAGCAATAGCAGCTGGTGACAATGTTGGTGATAAGAAAGACACACTGAGGGAGGAGGTCCATTGAGGGTGTTTTGCCTAATGGCCTTCAAAAACCTGGAGCCAGCACTGGCTTCACAGTTGTGCCTCCACACCACCAGAAGAACCATCAGGTGATGAGAGGCTTCTGTTTGTTTTGAGTGCCAAACCTGGTGGAAGGCATGGGATAGTTCCTTATGCTTTCTCAGTGCATGGCCTTGACTAGCTGTCTGTAGCCCCACTGACCCCCATTCCATTGCACTGGCACAGGGCTTTTAAGTGTAGCAGCAAAACAGAAAAGTGTGAAAGAAATACCATTCCGCACGTGCTGCAGCATTGTTTGACGCTCGTGACTCTCACCAGACAATTGAAGATGACTCTTGATTGCTCGTGTCCAGTTCCCCAGGATCGTTTGGCCTTGTTAGCCCTTTACATTGGCTCAGTAGCACCTTTCATGATTTGTGGAGGTTGTATAAAGTGCAGGTGTGTTCTTAACAGCAGCGAGGTAAAGACGGGGCGAAAGAGTGAAGCATCCGTGTAAGTTGATTAACACAGCATGAGGTCCAGCAGCCCCTGTGCAGAGGCACACTTGACTCATTATGTCATTTGAAGGCTAATAAGTTGGTTTCTTTCCTTCCCCCCCCCCCCATCTCTTTCAAGAGAGGAGCCCGTCTTCCAACATTTGCATTGTTTCCATAGCAACCACCTTTTTCTTGTTCCATTCCTAAGATGGCACCCGGACTACAAGAGAGGGAAGAGACATGCTAAAGGGGGCGGCGGGTGTACAAAACAGAAGTGTTTTGGCTGTGGGCATGGCTTTTGCACAGCTAGGCCTTTCATCCAGTCAAGGCTTCGTATCTGTAGGCTCCCCTCCCCTTCCTTGCCGAGTGGCATCTTTGGCCTTATTTTTATTTTTTTATTTTATTTAAAGGCTCCCTGGTGTCATATATGGGATCCTGCCAAGCTCTGCTCCTTGCTGGGGTTTCTTCTAACAAATAGACTTGCTGAGATTTGTTAAGGTTAGCACCTAACAGGGAACACTTTGATCTAATTTTGTATCCCACCTGTTGCATTTGGCTGAGCAGTCCCCTGCAGAGCACAGATCTTCTTGCTCATTGTTTCCCCAGTCCAATGCAGAGATTCATAGATTTCTGAGGTCAGAAGGAGTCTGTTGAGATTATCCAAGCTAAGTCATGATGAGACAAACACTTTGCTTCAGAGCACTGGTTTCCTTTCCATCAAAGCATGTGTGACCTTCCTCAAGTTCAGAGGAGTTGAAGCCCCTCCTTCCCCCTCCCAGTCCAAATGATCTTGCCTGGTGCACTTTGCATCCTCATTTATGCAACAACAAAAAAACCCTGTTTTTTCCAACATGCACTTCACTATTCATCCCTAGGCTAATATAATTTTTCAAGCTTTAATCTCTCCAATGCATGGGTCTCCTGTGGGCTGGTGGGGTTCTTTTCTCCTGTGAGGAATCATAAGATGCAAATCAGGCAGTTTTGAGGCCTTTAATGAAATCCTCCCAGTCCAAAGGAGTTTCTCTAGCGATTTGAGCATATTTACTTCTTGCACAAGGAATTTAACATGCAGATTGGATAGGGCTGATAATTTACCACATGAGATTGTCCTATTAGGGGTCTGGCACTTGAAATTACTGGAGATATGTATTAGCATGGCTTTATGGGCTTAGGCCTAGGGATGGATGGGTAGGTAAAGAAGTATTAAATGCACATCTGTTTCTTCCAAAATGTTGCCTCCTTGCCTCCACATTGGCTCCACATCACATCTGGTTTGAGAATCCAGAAGTCACCTAAAGGATTTCCCATTTCTCCCCAAGAGCCTCTGTCAGAGACAAACTTAATTAGGTCTTTGACTCACATATTAGCTTCAGCAGACACGCAGCTTACCCAGGAAAATAGAAATCCTTACATGAATAATTCCTCCCAAATGCTCTGGCTTGGGTTTGTAAAGAAGCTGCCACTCTGGCCCCAAAACCTTCTGCTTTTAAAAAAAAGAACGCTGCTTTCCATTACAATATATCTTCACCCTACCCCACCCCCTCTTGCCTCTATGAGGCTCAGTGTGGTATTGGTGCTTTTAAAACACAATTTTCAAGAAAAAAGGGCATGATGCAGTTCCTGCCAAAGGTATTCTGTGCATTATGAATCCAGAGGCTCCAAATATTTCTGAGCAGAGAATGTAGCAACTGACTCTGAGGTATGCATAATTAGAGAGCCCAAGCCAGCCATAAGCAGGGAGTGTACCAGACACACACACACACACACACACACACACACCTTTTCCTTTTTTGAGTTTAAATCTTTCTAATCCTGTTTTACCTCATTTCCTGGGGTCTAATTTGGCCCATTCCACAAGAACTGCCAATGTAGTCAAAAGGCTCTGTACAAAGTGAGCGGGGGTGGTGGTGTCATACCCATCAGCTGGATACACAGCATTCCTCCTGGCCTTGCAATGGACTGAAAAGGTAGCAAAGGACTTTGTTCACACAGCTGTAAAGGAAAGGACATGATTCTGTGTACTTTGTAGTCATGGGTGTTACTTTTGTGCCGGGTATTTGCCTTGATCTGCCAGAGAGCTGGGTGGGTGAGGGGAGGGGAGGCAAAGGTGATCCATTGCGAGGAACAGAGTTCCATGAGCCACTCTGACGTGGAAGCTCTGTAGGGGGCGAGGCGCGAGGGACTATCACAGGACTGCGCACACCCTCTGGCCTTTTGTTATTGCAAGCAGTCCTTGACAGTCTCTCTAGGTCTCCCTGCAGTTCTCCCTTTTGGCCAGAGCTGAGTAGTGGTGTACAGGCTGATCCCCACCGGGCATCTCTCAGGTCCCAGGTTCAGCCAGTGCTGCAGGCTGACAGCTGGCGGTGCAGTTCACAGGGCATTATGATTCCAGTCCCAAGAATCCTTCACTGGCACCAACCTTAATTCATTTCATTGGTTTTCATGTTAGCAAAGTAGTTTGAGGGTTAGACTCCTATAAAGCAATTTTTATGGGGTTTTGTTATGATAGGGCATCTGACTGCCAGGTGGTGTGTTTGACCATTTTTATTATTTGAATAAAATAATGCTCAGTCTTGTATGCACTGGATGGTTTCCAGGGGTCCTCAAACTTTTTACACGGGGGGCCAGTTCATTGTCCCTCAGCCTGTTGGGGGGCCGGATTCACTGGGACTCCCTTGTGCTGCCTCCTTCATGCTGCCCCCCACCGCCGCCGGTGCAGGACCCCCCTGCTGCCGCCGCTGCTGGACCCCCCTGCCGCCATCCACCTCCCCCCCGCTGCAGGACCCCCCGCCCCCGTGCCATCCCCCGCTGCCGCTGCAGGACTGCCCCACCCACCCCGCTGCTGCCGCCACCGCAGGACCCCCCGCCCCGTAACCCGCCCCCCCGCTGCCATAACCCCCCCCGCTGCCGCCGCCATCCTACCTGGTCCCCTGCAAGCTGCTGCTGCTGCCGGTGCCTCCGCCACAGCCTCCGCTCGAGGCTGCCGCCGCCGCTCCGTCGCGTCCATCCTGGACTCCACCCGCGCTCAGTTTTGAAAAACAGCGCGGGCGGGGTCCAGGATGGACGCGACGGAGCAGGGTCCCGTCGCGTCACTTCTGCCGCGCCGGAAGTGACGCGATGGGACCAGCGGGCGGCGAGGCGGATAAAGTAAAGCCTGTCCGCGCCCCGCTACTGGCTAAGCCGCCCCTCCTCCCCCCGCAGGAGATGCAGGGCGGCCGGCAGGCAGGCAGGCGGTCCATGCCCCCCCGCCGGCTCAGCCGCCCCTCTTCCCTCACAGCTCTAGATCGGCCGCCGGGCCGGATGAAAAGACCCGGCGGGCCGGATTTGGCCCGCGGGCCGTAGTTTGAAGACCCCTCGTAGTTTGAATGAATAAACCATCTGTTATTGGTCCATTCCTATGAGCTCTATAAACTGATTTGCCATGCAGTAATAAGTGGTGTGCTGGGTTTTGTTTTGGTTTGTTTTTTTGCTGAACTACATGGATTCCTGAGTTGTTTTAGGACAACTCCTTCCTACCGGGTTGGTACATTGCATGTCTTTTACCCATAACAGGGACTCTTAGCTGTACCTTGTCCATTGGGGTATAATTCAGAAAGTTTTTGACTGCCCTCTGTTTCATTTCAGGCCTCCAGATAATTAAATTTTAATACACAGTCCCTTCTCTCCTCAGATCATTAGTCCAGGAGTATAATATCCAAGCAAGAGGATGTATCATGCGTACAAAGGACGGGCTCTTCACTGCTTGACCTTGACCATGTTGCCTCTCAACACTGAAATGTGAATTGCCACATTGTTGTCTTTGCCCCTTTCTTTCTTTCTTTCTTTCTTTCTCTTCCTGCTGCTCCCAGCTCTCTACATTCCAAGGAAAGCCGGCAGATTAATCCACATGCATAAATTATTAAATGACTTATTATCCTGGCAAGGCCAATTGAGCTAACAATTTACAAGGCCTAAGAGTCTTCCGGCCAATGCGATGCTGGGGGGGGGGGGATGGCTTGTTGGCAGCTCAGCAGCAGCAGCAACAGTTCCGTCCGCGTGTGTCAAAAAGAGGCTTCTTCCTCAAGTCAGGATTCAATAATACAGTTAGCATGCACTGATTAAATACCAGGGGGGTTGTTAAAAACATATTGATTGAAACCCCTCCTGCTGCATGCCAAGGACAGCTCTTGGCGTGTGGAGGTGTTGGGTATGTGTGTGCATTTGATGCCCGGAGCTGTTTAAAAACACACTTAGCAAAGGCTTAGCGCTCACTTGACATTTCATTATCCCACAATAACTATTCAAATACATGTCCCCCACTAGAATTAATTACGTAGTCATTCGGCAGCATGTTAATAAGAGGGGCTGTACACAGGACACTTCAACCAAACCTGCTGCAGGTCCTTCTGTGAAAAACAACTTGGCAACATTTTAATCAAAGCATCCATGTGTGTGCAACGAAAAGCTTTGATTGGTCTCTCCTTTCCCTTGAAAATAACAAAAGAAGGCTAGAATAAATTAAGCATTTTTGGTTTGTAGGTTGAATGTAACGGTTTGCTTCCATTTTTTTAATCGTTCAGGGAATCGAACATACAAAAGCAGAGATTCAGACATGTGAACAGAAGAGGACTAGGGCAAGGGATGTAATAATTAGTCCAATTATCCTTCAGTTCAAATGCACTGTAATATCATTAGTGATATTTGTCTGAGAACAAACTTCCTGAATCCATTAGATTTTGTTCACCCTAATAATCTGTGCTAGACTCCGTGAGAAGAAGGGATCCATCAGTACTGGGCCATAGAAAGTGTCAGGATACAAGGAATGTTTAAAAAATGGACAACAGCAAGACCTCAGTAGTCAGCCCCACGGATCCTGAAATGTTGTTATATTTGCAGATACCACGATTTCCAAGCCCTGATCACTGTTCTGAACATGTGTGGCATCACTTTGAATTATGGGGCTCAACACAAGCATAAACATTTGGTCCATCCACCTCCTCTTTTCCCTTAGGTTCCTGGCAGCCCAGAATCTATCTACAAGAGAGGAAATCCGCTATAGCGGAAAGCCCACCCACTCCTTTTTTAGGCATCTAAAGTGAAAGGTCACAGTTCAACAAACCTGAGCTGGGCTATAATGCTAATATTAGTTTCTCATCTTACACCTGCCCATTGTGGACATTGTAACAGGATAATCTTACTGCCCCTTGAGGAATTTGGCACCTCAGGGAAGCAGCAGAGTATCTCACAGTCTTCCAGGAGAAATGGGACTGCAACTCAGAATTTCATCACCAGGGCTACTTTCCCAACTTTACTTTAGAATGGGATGTAGTGACTGCCTGTACCTCATCACCCTCTTTTGAAGTACGTGACAGCTCAGGGGGACTAGCCTGGCTCAGCGGGCTTCTCTCCAGCTTCAAAGAGAAGCACCACCAGCTTGTGTCAGTCCGATTTACTGTGCTGTAAGTGAGATTTAAAACATGTCATTGAACCCTGGGAACTAATGCATTGTGGCAGTGTAGAGGGCTTCTACACGCCCTGACCTTTTGGGCCGCTTAGTTTCCTCTGATGGGCCCAGGAGGGGAACTTAATTAAGCTGTTATTCATCAGGATGTCAATTAGCATAGGGTTTACACAGCAATATATAAACTAAGGGAGAGGGCTCACTGAGAAGGGAAGGGGAGAGAGTATTTCAAAACCCCTCTGAAGCCCACCAAGACATAACCATCTCATATACCCATAGCTTACAATGTTGTGTGTCCCTTTGTGAGAAACCCATTTTGTGGCAATGTGGAAAGAGGACAAAGCACACAGCCACAGTGTCAGAGACTGGGTTAAATAAATGGACAGTTCACACTTTGAAATAGGGTTTCTGGCTGTTTATAGCTCCCCTCAAGCACAAAGTCTTCTTATTGTCTCAGCATCAGCAATTGTATGGCCTGAACTAGAGTAGAACATGAGAAGACACTTAGAATATTGTGTCCCCTCTTTCTCCCATTGGAGTGAGCTTTTGACCCCTTTCTACATAGATCTTGTCCTGTCACAGCATATCAGCAGAGTCCAATGAAACTGACATTTTAAAATGGGCCATCAGGGGATAGGCTTGTGCATAGTCTCCAATTGCCTCGAAAAGAAAATGCCAGGACCCTCATGAAAACCCTTAAGCCATCACGGCTTCTCACTTTGTCATGCAGAGTCCGGAATCTCCTGCCTCCCGCAACTACAAGCTACTTAAAGGGGCCATGGGCAAAATTGCAGCTAAGCTTGCAGTTTTAGCTTAGCGGCAATTTTGCCCATGGCCCCTTTAAGATAGCTCTGCTTAGGCTCAAAAAGTTGCAGTAAGCAGGGAGGGAACAGACACTGCTAAGCTGGGAGGGCCAGGTGAGGATGTGTATGTGTGCACGTGTGCGCATGCATGCTCTACCTGCTGCCTCTGCTGCACCTTGCTGTGGGAAAGGGATTAGCTGGGTGAAAGCCTGGACCTATGGAGAGGTGAATAAGGGAATTTATCACATGATTCCTATCTTTATATTGCCAAAGATTTTATTTCCTAACAGAGCTGACTCTTTGCCTCTAACGGGTGAGATTACAGTGTCAGAAGGAAATGCAAGAAACTTCCCTTTCTCTCTGAAGCTCCATGTTTGGGGTGTGGGGTGGGTGGGTAAACTTCACCTGTTGAATTTGTGCCAATCCTGAAAATTTTAAAACAAAAAGAGATTGCCCTGCAAGCACTGACACCCCCCCCCATGAAAAATACCAGATATCAATAATTAAGGGTTTAAGTAAGGTTAAAAAAAATTACAAATGCCACATAAAATATTATATAACAATATATAATATAATAATGTAATAATTATATAAGATTTTGTGTGTTTCCTCTAATAACCTTTGTACTTGACCATGCCCTTTGGTTGCCTGACCACACCCTCTTGATCACACCTTCATGTTGCTTAATCATACCTCTTAGAAATTCACATGTGTGTCCCTATTTTCATCTGTGAAATGTTGGAGGGTATGCTTGTGTGCAATATTAAATCACAATATTAATTTTTCCTCTTGATCCTCACATACAGGCATGCGTATCTTGCCCCAAAAGCATGGCATTGCTTTGCCTACATGACCCCTTTCAACTGATTGTCTCATTTCTTTGTAGATGGCTTTGCTCCGCCCACTCCATTGCCCACTTCACTCCATGATAGAGATGTCTAAAATTATGAATGGTGTGCAGAAAGTGGATAGAGAAATGTTTTTCTCCCTCTCTCATAGTACTTGAACCCAGGGTCATCTCATGAAGCTAAATGGTGGGGGATTCAGGACAGATAAAAGGAAGTACTTCTTCACACAGTGCATAAATAAATGATGGAATTTGCTATCACTTGGACAGCTTTAAAAAGGGATTAGACAAATTCCTGGAGAATAAAGCTATCAATAGCTAATAGCCTTGATGGCAATATATTACCTCCAGTATTGGAGGCAGTATGCTGTTGCATACCAGTTGCTGGGGAATATGAGTGGGAGGGTGCTGTTGTGCTCATGTCTTGCTTGTCAGCTTCCCATTGGCATCTGGTTGACCACTGTGGAATGCTGGACTAGATAGGCCTTTGCTCTGATCCAGTAGGGCTCTTATTTTGTTCTTATGTTTGTTGTAGATGTAGTTCACATGAATAAAAATCCATGTAAACAACTCTGCAATAATGCATACTGATGGATGAACCACCCCCAGTCCACACCAGAAATAATTCAAAGGAACTGGATTATGTTACTGACAGGACCGGTGCAGGGCTGTTTGGCGCCCTAGGCCAAATTATATTTAGCGCCCCCCCTCTCGTGCCGTGGGGGGGCTCCGGAGCAAAGCAGCCCTGCCCTGCAACCCCCCCCGCACCGCCGGCGCCGCCACCACCTACCTTCCCCCCCCCCCCCCCCCCGCTGCTGGCTGCTGCTGCTGCCGCCGCCTCCGACATTTTTTTTTTCTTCTTTTGGAAAATTCAACGTTTAAAATTAATAATAAATAAATAAAAAGTGAGTGAACAAAGAGTGGCACTCCAGAGTAAACAAGCAGTGCGAAAGCCCTAGCCCCCTCCCGCGGGAGAGAGGCGCTCCCTTCTTTGTGCCCCGCTGGTCTCTAGCCAGACCCACGCCTCCCCTTTTGGGCTGCCGCCTCCTCCTCCCCCCCTCGAGCTGCTCCGGAGGTGAGTTTCACTTTCCATTCCTCCTGGCGAGCCTCCGCCCGAGCAGAGTGCTTTTTTTTTTTGCCGGGGAACAACGCCGGCGGGGCTCCGGAAACGATGCGAAGGTAGGTAGGTAGGTAGGTAGGTGGCGGGCGGGCGGGCGTGTGCGCGCGCGCGCGGGGGGGGGGAGGTGCAGCAGGGAGGTGCAGCAGGGGGGTGCAGCGGAGGCGGCAGCGGCAGCGGCGGGCGGGGAGGCACAGCGGAGGCGGCAGGCGGGGCAGGAGCGCGCCGGCGGCGAGGAAGGAGCGCACCGTTTCTGCGCCCCTCTTCCGCCACGCGCCCTAGGCAGCCGCCTGGGTCTGCCTAGTGGTAGCGCCGGCCCTGGTTACTGAACATCCTTCAGAGTTTCAGCAACATCATCTGGGCCCAGAATTTGGTCTGGTGTGGATCGTCCACCCTAGAACTGTCCGTGCCACCCCATTCTCTTGCTCAAAGTTACCTGGACTGCAACAACTAGGGTCACCAGGAACCATAAGCCTGCAAAAGTAATGCCAAAGTCATCAGGGAATAGAGGAACTACATTTACCATGGTTTCTAGATGCTGTCACATCTTCTTGTAACAACATCTAGGGCCTCTGGCCGCTCCCCACTTTTGCCTGTCCATGGCAAAGGCAAGAAATAGGGAGGATGCCAGTGGGGCCCAAAATGCATTCATTTTGACTCAGCCTAGATTCCAGAAGAGTCTGGGCCCAATCTGAAATTGGTCCAGTAGGACAGAACCTTAAAATCCAGTGTCTGAAATGCAAACGTAAAGACTAAAATACACTAAAATACAGCAGCCTGTGTTCCCTGGCTTCTCACAAGATACCCTCCAGTAGCAATAGTAATTTGAGCTACAACAAATGTAAAAGGTTATTTTAATGGTCAAACGGTTCAGATTTGTATTGGCACTCCAGCTTGCAAACTTGAAAAGCAATGGCTGCCACCCAGCATTCTCCATATCTAAGTCTTATTAAATTCAATAGGATTTAAGCAACTGTGTGTGCTGGATTTTAGCCGATGTTTTTAAAGAATGCTGAAACCATTACTAAGCATTGTTAATTCAGTAATTTGAGATTGGCTGGTTAAGACCTCATGGAACAAGGAATTTTACTGGTTTGGATGGACAATTTCTCCCTGCAAGCTTGACTTTGAATTTGTTGAGCAAACATTGGAATTCATTTAAACCAGATTTGAAGGCATTCTGCAAATCCTCTAAACATAATGATCCAAGAGAGACTGACTTGTTTTAGCCATAGCTGTAACATCATTGAACATCAATATAGTAGGTAAGTGTTGTATATTGGGAAACACCAAGACCTGCTGACATGCCCAGCATTGCTCAGCAGGTCAGTGGCAGAGCTGAAAAGAGAACTCAATTCTCCTAATGAACCCATGGATGGACAGACAGACAGATAGGTATTAGGGACAATGTGAGTTAAGAGTTAATGCACGTAACAACTGGCCATTGTGCACATTCACCACACCTCATGGAGGATGTGCACATAATCTGCATAGTCTCCAACTGCCCCAAAAATGCCAGGACCCTCACAAAACCCCTTAAGCCATCACAGGCTTCTCACTTTGTCATGCAGAGTCCCAAATTCCCCTGCCTCCTGCAACAGCAAGCTACTTAAAGGGGCCATGGGCAGAATTGCAGCTAAAGCTTGCAGTTTTAGCTTAGCGGCAATTTTACCCATGGCCCCTTTAAGATAGCTCTGCCTAGGCTCAAAAAGTCGCAGTAAGCAGGGAGGGAACAGACACTGCTAAGCTGGGAGGGCCAGGTGAGGATGTGTATGTGTGCACGCATGCGCATGCATGCTCTACCTGCTGCCTCTGCTGCACCTTGCTGTGGGAAAGGGATTAGCTGGATGAAAGCCTGGACCTATGGAGAGGTGAATGAGGGAATTTATCACATGATTCCTATCTTTATATTGCCAAAGATTTTATTTCCTAACAGAGCTGACTCTTTGCCTCTAACAGGTGAGGCTACAGTGTCAGAAGGAAATGCAAGAAACTTCCCCTTCTCTCTGAAGCTCCATGTTTGGGGTGTGGGGTGGGTGGGTAAACTTCACCTGTTGAATTTGTGCCAATCCTGACAATTTTAAAACAAAAAGAAAGTGATTGCCCTGCAAGAACAGACACACACCCCCCCCATGAAAAACTAGCAGATATCAACAACTAAGGGTTTAAGTACGGTAAAAAAAATTACAAAAGCTACTTATAAAATATTATAAAATAAGATATAATATAATATAATAATTATAATATATAAGATTTTGTGTGTTTCCTCTAATCAGTTTTGTACCTGACCATGCCCTTTGGTTGCCAGGCCATACCCTTGGCCACACTCTCATGTTGCCTGACCACACCCTCTTGATCACACCTTCATGTTGCTTAACCATACCTCTTAGAAATTCACAGGTGTGTCCCTATTTTCATCTGTGAAATGTTGCAGGGTATGCCCATGAAGAGTTGATTGTGTACAGTATTTTTCCATGTATAAGACTATACTTTTTCCTAAAATTGTTAGACTAAAAATTGAGGGTCGTCTTATACACGGAAGTAAGCCGAGGAGAGAACCGCACAGTTGCGAAACTGCCCATTGAGGGGCGTCTTATACATGGGGGCGTCTTATACACAGAAAAATACGGTACATTTCCGAATCAATATACATACTGTCTGAGAAGCCTTGGGGAATGTGCATATTTCAACGGGATCTTGTACGTTCCCAGGGCACTATGCATAATCTCCAGCAGGCCTTGGGAAAGTACATATGTCGACTACATTTTATACATTCTCTGGGCAATGTGCACATTCTCTGTCCAGTATGCATGGTCTCCAAGAAACATGTCCTTGGTTTTTATCTCTACTGCAGAGGTGGGCAGCCCATTGACCACAGGCCACAGGCAGCCTGCTATCCAATGTTATGCAATCTGGGGTGTCCCAACCTGCTGATAAACTGCACAGTGGAGAAAGGGGGCATGACTGCAGCCTCTTTTTCCTCACTGCGCAAGTATTCGCTGTTGATCAGCTGAGCAGAGGGGGTAATCACAGGGGAGGTTTAACCATATGCAGGGGAGGCTGGTGACTCCTATGTCAGTGGGGCTCCTTATCCATTGCAACTTTTATTCTAGGCTTTATTGGAGCTATCCATGGTGGTCCATGGTGGTGGACCTATTTTGGGGATGGACTACAGCACCATGGATAGCTCCTGTAAAGCTCAGAATAAAAGCTGCAATGGATGAGGACATAGGAGTCACCAGCCTCCCCTGACTATTTGCTCTTCCCTTCCCTCAATCCTGATTGAAATCACCCTCCCACGCACTGCTATAGGGCTTAGTCAGGGATGGGAAACTTCTGGTTCCCCATCTGTTCTGTGGTCCCGTCTGGTTCATTCCCCAAGTCCCACCCCCTCTGAGGCCTCTGCCCCCAGAAGACTAGCAGGGAGGGGAATCCCTGCTGTTAACTCCAATCAGTGATCAGGAGGGCAGGCTAGCGATGTGCTAAGGGGAATCCCTGCTGTTATCTCTGATCATTGATTGGAGATAACAGCAGGGATTCCAGGATTCTGCTTGCCTGCCCCACATCCTCCCCAATGGGAGAAGGCATGGGCAGGAGAAACTGCCCCGACGGAGGCACTGGGTGGAATATAATTTTGTACACACTGGCACAGTAACCTTTCAGGGCTACCGCTCACATATTCCCATTCCCAATTAATTTATCTCCATGCAGAAGGAGCTGCTGTGCTGCTTTTTGTCAGGAATCTTTGACAATCCTTTTGCTGAAGCAGATCTGAGAGAAAACAGAATTAAACCCAACTTGACCAAGTTTTGTGCAAGGAAGAAACTGCCATACAACAAAGTCTCTTTCCCCTGTATTTGGTTAATAATGACACTGCAAAAAGCTACACATTGCCCGGTAATTTGTTTGTTTTCTAAAGGCTATTTTCATGCATTCAAGTGAGTAAAGGGGGGGGGGGACCCAGCCACCTTTAACAGCCTTTTAACTTCTGATGGTGAAGTGAAGAAGCCCATTAATTGGGCCTGCTGGGGTGGTTCACATCAGGGACCTGACGGGTGGGGGATGAAGTCTCTTCATTCTCTCGTCAGAGGCCAAAGGAGATTTCGTAGCATTGTCTGAAGCACTCTAGAGAGGCAGAGAATGAAAAGACAGCCCAGCAGCCCAAGAGACCAAGCGGTTTGATCGAAAGCCTGGAATAATCATTAGTGAACGGTTGAATCCCATTGAATTTTGAGCACTGGCCTCATGTGCAAACTGTATTTTCAAGGGATCAGGAAAGCCCTGCATTAAGCCAGGGTATGCAAGAGGTGTTACAGCAGATCTCGATAAATACGTTGATGAGCCAAATATATATGTTACAGCAGGGGTGGGGAACCTCTTCCAGCCCAAGGGCCAAATTCCATTTCAGAGAAGCTCTCCGGGGATGCATTCCAGTGGTGGGCGGGGCCAAAGGCAAAACGAGTCGAAGCGAAAAGCAAAAGGGGTGGAGCAAAAGTTACAAAAACGACCAATATATTTTAGCTTCAAACTCTTACTGCCAGTAACTACGGTAAGCCTTAGGAGAGGCATTTTAACCTTTTAGAAGGGGGGGGGACTGGACAAATGCTGGGAAACCACCAAACAATTGGCAGGTGAGGGGAAGGGATGGGTCCTGGGGAAGGGGGTGAAGAGTGCCACCCCCATTACCCAGATGTCAGGCTGAATCTCCTAGATTAGATATTTGTACTTCGCGTCGTAGCCCCCAGCTCCAGGCCTGTTTTCCATAAACTCCTTAAGTATGTGGCAACCAATTCTACAATGAGCTGGGCATGTGAATGCTTGTGCTATACACTGGTCAGCTTCTAGTGGGTCTCTGCATACCATGATGACTGCTCAAAGAGCTGCATGCAGTTGCAACAGCATGCTAAAAACCGATCTGCGCTGGCTTCCGCATCAGCCACCAGCATCCACGCAAGTGTTTCAGTGCGTGGTAATAACAGTGGCAGCAAAGTAGTCACAGATCTCCTGGAACCAGTGGCTGCCGTGCACTGGAAGGGTCATAAGAAGAGGCC
This sequence comes from Shinisaurus crocodilurus, assembly GCA_021292165.1. Classification (NCBI taxonomy): domain Eukaryota; kingdom Metazoa; phylum Chordata; class Lepidosauria; order Squamata; family Shinisauridae; genus Shinisaurus; species Shinisaurus crocodilurus. The sequence continues at coordinate 55,062,244 of CM037881.1, read as the reverse complement.
CTCCGTGTCAGCCTATTTAAATAGCACTTCTATTGATCCAGACTTCCTATTATACAAATGTTTTGAATGCGTACCACCCTCCTCGTGCTATTCATGAGGCATTACTGTCTTTGTCTGGCTTGTCTCTCTAGTTATTTGTCTATCGATTGTGTATATTGCTGGCCTATAAAATCATGAGCAGTGTGGGGAAGATGAACAGGGAGCCATTACTCAGCACTTCTCATAATTCCAGAGCCACCTAATTAAATTCAAAGGTTTTTAAAAAACAAAAAACCAATAGGTGACAGTGAGAAATGGTGCATGCATAGCTGCCCTTTGGAACTCCATGCTCTGAGATGTTGTGAAGGGCACTATTATAAATATTGGGTTCAAAGTGAAGTGTAGGCATTGTCTGTACTGTGGGATTGTTGCACTTCCCTTCAGCTAAACCAGAGATGGCTGCTCGGTCACTGATAGAGAACCATCAGCTTTACATGCAGAAGTTCCCTGACATCTTCAGTTCAAAGAATCTCAGGTCACAAGACTGTAAACGACCTCTGTCAGATATCCTGGAGAGCTGCTGCCTGTCAGAATAGACAGGTGCCAAAAATGGGGTGGGACTTCAACTCCCACCATCCCCAGCCACCACGGCCAGAGGATAGAAATTCTAGGAATTGTGCTGTTGCCCCTGTTGCCCCTGGAAGTTGTAGTTTGGCTTCACCTGCCCAGTACCTAACCCATAGCGTTAGCCATGGTGTCAAGCAATGACACAAGGAACAAGAGAAAGTTTTAGATCAGGTTCAGGCAACTTTGGGAAGTCCAGGGGCCATTTTTGTACCCCAGACCACCCCCACATGGGCTGCACCTCCCCCTGCCACAGTGCCAAAAAAGTAAAAAAGAAAAATTGCATCCATGGCCGCTACAGAGTGTAATTTTTATACCTATGGCACTCTGTAGCCATTCTGGATGCCATTTTAAGCAGGTTAGGTAGACAGCCAATGCTCAGTACTGCCAGTGTCAAGGGTAGGCATGGCTGGGCACCTGCCGAGGGCCCACACCCCAGCAGAGGCCCACTGACAAGGGTCCCCTGGAGTTGCTCTTCCTCTTCACCATTGCAACCTTCTTGTTCATTGGCCTCTTGCTGTGGCCCAGACAACCAACGGTGGTGGTGAGGAGGAGGAGGAGGAGATGCCACTGCCTACTTGCTCACTTGCTCAGTGCCTGCCAAGCACACAAATGGTAGCGAGGAGGAGGAGGAGCAACAGCAGCTGGTGACAATGTTGGTAAGACGGAAGAATCACTGAGGGGGGGGGGGCATGGAGGGTGTCTTGCCCAAGACTCCTCAAAAACCTGAAGCTAGCACTACTCCTGAAAATTTTTTAGTAACAGGCTAGCTTCCCCTGTTTGGTTTGGCAATAAGCCAAACTGTATCCCAAAATGTCAGAAATAGCTTGGTGTGTTTTTTTGAGCCAGTCTAACTGGAAATAACTCATCCCTCCCCTTCCTTTTAAATGCACAGCTTGGAGGAGCAGTAGCGGCGGCAGCAGAACTCTTACCATACCACCTGGGAAGAGCCGGAAGGAGTTTGGGCAATTGGGACTGGTGGGGAAGGGGAATCATGGTGGCTGGCTGGGTAGGCCAAAAGTCTCCCCCAGCTTAGAGTTTAGTGTGAGAAGGAGAGAAAATGCCGGAGTTTGTAAAACATGTCTCTCCTAGAAGCAGGCTTTTGCAAGCCCCCAAAGATCATATCCGAGCCCAAGCTTGGAGAACTCCACTGCACTGGCATCTCTGGTAATTTTCTGAGTTTATATATATATATATATATATATATACATACATACATACATATACACACACACACACACACACAAGCGATATATACCTTAAGACCATTTCAGAACAGGGAGTTGGAGGGAAAACCTTCAGGCTGAGTGAGTGGGGTGGCTATTTTTAGCAGTTGAGAACAGGCCACTTTGGATGAAGCTCTGAACCTGGTAGGATTACAAACAACTTCCCTTGGAACAAATGGAATGGTGACCTAGAAGTAGGAGATGGAGTGAGTCATATTTTATTGAGTACCCAGACATTGATTCTGACCTGTATTCAAACATCTGCTTTGCACCTAGGGTCTCTCTGCATCCACACGCTCTCCCCCCCCCCCTGCCCTTCATGCGAAGGCTGTGGAGAGGGAAGGCCAGGCCTCCCCCACCTGGACAGAGGCGGGTTGGGCCTCCCCCAACAGTTGCCTTGTGTGTCAATCTCTCATGTCGCGTTGATAACTAAGCCACAATCTTATCTTGCTCTGAGGAAGGGGGGGGGGGAGAGAGAAACGGTATCTAGAGATGCGGTGGTGGGAGATATATGATGCATTGGGATAGGAAAGGGGAAGATACGTGCCATTGGCCTTAGCTTGCCTAGGTGTGTGTCCGTGTCTCTGTGTTGAGTCCAAACTTATGTTTTTAGATCGGCATGCATTTAGGTGCTTGTATCAGTGTTCCTGTCTTTGTGTGGGGAGGTGTGTGTGAAATTTTCTCCTTCTCTCCTTTGTCTGCGTTCATGTTGTGGCTGATTTATTAACTAGGACAATACAAGGAGACTCTGCCCATTATTCCCGGTGTCCGCCTCAGCCGCTGACAGCTTGGTGGAATTGAAATATCTTATTTAAAGCAAGTGAGGATCATTTTAAATATCAGCACTGACACTCAAGGACTCACTGCTGAAAGGGTGCACAACAACAGTTGGGGGGACAGATGCTCCCACCACCATCGCCACTGCTTTCCACACGCTATTTGTCATTGTCCCTTAATGTCTTTGCCGTTAGAATCCCATCTAGCTCATGAGAGCTCACATTTCTGTCAAGCCGGCTGCCAGAATTCGCTTGCCCCATTCCTTCAGCAGGTGGCACGAGGAGTCTGACGCCGGCTTCCGAGATGCACACAATGTTGGGCTGGGGGTCTCTGTGTGTGCATGTCGGAATGAGGACTCTGGCCAGAGGATTCAGATGCCTCGCCCTCTGCTCGACTGTGGTAGCTTGCCAGAGGAAGGCGCTCTTTGTCTGCTCTTTGCTGGGCTGCAGGGACATGCTCTCTGGTGGCCAACTGGTTACAGAGGCACAGGCTGAGTTTCCTCAGACTGCTGTGGCTCAGCGGTAGAGGCCATGCTTTGCCTGCAAAAGGCTCCAGGTTCAATCTCCAGGTAGGGCAGGGATAGACCCCTCCCTAAAAGCATAGAGAGCTGCTGCCGGTCATTGTCGACAATCCTGGGCTGGATGGACCAATGGTCTGACTCGGTATAAGGCAGCTTCTTATGTTCCATCCCTGCATATCTGCTGAGCTGCCTGCCTGTTCACTTCCAGACCGCCAACCCTGACCTGTGAGTCTGTTAGCCGGTGGTTCCTAAATGTTTGGTTTAGTTCAGAGGTAGATTGTACAGCCTTGTAAGTATTGAGTATTTCATATTCAGGGAAAACACAGCACTAACAATTAAGGAAGCAGTAAAGATTGAGATCAGGATGGGCCTGTAGTGGAGGGTGGGGCTAAGGGGGGCAGGGCCCCTCTAAAATTTTGTCTGCCCCCTCTAAATTGTTTCATAAACAAATAGTTAAATTTATTATAGAGGTTTTAGGAAACCAACAGGAAAGCTTTTGTTTTTCTTCTTAAAGGTGCAGATGCTATTATTTGGGGGGCAGGGCCACAGTGAAATCTGCCCACATATTCCTAGTAGTACATGCAATTGCGGCTATACCTGAGATGAAGGAATATTTGGACTTAGTTGTACATATTAGTGAATAGTTGTGCATATTTTTCTAAGACGGCATGTTGCTCAGATTTTTAAAGGCAGTTCTTTAAAACACCTGATGGTTCAGCGATGGACTGGACACTTGGATTCAGTTACAGTTACACATTCAGATGAGGAAATCATTCTTTCCACACTCAAATTAATCAGTGCATCTTCCCCTTGTAAAAAATGTTGTCATCTAAAAACTGAAGCTATTGGATTGCTCACTCAGATCGGTCGCCTTTCTTTTCCCTTTCTTACTGAAATTATGCTAAAAGTGCTGGGATATCTTAAACCTGTAACATCACTGCTGCAGCAGACGAATCTGGATATAGAGGCAGCATTGAAACTTATTGACTGTGTTGGGAGGTAGTTGCAAGAAATGCAAAATGATGCTGTATTCAACAACACTTCAGAAGCAGCCAAGGAAACAGGTGCATCTGCTGACAATGAAGCACCATCAAAATGTCTTCATAAACTCCCTTGGACTTCAGAAAAGCTAATTTTAATAAATTCAGATTATTGATAAGTAGGATTCCATGGCAGGGAAACCCAAGAGGAGTTCAAGAGGCAGTTGGGGGGGAATGCTTATCAAATATGTAGATGACACAAAATTGGGTGAATAGCTAATACCTTAGAAAACAGAAACAACATTCAAAATTATCTTGATAGGTTAGAAGACTGGGCAGAAAATAACAGAATGAAATTTAACAGGGACAAGTGCAAAGTTCTTCATTTTGGAAAAAGAAAGTAAATGCACAGGTATAAGATGGGGGATACCTGGCTTGGCAATAGTACGTGTGAAAAGGATCTTGGAGTTGTACTCAATCACAAGCTGAATATGAGTCAGCAGTGTGATGTGGCTGCAAAAAAGGCAAATGCAATTTTAGGTTGTATGAATAAAAGTATAGTTTCAAATTCATGGGAAATGATAGTTCCACTCTATTCTGGACACCGCATTGTAAGAAGGTTTCAGATAAATTGGAACGAGTTCAGAGAAGGGCAACAAAGATGATCAGGCGACTAGAAACTAGGTCCTACAAGGAAAGATTGAAGGAACTGGGTATGTTTAGCCTTGAAAAGAGAAGACTGAGAGAGGATATGACACCACTTTTCAAGTACCTAAAGGGTTGTCACACAGAAGAGAGTCACAACCTGTTCTCTATCACCCAAGACTGTAGGACATGAAATAACAGGCTTAAGTTACAGGAAAGCAGATTTCATTTGAACATCAGGAAAAACGTCCCTGCTCAGAGCAGTCAGACAATGGTTCCAACTCCCTAGGGAGGTGGTGGGCTCTCCATCGCTGGAGGTATTCAAGCGGAGACTGGACAGCCATATATCAGGAAGGGTTTAAATGGGATTCCTGGACTGAGCAGGGGGTTGGACTCAATGGCCTAAATGGCCCCTTCCAACTCTATGATTCTATGATAAGAATATTCCTGTTGTCACTTATTCTTGATTTTTTACCTACTTTGTTAATTGGTGGCAAGAACCATGACAATTGTTGAAGTTGCTTAATGAGATGTTATGAATGTACATAAATTGTGGTACTGGCTGGAAAAACAAGAGTTAAATAAAAACAGTTTAAAATTTTGCCTTAAAAAGACCTGCAGACCACATAAACTGCCCCCTACTTTTCTGGTGCCCCCCCCCCAAAAACCTTTAGGCTGGCTACAGGCCTAGATTGGGATGACTGGTAGGTCCCTAGCAAACATACACATACCTGGTCATTTCATAGAATCATAGAATAGTAGAGTTGGAAGGGGCCTATAAGGCCATCGAGTCCAACCCCCTGCTCAGTGCAGGAGAACAGATGTGGGCTGGGCAGCCCAGGCAGTCACCCATCCAAGCACTGACCCAGCTCATACCTGCTTAGCTTTAGCATTTGGCCTGCATTATGTGCTTTCAACACCACCTGCAGGTATTTCTTTATTTAGATAATCAACCCCCTGTCTCCCAAGGACTGAAAGCAGTCAATGGAATAAAATGCATACAATTTTGTATTTTAGTGGGTATTGAAACTAAAATTGTACCATGCAGGTTTGGCTTGCAGTGAAGCCTTATAAGTAAAAGCACTTCGTGCTGGCTAGGTCTGGCTGCAGAGTCACATCCAGGGTGCGGTGGGTGAGGGAGGGAAAGGCCACTGAAGATCCCTCTCATTCTACTCTTGTCCTGTGAACTTGCCACGTGGATGACCCAGTGTCTGAAGAAGACACTCTTGGTTGACCTTAGGGAGCCTGATGGAACATAGGAAAGGTTACATTAGGGCTTTATTATACATAAGTTAGTAGTAGTAAACACTGGTAGGTCATCTTAGTACAGTGTTGGTAGGTCAGCATGCAATTTGGGAATCACTCATATAAAGCGGTTCCTGATTAATGCAATAGCTGGGCACCCAAAATTGTTGTGACACTCGGCCTCTTATACAATATTTAGTGCTGAGCCAAAATCCCCCACCCTATGCATTTTGCGCCCCATTTGCAGATAGCAGTAGGGGGGGGCCTTTCTGATGATTTGGGGTGGATTCATGGGTAGGGGGAGCCAGAATTCACTGCTGATACAGCTCCTCCCCCCAACCCCAACCCCCCGAATGACACTACATGGTGACATAGTGCCACTCTGATGGGGGTCTCTGGCAAAAAATGATATCCTTCACCTGCCATTCTTTCCAAGCTCTAATCAGAGCAATGTTATGTCATAATATAGTGCTGTTCTCGGAGGCTTTTGGGGAACAAAATGGCTGGTGGTCATCAGGAGGAGCTCTGGCAGTGGCAAGTCCCCTCTTCAAGTTTTACCCCCTTCCCTCAAATTTGCCGGGGATTGCCCCCCACTTCTCTCCCACTCCCCAAATTTAATGTGGATATTCCTGGCTAGCAAGGAATATAAAATCCTAGCAGGTATCGATTGTCTGATAAACTAGATGATTGGACCTTGCTATTATATTTCTTATATTTACAAGCATGTTTTATTCCACCTTGGCCTTTCTCTTGACTTAGTCTGTACATGGGCAATCCTTGTCTATTTACCTTCTCACCTTCTTCCAGACCCACAAATGTGACTCTCTGGCTACCAACTCATTCCTAGCTCTTGCTGCTTACAATGAAACAAGTTACCTTTTTCTTGGCCTGTTATTTCAAAGACAACCTTGGCTTATCCCATGATGGTGTGACTTCCCTTGTCTAGATTGCCAGCTGATGGACTCCAGTGGTGTTAACTGTGTCTTGCTGAGAGGCTGGGTTGCAGCAGTCAAACACATTAAATTGTTCTCTCTCCATATAACATGTTGAAATGGCTGCTGCTTATTGATATTATACTTTGTGTCACATTAAAGACATAAAACTTGAACAGCTTAATCTAAAGAGGTAGATTAGATGATTGGAAATGTAAGATCAAAGCATCAACACCTGGCATCCTTGGGCAGCTGCCAGTGCCCCCACACTTTGGCAGATCCCATCACTGATCCCCTTTAACATAGTTTTTCTGGTGTCCTGACACTCCAAATGGTCACCATTTTCATTTCCCATAATACCCCTGATGTGATGTCCCTCTTGGGCTTTGTGGATTAAAATGGCAGCCCTGTGAAAGGATGATGAGCAGCTCTGTGTAAGAGACCCATGTGTGCTCCTTGAGACAAGCACAGAAGGGGACTGTAGTTCTCAGTTCATGTGTATAATGCACAGAGCATGCAGCAGGGCTGAAGCACAGTAGCCACTGGAGGGCAGTCTTCAGGCACAGCATGTGGAGGTGTCATATCACAAGAATTTGCAGCTTATGGAGGATACCTTGGGTGAAGTCAGGCAGAACATTTTGAAGAGTGGCAGAGGCTGCCTCTTAGTGCCTCCACTTTGTAAAGAAATGTACTTTCCCCCGCCCTTTCTCTCCTGGGGAGAGTTCTGGAAGAAAAAACTCATGTACATCTGCAGAGTAGTTCAACTGGAATGGGGAAAATCTGGCTGTGGAGGATGCCTGATGGCTAGTGTCTGTGACATCATTAACAAAATTCCTGTTCCCCTCCCCAGACCATTCATGACTAGTTCTTATTTTTAAATGCTTCTGAATGTTTTCTGTAGAGTGAAGGGTGTGTGTGCATGCGTAGGTGTATGTATGTATGTATATATGTATATAGGGTTGAATACACATACACACTCTAACAAAAAATGTTTAAAAGGTGGACAGTCCATCTGATGAGCATGGAGAAGAGCAAGACTGAGAGCTGGTATGCAGATTTGTAATGCCAGGTTGTCTAGCCGGACACACACCATGAGCAAAGAACCCCTTGTGACTGCCATTAAAACCCACATCTGCCTTTTCCCTATGAAGTCAAGGAGCTGTGTTCATCTTGTGTTGTAAAAGGTGTCCCAAATGTCAAAATGTCACAGTAAGCCCAAAGAACCATAATGCACTGTGCACACCTGTATCCACGTGGGACAGACCCTTCTGAATCATTTCACCGCTTGCTTTTTGTTGCCAGCACTTTGTTGGTGCCTGAGCCCAAGATGCGAAAGGGAGTGCTGGCAACAAAGCTGGCTGCCTTTTCTTTTTCTTTTTATGGCTTAAGGAAATTTCATAAAACAAAGTTTGAAAACCCTTATTATATAGCTTGGGTTTGCCTCATTACAAGCCATCAAGCTAAGTCCCACTTCTAGGCATCACTGACAACTTTTGGGGATCTGCCTGTTGACATAGAGCCCAAAGGTGGCCCAGAATGATGGCCCCTGCCAATTGAAATCCTAGCACATTTATGCTAATCGCAGATGAATTCCATGGTTCCCCCCCAATGATATAGAGGGAGGGATGCTGATAGTATCTGGCATGCCTTCCTCAAACGCTTCCATTGCCCTTTCATTCTATCAATGAGGGACAAACATCAAGGCCTTGAGAAAAGAGGCTGAGTGATACAAACTCCCTAAGAAAACTCCTATGGCCATCGACCTAATTTAACCTGATTGGTGGCTTTAGAGTAGGAGGTCCTATGCTGCCACCTACAGGATCAATTGAGATATTTACCCTTGTGGTGGAATTGCAGAACTCTGCAATCCCAGTGTAGGGTTGAAAAGAGCACTGAGTTGGATTGGAGCAAACACAATTGCCAATCACCTGTAAGGTGCGTAAAGCTGGTGTGGGGAATGTTATGATGGCATCACATCAGTGACTCCCCGTCCCCATGTCTGATCTGCCTGTCTGCACTGTACTCAGCAGACTAAAATTTGAACGTGGTTCTTGCGGTTGTTGGATAAATACAGCCTGGCTTTCTGACCAGTTGGCAAGGGATTTCACAGATACAAGGGCAGAGAGGAGGAAATAGGCAGAGAAAGAGAGACCAGGAGCTGGCCCATGGCCCTGACAGGCCAGGGCAGCCCTCGGGTCCTTGTTTCCTCTGCCAGCATCCTAGTGCTTTGGCTTTGAATTTTGTCAGACATCACATGGAGTCTTCAGACAGGATTGAGTTTTGCTGGAACTTGCAGCCTTCTCTCGCAGCAAACATGGAGTTGGAGCACCACCGCTAGGAATTACAGCTTTCTCCAGTAGGCTGGCCAGAATTAAAAGTTCGCAGGAATTAGCCTGGGAAAAGGAAAGTAGATGGGTTAAGAATGAGTTGAAGGTCATGGTCAGACTCTTGTGTGATAAGCTAAGTCCTGAAACAGCAGGAATAGAGGACGTTACTGGATGAAAGCATTGATAGTATTGAAAGGGAGCATCAAGACTAACAGAGCCATCCAGTGCATGTTTACTTGAAAGCAAGTCCTGGTATTGAATGGGATTTACTCTCATGTAAATACACATCGGATTGCAGTGCAAGAGAAGCAGTGAAGCAGTGAATTGAGGCCGAGCTAGGGACATATGAGAATTTCGTTCCAGTTCACAAAACATCCAAACTTGCTCCCTACACAACCCCAAGTGCAAATGTTCGCACATTCCCAAATTTGGAATCACATTTGAAACAATGTGTGTGTTTTTGAGATGTGTGCTTTGAAATGCGCAGTTTTCCTAAAGTGTGCACTTTCACTCTTTAGTCAATGGAGGAAAAGTGCACACTTTTCCCATTCAACATCACACTTTTCCTGTTTGAATGAACCAAAAGGTCACAAACGAAAATGGGAGTGAGCCAAACTGAACTTCGAACTGAAGTTCGGAGAATTTCAATGAGCTCAAACATCCCTGGTTCTCCCATCGCTAGCTGAGACCCATCAGTGGATTATGGTAGAAGCAGGGCCTTCCTTACAAAAAACCAATCCTATGCAATCCTTCTTCAGCATTTTTCAGTGAGAAGCACTCTTGCTGCAGCAGCATATAGAAGGGATGGGCTTTTTCCAGTGCTTCGGTGCATATTCCCTGTGTAACTTGTCCACAGTTGTATCAATTTCTCCTTGACTGAACTTCAAACTAGGCATGGTTATTCCATATCCTTGGCAATGAATAAGAAAATATGGTAGACCATTGTGTACTGTTTATGTATGTGTTAGCCCAAGGCTGGTAAAATGGGGGACTTGCATGGAAGATCCAAGATAAGTCAGCTCTTCTGCACCAAAATCCCTGTATAACCTTGAGCACATCCCAATAGGGGCAAAAACAATGGTGTGGGCAGATAGTGTATATGCCCAAGGACTTTAAATGAGCCTTTGCCCTCCTGTTTTGATGGGCTAAGAGGTTTTTTTTATGAGATGTGGAGCAACAGAGTACGTCTGGAGAGGTGGAGCAGCTAACAGTGCCTCTCGTGCACTATTGGCCTTAGCAACCTAAAGTGCTGGTGTTACCTTGGTGCCTTGAAGCAAGATTCCTCTCATCCTCTGTACTTCAAAGTCTCCCAGCTTGCATTTGCTACATGGCCAGCCACCATGCCAGCATCAGGAGTGCAGATGCTCAACCCTGCTCTGTTGCTTGGGGGTCCCTTGCCCTCCACAGGCAGAGATGATTTTTTTCTTCTTTTTTTTGCATGCTGCAGGCAAACAGCAGCATGTGCACATTGGAAGAGAAGTGTCTCTAGTCTTCGAGGCAGCCATTAGATGATCGCCTCTCATTATTAAAGTTTAATTTAAACTGTGTATTGGAAAGAACAAACAAACTCGTATCAAAGGAGCCTCCGGCATTTTTTAGTACTTGATTAAATTTAAGGGTACGGGGCTAGAAGCAAACTGGATTCCTTTCCTTATTTCCTCTGAGTTTCCATCTTCTGGTTTCTCTCATTGCTGCAAAGAAACTACAAATGAATGCCTGAGATTATTTCTCTCTTTCCAGATAGCTACATTGGATTTGTAGCCTGAAGGAAAGAGTTTGCCAGCTACTCCCCACCTAACCTGCCCCAAATTCTCTCCTCATTGGCCCTCTTTCACAACCACCTGTTCCTCATCAATTTATCTATGAATGTTTCCTACTAAATTCGCTAGACTCTCCCACTCCATGTCCTCAACCATATCTTGTCCACCCATGTGGGTAGAAAACCCACATACTACAGCAGCTTTTCTCAATGTTGTGGCATCTTGAAGTACCACCAATGGGAGGTACTTCAAGCCTGCTTGGACATCAATCATTTTCTCCATGGCATGCTGTTACAGCTATGTGGATGGCTCCTGACACCCCAAATGGTCATCACAAAGGTCCATGCATATTTTGCACAGCCGGGGTGGTGGGAAGGGGGAATGCTATGATGTACAGTGCTTACAAAATAGTGGAAATTTTGTATAGGTTGCTGTATTTTGGGCTGCTGGCGATGGGAGATAGAATGGCTGGGAGGATTGGAGTGGCTCTCTTGGATTTGTGGGTAGGGACATTCCCTTCTCTAAGCATTTGGATAGTTCCCATTCTCTTCCTTAGTACAAGCAGGGCCAAAGGATATGGATGCCTCAAGACCTAAAATAATGCAACCACAAGATCTATGGCCTGTTGCTCTGATTTGCTTCATGTTGACATTTTGTGATGTTCATGATGTAGCCAATTTTAAGGCAATGGTCATACCAGGCATATTAAAGAGGCATAGCTAAAATGGCTGTCTGAACCAAAGTTTGCTTTTCACCTATTACTGGCAGGAAGCTGCTTGACCTGGGGAAAAGAGAACATGAGAAGCATTCTTGCTCAATAAGGTTCATGCCTCAGACAGGTCAAAACCATAAAGGACAAGTTGGGAAACTTCTGTAGAACTGTACAAGTAAAAACAAAATATCAACTATGAATAAATATGAAGAGGTGGGATTAAAATAGTACAGTAAGCAATCACATAACATGCTCAAGTGTAAAACTACAGAAGTAAGAGGAATATATTGGGTGGGGTTGCTCCCAGCAGGGAATAATCTCCGCTTGCAGAAATCTGTATTGGTAAGGTATGCATCGTTTTGTTTTGTTTTCCTGTTGTAACCTTTGTCAACAAATACCATGGTATCAATTTCTGTCTATACTTGTCTTAAATACACTTGTTTGGTGTTAATAAATGTTTAAAATCTAGTCTATGAACAACTATTTATAAAGTAACTGTGTCGAGTGCAAAATGACTGAGTCCTTCTCTGCGTCAAAAAATCAAATCTCGATGGACCCAGATATAACCAGGAAGTAGGAGTCTGTGAAAATAACAGGAGGTCTGCTTAATTAGGTTTATTATCCATAAATTATTTCTCCTACAATGTGCTTTCTTTGAAGCCGAGTGTGAAAGTAGGAGCCAGGAGTTCAGGAGTCCAACATCTGCTAGAAAATACTGTCTGTGACACTGGCATTTTGAACCATGTACCTATCCACACAGCGTTCCTTTCTGACTGCAGAGGACCCAGAGGAAAGAGGACATGGTGGTGGCTCTTGTTACTTGCCTAAGAGATGCTAATTTTTAATTTCAAAGCTCTGTTTTCTCTTAATTTGGCTGGAAATGGAGAATACGGTACTTGCAAGGTTCATGGTACCGTGGTGGGGGAAAGGATGCTTTGGCACACAGGATTTATCAGCTCTGATAAACTATTACTTCACAGAACTGGAGAACAAGCAGCCAACCTGGGCAGGTATATGGATTGGATTCTGACATTCAAAAATGCAGCAGCATGCTAATTGCCTGATATAATTGTGCATTGGCATGAAACTACCGGTACCTCACACAGATGCAACAGTGTGCATATGCTTTAAGGAGCAGTGTGACAATACTGACCACCAGAGTTTAAGGGATGCCATCTTCTCCACAGGAAGTTCTACTACTCCCAGACTTGGTGACCCTGGTATCATCCCTGAATTCATGGCAGGCTAAACCTGCATAGCCAGATGGCACCCATCCTTGGGAGCAATGATTCCCAGCGTCATGCCTGCCTGCCTTCCTCTCCCTGAATATATGCATTGCTAGCTCATTCCATCCACAGCAGTGTGGTCAGCTTCTCTCTCAGAAGCATTTAAAATATCAAGCACACACAGTTATAGGGCTGGAATGGAAGGAACATGTTCCAGTCCAAGCAGATACCTAAGAAACTGCCCTCTCCTTTAATTGGGATGTGCCTGTGGGAATGGCAGCCCACAGCATCCCTGATAAACATGCAAGATAGCCTAAAGACCAAGCTGTGTTCCTTGTAATATCACCTGCTGCTCTCTTTGACCCCTCTCTGATTGTTACGTTCCAGCAGCTGATTTTTAAATTATTTTTATTTTAGTTATTTTTGGTCCAAGCAGCAGAGTATAAAGGCCACCACGTAATCAGCCAGCAAAGTAAATAATGAAAGCTTGTGTGGCTGTAGGCCATGTCGCCACTGCGCAGACAACAGTAATTCACTTTAGCCTATCAGGAGATGTACGAGATTACAGCTGCCCTGGCTATGCACCTCATCGATTGTGCACTGCATTGATCTATGTAGTCATCTTCCTTTCTCTCTCTTGTGTGTCCTTCTCTCTTTCTCAAGGTACATGATCACATCCCTGGACCGTACCCATGCTGGTTTCTACCGTTGCATCGTGCGCAATCGAATGGGAGCCCTGCTGCAACGGCAGACCGAAGTGCAGGTGGCGTGTAAGTGGTGATCCATGTTGTGCTTATATACAGGAGGACTGTCCATAAAGTGTGCCACAGGTCAGGAGGGCGAAGGAGGGATAGCAAAGCTGTCACAAAGTGGTCACAAAGAAGAGATGGGCCCCATTGCTAAAATGGAGCAAAATGTGATGGAGGAGGAAGTGGGGATTAAAAAGGCCTTTAAAAGTGTGATGTGCGTTATCGATGGTCCCCAGAGAGGGAGATACTATAGCTTCTATCTGAAGGAGATGTTGAACTGAGGGCCCGTGTTACATGCACACATGTGTCACAAATCATTAACAGGACCCATAGTTCAATGGTAGAGCACATGCTTTGCATGCAGAAGGTTCCAGGTTCACTCCCTGGCATTTCTAGATAAAAGGAGCAGGTAGCAGGTGATGTGAAAGACTTCTATCCACAACCCAGGAGCACTGCTGCCAGTCAGAGAAGACAAGGCTCAGTTAGATAGATCAATGGCCTCTCACCTGGTGTATGGAAGCTTTCCAGGCTCATAACATCCACAGGTAAACACACATCTGGAAACCTACAAAGGAGACAGAGATGGGGAAGCAGCTTTCCTATACACACACACACACACACACAGCCACTTTCCCACTTAAAACCAACCATTCCAGCAGAAGCTGCTTTTCTTTTTAAAACACAGCTGTTGGGCTTCTGCGTGCATTTATATGTAGTACGTAGTTAGGCCCAGAGAGAAGGGTAAGAAACAGTAGTGCTTGTATTGCAAGTGTACATAGAGCAGACGAAAGGGCCACCTACAAGTGCTCATCCCACCCAAAAATCTTGAACTGTTTGGACATAGCTGCACAACAGCTTTATACCAGTTTACTGTCGTGGCTTTGCACCAAAGAAATGTGGCAATTGTAATTTGGCAAGGGTGTCAAGACATCCCATCTGCCTTCTCACAGAACTGTTAGGGTTCCACCATTAAAGGTGGCCTAGAAATAATTTTAAATAGATTTAGGCTGCAATCCTATGCATGTTTAGGCAGAAAGAAGTCTTACAACTCCCAGCACTCCCCAGCCAATGCAGGATTGTGCCCTTGGATAGATATAGTCCCTAAGGTACCATAGATGGAGAGAATGACAGTAACCCCAGTTATTTTGTGGCTCTTTAAATTTGTATTAGAGTTTACTTTACATTTTATTATAGGTGTGTATTTTATTATTTTAACCTTATTTTGTAATCTAAAACCCAGAAAGTTTTAGTTATTCTGTTACTTTTACTGTACAGAAATACAGTAAGTAAGTAAGTAAGTAAGGGAGTGATCCTATGGCCCCTAGACAATGTCTAGGGGGCCAAGGGATATTTTGGATTCCCAGATCTCAGGTCAGAGACCGAGCTCCGACCTCGCAGCTGGCAATCCACACTTCCAATTCCTCCCCCCACCTCGCAGCTGGCGCAGAAAGAACCATGCCGGCTGCCTCTTCGAGGCTGGGAACTTGACCTTGGAGAGGGGGTAAAGGGGGCATTTGGGGGGGAGGGGAGGAGACTGCAGAGGCCAGGGTACAATGTATCCTGTGTCCTCTGCTGCCTCCTTCCCTCCCTCTCTAAAGCTCCCTGACTAGACGGCCAAAAATGGCCATCTAGCACAGATGCAGAGTGGGAGGAGCAGGGAGGCGAAGATCACCTTCGCCATTCCTCCCAGTCTGCATCGGATGCCTGTAAGCCTCCGAGTTCGGAGGCTTACAGACATCTCGATTGGAGTGTGCTCTAAGTAAGTAAATAGTGATGATGCCCTTTGGCTCCCTCTTCCACTCTGAGCACCTCCTGCATTTCTAAACTTGTCCATGCTACCCCCTTCCCCCTTTCATAATCAGGAAATGCTTATTTCAGAGGTAGTTTAGGTAGGCTGCATTGTGACGCCCTCCCCATTCTTACTTCCATCTCCTTCCCCCCAAAAAATGTTTCAGCTGCAACTTACCCTTGTGATGAGACAAGCAGTCAAGGTCATCCGATAGCAAGATCTGGATGGCCCTTGGCGAGCAAAATGTTAGGTGAGAAATTATTGGGTGCTAAAGGGCTCTTCAGTTGAGCAGTGCGAAATGGAATTTGAATCAACAGCAGGAAGGTGAAAGTGGAGAAATGCAAATTAAAAGAAAGGCACAGGTCTCTTAACAGTGTGAGTGATGAACCGGAGGGATAGAACATTGTTAAACCAGGGCATCTTTCACCTTCAGATCAAGATTGGAGGACTTTTGTAAAGGACACCACTCAGCCAGCTGCAGAACTTTTGATATAGCCATAATGAAAGGGAATTCTGTAGCCATGCTCTCTGTATGAGACGTCACCTTCCAGTTTTATCACACTTTATTAATCCTCTGACAACAATCAGCGGACCTTTCGTAGCTCTGCCAAATCACAGAACCTCAAGAGCAGTGCCCTTTTCCTCCAAGCGGATAGATCACATTTAAATGTCTCCTCTTCTTTATTTGTTGCTTTTGTTTTAAATACCATTTCAGATTTTGCTTTGTCTCTATTTGAGAAACTCTCATGGCAAGTGGGACCAGGGACTTTCCATTTTCATGTGACAGCTTGATCTTCAGACCCTTGAAATGTAGCTGCAAGAAGAAAGCTGCGTAGATTTGAGGGGCACTGGAAGCTCTGGAGGTTGAGCTGGGAGGGGCTCATGAGGGGCTCCCAATAGGAGTCATAAGAGGCAGGGAGCAGGAGAATTTGCAGCTCAGCACGGAGGTACATTAACAGAACTGCCTGTGAAGCCGGTCTGAGGAGGCTGTTTTCCTGAAGTGTTAAATCCCTAAGATGGCTTTTAACAAAAGCAAGCAGTTCTCATCAGCAGCACCCTCTGGAAGGCAGGCAAAGCAAACAACGTTTATAACAATTACAGCACCATTGCCTGACGCGGGGACAAGCTGCCCATATAAATCAGCCCCGTCTCTCTGACATGCAGGGGGAAAGGCCGGAACGTAGATGACAAATCTTCAGCTGGGGGCGGAATCTGGATCCGTTGGCTGGCTCTTTCCCGCGGCACTTAGCCGGGGAGCCTCGTGCTTCAGCACAGCTGTGGGTGTCTGTGTCTGGGAAGAAGCTGTTCTGTGGGGAAGGGAGGAGGAAGCAGCTTGAGACACAGGGGTGCTTATAAAGCTAATCAAACGTGTCTTCCTCGACCAGGTTTGGGGTGCTTCCAGACAGAGGGCTCCTAGCACTTCCAATCAAAAGACGGTGCAGCTATTCCGTCTTTTTCTCCGTAACGGGTTTTCTGTAGTAAGAAAAAAGATGGAAGAAGCTGTGTGAAGACATGGGAGGGTTACAAGGGGAAGACTATGACATCTGAAACCTTGTAAAATTCCATAGCAATGGCACAATAAAAGCCTCATCTGGAAACACCCACGCTGAGCTTGGCTTGACTGGAAAACTTGCCATGGGGTTTGATCAAGGGGTCTGGGAATTTCTAGAGCGGATTGTTTGAGGAGAGGGATGTCCACAGGATTACGTGCTCATACACATTTTCTACTTTTAAGGTGGGCTCAGCCCTGGATTAACCATTAAGCAATATAAGCATGATGCTTAGGGCACCAAAGGAAGGAGGGCACCACAGTACCAGAGTACAAATTTTTTCATTTGCATTTCCCCCCTAATAATAGTTGTATTTAAAAAATGCATAAAACAGTGATGAAAATTTGTATTTCTTTCTGTTGCCCTAGTTATAAGTAAGTAATTGGCTTATATTGCTTGCTGCTATTTAGTATTAAATAAATATAATTTTAAAAAAAACAGTTTATATTTAATATACAGTAGTTGTGTGTTCTGGCATGGGGGATGACCTTGAAGAAAACTGAGTTTGTAATGTCTTATTTCACCTTCAGCACTTATTGAGTCTTAATGTCTTGCCAGCTAAGCAATGGAAGGGCCGAGGGGGCACCATTGTTGGGCTGTGCTTAGGGCATCATCTGGCCTTAATCCAGCCCTGGGTGAACTGATGTCAGGCTTGTGTGGTCTACTGGGTAGGGTTGTTGTTGTTTTTACTAGAGCCCCCCATGGTCCCCTTGTGTTTTAAATTTACAAATCAAGTCTGCACAGTCTGGATCTCTGAACAATGAAGATGTACTTAATCTGTGCTCAGTCATCCTCAATATGCACTCCTGCTTTAAGACCTAAGAATGGCCTGGTTGGATCAGACCAAGACTAGGTGCACCTAGTCTAGCATTCTTTGCCAGACAAGCAGGCGTTAGCTGGTCCACCAGAAACTGGCCAGTGATTCATCAGTGGATCACAATTTATCTCCTTCCAGTCCTGCTCAATTATATATTGTGCTTTAGCCCTATAGCCCCTTTGTTCAGCAGGATTCTGCTACCCAGGAGGCACTCTCTCCAGAGGCCCTTCAGCATGTACATTTCTATGGTCTTCAGACACTTTTCCTGTGTAGTGCAATGACCAGCTAGGAGGGACCTCTGTCATTGGGACTCTCCCCTACCCCTGAGGAAAACTTGCAAACTTGCAAGTAGGGGGTCACTTGCTTCCTATGTGTGTGAGAGAGAGGGAGGGGGGAGGCTGTGCCCCAAGTAGGCCTTATCACAAAAGATGAGAGGGCAAGCAGTCCTTAATTCTTTTAACTGCCTAGCTTGTTTCTCTTCTGAGATTTCCTGGGGTCAGGGCCAGCCCTACCATTCGAGAGAGTGAGGCGGCTGCCTCAGGCAGCTGGTTCTGGGTTTATTTTATTTATTTATTTATTTATTTATTTATTATATTTATACCCCGCCTTTTTCCTGAAAGGAACCCAAGGCGGCTTACATAATCCTCCTCCTCCTCTCCATTTTATCCTCACAACAACCCTGTGAGGTAGGTTAGGCTGAGAGGCAGTGACTGGCCCAAAGTCACCCAGTGAGTGTCATGAAAGGGCAGAAAATTGGTTGTTGTTGTTGTTGCATTTTTACTGCCAGTGGAAGTAGGGAGAGGTGCTTGTGGGATTTTCGCTCAAGGTGCCAAAATAACTTAGCTGGCCTTGGATATACTATTATGCACCTTGACTTGTGGGGGCGGGGAGAGCAGTGGAGGAGAGGCAATTTGTTGTTCCACCTCAGGCACCAGCATTTCTTGGGCCAGGCCTGCCTGGAGTCTTCAAGACTAATGTCAGAGCTGTAGGGGAGGCAGAGCCTGTTCAGCAGAATGCTGAGACTGACGAATTCTGCATGTCAGATCAGAGCATGCTGTGAGGACTTCAAAAGGCCAAGAGAAGAAGAGGAAGACTTGCTGAGCCAAGAGCAGGAGAAGAAAGCCAAGAAAGGAGCAGCAGCCACCAGGCGGAGGAAGGCAACAGCAGGAGCAGAGGTGGAGGGGGATGTTAATTCAGGCTTAAGGCAAGGTTGATAGGTGCCTCTGAGGCTTTCTGTGCTGTCACGCACGGGTGCTCGGCTACACAGAATATAAACGTGCCACCCAGGAAAGGGAGAGGCCATGCAATTCATCCTAATGAAAGAGACGGGCCGTGTGCTAGTAGGCGATCAGAAGCGAGAGGGCTTCCAGGCTGATGAAAGAACTGCTTGGTGTTCCACTGTCGGCCTCGGCGCTGGACCACAACAGCTGCTCTTCTCTGCCCTCCTTCCTGCCTTTTCTCCATCCCTCTTCTCTTTCCCTTTTTCCGGCTTTGATGTTTCCCCTCTGTATCCTCTGCCTGCAACTGCAGAAGTTTCCATTTTTAAAGATACAAGATCATCAATCAGGCTTGCAATAGCACAAGAGTCATTTCAAAGATAACCTGAGGTTTCTGATTTTTATTTTTATTTTTAAATGAAGCATATATATATATATATATATATATATGGGGGATTTGATATCCATTGAGTGGCTCCACTATCAAGGGGCTCAAGAACTTAAGCCTGCCATCTTCTAATGATGTACTGTATTCCTCCAGCATTGTGAGTTGCTGCTCTATGGTTTCACTGTGAAGACTGTACCAGAACCAATTTCTGTATTGTGGCAGTTGCTCTCTATTGTGTACTTAGTTATTTTTCTGCAGTTACGAGAACTAGGAGTTTCGTGAAGAAAAACTAAAATGCCCACGACTCTTGCAGTTTTCATTTTTGTCAGGCACCTTCCACTACAGGTGCAAGATTCACAATGAAATTACAGGTGCAGGAAGCCCTGAGACCAACATCTCCAACGATGGGGGCTTAACCCCCCCCCTCCTGCCCCTACACTCCTTGTTAGAAGTGCTTTCGATCAGGAATCATCCTAAGTAGACTTGGTGCCTCATCAGCATTCTTGGGAATGAAGATCTATGAGCTGAAGCAGTGAGAGAAAATTAAAATCCAAGCAGCCACTCGAACATCTTGGCAAGGGGTGGGAAGAAGGAGCACCTTGTTGCTTTCAGACAGAAAGAGTGCTGTGGAAGCCCAGGATTTAGTATACTGACTTTCACAACTCTCTGCCTTTCTGTCAGGAAGAAAAATAACCACCAAAAATTGGGGAAAGGAAATAATCGCCATCAAAAATTGGAAAAAGGAGATCTATGAGCAATCCCTAACTTTGCATTTGTAAATCATTTTGCACATACAGGATGAAGACATTCTAAACACTGGATACAACCTCAACCATAAGCAAATAGTGCTCCCTTGGCCTGTAACAGGCGCCAAGCCAGGTGTAGATTTTACCTCAGCATTTAACCAATAGCCTGTGCTATCACATCTTAAGATCTGAACTCCCCCATTTCACTCCATCATCATCACCTTCTCCCCCCCCCCAAAGCAGCCCCCTCCTCCAAAGGTTGGTAGCAAATCAGGCAGCTAATGGGAAATTAATCAGGCAGCTGTGCTAGTGCTAATGGCCAAGTCGTTAAAAAGAGATTCTTTACACGTTTTTAATTACAGCAATTAAAGCAAGTCAATAAAATGTCTCCCCACCCACCCACCCCCACCCATTTTGTCATTAGTACTATTATTATTAAAGGTGCTATAAATTTCTTACCCACAAACAGCTGCTCCATGAGGAGGCACCGACCTCCATCCCAGCAGCATCAAGGTTGTTGGTCAAAATGTGTGTGTGGAGGGCAAAGGCCCCCTCCGAATGCACGATATGGGTGTTTGAGGGGTTCCTGGCAATTGCAAGTGTGGGGTTGTGGGTGTGGATGTATGAGGGGGTGATGCACAGATGAATGCTCACAGACAGCAGAGGAGATTGTGCTGAGTGTGGGAGAACAAGGTGTTTGGTCATTGCCGATGTACAGCTCATGAACAATTCATTTGTGTCATCTGTGCTATAAAGAAGCTGTACAGGTGCAGCAATAACTGCACTTAAAAGTGTGCCAGTTTGGAGAAGAGGCCATTCCCCCCCCCCCCGCGCGCTGCAACTCACGACCACGTCATGTGATTCACTTGTTCTCGGGGAACTGATTTCCAAGTACAAAATGCATGTGTATCATGTCAGCAGTGAAGGGTGCTCAGTCACATACATAAATTGCCACCTTTCAAAGTACACACAAGCCATGACTGAGAATGGACCAGGCCCTTTCTCTCATATATTTTGCAAGGAGAAAGCTGCAATTTATACAGACAGGTACTCTTTCATGACTTACACATTGCATGTGTATTTTGCACTTAGTGATCCATTGCCAAAACCAAAATACTGCATGAAGCAACTTGCAATGCAGTCAAATAAAGGATGAGAAAATCTGTCAAATTTCCATGTGTCATGATGATTAGGAACTTTGGTTTTCTCCAGCTGTGAACAAACAGAAATCCTGCAATCAAGTCAAAGTAAAACATTAAGAGCACAATCCTATTACACTTGCCTGAGAGTAAGCCCCATTGGATACAACCAGAAAACTGTGGCCCACCAAGACAAATGAAGCTCACTAGCACCGTATTGTGGTCTGTGGGATACTTGGCAGCCCCTCCCTCACACACAGAGTTGCAGGCTAAGGGCAAAAAAAAGGAGGTTTATAAAGCCCCTGGTAAGCTACCATACATAGCTCGTTGGCTGCATTCAGAATGGTGGACCACAAGTTTTGCAGGACTTCATTAAGATCTCCCCCTCTTCAACTCTTAGGAGCCTGGCTACCATTTCTCATAAACCCTATCTTATCTTGTGGCTTGTTGTTGTTACTTTTATATCCCACCTTTTTTCCTCTTGTAAGGAACCCAAGGTGGCTTACATATTCCTCCTCCTCTCCATGTTATCCTCACAACAACCCTGTGAGCAGGGCCGGTGCTACCATTAGGCCAACTAGGCAGCCGCCTAGGGCGCAGGGCTAAAGGGGGCGCCAGAAACGCCTTGAAAAAAAAATACAGCGCTCTCAAGTGGGAAGGGGGGGCGCTAAATATCTGATCTTGCCTAGGGCACCAAACTGCCTTGCACTGACCCTGCCTGTGAGGTATGTTAGACTGAGAGTCAGTGACTGGCCCAAAGTCACCCACTGAGCGTCATGGCCGAGGGGGACTAGAACCCAGGTCTCCTGAGTGCCAGTCCAGTGCTCTAAGAGTCAGTGCTCTAAGAGTTAGTGGTCTAAGAGTCAGGCCACACTGACTCTTAAGTTCTCAAATCTTGTTTAGTTCTTATTGGGCCTCTTTCACTACTCCATTCCCATAGCCATACTAGCCTCATTGTGCAGCAAGTCTGGGTATGAATGGGAAGAGAGCAAAGCCCTGGATTGTTGTCAGACAGAAGCACTAGAGGGAGCAAGCATCTTGATGTGCACAAGTGAATACTAGAATAGCTGTATAACTATCTAAAGAGCCTGGAGATCGGCTAATGCCATTTCTCATCATTTCTAAGCTCCTGTTAGCTCCTCTGCCAAAGCACATACCGTGTGTGTGCGTGCGCACACACATGCGCACACACACATACATACATACATCTGCGCGTATTTTAAGGCTGATTTTGGGAGCCTACAGCTTACCTGAGCCTCCTGTATAGCCAGGCTCTGAGACTACCAAGTCTTTGGTTTCTCTGGCCTTATAGCTAACTTTTTTTTCCTGCTGTGTTGTTGTTGTTTTCCAGACATGGGAAGCTTTGAAGAGAGTGAGAAGCAGCAGAGTGTTTCACACGGTGAAGCTGCCGTCATCCACGCTCCCCGCATCGCCAGCTTCCCTCGCCCACAGGTCACATGGTTCCGTGATGGGCGCAAAATCCCTCCTAGCAGCCGCATGTGAGTAAAAATCGCCATTACAAGAACTACTAGAGTTATAGGTGGTGATGTTCCTGGTGAGCCCAGCAGCTGCGTAAATGGACTTAGAGTGAAACATCCTATACCAGCCTTCCCAAGCTTCACAAACCCACACACACTGAGAGATTCACCATCACCACCACCCTGCCATACATACAGTACAGGCATTAAAAAAGCAAGGAGATCACCCATGAGGCCAGAAACACACAGGTTTCCTCTGTTTACACAAAAATCAGACAGTGCAAATTCCTTCCCTCATCTCAGGATCCTCTGTGCATGTGTGTCTCCACCTTCGCCGCAGGGACCCTTTCCTGCTCTCCTTCCGCCTTCCATCTGGGGAGTGTTGCATGCGGTTCCCTGTAGAGCTGCCAGCATTCCATCACACTTGCCAGCTGACTGCCCCCTCAGGAGCCACTGTGCCTAATGGCCCATATTCCCACCCTGCCTCTGAGGCACCACAGAGCGCTACTTGCACGCCAATTCCATTCAGTAGTGACTCTGTCAACCATAACGCAGCAATTACAGCAGATTAATATTCATGAGAGAGTTCAGAGGGGTCCTTCCTTGAAAAGTGGATCCAGAAGTGGCATCTGTGAGTAGGAGATTCCCATCTGATGAATGCTGTCGACTTGGCAGACGGAGCCATGGATTCCTGCTATCTTAGAATAAACTGAATTTGTACTCCTTGCTTCTGGATGCTAGCAAGCAATGGCTCCTCTGTCCAAGTCCTGTTGAGCCAAATGGTGGCCTGGAACCAGGATTGCGTTATGCACACTGTGAATGGATTCATGCAACTGCTCCACCACTAGCACATGCCTTCAAGAACCGAAGTTCCTTCCGCCCACCACCAATACCAACACCACATAAACAAGGTGCATGAATATTTACAGAACAATGCATGTGTACTTGTACAGCTACCATAGAAAGGAAGAACAAAGGCTCTTCCACAAACACCCATACATGCATATATACACATTCTTTTTTGAACCCTAACTAAAAAAAACCCACTTGCCATACTCTCTCCGGTGTTCTTGCTTTCTTCACTGTCTGTGTCTTTCCCTGCTACCCCTTATTACATTGCTGTCCCCAGCTGTTGTCTTCTTCTAAGAGCCAATTATGGTTACTGAAGTGACTGAAACTCCCTCAGCCAAATTCCATGTCAAATAAGCTCTCAGGGGCCGCATTCCAATGGTGGAAGGAAGAAGGGGTGGGACCAGAACAGCAAACATACCTGCATATTGAAGCATGAAGCTCTTACTGCCTGTAACTAAGCCCTAGGAAAGGACTTTCAACCTTTTAGAATGGGGAGAAAACAGCACAAAAGCCAGGAAACCACCCAGCAATCAGTGGTTGGGGGAAAGGGGGCGGGACCAGGGAAAGGGGGTGTGGCCATGTGGGGGGCCCGGGAGGGCTGGATTGGGACTCCAGGTGGGCTGGAATTGGGCCCCAGGCTGGCTCTGCACCCCTGCTATAAGTGGTTTGAGAAGTGTGGTTTGTCAACATACATGGCACTATGGATAGTGATAGGTCAAGGCTGTGTCTTCCAGGCACCCTCAAGGAGAGATCCATTCTTAGAAGAGGCACAAAGTGCCCCCCACAAGAAAATCACCAGTAGCCTGTCCTCAACCTTCAGCCCCAGTAGAAAGGCACGAGGCAGACACATTAGCTGAGCTGTTTATCTGAGCGAATCCTGCCACGTCCTCTCTTAATGGGAGAAAGTGCGAGGGAATGCAGCTGAATGTGTCCTTGTTAAACTAACATTAAGGATGTTTAACAGATGTCTCAGGCACATCACATTAAAATCCGGAGATAGACTTGATAAAGTAATGGCTTTGTTTATCATAGAGAAAATGAATTTGAGAGAGAGAGAGAGAGATGTAAGGAATGGCATTTGCTCTTTCTTAAGAGTTGTGAGATTCCGTTCAGGAAAAGAGAGGGGGAAATTGCCATGTCTCCCTATGCAGACAGACACATTCATAGTGAGGTGCGGCATTACCTCCCCAGCAAAGGATAATTTTTCAGGAGCGGAAGCTTTCCTAGCAGCCAACTCTCTGCTTGTATGCTCACAGGCATAGCTCAAAAAAGGGATGAAGTTAAGGGGCATGGAGCCCAGTCCACACTAATCTAGCTTATGGAAAATGTGTGAAACGGTTCATACAACTCTTCGTGCTACAGTGTACCCATGGCCCGTATTCCGTGGATTGACAAGGCACTTGCGTCCCTTGTCTTGGGCAGCATCCCCCTCACTCCTCATCTGACATACTGTATTCTTGATTTTGCCTGTTTCTTATTAATTCATTTCTTTCTCAGTCACTTTTCCTGAGCCTTTTGCCTCCTCTGGATTCTCACCCTGTCCTATCTGTTTGCCCGTCTCCTACCCTGTCTGCCATGCTTCCTTTAGACCCAGTCCCACTAAAACGTACCTCCCAAGCCTTGCTCTAGTTAGTAAGTGACCGGCCAGATGGGCGATTAATAAGTATAATAAATAAATAAATAAAATAAATAACACCGACCCATGTTCCAGTTCCTGTGTTCTAGTGTGCCCTCTTGCCATGTACGTACTAATATCACAAAAGAAGTACAGGCTATAATGATGGATAATGTTAGCTAAGTTAGTTAAGTTGATGCTGGCACTAAGGACCGTTGCAAGGCATGCATGATCTCCTCTAAAAAAAACGGATCCTGTGGATTAGCATTAGCTGCACTGGAGCAGCCAATTTCAGGCTGAGCCTAGCAAGTGTGGGGGAGCGAGCTAGATCGCTCCCCTCACTTATGCAGTTGCCAAGTTGCAGGTAGGGCCACGGAAATCAGATCACAAAACACCCATCCTACACCGGTTAACAATTTGTTTCCAGGCTCAGTTTAAGGTGCTTTAAAGCTCTAAACAGTCTGCAGCCTATTTAACTAAAGTACCGCCTTCACCCATGTGACCTACCCAGTGTCTGAGATCATCATCACAGGCCCTGCTCTCTGGTCTTCATTTAAATCAAACTCATCTGGCATCTACCAAAGACAGGGCCTTTTCTGCAGCAGCAGCTTGGTTATGGAATTCCTTTCCTGGAGATATCCAGCAAGCCTCCTCTCTGTGTGATTTTTAAGCATGCTTTGGAAACATTTGTATTCAAGATGACCTTAACATAAGGGCGGGAAACACACCAGCTCACAGCCACATGCAGCCCCCGCTGTCCCCTGCCACCATGCCACCGAAATTCATAGTGCCAAAAAACCCCACCCATTTACCACTAAGAAGCAGTAAATAGGTCAAATTTAGCTTGTTCTCAGGCTACTTTTGCCCATTTTACCACTCCAAACAAGCTAAACTTGGCCTAATAACTGCTCCATAGTGGTTTGCCACTGAATTTCGGCAGCAAACCACAACTTTTTTTGCCACCACTGTGGAGCATGGGGGCAATTCCATGTAGTGCTGCCTATGGGCGGGTCTAGGAGGGGGAAAAATGGCCCTCAGACACTCCCCCATAGTTGCCCACCCCTGCCTTAAGAACATAAGCAGAGCCCTGCTGGATCAGACCAGAGCCCTATCATGTCCAGCACCCTACTTCCCACACAGTGGCCAACCAGGTGCCCCAATGGGAAGTCCACAAGCAGGACACGAGCGCAATAGCAACCACCTGCTGTTGTTCCTTTTATTATTAGTTTTTTTAATCTCAGTATACTCACTTGCTTTTATCAATCTTTCAGTTGTACTGTTTTAATCATATATATTATTGTTTTATTTTTATTGATATTTTTAATATTTTTGTATTTTTATAAGCCACCTTGCAAGGCCTTTGTCTAAAACAGGGGTGGGCAGCCATTTTGGTGGGGGTCCAGATGACCCTCCACCACCAAGTCCTCTGTGGGCTGAATGCTGTCAGGGTGCGTGGCCATGTGCCTGACATCAGTGGCTGGGGCCACACCAGACCTAGTGGTATGAACTGCCTTGGCACAGAGTAGCCCATGTGACCTGACCTGGACGCACGAGATATATCTATGATATTAATAACCACCTTTTTATATTGACTTTGACTGTAGTTGCTAAGCCTCAACATTAGTGTGCCCCATCAGGCAGCAGGATCAGATTGCTGCTGTAAATCTGGAGTGGTTTTTTTAAAGGCATGCCCCCCTCCCACACACACATCTCTTCCAAAGAAAAAGCTAATTTGTTATTTAAATCCTGTGAATTGTTGTCGAAGGAAACCTGTTTGTCTGTGGTTGTGGCATTTGCCACCAAGATAACAACTCTGACATTTTAGCTTCGACTGTGTCTTCACCTAATTTGGCATACATTCATGCATTCACACCCCAGCTACTTCCCAAGTTGAATCTGCTGGCTGCTGTTTTGTATGGGGGGGAAATGGTTTCTCGGCAGTCAGTATGTTCAGCAGGCAAGGACACCTTAGCTCTGACTGTGAGTGAAGAGAGAAGCGCCACTGATAAGAAGGCAGCACTTCCATCGGCCAGTGCACTTGTGGAGAGCCCTTTTGAGAACCCATGGAAGGGGGTGTTTTTTAAACAGGAAAAAATATATGATGAGTTGTAAAATGCAAAGGTGAAAACTAAGGGCATGCTTGACAAGTAGAACTAGATATAAAAGAGAACCACCGGTTGATGTAGCATTTGATAGCTCTGAATGTGTGAACAGCTGGGTTGTGATCAGAGGGGTTTGCATGTGGGAAATGCACATGTGCTCCTCTGCATCACAGTCCTAGAAGAGTGTGATTTGCAATCTGCCACCCCGACTCCTAGAAAGGTATGAATGGTGGGGACACATAATCAGACCTTCTCAGTAGCAGCATCCTAACTTGCCAAAGGAAAGATACTGCTCCGCGCTGCCTTGAATGAGTTTAGATGGCAAGTGAAGACAATGTTGTGTGAACACGCTTTTTATGATGCTGATAACTGTTAGTTTGGGTTGCTGCTTGCTGTGTTCATGGTTGTTGTTGGTTTTGCTATTGTTTTATAGTTTTAGTGCTGATACTGAATTTGTAAGCAGCTGTCAACAGCCTACTTGGGCAGAATATGTGGGAGAAAAATGATTGATGTGAGATAGATAGATAGATAGATATAGATAGATAGATAGATAGATAGATAGATATTCATCTCCATAGAACTGATATTTTCCAGCATTCATTCATTTATAATTTAGGGCCAACATATCCAATGAATGGAAGTTACTAAGATGTTTAATTATTGCATAATCTGTTCATTGCAAAGGTTTGAACTAGGCCTGAATATTGGGTAAGGTTGCTTTCCTGCTTGCTTACTTTGTTGTTACCTTCTGTTTATCACAATCCCAGTACAGTTATATGACCTGACAAGAAATTAAATAAAACTTACCAATATTTCCATCATTGAGTAAATTAATTCCTTTATATTGTCAGTAATGAATCCAACCCAGATGAAATTGTATCAAAAGCCAGTTTATTTCTAATAAACTTTATTTCACACATTATATATACATATACATTTCTGTGCCCACACAGATAACATACCCGGTATACAATATATTCATAGTTGATGTCTGCAATAGGAAGCGATTACAAAGTGATATAAACGTCTGTCACACAAACCTGTCTATTTAAAAATATTTCTGTCTACACAGGTAAAAGATAAAGGGCAGGATAGACACATCCTAGGTCACACTCGAATCCTAGGTTACAACCTCACCCTGGTTAGTACCATTAGCCATGGTTAATGTTGGTGCAAACATAACAATGATGAACCATGCATAAGGAAGGCATGGGAAATTTGTGCATGAACCGAGTCAACGTATGTGATCCCATGGCCTGTTCCCGATCCCAAAACTATGGTTAAGGCGTAGGTCTACACCAGCCACTTGAGTGGCTACACTAAAACACACTGACAAGGAAGCTGGCCAGGTTAGCTTTGTCCTCACCTTCTGGGACCTCCTCTTCCCACCAGTGGGAAAGCAGGAAGACAGGAGTTGATTTGTCCTTTATTATGGGGAGTTTTTATGCACTTTATGCAAGTGCACACACCAGTATAATACACTTCTGCCAAAACCTCCTTCTGTTTGTACACACACACTTAATTAAAAAAAATAAATACCCATGCCCTCATAGATTCTACACACACACACACACACACGGTGACTAGATTTCTCTCACACTCAGATATTGTGGTAGAATTGAATATGTAACCTCCATTATGCAGGAAGTGAACTGGTTGCCTTTCCATTTGCGAAGGCAGTTTGAGGAGATAAAGCTCCTTTATCACAAATTTAATGGTAAAATATATTTCCCCTCCCCCAGCCATTTTATATCTCCAGCAGATTAGATCATTCTTTTAAAAAGAAAACTATTAATCTATGAACATCCAACTTGTTCTCCCTTCTGAATGTGTAGCCACTGAGATAATTTAAAGGCAGGCACAGGAAATGGGGAAGATTTTTATTTTATTTTATTGCTTTTCATTTGAGGTGAAAGTAGCTTCAGCATATTGCAAATGTTTGGTTTATGCATTGCAGCTGCCTGCTCCTCTGTGGCCCATCTGCATGTGTCTCACACACACACGTGCACACCTTGCCGGCTGAGGCAAAGGACAAAATGGTGCCCCCTCCCCATTCCATGTGCAAAAGGCCAACTGGACTGGTAGTTGAATCTTATTTTAACACTGGTGGTGGGATAACATCCTCCACTGCACCAGCGGGCAGCGGGCCAATTTAGGGGATCCAGAACAGGCTGTGTGGCAAACTTAGCTCTGTCTTCCAATAGAGGGGACTAGCCAGGAAGAACAGCCAGGCACTACTGCAATTGCCTCACTCTGCCTAGTGGTAGGGCCAGCCCTGCGCACACACTGAAGTGGAGAAGTATATTCACCAGATCTGAACTAGAAGCACCTAGTCCAGGGATGGGGAACCTCTAGCCCATGGACCAAATTTGGCTCACGAGGCCAACCCATCTGGCCCACGGGGCTAAAGAGCCACCCGTTCAAGCCCCCGCCCTCTCCCAGGTACAGCCCCTTTGCCTGCCCTGCATCCTCCTCAATGGGGGAAGGAGCGGGGCAGGGAAAGCTGCCCCAGCCAAGGCACCAAGTGGTCTTTGCCTGCCCTGCATCCTTCCCAAATCTCCACTCGGCCATGAAGCTCACCTGAGTGACCTTGGGCCAGTCGCCATCTCGCTGCCTAACCTTCCTCACAGGGTTGTTGTGAAATTAAAATTGGGGGGGGGGATCATGTATACAGCCTTAACCTGGCACTCCTAGGAGGAAAAGCAAGATATAAATGTAATTAATAATTCATAAATACTTGGGGTGCCTGCTCCTCTAGCAATGTCTTTTAAGGACTATCTTGTGTCTGGGAGACATACTCACTCAGCTCTAAACACATTCCTCATTCCCTTCAGAGCCATCACACTGGAGAACACTCTTGTGATCCTGTCAACAGTGGCACCTGATGCCGGAAGGTACTATGTGCAGGCCGTGAATGACAAGAACGGAGACAATAAAACCAGCCAACCCATCACACTCACTGTGGAGAGTAAGTGCCAGTTGGGGTGAGATGGGAGAGACGGTTAAATTAAGAGTTGATAGCTTTTCTGGCAAGGGTTCTGTACCTTGTGCAACTACATAGGAGGCAGAAATTCAACAGGTGCAGGGGAAGGGTTAAGCACCTGCTTCCACCTGCCAATTCTTACTTGCAATAGCAGTGGGATATGCACTGAGGGACCAAGCTACTTGTCAGGATCTGTTGGAAGCAACCATTGGGGGGGATGTACCGGTACATATATTTATTTACTGCTGTGTGTGCATATGCATGTTTTTATATGTGTGTTTCTCCCTCTGGAGCACCTGAAATCAGCCATGGTTACTGCTTGGGCCGTTTGTTACTAAGGCTGCAATCCTATGCACACTGACTTGGGAATGAGTGCCACTGAACTCAGTGGGGCTTCCTTTTGAGTAAACAGTGGGCTATCTGTCACTGTTCTGCTGCTATTTTTCATGAGCATAGCACTGTTAATTTGCAAAGTGCTTTGCTCTTTCTGCCGTGTTTGTTTCCCAACAACCCTCTGGGGTAGATCATTCTAATTATTCTAATTTTGTAGATGCAGTTGAGAGTGTGTCTTGTCCAACGTACAATGAATCCATGGCAGAGGTGAGACTTGAGTCCCACATCCATGTCAAAGCTCTCATCCACTGGATCACGCTGATTCTGCTTGCAAAGAACCTTCTCTCTTTACTTAGAAGTAAGTCCCACTGTGTTCAGTGGGGCTTACTCCCAGGTAAATGTGCATAGGATTGCAGCCTGAGTTTCTTGTTGCCTCAGTGGTCCATTCTTGAGGGCAAAAAGCAGTCTGGCCGGGTTGTGTGAATAAATAAGATGCAGGTCACAAGGTATCACGATGCCAACATAATAAGAGTCACATTAGCCTGAAGAGCCACAACTGCCTGAGAGATGGGCTGAGGAGGTTGTTTATGCCTTGCTTGTTTTTCTTGTAGACCCAACAGGTCCCTAAAGCTCAGCCTGTCCCCGGCATCTCTTTGCATCTGGCTTCTCTGTCGCTTCTGCTGGCTCGGGCCCAAATTTAATTTGCAGTAAATCTCTGGCAAAGCTCCGGCTGGTGCTGACTAAACATTTCTGCTGGCTCCGAATTTATTTAGACACTTTGGGCCGCAGCTACAAGAGCTCGGAGGCTCTAATTACATCATTGGCTTAGGCCCCATCCTTGCTCCCTGCACCATCCAGGCAGTCCCCCTGCTACCAGGATGCCTGTCCGCAGCACCGAGCAGGGGAAGCGAAATGGATGTAGCTAAGGGAATCCTCTCAGCACACGTGAGACCCGTGAGACTCATAGGAATCAGCCCTCTGACTCTTCAGTCCCTCCAGAGGATGTTTACTTCCCAGCTGTTTTATGTCTCCTGGACTTGGGTTTATATCCCCCTCCCCCTGCTTTGCCCCATTAATCTGGAGTGCTGTACCTCGGTGTGTAATAAACACCATAGTGCACGCCTTTATGGATTCAGCTATATCAGCTACCTTGCAATCCCAGCCAACACATGAGGGGGAGTGGGGGTTTATCACTGCAATTATTTTGCTTTATGCACTTATCCTGTTGTTGTTGCTACTGCTGCTGCTTCCATTCTTTCCCTCCTTTCTTTTCTGATGCTCAGCTAGGGATGAGCAGCCTGTTGGAGGATATGGGAAGAAGTCAGTCCTATACTGGTTAGGACAAAGCAGAGTTTTCCCCCTTATGCGCAGCCTGGGTATTGAAACTGGTTATCACCACGTGGGTTGCTAAACCCTTGCTAAAAGCCTCATAAAAGGAAATGGATTGTCCATACAAGGTTTCAAACTAATAAAGACATTTATTAGTTTTACTTACAGTCTGTTTATTCATATATGCAGATAAGCAGATTAGAGTCTTCATTGGAGATCACTGGCTGGAAGCCATCTCAGACCACGTGTCCATTTTGTTCGGGGGGGGGGGGGAGAGAGAGAGAGAGAGAACTGGCCACAGAGAGGCAGGAAGTAGGGAGGAGGGGATTGTTCAATTAACCCTTTCCTCCCACTGTAACTAGTGGTTACATTACCTCTTTGATTTAAGCAGGCAACATGACAATTTCCATCACAGCTGGTGGCAGAGCTCAGTAGAATTTCATGGTTGAGGTGGGCATCGGCTCTTAATACTCCTTCCAAGGGCTTCAAATCTATGTAGGGAAAGCTTATAGATTCATAGATTATAGAGTTGGAAGGAGCCTACTGTGAGAGTTGGACTGACTCGGGTTCAAAAGCTCCCCTAGCCAATGACCCTCAGTCCCAGTCACGCAAGCGGAAGGAGGAGATAACAGCAGTTAATAAAGATTAAAGAGTTTATTTGTAAGACCCAATTACATGGGATTAAGGCAATCAATGCATCTCTACTCACTACATCATAGCAGACTCAAAAACTATACCCCAGTGGTAAGGCTAGATGAAGTGAAGTCCAGATCAAGACACATGTCGTGCTGAGACGAACAAGCAGCAGAGAGAGATGAAGAGGAATGACGGAAGCAAGTAAGCTATCAACAAGTGTGCCATCTTATATACCCCAGACCCTGCACCTATAAATAGGATATTACTCACTCCAGTGTATAACCCATTCATCAACATGTTTACTGCTTCAAACCTGTTCAAGGCTGCTGAGTCATGTCACCTCGAGACCATGTCTCCTGACCAAAGGCCTTGTATACCTGAACTCAAGTAACACCCACCAGGTCAGGTGATAATCCCGATGTCAGGTGGTAATCTCGTTCTGCCCATGCAAAACCCAACATCCCCCTGCTTTTGCATTTGCGCAGAACGTGGTTATTTACCTCATACAACAGCAACAGCTTTGTTGATATCTGATGCTGTTCCTTCATCTATGATAAAAAAAACTTTTGCAGGAATGACTTTACCTGCCAGAAATTTGAACCACCATCAAATCACTTCTGATGTATCCCTCCTTATGACACAGTTTTATTTGCAAACCCAAAACGTTGTGTATTGCTATCTGCCTGCAGCATAGCAATCCTGCCTTGGTTTCCTGAAAAAACTGTAATGTGAAAAACTGTTTTTCACATCAATCTCAGCATCATTTAAACATTTTTTTTACAATTTAAACTATTTAAACAAATGCATTCAGTTCAGCTTCAGTTGAACTCCAACTTTTAGATGATTGTTTCTACAAAATCAATCAAACAAAGTATGATTATAAAAATAACAAACTTCAGGAGTGTTCTTGTTGTTCTTACTATCACAACCACAACTGGCATTTCTGTGAATCTGTAAGCCACCTGTGCTCTGACTTGTAACTCTTAGTCTGAAGTGTGATGTTTCTTTCCAGATAACACTCAACTCCTTTTCAGAGCTCTCCAAGCATGTCCTGTTGGTCTAACAGTCTGCCCATTACACTGACAGCAATATCTGGCCTTGTTGCTTGTACAGTAAAGCTCAACAGCCCAATGCTTCTGTGTAGCATTCAAACTGCTTTTCCATCAGCATGTGCTTGAAAATCCTCAATTATTTGGAGTCTCGCACTGAGTTAACTATCTCCAAATTCTCAATCACATCCATGATATTTCTCTGGTTTGTTGCAGTAAGTACTGCCCTCTTGGTTCTCCCTCAACTTCTATTTACAAATAAACAGTTGATCCACCACCAAGCAGTTTCAATTCAATGAAATTCCAAACCCTGGATCAATTATATCATATTGCTTTTATCTGTCCAGAAAAAACAATAGATCACCCATCTAAACAAAGTACATACAGTCTATGTCCCTGTTCCTCCTGTTTAACAAACAAACATTGATCTGCCTCTCTGTGCAAATCTCACTTCAACAATGTTTGAGTTCAAACCAGAATTCCAGCCTTCAGCTGATTTTTAGCTTTTCCTACAGAAAAATCTCACACAGTTTTCCAAAGACTTCCTCTCATTTAAAATGCTTATGTTCCAATATTTCACTTGTGAAATATTCTTACATCTTCACATTCTTAAACATCAGTCTAACTGTTTCCAAAGCAAATTGTTGTTGCACTCATCTCATGATTATCCTGCTCCTTTTAACTTGAGCAAAAATCACAAGCAACCAATCTTGCTATTTGTCATATAACCTTTTCAATCTGGTTAGTTTTCACCTAAAAAATCTATCTGGTAACAATGAATTCCATGAACTGCTGTTTGTTTCACCCAGCTTCCATGTTTTGTTCTTTATCCAAAGAATTCAACTCAGCTTGCATAGCTTGAAGCTATGGTTCAGCTTCCTTAACAGATATTTTCTTCACCTCTTTGAAATTTTGAAGTTTCAAATGGTTTTTCCTGAAATTCATCCTGATATCTCACAGGTTGTTTGACTCACCTGTTCCTTACTTCATCAGTTATCAGGTTTCTGTTCCAATAAATTTGCACCAATGATGAACAATCATTTGTTTAGTCTCCACTAAACCAAATGTGTATCAAAGTTTGTCAAATTTACCTGACTGTCTTTCAGCAAATGCTTTTCTATTCTGACTCTATCCTTGATGCATCCCCTGCATTAACAGAATTAATTTTGAAAAATGATCTCACCTTTTCATTCAGCATTATACTTAACACTTCTAGATAATCTCACTATCCAAGTGTTGTTCATGTAAAACACAATATTCTCATTTCTAGAAAAATCTCATGTAAGCTCCCTTACAGATTTCTTCTAACTTTGAGGTGTATGTACCTACATATCAGATCCAAGATCTTGAAATGTTTCTTCAGAAGATTCTTCCTTCTACACTACTTTCTATAAGGTGTACAGTTCAACACACAGAACTAAAACTTCTATCATGTACATAATCAAAACATTTAAGAGCTTCTACCCAAACCTCATTAACCAAATTATTATCACCTCTTCTGAGTGTTTGTTTACTCTTCCACACAATCCATGTGTTCAATATCACATCCTGTTAGAAAGTCATGAAAGCATGCACTGAATTGAACTTCCCCATATCTGAAAAGAAATAGGTAACATGGGTAATATGCTTGTTTCCCATCCAAGCACAAAACACCTTGACTCTGTTCAAAACTCCAGCTTTCTATCTAACATGTACACAACCTGTACCTCGTGTATTGATTAATTGACATCATGAAATAACGTGCTTTTCCTCTAAAAACCATCAGAGTATCCACAAGATCACCAAGAACAAATTGAATGAAATGAACTGTTTTTCAGCTTGCCTTCCAGTTTACCTGTTGAAGCTAGCATCCCTTGTTTATGTGCACAAAATTACTTTTCATGTGAAAATTACCATTTCCCAATGCTTTCCCCACAACACAGTTTGCATTTTCTTTCACAGGCCTGTGAATCTAAATGATCAAACATCATGTATATGCATGCATGTACATGTCATACATATAAGCATTTAACCTTTTTATAGTTGCATCAGTACAACTTTCCATTTCTTTATTACACCATTACAGTATGAAAGAAATAATCCATCTCTTAGCTTTGCCATATAAACATACCTACTAATTATTCAGTATTTCACATTTTGCTACAGAAAAATCCACAATATACTCAAGTCATATATACATTCAGTACATTTCCTGACATTTCAAAGAGCATATATTACACTTTCTTGAGTCCAAGTTATCCAACTTTCAAGAAATACAGTTTCAAAACATGATTGTTAAACCTCTGACCATTTGCATAGTCCTCTTCCTGTTTATTTATGTCCAACACAGAAATCTTCGTTTAAACAATCCACTGTTTCTGTCCAAACAAAATAATGTCCATTTTGTTATGTCCTGGGTTAAAATACAAAGTTTTTCCCATCAGCAGCACCCCTGCTGATTTCAAGCTCCTTCTTCTGTGATCCCACATGAAGAAAATGAAGAACAGCTTCCCATTTTAAGCACAGCTTTCTCTGTTCAAAACTGCCGCGCTGCTTTTCTGTTTTAAAACCACGCCTCCGCTGGTTTGATACAGCCTCCGCTGTAGTATCAGGTTTCCTTTTTGCTGCGACATGACGCTCCAGACGCTTTACCCACGTCAGACGTAATCCACGCATTTGTAATCCAAGCCACTTGTTGATACAATGCAAAAGATAGCTAATCCGCTGCTGTGTGAAGAACAAAACTGTAAAAGAAATATGATCCTCCTGCCTGTAGCCTTGACTCAAATGAGTTGACACACAGAGCCTCCTGAAGATTATTTCCCTGCCCGATACAGCTCCTTGACAATCACTCCAGCAAGCTGTGGAATACGAAATCCTTGTGTCCAGCGTTGTTTCCAGTGTTTCAGCCTAGTAGCTGCCCGAACCAGCTTCACAGTCTGTAGCCTTGGATTTTGCCAAGCCTGGCACCTCCGTTCTAGCTGCATTTCAAAACGAAAAATCCTCCGTCTCTCTGTCTCTGTTTTTCAGTTGTGCTGCATTCCAAGCCGCTGTTATCAGCTCTAGCAACATTGCCTTCCCCGGTTTATTTACAAACCGTTCTTACAAATAGTAAACAAATTCCTTTAACTCTATAACTGCCGAATTTCTCCAAACTGCGTCTCTGTGGCTTATCTGCCCATCTAAGATAACCATCAGATCGTTATCTGGGCCCATAACCGATGTGAGAGTTGGACTGACTCGGGTTCAAAAGCTCCCCTAGCCAATGACCCTCAGTCCCAGTCACGCAAGCGGAAGGAGGAGATAACAGCAGTTAATAAAGATTAAAGAGTTTATTTGTAAGACCCAATTACATGGGATTAAGGCAATCAATGCATCTCTACTCACTACATCATAGCAGACTCAAAAACTATACCCCAGTGGTAAGGCTAGATGAAGTGAAGTCCAGATCAAGACACATGTCGTGCTGAGACGAACAAGCAGCAGAGAGAGATGAAGAGGAATGACGGAAGCAAGTAAGCTATCAACAAGTGTGCCAGCTTATATACCCCAGACCCTGCACCTATAAATAGGATATTACTCACTCCAGTGTATAACCCATTCATCAACATGTTTACTGCTTCAAACCTGTTCAAGGCTGCTGAGTCATGTCACCTCGAGACCATGTCTCCTGACCAAAGGCCTTG
Organism: Shinisaurus crocodilurus; assembly: GCA_021292165.1. Classification (NCBI taxonomy): domain Eukaryota; kingdom Metazoa; phylum Chordata; class Lepidosauria; order Squamata; family Shinisauridae; genus Shinisaurus; species Shinisaurus crocodilurus. The sequence continues at coordinate 55,024,854 of CM037881.1, read as the reverse complement.
TATACCTGAACTCAAGTAACACCCACCAGGTCAGGTGATAATCCCGATGTCAGGTGGTAATCTCGTTCTGCCCATGCAAAACCCAACACCTACAAGGCCATCGAGTGCAACCCCCTGCTCAATGCAGGAAACTAGAGGAGGGGTCTCCCATCCAAGTAATAACCAGGCCTGACCCTGCTTAGCTTTCCACACTCAGACAGGTCTATCCTGTAAGGCACCTCTATTTTGTTGACCTGACAGGAGGACTTGGGCGAGTTCCATCTCTGGTCTCCACAGAAGCTCGATATTCCCCTCACCACTTACCCTGCCACCTAAGGTCCTGTTCTCATCACTCACACCTTCTTGTGCTCTATGGAAGATTTGAATCCAAACCTGCACACAGAACAGGAAGCGTGGATGGGGAGTGCTGGAAACTTGAGAGGCCCAGGGAGGAAGTCACACACACTGATACTGTGTACTCCTTGTCTCTCTTGCCATTTCAGGGGGGAAGATGAGAATGGGGGGCATGGGGATGGTTGGCCAGGTGGGGAGGAGGAGCTGATGGACAGGTGGAGCATCCGCTGTTTCTGGCCCCTATTAAGTGCCTGCTGGAGTGGCCTGCTGGCTGAGCCATCTTGGCCTGCTGGTACAACTGGGATGGTGCCATACAGGGAGGGAGGGTTCTGCAGAGGGAAAGGCAAATAATGATAAGACAGGATTGGACAGTCATTTCAAACAGCATGATGTATTCTTTGCTTTTTACTATTTGCATAGTAGAAACTTATTTTGCTTTTAGTGGCCATGAGCAAGAAGTTCTACAGGGCACTGAAGCCCGATCTCCTGATGATTAAAAGTCTTACTCATCAACTTCTCCGAGATTTCACCAGTCACTGTTCATGCAAAACTTTAAAAGCTGAGTTCTGCAGCCAATAATAGACTGGATTTCCTTTGCACCTGCCAAAGCACGGCATGCACATAGTCCTGGACTTAGTCATGGGCAAGCCCTGGAGCCCCTGGGGGCTATGAGAGAGATGGCTTGTGAGAGGTGGCCTGGGCGTAGGGCACCCTTCCCCAATGTGGTGCCCTCCAAATGTTTTGGACAGCAGCTCCCATCATTCCTGACCACTGGCCATGCTGGCTGATGGGGGTCCAAATCATCTGGAGGGCAAGGCCTTGGAGAAAGCTAATGTACGGGCACAGAGAGTTTGGGAGAACCAGAGCAGCTGTGCTGGTGTGTTACACTCACCTGGCTGAAGAGGATGTTGGGAGTCTGTAAGGCAGGCGCAGCCTGGCACTGATTCCAGGAAGCTGGTGGGTGGTGTGGCCATGCATGCTGGGAATGTTTAGGAGAAATGGTGAGGCTTGGCTCAAAGATGGAGAATCATCTTAAACATTTTGGATTCAAAAAGATGCTTAAGGCGGCCTAAAGAGGTGGCGGCTGCTTGCTCCAAGTGCCGTCCCATTGATCAGAACAAGCTAGGACTCCTCAATAGCCCAGAGGAGAGGGAGGAGTGCTTAAAGGACCGGTGTGCCTGCTGCGTAGACTGCAGCCTGTGAATGCTTCTGTCTTGCGCGTGAACCGGTCTCTGCTGTCAACACCATGTCATCCTTCCTCAGATGTAGGTGGCCCAGCCGATCCCATTGCACCAACCATCATTATTCCACCACGCAACACCAGCGTAGTCTCTGGGACTTCGGAAGTGACCCTGGAGTGCGTAGCCAATGCCAGGTAAGTCTTTACCTGGCTGCCATGCTCTGCAGCTGGTGTCTTATGGCTGCGGGTGACTGTTAGGTAGAGCTGCCATGATTGCTGGGACTTAGAAGGTGATCACATAGTCAGTTGCAAGCCTGGTTTCCCACAGAGCATCAAAACCACAGCAAGTTCTGCTCCAGCCCCTGTGATGCCTCCAGCAGGGCAGAAGTACCGGTTCATGGGTGCAAAGCTATGATCTGGGAATTACCCATTTTAGGCTATCAGATGGCCTCTGCCAGCAACTTGCCCACACCTTCTTGGCCACTTATATTTATTTATTTGTTACATTTATATCCTGCCTTTCCTCCAAAGAGCCCAAGGCAGAGCACATGATCCTTCTCTCTCTCCATCGTATCCTCACAACAAACCTGTGAGGTAGGTTAGGCAGAGAGTCAGTGACTGGCCCAAAGTCACCCAGTGAGCTTCACAGCTGAGTGGGGACTAGAACCTAGATCACCTGAGTCCCAGTCCAACACTCTAGCCACTATGCCACGCTGGCTCTTAACACAACAATAACAGCGTGTGAAGTGGAATCCAGTGTTCTATATATGTGAGAGATGTTTTCCACCAGCAGTGACTAGGACCAGGAGCCCCTCATGCCTGACACTTTGTGCCTATAAAAAGAGCTCAATCTCTTTGCCCAGGGCTGATGTGCGTTTATACTCATTGTATTTGCACTTGAATTAGGAAAACAGGTACGCATTTCCTCAGGTTGTAGAGATCTTTGGCCTCCTGTTTGTCATCCAGTGACCGTTGGCCCCATTGAAAAGGGGGTCCCTCCTCACAGGTTTCTCTGCTAACCAGGCCACTCATCAAGCTGCACATCATCTGGAAAAAGGGCGGGATCCCAGTGTCCACTGGCATCAGTGACTACAACCGGCGCCTGACCATCCTCAATCCCTCGCTGAGTGACAGCGGCTACTACGAGTGTGAAGCTGTTCTGCGCAGCAGTAGCGTGCCCTCTGTAGTTCGGGGAGCCTACCTCTCTGTGCTGGGTAAGGATGGGTACAGGCAAACGGCATGGGGGGAAGCGTGGATGTCGGTGAATCTGGGAACTTTTACTCTGGTACTCTCAGCCCAAGCCATGTCACCGCCTGAGGTGGGTGAGCAAAGGCTGCCCATGTAATTGGGCCACTGCCCTGAGGCTGCTGCCCCCATTGCCCCTGCCAGTGTGCCTGATACCAGTTACTCAGACCATCTCCCCACTCAGTGAGCCCCGCTTTCCTGACCCTGGTGGTGGCAGCAGCCGCTTTTTAAAGTAAGAGCTGCACTCCTGTTCAGCTTTAGAACATCAGACTCTGCAGCAGCTGGCAGCCATTTTAAATCCCCCCAAATGCAATGCCCGAGATGAAGTTGTCACTTTGGGCATTGCATTGTGGGGGGGAGGTTAAATGGTGGCTGCCCGCTGCAGAGTCTAATGCTCCAGCGCCAAGCTACCGAGTGGGAGCTCAGCTCCAAACTGGGATGGAGGTGATGATAGGAGTTCTGACATGCGGTGGGGGTGTACTCATTTTGCTGCCCCTCCCAATCTGCCACCTGAGACAAGAGGTTCACAGAGCCTCATGGTAGGAATAGCCTTGGGTACTGTTAGATCTCAAAGAGTGAGCTTAGTAATAATAAAAAAACACACACTGGGATTGAGAAGTATCAGCAAAATACATATATAAACATATGTAAGCTGTCTTTTACTCAGTGAAAACATGGATCCATCTAGCCCAGTGTTGTCTGTTCTGACTGACAACATGTCTCAGGTAGGGTCATTCCAACTACCTGCTACCTGATCCTTTTGGCGGGAGATGCCAAGGCTTGAATGTTGGACCTTCTGCATGCAAAGCAGGAGCTCTGCCACTGAGCTATTGCTCTTTCCCATACAAGAAGTGGGAGTCCTGCTAATAGTTTAGTACGAAGGACATTTGGCCAGTCCTGGCTCTGGGTTCTCTCTTACAGAGCCGCCCCAATTCACCAAGGAACCAGAGAGGCACATCACAGCTGAGATGGAGAAGGTGGTGCAGATTCCATGCCAGGCCAAAGGTAATTGTCTCATTTGCTATTAGGGGTCTTCCTGATCAATTCAGCTTCATGACAGGGCCGTTAATCGTACAATTCTAGCACTCACTCTGCTAGAAACTTGGTCATTCAAACCGGTTTTCCATAAGAACTACATCAGGGAGATTTCAACACAGAGGTGGGTGAGGAAGGGGTTGCAGAGCACCCGCCATTCACATGCTGCTTCCCCTTTTCTACTTTTTTTTTTAAAAAGACAACAACTTTGCACATAAAGATAAGCAAATTTCTACCCCCGTCAAGGCAAGCTGCAAAGATAACCTTGAAAAGACAGCCTGAACAAAACAAGCGTGACACAGTGACATGTGCCTGAGTCTGTAGACAGCCTCAGACAGGAGCCTAGTACAGGATGGCAACTTCATTTGCAGCAGCTGAAATTATGTCAGCGTCAGTGCACCCTGTGAAATGAGCAGAGAAAAGAGCTCAAGAAAGTCCCAAACCCTGTGAAGAAGAAACTGTGAACTTAAACTGCAAGATACTAGCCTGAGTTTAAGGCATAGCAGACATTTTCTACCAATAGTCTGGCCAGGATATTGAGTTACCAAAGGATGTTGTGGAGGCTTCACTTTTTTATTTATTTTACAAATATATCTACCGTTATACTGCCCTTCAATGGATACTTTTCAGAGTGGTTCACACTACAAAAGGTCGTAAAAATACAATGAAACAACCAGCAGAGTAAAAGCCGCAGTTAAAAATGTCAGATATTAAAAGAAAACTCCTCAAATGTTAAAAGCCTGGCAAAATAAAAAGGTCTTCCCCTGGTACCAAAATTGTATTAAAGTAGGTGTCAAATGAGGCTCCCTGAGGAGAGAGTTCTATAAAGAGGGTGCCACAACAGAGAAGGCCCTTTCTTCAGTTGCCTCTTCTTGCCGCACCTTAGATGGTACCTGGAGAAGAACTGCTGAAGATTACCTTAATGCAGCCTTCCCTAACCTGATGCCCTCCAGTTGTTCTGGACTAAAATTCCCAGCGTTCTTTGTTGGAGTATGCGGCAAGAAGATGTGAACTCTGCAGGGAGGGTTTTTACCTTGGCTGCCCAGGAAAGGGTTAAGATAGACTATTATAGTCTAGTTAAAGGGCAAAGGCAGAAACCAAGCTTCTCTGAGAAGTCAGGGGGCAGGGTTCAGTGGAGCAAACCACTTGATTGAATCAGGGGAGAGAATGCTGGATGTTGCCTAGCAACAAGTTAGAAAATCTGTTCTCACTCCCTGGCAGATAGGCTAGTCCTACAGTTAACTGACTTAACTAACGTTTGCTAGGGTTTAGCAAAGGAGACATGTTCTGTGGTTTTCCTTACCTCACAGTATGAGTAACATTTAAGAAACTGCACTTTTACAAAGTCTGTAACCATCAAGCTTATAGTACCTAAGAAATCTTATGTTACTGTTATTTACTTTAAAAGCATCTACTTTAGAAACCAGTCCTCTGCGTGTGTGTTTAAAGGGTGGAGTCTGCTGCTATTGTGCTCTGCCATCATTCTTGACCATTGGACATTGTGATTGAGGCTGATGGGAGTTGAAGTCCAAAACATCTGGAGGGCACCTGTTTGGGGAAGTTTGCCTTAGTATATAGGCAGATTGATTTGGAAACAGGCATTTCTTCATTATTATGTGATCTTAAAAACAGGGTGCTAAACATCTCTGAGGTTTGGTCTAACTGTTCTTTCAACGTTGGAGCATAGATAAGGGAATCCTGAGGCCCCTTGTAGACCTAGCATCTATTCCTTTCTTTTTTTTTTTACTGTTGATTCATCTAAGCTTCTGTTGTTTTTTTTACTTGGGATTATTAAATCCAAGTTTCTACATCATTTGAAGCAAAACTGAAATTGTGCTAGAATGTTTGACCAGGGACTTAGAGGGGAGAAGGAGCAAAGGGACTTTTTCCAGTTTAATTTGCATATAGTTTGATCAACTATAGATATGCATTGCCCCGATGGCATTTTGGACTCCAGTGCCATATTGATGGGATTTGAATGTAATGCCAAGAGATGTGTTTTCTGAATGTGACTCTTGGGGTGCTTCCAGACAGAGGGCTCCTAGTGGTACCAATTAGACGACATAGTGCAGCCATTCCATCTTTTTTCTCCTTAATCGATTGTCTGCAGTAAGAAAGACAGAAGAAGCAGTGGGGGGAAACGGGAGGGTTACCAGTAGAAGGCGACGTCATCTGGATGCCATTCCATGAATGAGGCAGGGCAATGGTACAATAAAAGCCTTGTCTGGGAGCACCCCAAGTGTAGGAAGTGCAGGGATTATAGGTTTATAGCGGAAGGGAATCTCTGTGGCCTGGGGAGTTATGTAAGTACAGTCACTAGTCTAGCAGGGATAGGCTAGCCGGTGGCCTTCAGATATTTTGGACTGCCATTCCCATAATCCCTGACCATTGGGCATGGTGGTTGGGGCTGATGGGACTTGTAGTCCAAAGCATCCAGAGGGCACCAGGTTGCCTCCCCGTGCTTTAGAGAGGGATGTGTACACAAACCTCTTGTCGGGAATCCAATGATACAGAATGCATTGAGGAAGGGGTGCAATATATGCAAAAGTCAGTGTTCATTTTTCCATCACTGTCTAATGGCACCGTCTGCTTTCTTTTCTTTTCTATCCTTTGATATATCTCAGGCAGTCCAAATCCATTCATAGCATTTTAAAAAAAACAACCTACAGCCATAAAAATGCTTTGCATTGCAGGTGTGCCTCCGCCCAGCATGTTGTGGTACAAGGATGCAGTGCTGCTTGGAGTAGAGAAGCTGGCCCGTTTCCAGCTCCTTGCCAATGGGAGCCTGCAGATCAGTGGGCTGGTGCCAGATGATACGGGCATGTTCCAGTGTTTTGCCCGCAATGCTGCCGGCGAGGTGCAGTCCTCCACGTACTTGGCCGTCACCAGTAGGTGTCCGCGAGTGATTTGCTTGTAGCTTGCTCTGGAGACATCCCAGGGTTTTTGCGGGACATACTGCTAGGGGGTGCTGGACTATGAGAGTCAGGGTTTAATAGTCGGGGAGCCCCACGGCAAGGAGCAGAGGGCAGTGTCCGGTTTAAGGCTGGCCGGCAGCCAGCAGCTGTCTTGGCTTCTGGGAGCGTGGCCAAGTCCGACTGAGATAAGATAAGGACTTCTCACAAGGAGCGGCGTAGTAAAACAGTCCGGGGATTTTAGCCAGTAAAGTTCTTACGAAAGTCAAAGGATCAAGCAAAGCTGTCGTCAGGGTCAGTCCGAGTAAAGTCCAAGAGTCCAGGGTCCAAGGCAAGGTTCAGGAGCAGGGTCCGGGATCAGGAACAAGAGTCATGGAGGACGTTGTTTCCCAATACCCATGCTCTAGTGAGTGAGTGCTTTTCTACAGCCTGCTGCCGGCCACGCCCCTCCCACAGCTGGAGCTCCTCAGCAGCAGGCTGATTATAAAAGCCTCACAAGGCCGACGTCCTGGTTTGCAGCCGGACGCTGCGTCGAGGGGCCTGCATCTGTTCCTGCCTTTTCATCACCCGCCTTTGTCTGGGAGTTGGGGCCTGCGCTATCTCCGGCTCTGATTCTGACTCTTCTCGGGCTGGGAAACTCCCACGGGTCATGCCAGAGGGGCCTGCCAGCTCTTCAGCTGCCCGGTCGGCCCCGTCTGGAACAGCAGTGTCTGCACTCTGCTCCTGAGGAGCGTCCAGGGCCCTGGGTGAGTCACCCTCGTCTTCAGAGGAGGATTCCTGGAGGGGGGTCATGACAGGCAGGTTAGTGGGGAGATGGGTAGTATTGTAGGAAGCAGGATAGAACTATCGGCAAGGCACTGAGTGTTGTTTTTGACAGCGGAGCCTTGGGCTGCAAGGTAGGAAGAAGGCCAAATCAGAAACAATCTTTCCAGAGCAGAGTGAGAGTTCCATAGACAGGAGGTTCTTCCTCTGTTCCATGGAGCAAAATGGATGTTTGTTAAGAGATATCATTTTGGGCTGGGGAGGAGGGGGTCTGCACGAGGGGAAGTCAAAGTACCATGTGCTCTGGGGCCCCATTTGGAGCTCCTTCCCACCTATTTCTTTTACCTTCTGTTCAGCAGCGATGGGTTCGGGGGGCGGGGGACGACATGTAAAATGGATGTTACCTTGTGCTGACTGCTTGGCAATTTACAACCCCTCCCATTGGCATCTCCCCTGTCTCTTTCCCCCACCACAGGCATTGCCCCCAACATAACCAAAGGGCCCCTGGACAGCACAGTGATTGATGGGATGGCTGTGGTGCTCAGCTGTGAGACTTCAGGAGCTCCCAGACCAGCCATCACCTGGCAGAAAGGTAATGGTGAGTTGGGAAACTATTCACGTTTTTACAAAGCTGTTTGTAAGCGTCAGGCATGGAAGTAAGATCTCTTCAAAGAGGATGTAGCTCAGTGTCAGAGCACATGCTCTGCATGCAGAAGGCCCCAAGTTCCATCTCCAGCATCTCCAGTTGAAAGACAAAGGCTCTCAGGAAGCAGGTGATGAGAAGGACCACTGCCTGAGGCCCTGGGGAGCTATTGCCAGACAGAGAAGACAATACTAGCCTAGGTAATGACCAACGGTCCGGTTTGTTGTAAGGCAGCTTCATAGGTTCAAAGCCTCCTTATACCTATAGACCAGCCTTACCCAACCTGGTGTCATCTGGAGGGGAATGATGGGAATTGTAGTCCAACATATCTGGAGGGAGCCAGGTTGAGGAAGGAAGCTATAAACTGTCCTTTGAAGTGGGGAACTTGAGCCGTTACGGACCTCATTCTGAGGAGCTTGACCAAATACACTATGGACATCCAAGTGCTTTATCCCATTTGGGAGATATGGCTTTAGATCAGGGACTTTCTTTCAGAAGGACTGGTCTTTCTCAGCTGCAACTAGATGCCTCTGGTGTAAGAGGGAGAAAAAAGAAAGCTGAGGGCAAAGAAGGTATGGAGACTATATTTCAAAATTCTGGCAGGTGCTAGCGCTAGCAAACGTGAATAAGTGACTTCAGGTGAGGCCTTAGGCAAGCTAGATTCCTTTCCCAGTCATCTATGACCCATATCCTGACTCTTTGCCTCCTCCTGGAGTCAGGGCATGGGGGAGGAGAGTTTCAATCCTTGAATTATCTGATTGGATAGATGAGGAGAGGAGATGATGTCAGCTTGAAAGCCTCAGAGGAAAGAGGATGAGATGGCTCTGAACCGAGCCAAAGTCCAACCTTGTGCTCCTGTGCTAGTGCATCTCAGACGTCACCTGACTCCCTTGGTCTACCAGCACTAGGCTGCACTCAAGGCTGCTGACATTCCTTGGTCCTGACATACAAACCCACACCCCAGGCTGCATCACAAGCCAAATCAAAGTGTTTGTGATGTGTCACGGAACTGACTTTTGCTATCATGGGCCCCCTGAATTCCTAAAACCATGGGTGTGGTTGGGATTCATCAATATGTATGAAGAAGGAATCCTTCCCCCAAGTCTGCAGTGTCTTTCTCTTTTTCTGCTTGATTTACAGAACTACATGGAAGAGCTGAGATCAGGATTGGTATTTAGGCAACAGCCATTGGAATCAAGTTACCCATCATTGTTGGCCTAACAACAAACATTGCCTCTTTCCCCTGCAGGAGAACGGATCCTGGCCAGTGGCTCAGTGCAACTTCCTCGTTTTACACTGCTGGAGTCAGGAAGCCTCCTAATCAGCCCTGCACGGATCTCAGATGCTGGCAGCTACACTTGCCTAGCCACCAACTCCCGTGGAGTTGATGAGGCATCTGCTGAGCTTGTTGTCTGGGGTAAGGTTCCCCACTCTAATAGCCTCCCATGTCCCATCCCCTTCCCCTGTTCTGCAGGCAGCTGGCAGGGGGTTGAACACTGAACTTCCCTGTCATGTGTAGTTTTCCTCTCAATTAAATTGATTAGGGGCGTATCAGTACAATTATTAACTGGAGGTTGGCTTTAACTGGAGGTTGGCCTTTCACAAAGGTTCTATGGACTTTGAAGAAGCCCGAGTGCAAGGTGAAAGGGAGAAACGTGCTAAGCGAAAAGCACGTCAAACGAATCTTTACAGGTAACCTCCCGTGTCCTCATTGTGGGAAGCTGTGTGGATCTAGAATTGTCCTCCACAGTCACTTATGGACCCATCGCTAGAGTCTACACAATTTTATACAATTTCCTCTTTATATAATTTTCTTTTTGTAATTTTTTATCCTGGAAGACAATCTTACTCAGTCACGAGTGATCGCCTACTACTGCTACTGCAAGTACAATTATACAAATGCAACATTGATTAAGAAACAAAATTAAAAACTGGATCCAGGAGGAGGAGGAGGCACAAATGCATGGAAAACATGCAAACTTTATTTTCCAGGTCAGTCTGCAGTGCAGCCAGGCAAGGGACCAGTACAGTCTATAGTCACTGGCGCATGTGGACTGTGGGCGTCAGATTGGTTTTGAGCACATATCCATCCCTCTCTGACTTTGTTTAATAGAGCAATTGTAATTAGGTCCACCGCATGCCAGATTAAGGTGAATCAGTGCCCCCTCCTGGCCTTGTAGGCAATAATACCCTGCCTAGGAAATGTACATCGGAAGAAGCATGCTCTAGGAATCTATGGGTAGATGTATCCCTGGGAATATATGGATGGATGTATATATGTATGCATGCATTTATTCTGCAGTTAATCTGTTTTTATCCTGCCTTTTGGCTTAAACATAGGCTCCTATATGAAAGATACGCTTAACCTGGCCTTGTTCACATGGTGATTAATTCATTCATTTATTTTTAATTAATTAAAATACAGCAGTATATCAGCCTCTCCCCACTTCCCATTTATAGATGTACACAGATAGGGAGGCACGTAACTTGCATCTGATGAAAAGGCTCTCTCTGTGATAACTGACAGATGATGGAGGTTTCAAATGACTTTGTACGTGGCCGGGAATCTAAATGGTCATTTGTTAGGAACCAAGGATCATTCCAGTGGGGGGGGGGGGAGCAGCAGGATGCTTCCCCTGTGGGGTATGGCTTGGATCTGGAGCTGCAGTACACTAGGAATGGGAGAACCAGCGATGTTCGAGCTCATCAGGGTTCTCCATTTTCCACCTTAATGTTCGGTTTGCCTCATCCTCATCCCTGAAAGCAAGAGTCTTTTGTTGTTTTTCAAACAGGAAAAGTGCACATTTTTTATTGGGAAAAATGCACATTTTTAATGTAAGCTCCAAATTGTGTACTTTTCATCCATTGATTAATGTGTGAAAATGCGTTGTTTTTTGAAAAATGCACAGTTTAAAGTGCACTTCTTTTTTTTTTAAGGATGTATTTTGTGAATGCAAGCTCAAGAATGTGCAATCTTTGCCTGAGAAATGCAATCGCGTTTGGAATTGTGAATGGGGCATGTTCTGAGGTTTTTTTAACTGAAACAAAATTCTCGTACATCCCTATGAGTACTTTTCTGCTATCTGCACTCACCAAAGTCTGGATTGTGCCACTTGGTATATGTGGAGCAGGTGGGAGGTGATGATTCAGCCTTGCAGTGAAGGGTTGGACTAGGCCCCTTTCAATTCCATCATTTTATGAGTCTGTCAAATAACGAGACTATTTTGTGGCCATCGCAATTCCCAGATGGCAAACATGACTTTGGGGCCTCCTGCCCCAAAGTCTTACAAAAAAGGAAGCTACTATCAGCTGAACCTAGCAGGCCAAGGCATTGACTGATGGCTTGTGTCACAGCAATCACATCTGTCGTCCCGTAACTTTTCTGCCCGGTTTCTGACTGTGTCTGCATGCCTTCTGTTCTGTGTCTGCAGCCCGGACACGCATCACCAACCCACCTCAGGATCAAAGTGTCATCAAAGGCACCAAGGCTTCCATGACTTGTGGAGTGACCCACGACCCCAGTGTGATAGTTCGGTATGTAACAGTTCCTATCCCATCTGGAGTGTGGCAAATGTGAAGGAAGGAGTTGTGTGAAGGGCAGAGTCTTCTCAATGGAGCTGGCAGCCTTTGGAGTACAAGTTGGGGAAGGAGAGGCAGAGAAAGAAAGATGGGCAATACCGCTAGCCCCAAGAAACAGTCACGAAAGACCTCCACTCCCACTAGCTAGCAGTGGGAGTGCACATTTCCCAAGCCCCTTAAACAGATTGTGAATAAATGCCCTTCTTGTTGCCTGAGGGCTTCTTAAAATGTTTCTAAAATCTTTGTAAGGTGGGGGGGCAACTTGTGGTCTTCTAGATGTTGTTGGACTGCAACTCCCATCATCCCTCACCATTGGCTATGCTGGCAAGCGCTGATGAGAGTTGTAGTCCAGGAACATCTGGAAGGCCACAAATTGCCCCTGCCCCATTATAAGATGTGTGTAGGGTAACTTGGACCAGTGCTCGGCTATTTTCAGTGGCAGAGTTTGGCTCTGGAACAAACCAAGTGGGCTAATCATGCCTTGGGTATCTTCTGCTAGAGAAGAATATTCTCCTGGCCTTTGCTAGCACGGATTCTTTGTACAAATTAAGCTCTTTGGAAGTGACCAGTCTCTGAGCATCTTTGTAATCTGAGATAATTGTCTGAGATTCATCTTGGAGTATTACAAAACCAGGAATCTTCCAGCCACTTCCTTACATGTCTTAAGAACACATGCAGGGAAGCATAATACAAGGAGCACCTGCGCAAAATCATGGGGCTACATTGCCACCTGGTGCCTGGCTTAGTGTTGGTACTGAGACAAACCTGCTGCCTTCTCTCACTGGTGGGAAGGTAGAAAGTCACAATGAACCTTTTTCTTGCACTCCAGCAGGGTCCTTACGGCAGGAGATACTGGTGCCAAGAAGGGCAGGAATCAATAGGCAGTGCTGTATGAACACTGGCCTGCACCATTTTTAAAAAAAAGTCTGCACCAAGAAAAGCTGAATTCTACAAACTGTATAAATTATGCATATATTTGCTTGTTTTGCATAATTTATTCTGCTTCTGCTCCTCATGGGGAGTGGCAAAGCATTGTGCAGGATGCTAATGACTGGAAATCCTGTTCAGCCTCCTGCGCTTCTTCTGAGGCTTTACCAGGCATTGGCCACACATTCTCAAACCTTCTTCTTTTTTTAATGAAAGCTGAGATGCTCCAGATATTAATTCTGTGCCCAGGAACAAATCATGTGCTTGCATGACACTATTGTGAAACACACTCAGGCCTGCCTTACAGAAATGACACACTCTGCTTCAGAGCAATGGTGTTCAAATGTTGACCTTGAAGAAACCCCTTTTTGTGTTGACTTGTTCCACATGTCTGCCATGGAACCTCTGTGCACTGCACAGGGCACATACTCAGTTTACCGAGGGTACTAGCAGAGGAAAGAAGGGGTGTCACTAAGTGCAGGAACAGAAGGGGAGGAGACCTCAAAGGTGCACATAGAAAACAATTTATGGCAGAACACATTTTTACTATTATCATTCATCTTCAACAGCTACTCTGATTCAGTTCTTTTGAAGAGAAACCAAAACTGTATTCTACACCTTGGTTTCAATTTGAGGGGGGGGACCCACCCTCCTCCTTTCCCTACCTCTCATGTTCCCACACAGGGCATTGCCCAGGACTGTTGGGTCTCACTGTTGCCTAGCATGCTGGGGTGCCTCTTAGGGTGCATCCCAAGAGACATGCAGCAATGTGGCTGCAGCATGCCACGCACAGCTGTGAACTGCAGGGGAAGACCCTTAGCAGTGGGCAAGCTGTCTGCCAGGGAAGCTTGCCTATCATCATTACTGAGCTTCTTATTGAGCAACCCCTGAGAAGCATTTTAGGAACCCCAGAGTACCCTAGAAGACAATTTGGAAGCCATTGCTTCAGAAGCAAGAAAGAACTGCTGCAGAGAATGAAGTAGTTGTAATCAGCTCTGAGCAGCCTTTAGTTCTTTGGAGCTTGGCTTTGGGCAGACTGCTGTTAGAATTCATGGGTTCTAACCACAGATTGAGGAGGCAGGGAGAAGTTTGGGAAGTGGGGTAACCTTTATAATCCCATCTTATCCCCCCCCGCCCCCCAGGTACATGTGGGAGAAGGACGGAGCAACGTTGAATGTGGAGAATGTGCCACGCCTGCGGCTGGACAACACGGGCACTTTGCACATTGCCCAGACCTGGTCAGGTGACATTGGCACCTACACCTGTCGGGTGGTGTCTGCTGGAGGCAATGACTCTCGCAGCGCCCACCTGCGAGTCCGGTAAGGGCCAACTCCTACAGGCAGTCATTAGGAACTACTTCAGATGGGGGGACAACTTGCATACTTTAGCTTAAAACTAAGCTTTGGGAGAGGCATTTCAACCTTTTAGAATGGGGGAATAATAACTGCACAAAAGCCAGGAAACCACCAAACTATTGGTAGTTGGAGGAAAGGGTTGTGGCCATCTGGAGAACCCTGTAGGGCCAGATTGGGACCCTAGGTGGGCCAAATTTGGTGTCCAGGCCTGAGGTTCTGCATTCCTGCTTTAAGGCACACTCCTACACATGTTTAGACAGAAAGAAGTCCTACAACGCCCAACATGCCCCAGCCAGCCATGCTGGCTAGGGCACTGCAGGACTTTTCTCTCTCTAAACATGCATAGGATTGCAGCCTTAGTGTCTTACATCCATCTACACCGTGTGATTAAGCAAGATGCTTGCTAGTGGCTTCTATGGATTCCAGAACTGCTACTTATTCCTTGCAGACACTAGTAACTGGCCCAGCCATGACAATGCACAAAGTGACTCGGGGTCTCCCAGAGGGCTCCTGTCTCTCAAAATCAAAGGTATTGTGCAGCCATTCTATCTTTTCCTCATTAGCAGATATGTTTCTGCTAGGGAAAAAAGAAGGAAGAGGCAGCAGTAAAACATGGGAGGGCTAAAAATGGAAGACGACATCGTTTGAACACCACCAGCAGCAGCATAAAATTCTGTGAATGAGACAAAATTATTGACAATAAAAGCCTCACCTGGAAGCACCCTTGGTGTCCAGTGACAGTCTCCAAATGGCTTCTCTTTCTCAATGGGTGGCACTCTGTATCTGGGGCTCCCCTCTCCTCACAGTTTCTAAGTTTGGTTTTCTCTACCATCCTCCTCCTCAGGCAGCTCCCGCATGCACCCGAAAACCCCATTGCCGTGCTGAGCACTGTAGAGAAACGTGCCATCAACCTGACATGGACCAAACCCTTTGATGGAAACAGCCCACTGCTACGTTACATCCTTGAGGTCTCCGAGAACAGTAAGGCACTGCTTCTTCCTCCTATACAGAGGTACCAGGTGGAGCCAGAGCAGCCAGACCCATGGCCCAACAGAACTGGACTGTTATCCCTTCACAAAGCTCATGGGAGAGAGACTGGGTGGGAGTGGGAGACAACGATGGATTGAGGGGTCCTAATCTCCTGGCTGTAGATCAGCAGGAGAGCAGCTGCTTTGCATGCAGGAGGTCCCAGGTTCAATCCCCGGCATCTCCTGCCTGAAGCTCTGGAGAGCCACTGACAGTCAGTGCCTACAATACTGGGCTGGATAGACCAATGGTCTGACTCAGATTAAGGCATTAAGGCAAGTTCCTATGTTCCTATGGGTGGCTGCTTACCCAGGCTGATTCTAAAGACTTTTCCACCTTGTCGTTTACATTATCGCAACGTTCTCCAACCTGGGGGTCGGGACCCCCAAGGGGGTCGCGACATGCTTTCTGGGGGGTCGCCAGACGCCAGCTATACTGGAAGGAGGGAGGGAGGGGGAGGTATTTTCCTACAGCACCAGGCGCTTGCAATCCAATTGCTGGAGAAGGAGAGAGCGCGCGCGCGCGTGCCTACACTGGTGCTTTATGGGTAACAGGCACATGAGCCTTGAGAAGGAGCCGCTGCCTGCAGTTGCCGCCAAGCACCTCCTTCGCCTCATGCTTCTCCTCCTTGTGCTGGAGTGAGTGAGTGAGTGAGTGAGTCGCTGCCTGCAGTTGCCGCCAACATCTCGCCTCCTCCTCCTCATGCTGGTGTGTGTGTGTGTGTGTGTGAGAGAGAGAGAGAGAGAGAGAGAGAGGAGACGACGCTGCCTGCAGTTGCCGCCAACACACGCTTCTTCCTCCTCCTCCTGCTGCTGCTGCTGCTGCTGCTGTTGAAGATCTCTGTAAGAACGAGTTGGAGGAGGGGGCAGATTGAGCTGTTGTTGGGCTGGGCAGCGTCCAGGGGTGAGGGGAGGGTGGGGGGCATTCCACCCAGCCCTTCCTTCTCAGACGCAGCCGGCTGGGGGAGGGGGAGCAGCAGCACGAGGACGACCTGGGCGACTTGATTATTTGCACAAAGGCAAGTGTGCTTACTTCCTCCTTAGCCCTTCGAGATTTTGGCAGCCCCAATGCAAAGCAGTGAGGCGTGCTGCTGGCTATAATTCTGTTGGGAGAAGGTACTTAACACCACTTGGAGAGCTCACGTTATGGTATTTTTTGACACACTCATTGGGAAGAGTTTCACTGAACTATGGCTTCTTCTGAGTGAAAATGAAGTGTGTGTGTGTGAGAGAGAGAGTGAGAGAGACTGTGTGAATGAATTTCATTTCACTTGCTTCTGTGGCTATTGCAGAACTATTTTTAGCTGTCTCCAGCAGAACAGAGAGCCAGTGTGGCGTAATTGTGAGAGTGTTGGACTGGGTCTTGGGATATCCGGGTTCTAGTCCCCACTTGGCCATGTAACTCACTGGGTTACTTTGAGCCAGTCATTTACTCGCAGCCTAACCTACCTCACAGGGTTGTTGTGAGGATAAAGTGGAGAGGAGGAGGAGGATTATGTAAGCCCCCTTGGGTTCCTTGCAGGAAAAAAGGTGGGGTATAAATATAACAAATAAAATAAATAAACAAACAAATAAACATGTCTTCTCCTTTCTGATACAAAGCTGGCTGCTAGTCAATAAATCCGCTCACTTGCCTGCTCCCTGTTGGGCCCTATTTCCACTAACATCCAGAGTCCAAAGAGAAGGGCAGGTGAGCAAGTACAACAATAGAAATACAAAAAGAAATTGTTTTTCCTCAAAAAAGATTTTTTATTTATATTTTCGGAAATCTGTACCCATGGAGAAAAAACGGAAATATTCAGAAGATTACCTTAAATTTGGCTTTACCACCTTTAATGAATATTAGGTTAAATTAAATTATATTTCCGAAAAAACTATTTTTCATGTGTTTTCTTTACCCCACCAAAATGCAAATTTATGCAAATGTGGTGAGGGGTCCCCGGTTACTTTGCCATTACAAAAGGGGGTCGCGACTCGAAAAAGGTTGGGGACCACTGCATTATCGTATGTTCTCAAGTCATACACCACCTTTGTATCTGATTGTCTACTCCCATCACTGCTGCTGCTGAATTGTAATTGAGCCTACAGCAGTAGAGGGTTATCCAGTGCCAAAAGGGCTGCCTCACGCCATCCCCCTGGCCAAGCTCTGACAGTGTCATTTTTTTTTACGAAAACGGCATTGCTCCTTCCATGCAGCAATGCTCCTTTGAGTGCAGTGGGGAGCAGAATTGTAGAGCTGTAGAGCTGTAAAGTTAGTAAGGCACTTTACACTCCTGAGGCAAGACTGGCAGGTTTGAGGACTTCCTCCTCAAATTTTGGTTGTCCTCCTGGGCAAAATTTAGTCCATGGGATTCCTGTATAGAGCAAGCTAGCTATGGAAGGACAAGGACGTGCATAATTAAAAACAACTGGGTGGAGTCCACAGGGCTGGATTAAGAGCATTATGGGCCTGGTGCTGAGGATTTTGGTGGGCCTTTTTATGGAAATAAATAAAATGAAGACGCAATTTTATATTAAAACAAATTAAATATTTTAGTCAGCAAAGAAGAACAGTCAGCAAAGAAGTTACACAGTCAACAAAATTAAGGTCATTCACAAACTCCAAATATTGCTTTCAACTAGCAACAAGCAACCTGCATCTAGCCTTCACACCAGCAACTGGTGTACATAGGCATACTGCCTCCGATACTGGATATCATAGAGCCATCAGGACTAGTAGCCATTGATATCCTTCTCCTCCATAAATTTGATGGGGGAAGTGTGTGTGTGTGTGAGAGAGAGAGAGAGAGAGAGACACACACACACACACACACACACAGAGTTAATCCAAGTCTTTTCCCTAGTCAAAATTGCACCTGAAAAAAACATGTTCATGCTCATTAGCCCCCCAAGGAGAAAAAGGTCCTATGCAGGTTTAGACAGAAATAAGGCCTACAACTCCCAGAATACCTCAGCCAGCATGGCCAGCTGGCAGATGCTGAGACTTGAAGGACTTACTACTTCTGGCTAAAGATGCACAGGATTGCATTGTTATTTTTCATCCCTCATCCCTCCCTATTCCTTTTTCCTTGTGTGCTGTGTCTTTTTAGACTGTAAGCCTGCAGGCAGGGACTGTCTTCCTTTACTGATCATATGCAGGCTCTACTCACAGGTAGGGGTGAATGCTTTCTCCTACAGGCTCTACTCACAGGTAGGGGGTGGATGCTTTCTCCTACAGGCTCTACTCACAGGTAGGGGTGGATGCTTTCTCCTACAGGCTCTACACACAGGTAGGGGTGGATGCTTTCTCCTGCAGGCTCTACTTGCAGGTAGGGGTAGATGCTTGCTGTTTGAGGCAGCAGGCTGCAGTGCTCTTCTGGAGCAGATCAGCCGTTCCATGGAGCAAGCTGGACAGCTCACCCATCAAAAGACGTACCACTTTCCAGTCCTTTTGGCTCCTCTGATTTAATGCTAGGCCTCTATTATTATTTTTGTTACTCCAATCTGGCATGTTAATATTGGTTTCTCCTGGCTGCTGCTTTTATGAGAGTTGGTCATTAGATGTGTTTTTAAATACGGGATGATGTGTCACTCTGTAACAGCCTTCCCCTCCCTGGCACTGGACTACAACTCAAAGCATCCCTGACCATTGGCCATGCCGCCTGGGGCTCCTGGGAGCTGCAGTCCAAAACATTTGGAGGGTGCCACACTGGGGAAGGCTGCTCTGCCCGACTGCGCATGAAGACCCTGCTCGCTCGGGCCGCCTTTCATCATGCTGGTCAGTGAGTGCAAAGGCACTGAGAAGACTGACAACAAGCCCTTTGGTGCTTTTTTTTAAAATGAAGTTTTATAATAGAATAGTAAGGTAGAACAAGAGACCTTCTAATATACTCCCTGCTACTATGCCCTCTCTGCCACCCCCACTATTTTGGCTACAGCCGGGCCCCATTTTAAAGTGTGATCCACAAACTATTTAAGCCTGGAGCCTATTTAATTCTAATGCCAGGAGGAGTGCCACTGAGAACATGCAGAGATCCTGAGGCTTGCCATAAGGGTCCTTTAAGCTACCTGGCTGTCTTAGAGAAATTGATTTTGTAGAGGTCTCTGCATCTCGCTGCATGGAAAGGGGGGGGGGGTTTGCTTTGCCTGCAAAAAAGCTTTCCAGCGCAGAGCCCTCCGGAAAAGGCAGGCACGGGGGCGGGGGGGCAAAGCGGGGAGCCAACCACACACTTCGTTTCCGAAGCAGCTGGGGTGGAGATTCGCGCCCTCCCCCCACTGAAGGTCTCCCCAACTGGCCGCCCTTCCCTTCGCTTCGTGTAAGATGTGAATGGATCCGTCCACTCCCTTGTATGGAGGACGGAGAAGGGGCTGCAATGGAGAAAAAGACCGTCGGTGGGGCAGAGCTGCCCTGCGCCTCCAAAGCTCCTGGCCCCAAAGACCTGGAAAGGGGATTTGCGCGCTCTCCCACGCAGCCCCTCTTGGGCTCTGCTGCCCTAGACAGCCACCCGGGGGGGGGGCTGCTCTTGCCTTGGGCCGGTCCTGATCCACCGAACGGACGGACACAGTCAGCCAGGAGAAGGGCTCCCAGCGCCGCCGCCACCCCGTCGGGGCTGAGAAACCCACCCCGCGGACGGCTCGCCGCCGCCTGGCTTTCGCGGGCTCCTTCGAAAGCCGTGCGTTCTCCCAAGTCTGCAAGCCAATCTCAGCCCGCCTCCGCGGCTCCCCCCCCCCGCCAGCCCGCCTCCCTCCTTCTCCTTCCCTCCCTCCGTGCAACCCAAAGGCAGAAGCCACCTGCCCATCCGAGGGGCAAGTCCCTCCTCCCTCCCTCCCTCCGCCGCCGTCCGGGCGAGGCGCCACCAACTTGCCAGCCAGAGAGACGAAGAGGAGAGCAAACCGGACGCGTCCGTCCGACGCCCGCGAGTCCGGCAACGCCCCGCAGTGGGCCGATTTTGTGGTAGGGGCCTGGAGCTGCAGCTCCAATAGCCCCTATCTTAATCCGGCCCTGGGAGTCCACTGTATCATTCTGATTCCTCCGTGATCATTTTCCCCAGTATTGCTTTTCTCTGTGCCTCACAGATGCTCCCTGGACAGTGCTCATGGCCAGTGTGGACCCTGAAGTGACCTCAGTGCTGGT
The DNA here is from genome assembly GCA_021292165.1 of Shinisaurus crocodilurus. NCBI lineage: Eukaryota > Metazoa > Chordata > Lepidosauria > Squamata > Shinisauridae > Shinisaurus > Shinisaurus crocodilurus. The sequence continues at coordinate 55,004,745 of CM037881.1, read as the reverse complement.
GAGAGGATTGGTGCCTGCCCGCTCATACCAGTTCCGACAGTGTGCTGTCAATGATGTGGGCAAAGGCCAGTTCAGCAAGGACACTGAGAGGTAAGGTGGGCATGTTCTGGATGGGAAACTGCAGGGGTGGTTTAATTGCAAGGGGGAGCTGGTAGGGTTGGGGATGGAAATGGAGCTGAAGATGTGTCTGTGCCAGGGCTCCTTTAGGAGAGAAGAAAGCCACGCTGGCGCTGACTTATAGGGCAAAGAGATGGCTGTAGCTGCAGCAAGCGACTGTACTAGTAACATGTGGCCTCATGGCTTGGTGGGTTGTACAAAAGAGGTAGCATGGCTGTGCAGCCTGGCTAGATAGTGGGACTTGGTTTCTAATCAACCGTGCATCTGGTGTTATGTGGTGTGACCATACAAAAAGCTTAGCATGACCAGAGATACTTGCTTTCTTTAGTGTATCAAGGTATGGCTTAAGGAGGCTTGATGTGAATAAATGTGCACACAATGAGAAATGGAAAAGTGTGTGTACAGGACTGGTGACTGGGCCCCTACTGTGGCATGGCTGGGTTTGACACGGCAAGGACTAGTTAACATGGGTTTGAAACTTTAGCCCAACTCAGGGCCAGCTGTAGACAATGCCTCCTGTATTATCTCCCTTTCTTCAGGGTTTCCCTCCCTGAGGAACCCCCCACAGCACCCCCACAGAACGTCATTGCCAGTGGCCGCACTAACCAATCCATCATGATCCAGTGGCAACCACCACCTGAAAACCACCAGAACGGCATCCTCAAGGGCTACATCATCAGGTTGGTGAGCACAGCGCAAGGTTGGATAGATCCATCTCCAGGTGGATAGACTTTGTATTGGGACAATTCCATGAACCTATTCGAACCTGCCACCCTCCCCACCCCACCCCAATGGCTTGGACTGAAGCTGGAAGAGCAGAGGGCTCCCACATGGTTTGAACATCCCCGCAGATGACATCATTGTTTCTAACCTGATACTTGGCCTATCTTACCTTACCCAGATTTTGCCTGGCTGGCCTGCCTGTTGGCTACCAGTTCAGGAACATCACCAATGCCGACGTCAACAACCTGCTGCTTGAGGACCTGATCATTTGGACCAACTACGAGATTGAGGTGGCTGCATACAACAGTGCTGGGCTGGGTGTCTACAGTGCCAAAGTCACTGAGTGGACTCTCCAGGGTGGTAAGTTGTGGCACTGGGACATGAGGGGGGCAGGAAGCAGGGAGAGCTCTGGATTAATTTGGCTCTGCTGTGTCTCGATAGGCCCAGAAAGATTAGCAAGGGGTTGTAATGAGCCCAAAGACATGCATTCTCTTGTGGAGGCAGGAACTTGATGTGTATAGAAAGTTCAGGACACTGATGACAAGAGACGAATTGCCACATCCCTCAAGGTCAAGATTAACAATTAAAGCCTTACAGTGGTGTAGGAGAGCCAGGGCTCACAGAGACGCAGCACTGGCACTTTTGTATTAGCCCTGGGGAACTAATCCCCTGTTCCCTCTGAGTTTAGCAGCAATCCTTACAGTAGCTAGGGAGAAATGAATTTCCCCAGCAACAATATATTGCTCCTTGTTGTAATGTAAAGGATTTTGGGGTAGCTTGGTCTTGAATGGGCAATTAAGACCCATTCACTTTCCAAAGGCTTCCTCCAGATGGAGATGAAAGCTGTTAGAACTGGTTTGTTTATATGGATCAACACAGCTGTCTTGGACTCTCCTTGGGGGGGGGGTGTCTATGGGGACTGTTGTGATGGGCGGCTGCTTTTCAAAATGTACCACTACCGCACTGGAGCCTCAGTTCCGAATGTAGAGTTGGTGGGCACAAAGTGGGTGGGGTCGCCCAACCGGGGAGATGGTGTCACTTCCAGTGCTTTTTCCCATCCCTCCATCCACCCATGTTGAGGTGCCTCCTTTCCACTTCCCCTCCCACAGTTCCCACTGTCTCCCCGGGTAATGTGCAGGCTGAAGCCACCAACTCCACCACCATCCGCTTCACCTGGAACCCTCCCAGCCCCCAATTCGTCAACGGCATCAACCAAGGCTACAAGGTAAGTGGGTCTGCAAGTAGAGGGAGGAGGCAGTTCTCCTCTGAGGCTGGAGCTACAGACAGCCCCACAGACTAGACCCAAGCATTGCTTGGTTGCTTATGAAGCTAGGCAGAGGCACAGCTGTTGCCAGAATGTTCCAGAACTAAACGCTATATGGAAGTAAATGGAGTTGTAGACTAGCTGCATGCCCTTTTAACATCAGTAAGTGGGTAGATATTCTATCTCAGAAAAGCTAGATGGGTCAGAAGTAGTATAAGATGTTTTGGGAGTCACCTTCACAGGCCCCGGGTGTCTCTCTTCTCCCACAAGCGACATTTAAACAGGATGAGAATCTACACTCATCATTCCCTCACTGCCTAGAGCTCTGTCGCGCCATTGCCTTCCCTCAGAAGGGCTGAGTGCTCCTGCTGTTTCCTGTCTGCACTTCTGTCTGTCTCTTTTCATTAGCTGTTTTAGGGGCATTCATCATTGCATGGGGTTGTTCCTGGGTCAGCCAATTACTGTTGCTGTGTCTGTAAATCTCACCTACAGGGGTCTTCCCTCCTTTCCTACCTTGCTTGTCGCAGGGCAGATTTACAGAGGGTACAAGACCTAGCTAACATGAAGTGTGAAACCACTTTGCTCCTCTTCTCCCTGAACAGCCATATCTGAGCCATCAAAAGAGTGTGCAGGTCCGATCCCTGCAAGCAGCCATAAGGAAGTCTATAGGTCTGCTAAAACATATATTCACTTCCAATCTCTTTCCCTGTCATCCCATAGCTAGCTACAAAATGCCAATTTAAATTATATAATTCCATAGCGACCAGCTGCATTGGACTGGAGTCCTCTATATGAACCAGCTGTCCTCGTGGCCACTATTTTGGTGTATGCATCACCCATGTGCTCCAAGCTGAAATGGCAACTCGTTTTTCAAAGTAAAAGAGTTTATGCTACTGCTTTTCTTGACAGAGCATCACTATCTTGGATCTGATCAGCCTGTAGATGGAATACAATCAATGGTATTTAAGCCCCAGTTTCATATTTCTATGGATTTGGAGGATCCTCTTCACTCACAATTATTTCATAATCTGTCCCTTTAAAATAAGACTTTACTTGATTCTTTTTTATTATTATTATTATTATTATTATTATTATTATTATTATTATTATTATTAAAAACAGTTATTATCATTCCTTCAGGCTTGTCTGTCAAAATATATTTACTAAGATATAACATTTAGATGGGAGCCTCTCCTTGTATGCTCAATTCTGAATTGTAATTAATTCAAATTTGCATTAATTAAATTGAATTAAAACATTAAAACTTGTTTCTTAATCTACTCCAAAGAAGTTCAGTAGTTTAATTGCTGCCAAACAAGATAACCAACATTAAGTAGGATACTTAACATACTTATTAAATGCCACTTAGTATTTTTGATTAGTATTTTTGGAGGCCTAATTATATCTAATTAACTTGCTATAGGCTATCTTGCACCGTGCCAATTAAACACCCAACATCCTTGAATATAACACCATGACAAAGTAGCTGATTATGCATTGTTATCAGCGTCAGTTAATCAAGCAGCCCGTGTTGAATATTGTTTTGGATAAGTACACACATTTATTAAAACTCAACTATTCCTCCCCCCCCCCCGGTTAATTGATATTTAATCAAAGGAGAGGATCTGAATTGAACAATTTAAGCATCAGCAGTGTACCTAAACACTTTTTAGATGTTTTAAAAAATAAATTAGTATTATTATATTAACCATGTATATAGTAGCTCTCTTCTCTGGCCCTTTACTTTACAGTCCTTATGCCATTCATTTGAGACAGAGGCTCCTTTAACGATTACTTTATAGACAAATAACTGATAAAAAAAAATAGCAACCTCTTCCAGGCTGAATAGAGCTTTCTCCATCATCCAAGGAGAACACTCTAGTTCCTTGACCATTATGATGTTCTGCAAAATAAACAAGCAAACGCCACCACCAGAAGGATGGGTGAATCTCACTTAGGCTTCAGTCCTTTACACACTTACCTGGGCTTAAATCCCATTGAATTTAATGGGGCTTATTTCTGAGTAGACTTGCATACGATTGCTCTGCACACCTTAGCAAGGGGCTGCATTCTCCCAAGAAAGGGACAAGAAAGTACAAGCCTGAGTATCTCTGTATTATTCTGCAGAATATCGGTTTTGTTCATTATGCTATCCTGAGCTCTTTAGAGGAAGGATGGGATAAAAATGTAATAAATAAAAGTGCAGTGTTTGACTTTTCTCCACAGGCATAAATGACAGCCCGTCATTTCTGCGAGAGAAAGTGGGTTCTGCTTCCAAACACAAATAGAGAAAAATGCCTGGCAGCAGATCCGGGCTGCAATTAGACTGCTTTTAGCCAGGCTTCCTTTTTAATTGGGTTCTCAGATAGGCTCTGGTCTTACAGATTCAGTCCCTTGCAGAAAAGAAATCGCCCTCAGTGCATGGCCAGTCCTCTGCCCCTTCTGCACACGCCTCCGCTTCAGAGAAACAATTGGCAGCCTTTAATCCCAGCGAGTTTCTTCTTCGTGTTTTTTAAGAGACACAGATGAAGGGGAAAAGATCAGAGGGACTGAAAGCCATAGAAGAGGATTGTTAAAACCCCAGGTGGCACTCAAACAGCTCTTTGAGTAACAGCACACGAGGGACTGAGGCCAGAGTCATTCAACATGTGGTTTACATGTCTCTAGATCCAACCAAAGTCACACAGGCATGCATGTATGTTCAGCGGTTGCCTGCCAGCCAGCCTGGAATGTGAATGCTGCTTAAGGATGAGAGGACAAACAAACTAGGGGCCTTTGCCTTAAGAGCCTAAGCCAGCCTTACCCAACCTGGTGCCCTCCAGATGTTTTGGACTTCAACTCCCATCAGCCCTAGGCCAAATGAGCATCTGAAGGACACAAAGCTGGAGAAACTTGGCCCAGTGGTTTTTCCTGGCTGCCTGTTAACCAGAGATGTTAGCATTTGTCTACTGGTGGTCCTGTTCCAGCTCCAGAATTACAAGGTATCTTCCCAGTGGAATGGAGCTAATTGGACCTTGGTCGGCCATAAATACTACCAGAGTAGCCATAAGGCCTTGCTGGGGATACAGTCAACCAGACCTTTACATGCTCCAACCTACTTCTTGTGCTTGCCTTCTGCTCTTGGGTTGATGCCCTGGCTCTTGCCTCCTGGATTCCAACTCCATGCTTCCATTTCAGCACCTTGGCATAAATGCTCAATTACTTAGTGATAACCTTGAGTTCCTTTGACTGCACCTTTATACCTGTCCCAGTGTTTCAGACTTATAGGTACCCTAAGCCTCAGTGAGAATCCTACCAAGATGTTACCTATGAGAACCCACACAGTGAGCAATGGAGGAGTAAAAGGAGGTAGACAGGTTTAGTATCCCCCTGTCTGCTACAGCACTCGGAGTGCTGGGCACTTCTCCATCTGCTGAAGCATGTAACTAATTCCAGGTGAGAAAGCAGTGGGGGAGAGCAACATTGTCATCTATGTACAGGAGCTTGACAGGAGGCATGAGAAAGCATGTAAGATACATTTAGGATTGCAGTCCAGGTCTCGAGTCTCAAAACTCTTACTTTCCAAGTAATTGCACTGCACTTTATCCCACAAAAGCTAATGAAAGCACTGCATCGCAGGTAGCTCGAAGACTTCCGTTGTTCAAAAACTCTTATCTAGGATTAGAGTCTACCGTGCTTTAGAGTGCATCTCATTGTTTGGCTGTGCTGTATTGCTGGTTCTGGACAACAAAATTATTGTCAGCACATGAAAACCAACTGCTACTATGTACACAGTTTATTAAAAGCATATACAGTGACTGTTCAGATAAATACACCAACACCTATATTTGCCACCTAGGCTGCAATAAGAGGAACAGCGACTTGGATTATTGAATGCAAAATCATCTAAGAATCAATTGCTGCTTTCTTTCTTTTCTCCCAGCTTATAATTTTTGTGTTTTTTATCCCTGAATTTGGGCAAAAACAATAAGCGGGTCAGTTTCACTTGCCAGTTTCCTTCAGGCATTTGCTATAATGACTGGGTTGTTGCAAGGGACTGTTAAAAAAAAAAGAATGTAATAGCTCTTTGCCTTTCTTAAATCACACACACTCATACACACACAAAAACCCTCAGAAATATTTATCTAAAGGTTTCTGTTTACATAATTTCCTATCTTATCTACACACCCTGTAGTTTTGCCTACCAGATTCTGCCTGGGCAAAGCAATCCTATACTGAAATACTGCAGTTGTGCTGGGTGAGGAGTTGTGGTGCCAATAAAAGAGCCACCATATCCTATGCATGCCCAGCCTTCAAGAGGAGTGGAAAACACACCACTCAGATAATCCAAAATGCTGGGGAAATGGCAGACACTCCCAGTGTCCATGGAAACACCTCCAGTGCTCTTCAATCAGGGGCTGTATCAGTCACAATGCCCACATATGAAGAGTGCCAATGAATGCAGATTGATGGGGACATGCCCCCCAGGACAACTCCCTGCATCACAATACACACAGTGAAACCACAGTGCCCCCAATCCAGAAGCCCAGTGGCATAGCCTGCAACAACTTCACTACTACCAGCTATTCCGCCAAGCAAGGGTTCGAGTCCCCTTATTGACAAAACACAAAGGGAAGCAAAGTGAGGCCACACAATACAGCACCCACAGAGCTTCCTGGGCAGAGTGCCTTCAGAAAACACACACAAGGGCTAAAGACCCACCCAGGCAGGAAGAGAGAGACTTTTTTGATGAACAGCCAAAGGGAGGGGTCCAGGGAAGACAGCAAGGACAGCCACATTCCCCAGTGGCTCACTGCATAGGGCAGGGGCTAGGAAGCAAGAGATGTGGGTTTGAGCCCCACTAAGGGGAAGGGGGCAACATGGCCCCACTCACCTTTTGCATGCCTGGCCAAACAGTCATGTCAGGGGCAAAAGGGAGGGAGCACCTAGGACTATGACCCACACTGCAAATGCCACAGAGTAGTTCCCTAACCACTCAGCCACAGCAGTAGACAGGAATCAGATATGTCATGGGGCATTGGTCTTCCCTGTCCCCAGCCTCAACACCCAGTCCTAGATGCTAGGAGCATGGGGACTGCAGGAGGAGCCCTAGTCAGGTAGAACATGCAGGAGATCCCAGGTTTGAATCCAGCTTCACACTAAGAAAAGCTCTGTCCACTCAAGCACACCTGAACCAATCATGCTGCATGGGCCAATAGTGCGGCTCTTGCCTGGCTGCTTTGGCACCTTTCAGAATATGTTGCCTTTTTGCATTTTGTTCAGTTTGGGTGCCTCCCTTCTGGTTTTTGGTTTTCCTACATGAGCCAGCCAGTCTTTTTGGTCCAAGCCTCCCATTGGCAATGCATGTGATGAATCCACCCTCCCCCTCCCCCATTATTTTGTCCGATAGGCCAGAGGTACCAAATAGCTTCCCAGCAGCACTCATTGCCACTTCCTCTCATCCTCCTGCCCCTTCCTCCTGCCAACTAACTGCCTCAAACACCTTGGCAGTGGCAACCATCCCATTTGTGTGCCCTGAAAGGTCTTCCGCCTCGCAGTCCAGGAAACATGAGTGAGCAGACAGTGGAGGGGGCACTAATTCTGAAGCCTCCCTGCTCGACCCCTCAGAGCCTGATCCTGAGGCTGGCTGAAGCCAGATCATAGCCCCATTCTGCGTGACTTATCCTCTGGTGTGTGGTCTCCCTGTGCGAGGTTTATATACTGGTGATGATGTGCTCTAATTGGGTGCTGACTTGTGCCATATCCTATGCTCTGTTGTGGTGACATGGGTGAGGCCATTGATATGGGAAAGGTTTTTTTTTAAAGGAAACATCCCCTCCCGTTGTGCTCAGTGGGAGGAAAATTCCTTGCACCAGGTCCAAGGGTGGTGTAAAGCTCTGCCACTGATGGAGGCATGGGCATGGTACGGAGCTGTACAGGATACGGCATAAATGTGCTTCTCCCCATCCCATCCATGACACTGCTCCATTTCAGCTGTTCCACTGGCGTATCTGTCATGGTGGCAGCATATCTTGCATTCCACCAGCATAGCAGCTCTTCCACCATAACCCGTTAGCTGGCGTAAGTGAAGTGTAGGAATGTTCTGCTAGAGAGCTAAAATCTCCCCAAGGAAGAGCTAAAGGCAGCTTGGCTTAGATCTAGGTGAACCCAAAGAAAGAAGTGTGTGTGGGGGGGGTTTCAGAAGCAAACTCTTAAGTGCCCATTTACTGAAGCTAGAGGAAATGTTGGGAGGATATGGAAAGGAGTCGGTCCTATACTGGTTGGGACGAAGCAGAGTTTTTCCCCTTTATGTGCAGCCTGGTTATTGAAACTGGTTATCACCACATGGGTTGCTAAACCCTGCTAAAAAGGCTCTTAAAAAGAAATGGATTGTCCAAACAAGGTTTAAAACTAATATAGACATTTATTAGGTTTACTTGCAATTTGTTTATTCATATATGCAGGATGCATATAGGTAGATTAGAGTCTTTGGTGTTAAGAGTCTGCTTCATTGGAGATCACTGGCTGGAAGCCAGCTCAGACCCTGTGTCCATCAGATTGGAGAGGTAGAGAGAGAGAGAGCTGGCCACAGAGAGGCCGGAATTCAGGAGGAGGGGTTAGAAAACATGCAACCTAGGGATTGTTCAGTTAAACTTTTCCTCCCACTCTAACTAGTGGTTACATTACCTTATAGATTTAAGCAGGCAATATTACAATTTCCATCAGGCAAGACTCTAGGAGTGGCAGACTCAGCCTTACAAACCACGAGCCTGTCTGTGAATAGTGCAAGACCACCTGATGCTGTACCATTGTTGAAGCTAAGCAGGTGTGGACCTGATCAGTGCTTGGATGGGTGAAATACTGATAGTCCAATGTAAGCTGCTTTGAGCTTTTTAAACTTTAGGAAGGGGAAAAAAACCAATACCCTAATTTCAGACCTTCCTAGATCTCACTTAATTAACTAGCACAGTTTGTCAAGGGATGCAATCAATTCTTTGCCACCTGGGAGTTTCTAAATCAAGACTAGCGTTTTCTCTTTTTTTGCCTCACTATTTTGCCGGCAGGTTCAGTGACTCAAGGAAAATCTCTTATTTGTACCAGGATGATGCTCAGACTACAGTCTGTTCTGACCATGAAGCTGAGATGTGGTTGGCAGCACTTGGAAAGGGCTTAAAAATAAGAATGAGCTTAAGTAATTAGGGGTTTCAACATGCAACATCAATTTTGTCAGAGGAAAGGGCCCCACTGTCGCTTGTTTTTCACATATTCTTATTACAGGGCACAAATCAAAAACAGTTAAAACAGATAGTTTAAGATTAGCCCAATAGCAACCGCATTCACACATATGTTAAAGGTCACATGTACATCTGCCTTGCTCTCACTGGTCTTTAGTGGTTTCAGAGAGCTGTCTCCTCCTGATCAAACTGTGATGTTGTTCATTTTCCCTTAGCTGATTGCCTGGGAGCCCGCACAAGAAGAAGACATGACTGTGGTGACAGTGCGGCCTAACTTCCAAGACAATATCCATGTGGGTTATATCCCAGGCCTCAAGAAGTTTACAGAGTATTTCACCTCCGTGCTGTGTTTCACCACACCAGGCGACGGACCCCGCAGCCCACCGCAGCTGGTGCGCACCCATGAGGACGGTACGGCCCTTCCCTTTGGAGCTGGGCACAGGCACAGCTCTTGGGTTCCTGTATGTCCATGAAACTGTGGGTCCACACACACGCAGCCCTAACCCACTGGTCAACATGAGTTAAGCAGCATCTTCCACTGTGGAAGTCTGAGTAGGTTGCTGCCTCAGTGGTAGAGCTTGACACTTCATTGCTGAGACTGCAGTGAGGCTTGGAAGGCCCCTGACTCCATCTTGGCTGTGCCTAATGCAGTCATCCTTGTTTCACAAAATCCCGGAGGGCCTTTGAATGTGTTTCCCTGGGAAGAGTCAGTGACCAGCAACTTCCCTGTTTGATTTCCTTGAGGGATTCATGGAGTGTTTGTCCTGTTGTAACTTTCTGGGTGGTGGGATTGTTTGTTTGGCTAGTTCCGGGTCCGGTGGGACACCTCAGCTTCAATGAGATCCTAGACACATCTCTGAAGGTCAGCTGGCAAGAGCCCCTGGAAAAGAACGGCATTCTGACTGGTAAGAGACATTTCCAGCTGGGGTGGGCCTGCTCTTTAAGAGTTTTCTTTACTACCTAGGTAAACTTCTGCAGAGGCAATCTGAATCTTCAGAGTTGTACTGACACTGAACTAGATTCCCAGCCTGGAAGCCATATTGGCTTCAGCTCTGCATCATCACAAGAAACACTTTGGGAACTAGAAACGATGACATCTGTTTTGTCTTAAGCTTCCTGGAGCCTCCCTGCTTTGTAGTACACAGATTTCAAAGAAGCTTAATGAACCAGTGGGAGCACTAAGGCAGCATAAACCAGAATCCCAAAGGGCCAGCTGGTGAGGCCTAAGACTCTGGCTTATGGCCACAAGATTAGTTATGCTTGTTTTGTTTGCACCCCAAGTACAAGTGAAAGTTGTGTCGTCTTACGTGTCTGTGCATGTGTTCTGTTCTTTTAGGCTACCGTATCTCTTGGGAGGAATATAACCGCACCAACACACGGGTAACGCACTACCTGCCCAATGTCACATTAGAATACCGTGTCACTGGCCTCACTGCCCTCACCACCTATACCATTGAAGTGGCAGCCATGACCTCCAAAGGACAAGGACAGGTTTCCTCTTCCACCATTTCATCTGGGGTTCCTCCAGGTAAGCTTGACTTACAGGCCCTGCCTGCAGCAGAGCAATTGGAAAGAGTTGCAGTTCAGTGGTAGAGCACATGCTTGGCATGCACAATGTCCCATGTTCAATCCCCAGCATCTCTAGTTAGGGCAGGAAAAACTCCTGCCTGAAACCCAGAGAGCCACTGCTGGTCAGTGTCAACAATACTGGGCTAGATGGACCAAGGTCGGTATAAGGCAGCTTCCCATGTTCCTAATTAGCAGCTGTGAAGGAGTGCTGCAGCTTCAGGCCTTTCCACTCGCAATGGAAATTCCAAATGCACAAACAGCACAGTGGATGGTGTGTCTTTTTCCACATCACATATATGGACACACAGTTGAACCTTCCTGTAGACACTTAAGTGAAAACTGGGTGGAGACTGCTAAATAGTAGGGCATATGTACAATCACATTACTACTAAGTGCAGATAGGAATTTATTGAATAACCCAGTGTGCTTCAAGCTTTAAAAATGCTGCTTCAGAGGTGAACTTGATGCAGATAGCAAGGTGCCTTAGATATTTTGTGAATCTTTATTCGTGGAGAAGGGGGATTCTTTAGCATCTGTGCAATAAACTTCTCCTTTACTGGGGTTATTTTCTAAAATGGGGAGGGGGGGCAGCAAGGTTATTCTTACTCCTCCCTGGGAGAAGAAAAAAAGCCAAAACATTGTGGGAGAATTGCACAAAAGATAAAATGTGGCTGGAATTTACTTTGCCAGATTGTGCAGAAAGTTATCATTACTTTATAGGCAGTTATCCTAAATCAGCACTCCTGTCTTTGCTTTGTTTGCCTATGCTATGAATCCCAGCATCTTGCAGCCAGACTTTCTTAGTTCATACATAGGCTATCTTTGCCCACTGTGAAGAAATTCCATCTCTCTGAGAAGATGACATCTCACTCCCTCCAACCTCAGATTTGCCCCTTAAACATATAATCAGACCCTAGATCAGACTCTAGGTCAGAGCTGGGCAACTTGTGGCCCTCCAGATGTTGGACTGAAACTCCCATCAGCCCTACCCAGCATAGCCAGTGGTGAGGGATTATGGGAGTTGCAGTCCAACATCTGTACGGTGGTCATTTGACCTAGTCTGGTCAGAGCAGACATGTAGATCTCATTCTGAGTGCCCAAACTTGGTTTAGCTTTTTATGGGAAAAATTCCCATCTATACCTGACCTGAACTCTTAGCCATGTCTTTGAGGGGCTTTGGGCTGGGTCACTCAGCAAATAGAGCTTTTCTTTAGGGCATGTAAGACAAGACAGGCGCCATCCCAAGCCACTGTGGCTCTTACAATTTGAAGCTCTTTTTCGTATATTTCTGTTGCTTTCCTAACCTTCAAGCACCAAACCATATCTAGGGTATTAGGAGCATTAATAAGAAAAAGGATGCACTTTAGTAACAGTTCTCCTTGATGAACCTATGTCTAGCTTTTTAAAGCCCTCGTGAACAGAATTTTGAAGATGGATCTTCATGAACAGATCATTTCCCATATTTGATTTAATTCAGTTTGCCTGGGCGAACTTTGACTTTGCCAAACTCAATTAGTTTCAATATTTGTCCTTTTGAGTAATTCAATTAATTCAAGTGTGGGTCTCATTCGTGCAGGCAGATAACATGCCCCTCGCAATCTGACAACAACCAACCACTCACAAGCTTCAGCATTATTAAATTAACAAACATCGAAGTAATGAATATGAAATTACAGAAAACAGTGTCAGCTCCCCTTGTGACTTTCATGAGATAGGAGTTTTGCATTTGATGAATACTTGAATCACTTCAAATATTTGTTTGAGTCCTGCGCCGTTGTCAGGCCTAATCCAAGGATGCAGCAGCAGCCTTATAATGCATCATTAATCAGCCACCATGAGAATCCCCTTGTTCTTCAATTCCTGTTCCTCATCTTACCGTTGGCTGGGGTTAGGGTTATTTAGCTTGTCTCATAAAACAATCAACACTTTATACCTGAAAAGGAGGAACAATACATTGCATGCCAAATGTCTGTTTTTCCTATGGAATGGGAGACAGTGGGTACAGGAGAAAATGCTTAATCATAAGAAAGAAGAGCCCTGCTGGATCAGACTAAAGGTCTGTCTAATCCATCTTTCTGTCCCCAAAGTGGCCAACTAGATGCCTCTGAGAAGCCGAAAAGCAGGACATGAGGGCAATGACCCTTTCCCACTGTTGTTCCCCAGCAACTGGTATTCAAAGAAACACTACCTCTGATGCTGGAGGTAGCATATAGTCATCATGACTAGTAGCCCTTGTTAGTCTTCTCCTCCATGAGTTTGTCCAACCCCTTTTAGGGCCATCTATAAGAATGTAAGAACACCATTCTTTCCTTTCTAGCCATTTCTCCTCTCAAGTTGTTTCTCCCACTCCACCTCCAGTAGGATGTGGTTGACTGCTTGGAACTTGCCTTGCACTTGAAAGCGTATGGGAGAAATCATAGCTGGTGGGGCAGTGTGGGAAGGAGGAGGCAGTGTGGAACAGAGACACACAGCTGGCAGAGAAAGGAGTTAAGTACCCCACACACACTCCACTTCTTGGCTCAAAATCACCTCCTCCTGAAGCAGCTTTCATGGTTTTGTTACACATCTAAGTGTGTAAGACAGTGTTCTCCAACCTTGGGTCCCCAGATATTTTTGGCCTACAACGCCCAGCATGCCCCAGCCAGCTGGTTGGGGCATGCTGGGCGTTGTAGGCCAAAAACATCTGGGGACCCAAGGTTGGAGAACACTGGTGTAAGATATAGCTAGGCCCCATGAAGCTGATGCAAAACGATGCATGCTGCTTTTTTTTTACAGCATGGCCACAAGGGGGCAAAAGCCATTGGTGTGGTATAGTGTAGAAGGAGAGAAAAAAACTCAATTTGCTTTGCATCTTTTTCATCTAGAGGACTGTTCCATAGTGGCAGTTATATTTCCTTGAACTTTCAGGACCTTTAGGAAGCAGGGGTCTCTCCCCTCCTTAAGATCTAGGGTTTGCTATATTTTGTATCTGAAGCATCAGTGATGGCTATAATTGAAGATGGGACTTCAAGCATGGTAAATGTTTGCAAAAGAGCTAGATTGTTATTTATTTTTCTTGGGCATGAAAGCAAAACCTACCGTACCTGATTGGCATACTTGAGTTTGGTGGGTTTTCTCTCACAAGGTAATAACGTTTAATCTTCAACTGTAGTATGTAGCACATGTAGCTTCTATGTTGGTTATCTATGTTGGTATCTATGTTGGATATATATATATATATATATATATATATATAATCATAAATACATTTTTGGTATAGCACACCTCTGTTTCTGCCACTACTGTCTATTCATAGCACACTACAGTTCATTTAATCAAGTGATACTTTCTCCTGTTAGGTTAGTCTATTACAGCCTTCCTCAGCCTGGTGCCTTCCAGATGTTTTGAACAACAACTCCCAGCATTCCCAACCATTGGCCATCCTGGCAGGAGTGATGGGACAGGGCACCAGATTGGAGAAGGCCAGAGTCTATTAGATGGAAACTTCCTCTTCAGAGTAGACTTTGGGCAAAATGCATTCCTGTGAAAGACAAAGAGTGGCTGGGTCAATGTTTACCATCCTTAGGCTGTAGATAAGTGAGTTCCATCTTTGCTTTCTCTTTGTTCACAGAGCTCCCTGGAGCCCCTACTAACCTGGGTATCTCCAACATTGGTCCCCGCTCAGTAACACTTCAGTTCCGTCCCGGTTATGATGGCAAGACATCAATTTCCAGGTGGCAGGTAGAGGCTCAGGTAAGTCTGTTGCCTGTGCTCATATTGCAGTAGAAGAGGTCAACAGTTCAATATAATAATATTGAGGTCAATATAATAATAAATACATAAAACAACAGAGAAAGTTCTCTATGTCATCCGTTTTCTAGTCCTTCAAATAGCAACTGTCATATTAAAGTTCAAGAGGCCTCTGTGCCATCAGGTTATGTGTAAACTCTGTGACATGATGAAAGCCAAGTTCTCCATTCTTTGCACGCATTTACTTTGCTAAATTTTTGGGAAATGTAGATATTTCAAGAACTAGAGTGGCAGAGGGCAAGGAGGAAGGGAAGAGCATTGCAACTTGGGGATAGAGAAAACAGTAAGTGAAGGATAACAGAAAACAGGACCCATATAGGCAGGATGGTGTATAGTCCACAATTGTACTGGGTAAGTGATACTGAAGCTGATTTTTGTCATCCTGAGAATTTCACCTTTTATATAAAAAATAAATAAATAAAATAAAGGTTTCTAGTGCTAGCTGCAAAGATAGGTTTGAAAGTATATGTGCAATGGCTGGTGAAATCTCAAAAGGTAGGGGAAGGTTTTGAGATTATTTTCACAAAAGAGTGTCAGCATATTGCCATGAAGTGCTCTTACATGCTTTGTATTTTTGTGTATTTATTGGGAGATGCCATGTCTATACATATTTTTTTTCCTGTAGAAAGACAGCCAGCAACTTCAGTAAATAATAATGGAAACAAAATAATAAAATAATAAGATGGCAGCAAATTCTTCTCCTGAAGGCCTATAAAGTGTTGGGGTTTTTTTTTTCAATTTGCCCAAATATGTATTTATGGTATGAAAAGTTATCCTGCTTTTTAGTGTCTGAGAACAACAAATAACAAACTGTACAGCTTCAGCTAACACATTTTTACAATACCAGGGGGAGGAGATACAGGCAGTGGCCTATGGAATGACAGTGCTGCCCCAATCCTGCTCACTGCCTTGTTTGCTCCCCAGGTGGGTCAGATTGGTGAGAGTGAGGAGTGGACGGTCATCCACCAGCTGTCTAATGAGCCAGATGCCCGCTCCATGGAAGTGCCCAACCTCAATCCCTATACATACTACAGGTGGGTGCTGGGTATGGGGAACAGGGGAGGGATATTGATAACAGCCGAGTGGTATGTTTCTATTGCTGGGCATGCATAAGAACATAAGAAGAGCCCTGCTAGATCAGACCAAAGCTCCATTTAGTCCATCAGCCTGCTTCCCAACCAGTTGCCTCTGGGAAGCACATAAGCAGGGCTTGAAGCCCACAGCCCTCTCCCACCATGATTCCCTAGCAGCTCATATTCAGAAGTACACTGCCTTCAAAGATGGAGTCCCCATCTCGGCATCCTGGCTAATGGCTGTTGGTAGACCTATCCTCCATGAATGCTTTCACACAAGTTCCAGCACACCCCTCAAGTGGTTCCCTTTACTTTATCTCAAGGAGACTGTCTGTTTCCCTCCAGGAAGATATCAGGAAGAAGGATGGATGTGACAAAGGTTATCCAGTGCCTGAATAACAGGAGAGCATAGGGGGCCTAGCCTTCATACCTTTTATCTACTGGTTTTAGAAGACTTTGGAGGGGGGGGCATGATTTGGCTAAAAATGGGGGGAGTCGGGGTGAGGCTTGTGGATTTCATTAACACTCCACCCCACCCTTTCCCTCAAAATTTGAGCACTGGGTTGATCAGTGAGGCTGGCCTAATAAAGCCACAGTTATATGTCAATGGAGATTATAGTGATACACTTGATAGCTCTTGTGTTGGGATAAAGAGGAAGGGGGAGAAGCTAAAGCAGCACAGAGGCCACTCAGCGCATGTGAATGTGTACATTCCAAGTCCGGGGGCATGGGGGAAGGAACCTTTCTTCTGCCACCTTGCTGTTTCTCCCAATGCCAATCTAGTTCCTTTCTGCTACTAGCTTCCGCATGCGACAAGTGAACATCGTAGGCACCAGCCCACCCAGCCTGCCTTCCCGCAGGATCCAGACACTGCAGGCCCCACCTGACGTATCTCCTGCCAATATTACACTGAGAACAGCCAGCGAAACCAGCCTCTGGCTGCGATGGATGGTGAGCAGTGGCATAAGGAGGCACTAGGCCCCATAACTGTTTCTGGAGGGAAAAAGAGAGGGAGTAATGAAGCAGCAGTCGGGGCCAAATCACAGTGGACCAGTCTCCTTAGCATTGTTTACCTGGCAGGACAAGCAAACTCTTGTAAGATGGAGCGGAAATCAAGGAGGTCGGAGGGAGGCAGATGGGGTCAGCAGCTCCAGTCAAGGCTGGATTAGATGCTGGGCGTAGATATAAAAGAAGTAGGGGCATGGAGAAGATGGGACCACACTCCCTCCATCTTTTAACAATATAGGCCAGCTCAGAGGTAGTGTCACTCTTCCTCTAACTGCCCTACTGAAAATAGGGACGATGTGTCACCAGCAGTGTCATGATAGGCACCATTTCGAATCATTGCATTTACTTGGATCTCATTTTCCCTAGCAAAAATGAGAACTTTCTCATGTCACAAGCCCCTGACCAGCCATTCTCACTGCTGCTAACAGCATCAGCAGCATCACTGAGCAACAGCAATATCGCTAAGTCCAGATAGAGATGCCACCAGATTCCATGTTAAGCCAAAATTTGGTGGTGGAATTGTGATCCTGCCTGTGGTGGCATCACCTCAAACCAGACAAGAAACTGCCTGCTCTGGTTCTGGAAGGCTTTTCAGGAGTTGTAGTCAATGCCATTCAGGCACATGTTACCCACGATGGGTTGTCGTGACGGGCAAACATGCCCACCATCTGCAGACACAGGACAATAAGATAGGAATTGGAAGTAGGAAGGGTGTGGCTATGGCAAGGGTGGAGAATGTGTGGCCCTCCAGATGTTGTCAGACTCCAGCTCCCACCAGCCCCAGCCAGCATTCGCCTTGGTCAGGGATGATTGGAGTTGGAGTCCAACAACATCTGGAGGGCCATTGGTTCACCCACCCTTGGTCTATGGGGTTCAGAATGGCCTCTGTTCTGTATGCATTCAAGCAGAAAAGTCCACTCCAATAATGGATTTTTTTTCCCCCAATCTTAAGATTAAAAAGTAAATTCAATGTTGTCTTTTCTTCTCTTTTTGCATGCACTTTACCCTGGTTCACACATAACGCTAACCCGTGGCATGGGTTGTTGAATTCTGGATTGTCGTGATGTGTGAACATGACTGCACTAACAAATCATGGTTTATTAAAGAGAACCCATGGTTGGGTTGTGAAATGGGTTGTTTAAACCATAGGATGTCATTACTTGTCAACCCAGAAATGTGCATTGGACATGGGTTGTTTTGCCAGAGTACAGAGGTGGTGAGCAAGAGTGGTAAAAAAAAACCCAGCCGCCATACATGCCAGTACTACAGTGCCGCAAAGGCATTTGGGATACAGGGAGGGAGCTGGTAGAGGAGGAGGGAAACAAACCACCCAGAGATTGAGGAAACAAACCACCCAGAGATTGAGGAAACAAACCACCCAGAGATTGAGGAAACAAACCACCCAGAGATTGAGGAAACAAACCACGGTTTGTTCAGTCGTCTCCCAGACAATAGACCATGGGTTAGTGTTATGTTAGTGTTAGACAGGCCCTTCTGTTTATTGAGGGCACATGCTGGAGGTCCATCTTCAAGTATTTATCCATTTCAATCTGTGAGTGCTAAGAAATCACTTTAAATAAAGAAATCAGACAATTTGCTCATGAGGATCACAGCTTTTATGCTTTTAGGAAACCTTGAAATTGCATATGTTTTATAAAATTTGCCCTTTCTTAGATAGGGTTGGGAAGACATGACATCTTTAAGTGTTACGCATTCTAGAAAGGGATCAGTTGCAGGCCAGCAATGATGCTACTTTTGTTTTCTTCAGCCCCTGCCAGAGACAGAGTACAATGGCAGCCCTGAGTCTGTGGGCTACCGGTTGCGCTACTCGCACTTAGATGGGCGCAGCCGGACCCTGACCAACACCATCCATGACCGTGTGGAGCGGGAATTCACCATTGAGGACCTGGAAGAATGGACTGAGTACCGTGTGCAGGTGCAGGCCTTCAATGCCATTGGGCCTGGGCCATGGAGTCAGACCGTGGTGGGGCGAACCCGGGAGTCAGGTACCCTCTCCACCCCCCAGCCTTGTCACTAGGTCTTGAGACAGTTGGGCAGGCTTCTGCCTGCTGGCCTGGAACTTCACATGTGGAGTTCTGGGCTGTGTGTTGCTCATTACAGAGCCGTCTCAGAGGAGCTTGTCAGTTCAACACACACTCTCTCCTGTTCTTCTCTTTGTGCACACAGTGCCTTCATCTGGACCCACCAATATCTCAGCTCTGGCTACCACCTCCACCTCGATGCTGGTGCGGTGGAATGACATCCCTGAGGCTGACCGAAATGGGCTTGTCCTGGGCTACAAGGTAGGCATTAAAAACGCTGGCCCCTTCCCTGACAGGTAGCTTCCTCTCTTGCACCATCCTCCAAACACCTAGATTTATTGGTGCTCCTCAGCCCCAAACTGAAGCCCTCTCTCATTACAAACCAAGTCTCATTGTCTTCCGCAGTCTCATTGTCTTGACCTCCTTAGTCTTACCTGCAGACCACAATATTTTAAAATAATCCATTAGAAAGCCTGGGGGAA
This sequence comes from Shinisaurus crocodilurus, assembly GCA_021292165.1. Lineage (NCBI taxonomy): Eukaryota > Metazoa > Chordata > Lepidosauria > Squamata > Shinisauridae > Shinisaurus > Shinisaurus crocodilurus. Next base: position 54,985,464 of record CM037881.1, on the reverse strand, counting down.
ATTGTTTAAGAAATCTTCACCTGGCACCAAAAAAGATAGTAATATTAGCACCAGGCAAACTTCTTTGAGGACGGGGTTCCATGAATGAGCATCACATCATACCATCTCTTATATCTGTGGTGTACAGTAGCCTAGAGGTGGCCTTTCAAGCTACAGGCTGTGTGTGTATGTCTCTAACATGGGAGAAAAATACAACCTCTCGGTCCCTGCGCCTTAGAGGATATAGTGTGGATCTGAAGTCACCCCACAGTGGTGAATTCACCACCACCACCAAGCTCACAATACCCCAAGCCCACAGTACCTAATGCTTACCTGAGGAGGCATGTTTTTGAAGTGCAGGGGATAGAGCAGTCACAGAAGTATCCCTCAGTGAGTATTTTCATCCCTATAATTTTTATTGTCCCCAGAGATGGGCCTAAACATGACAAGCCATACTTCCTTTCCCTCCACCTTTCACTTCCTCCTTCACAAACTCCAGTGCCAGCTCCAGGTTTTTGAGGGCCCTTGGGCAAGACACCTTCAGTGGACCCCCTCCCTCAGTGAGTCTGCCTTCTCACTGCCGTTGTCACTTGCTGCTCTTGCTCCTTATCCTCTTTCTCATCATTGCTACCACTTGCTTGCTTGAGAGGCAGGGAGCCAGTGAGCAAGTAGGCAGTGACATCTACTGCTCCTCCTTCTCACCACCTCCATTGACTGGGCCAGAGCAAGAGGCCGGTGCGGTGAGCAAGCAGGTTGCAATGGTGAAGAGGAAGAGCAACTCCAGGGTTCTCTTGTCCCCTGAGTAGTATTGAAGGAACTGGGAAAGGGGGACCCATTGCCTCTCCTGTGCCTTAATCATTTGTGTCTCTTCTCTTTTAGGTTATGTACAAAGAGAAGGATTCAGATGCAAGGGCCCAGTTCTGGTTGGTGGAAGGCAATGCTTCACGGAGTGCCCAGCTCACAGGCTTGGGCAAGTATGTCCTCTATGAGATCCGGGTACTGGCTTTCACCCGCATTGGTGATGGTGTGCCCAGCAATCCACCCATCCTTGAACGCACACTGGATGATGGTAGGTGTCCAGAAACCATCTGTCTGCTGGTCATAATTATAGTATGAGGGAGGGAAAGGGAAAGGAGGAAAATTTTGGAGTGGGAGATCTGTGAGGTATTTGAAGGCTATGCAAATCAAACAAAAAGAAAGCCCAGTCCTTAGAACACGCACCATTTGTGCTGTGGACAAACTCAACCACACATTATGGGATTGTAATACGGTTTGCTGAGATAATGGCAATACTTAGCATTTATACTGCACTTTCACATGTTCAAAGTGCTTCATGTAGATTATTTGGTTGTGATCCTTACAACAAAGCTGTAAGGTAGATCAATATTATTATCCCCATATTGCAGATAGGGGGTTGAGGTTTCATGGCAGAGGCAAGATTTGAACTATGGACTTCCTGATTGATAGTGCAGTCCTTTAGCCACTATGCTACACCAGATCTGTATACTACGTTCTCCAAATACCATCAATGGAGACATACAGTATACATTTACAAAGGAGAGGGCCTTCTCTGTGGTGGTGCCCCAAATTTGGAATGCACTCCCAAAGGCAATACAAGCTGTGCCAACTTTGTTTTCTTTTCGGTGCCAATTTAAAATGTTTATTTTTGCCTAAGCATTTTGACACTTTACTATTTTAGAATTTTACAATTTAAAATTTTAATTTATTTTTAAACTGAATTGACTGTTGTGTTTCTGTTTGGCTTGCTGGCCAAAGAGCTGTTGTTTTAATTTGTCTTTTCATATGTAGTTATATAGTTTTTATATTGAATTTGTTTGTTGGTTTTAACATTGTGTTTACCGCCCAGGGATCCCTTGTGGAGGAAGGGTGCTTTATGAATGTTAGAAATAAAATTCATGAATACATGAACACATAAAATACATTGGTGATCATTGTAAAACCTTATTATCAGCATTATCAGCAACTGCACTTCACTAAACACAGCCCCGGCCCCCAAATAAACAAATAAAGTAAGCAGTGTTACCTTTAGTGTAGTATGCTAATGTGTGTGTATGTGTGCATTTATTTTATTTATTTATTTATTTATTATATTTATACCCCGCCTTTTTTCCTGCAAGGAACCCAAGGTGGCTTACATAATCATCATCATCCTCTCCATTTTATCCTCACAACAACCCTGTGAGGTAGGTTAGGCTGAGAGTCAGTGACTAGCCCAAAGTCACCCAGTGAGAACCAGTGCTTCTATGCGCATTCCATTCTCTGCCTTTGTGAATGAATATGGATGTGTTCTTGATACCTCCCTGTAAGCACCCACTCTCTCTTGTCTTGCTGTATTACAGTGCCTGGGCCCCCAGTGGGCATTCTCTTCCCTGAAGTGAGAACAACTTCTGTACGGCTAATCTGGCAGCCACCTGCTGCTCCCAATGGTATCATTCTGGGTAAGCCGCTAACCCCGACCCACCACAGAGATTGTAGACCAGAGTAACTCAAGCAACTGACACTTCTCCCTTCTTCTGTCTGCCATTTTGGATGTCAGTTGGTGTCACCAGAGGAATTATGGGTGTGTAAAAGAGACCAGTCCACCTCAGAAGCTGTGGGCCAGATCCATGGATATCCTCTCCTAAAATTACTTCCGTCCTGATCTGCTTCCCTTTGGACAACTTCTTCCTCTTTCACTGCAATAAGGATGGTTTTATGGGATAGTGTGGCTTTCCCCAAGAATTTTCTAACAGCATTGCGTTCCAATTGTATGCAGCATACCAGATCACCCACCGCCTCAACACCACGACTGCCAATTCTGCCAGTGTGGAAGTACTCAACCCCAGTGCACGCCAGTTTACTGCTACCGGTCTTAGACCCGAGTCCACCTACCTCTTCCGAATCACAGCACAGACCCGAAAGGGCTGGGGCGAGGCAGCAGAGGCACTGGTGGTCACCACGGAGAAGAGAGGTAATTGTGTCAGAAAGGGACCTAATGGCTAGAAGGGGAGGAAAGGACTACTTTGCACCCTGGCCAGTGTGACTCCGTGGCGCTTGTGTGAGACTGAGCACTGTTCTGCACATTACAGAGAATGAGATGGTAGTAAAGGTGGTAGAGACCTGTTATAAACAAACAAACAAAAAACATATCCCTCAGCATCACCCCTCTGCTTCTATTTATGAACTTTTCTCATTACTTCTTATTTTCTCCCCCTTTTCTGTTTTTATTTAGTTTTTCTGAAATCTATGTACTTCCCCTTTCCAGAAGCAAATTTCCCCCTCTTAAAAACAGGAAAACTAGCAAATACAGTTCATGTACCAAAAGGTTATCCAGTCCTGTCTATTTCATGGAGTTGAGATACAGTGCTGCTCTCTTTTTAAAGAAGTTTATGGGAGCATTACACTAAAATGCAGACAGGCTCCCCTTTTTGATCATGCATTTTAAAAAGGAAAACTGAGATTTGTTGGAAAACAGTGAATAATACTGGATCTTATCCTGAAAGCCAACTTCTCTGATTTGTCAACAAATATCTTTTGCTGTAAGCCAACTGGATCCGGGTTGGACTGGATGGTTAAGAGGAAGATATGTGACTAGACTCCACCTGCAAAGGATGTAAAGGGGCAGGATTCTTTAAAGCTCCTTCTGCAAAATGCACCATGCTCAAATAAAACTCTGTCCAAGGTGATGGGGGATTCATTCACACATGTGTCACTGTATCTCTGCTATCCCCACCATGTCTTATTTCCATCCCATGCTTCCAGCCTTCAGTGATCTGTGCCTCTCTTACCTCCAGACCGTCCCCAACCTCCGAGCAAGCCAGTTGTGCTGCAGGAAGATGTCAAGGCAAGGAACGTGCTGTTGTCCTGGGAGCCAGGCAGCGACGGGCTCTCACCAGTCCGGTATTATACTGTGCAAACACGGGAACTCCCTGATGGGAAATGGGTGCTGCATTCTGCCTCTGTCAACCACAACACCACGTCCTTCATAGTCGACAGGTGAGACAGCAACAGATGGGGTGCAGAGAGGCATTTATTGGGAAGGGAAGGGTGTGATTGCAAAGAGCAGCTGTTCTGTGGTTCAGGTTTTGCCAGTCTGTTCTGTAGGCAGGTCTGGAGTGCATCATCCAGCCACAAGACTGTGCTCAGCTTCCCATCTGTCTCTCTCTTACTAAGCCTGGAATGAGAGCAAGCCATCAGATAACCCAGTATGTAAAAATGTCTTTTCTGGTGTCTTTAGGAAGAGCTTGCTGGTCTTGGAATGAATAATGTTAGGAAGTAGTGGCTTGGCAGGCAGAAGGTAGTGAGAGCTGTGGGTCTGGTTGCCTCTTGGACTGCTCCTCCAAAGCCATGCCAAGTACCATGTGTTCCCCTCACAGGCTGAAGCCCTTCACCACCTACAAATTCCGTCTCAAGGCAACCAACGACATTGGTGACAGCGAGTACAGTGAAGAGTCAGAGTCACTCACAACACTACAGGCTGGTATGTGAACACATTGGATCATGAGTTACTTCAGAAGAATGAGACAGCTTCCTCCTCCAGTCATAGGAATAGAGGTTATCATGCGACGTCATCTAGCAAGTGAAGCCATTGCAGTGTAACTGGCCAGAGTGATTACCTCTCCCAGTCTAACTCCTGTTGTAGGTATTTACTAGTCCTGCAGCTAGGTCACTCAAAACAAACACATACACAATTGGAACAGGAAAGACTCAGGAAGGAGTTTGCCTCCCCTCTGGTATCTAGCCAGACCTCTGTAGAATATTTATTTTAAAGATTTTTAAGCCGCCCTTTAGGATACCCACCCCCGCCTCCCAAAGGCAGTGTACTACAGAACTTAAAAGCCACAAAATATAATAAAACAATGATAAAAGCAAAAGATCAAAATTAACAGTTAAAACCAAATAGTACCATATACTAGGAATATCGGAGAAATCCACAACCGATTCAAATGAGTTCAGATTTCTGTGAATCCGACCTGCAGATTCTGTAACAGACCAGCCTTTTCTGAGTCATGCAGATTCTGCGGACCAGTATTTTACTTTTAGGGGAGATTTGCACAAATTCACACTAGCCCTAATGCGCATTAGTGCTAATGCGCAAGTAGAACAAAATTCTCATACATCCCTTTTAAAAATCTGATTCTGTCAACGAATGGACAATGCAACAAAAGATGCCTGGCAATCTGCGAAACACAGACGGAACAGATTTAACAAAATCCGTACATCCCTGCCGTTCACATTCCATCCACATTCCATACATAGCGGCCCCAGTAGAGTCCTAACTCAATTATAGGCCAAGATAAACAGGTGAAACTTTAGGGCCTGCTTGAAATCCTATAATGATGGGGGCGGGCAAACATCAGTTAGGGAGGGTCCATAGCTTGGTGGTAGAGCATGTGCTTTGAATGCAGAAGGTCCCAGGTTTGATCTCTGGCATCTCCAGATAGGGCAAATATAACTCCTGCCTGAAACCCTGCAGAGCCTCTGCCAGTCAGTGTTGACAATACTGGGCTAGATTGATCAAGGGTCTGACTCTGTATAAGGCAGCTTCCAATGTTCCTTCCTAACAGAGTTCCACAAGCAGGGTGCCACTACTAAGAAGGCCCTATTCCTCAGGGCTGCCAGCCTAATTGCTCTTACAGGTAGGCACACAAGAAGGGCCTCTGATGCTGGTCTCGGAGTGCAGGCAGGTTGGTATGGCTAAAGGCGGTTCTTCAAGTAATCTGGACCCAAACTGTTCAGGGCTTTGTAGAGCAATACTTGCACTTTAAATTGCACCCAAAGACACACTGGCAATCAGTGTGGCTGCTGCAATATAGGTGTAGGGATATATGGATTTTGTTAAATCTGTTCCATCTGTGCTTCAGGTATTGTCAGGCGTCTTTCGTTCCATCATCCATTCATTGACGGAATTAGGAATTTAGTTCTATTTGCACGCATTCGCATTAGCAAATTGCACATTAGCACGAATGCACACTTGCGCACATGTGCTAATGCATGTTAGTTAATGCAAGTTAGTGTAAATCCCCCCCCCCCAGTGAAAAAAGTCCACAAGTCCACAGAATCTGCATGACTCAGAAAAAGCCAGTCTGCTGTGGAATCTGCAGGTCGGATTCATAGAAATCTGACCTCATTTGAATCCATTGTGGATTTCTTCAACATCCCTAGAGGTGTCACATCATGATCCAGCTTCCTAGCACCTACCAGTACTCGAGCGGCTATATTTTGTACCAGCTGAAGTCTCCGAACCATCTTTTAAAACAACCCCACGTGTCCCACTTAGCCCTATACTCATTTTTCTCACTGTCATAGATCTATCTCCACACAACTTTGTAAGATGAACTGATCTTTGCCTGTTTTGCCAGTGATGGCACTGATGGTGTTATACCAGAAAGGTGGGAGCTGTATTTAAGGCTGGCCATTGTGGGCTGCAAACCCAGTGTTGCAGTGTAAGGCAGACTGCGGTCTGAGGTAGATGGGGAAAGTTGAGATTACGTTTTAAGAACAGGATTAGGTACAATCAAGAGGATGCATGGAAGGATCATAGAGCAGGATCTGTGGGGAAAGTGAAGGCCAGTGGAAGAAAAGGGCCAGGTAGAGAAAACAAATAGTGCTAAAGGGGATTGTGAGTGGGAAATATAGACAGAGCCAGTTGTGCGGAGGGCAAAGTAAACTCATTACAACTGGACCCAAGTTATTCCACATAAAGGAAATGTTCTGTCATCAAAAATGGTTGATTCCCTGCTTCAGAATCACAGAATCTACCAGTAGCCTGTCATCTTTTGGGGCCCTCACCGCTAACACCAAGTTGTCATTGAAACTTGTATCCAGAATGAAGAATTCTGCCATTTCCCAGTGTCCTGCATCCCATAGAGACAAGCAGGAGGAGCTTGGGTGTTCCTGTGTCTGACCCACATTTCTTCTCTCTCCTCAGCCCCAGAGGAAGCCCCCACCATCTTGTCCGTGATACCACACACCACCACATCAGTGTTGATCCGCTGGCAGGTAGAGTAGAATACACTTGCTTGCTTGCTTGCTTCCCCATGGAAACTCTTGAGTAGGTGAGCTGGAATGTACAGGGGTTTTCGCCGTCTTGAGAAAAGATTCTGGCCAATGAAACATTTTCTGTCTTGTACAATGGCTCTATATGGTGTCCTAAGCTTATTTCTGGTGGCCACCAATCCCAGAAGTGGTTCCAACTTCCAACTAGTCTGAACAAAGGTAGTAGGTGAGTAGGTGAGCCTGAACAAAGGCAGTTAGGTTGTGATCAAATTTGCATACAGGCAGTCCCCGGGTTAAGCACGTCTGATTTACGGATCACTCGTACATATGAACAGACTTCTAGGTTCCCCAGCTCTACGTTGTTTATGTAGAGTATAGCGTAGTATGCATAATTTATACAATTTGTGTAAATGCCACATACTATGCTATACTGTTCTGACATACATACAAATGTGACTTAAAGACATTCTTAAGAACAGAACTCGTTCGGAACCTGGGGACTGCCTGTACACCTATTCCTAGCCTCCACCTCAACTTTCTTTATTCAATCTACTGGTTACTTCAAAGGAAGGTTCTGCAGTCACAATGGGATGGCGGGCTTTGGTGCACGTGTGATGGACTCTGTGCCCCACTGAGTTTGTGGGAAAAGGCCCCCCTCCCTGCAGAGTGAGGAGGGGAGCCTCAATTGGTATGTGTGTTGTAAGGGGGTCCAGGTAATGTAGATGCCCGAGAGGGCCCAAGAGGTGGGATATAGATATTTATAAGTAACAATGGCTTGCGGTGAAAGGAAAGACCAAGGGGACTGAAATGGATAGTGTGGCTATAATATGCCACCCTTCCATTCTTCGGTGTTTTGATGCATATAAGGATTCCGAGGCATCTCCTGCCTGTCTGCCTTGACTCCTCTCTGCTGACTGTGGCAGGCTGTGGAAGCCAGCTCTTCACGGGGCTCTTCCAGCTTTTGACGGGGCCACGGGAGGTGACAGTCTTGAAAGGCAAGGGTATGACAGCACAGAATCCTTGTTTCAGAAGACAGTGGCGAGTGTCAGCTGTGCAGGGGGAAGTGAATGTTGCACGTGAGCCCCACGTGGATTATCTGTTTCTCCTTACACAGGCTCCATCTGAGGACAAAATCAACGGCATCTTGCTAGGCTTCCGCATCCGCTATCGGGAGCTGGCATATGAAGGGGTGCGAGGCTTTACTGCCCGCAGCGTTGGCAATCCCAGTGCAAAATGGACAGAGCTGACCTGTGAGTATGCTTATGGGCAGTGAGGTTTCTAGGAACTAGGGGAAATAAGAATTCAGGGTCCTCATCAGCCGTACAGTAAAAGTCTGCTGTGACTGCTGTCTTCAAGCAATTCTGCAACAAAAATCCAATATGGCCATCATTCAGGAGCAATCCTCCAGTAACAAGCCCCGGTACGAAGCACTGCCTGGGATGTAACACAAATGCTCCCAATGCTTCGTATAATAAAGTGACTTGCCCAGCAACACCCCTGTTGCAAGGATTCAGAAGCTGTCCTAGAATAATAGACTATATGTCCCTATGCACTTGTTTACACTTGCACTGAAAATGCCGACCCCAGCATGCTATCAGTGCATCCAACCTTCCCAGCTTGGTCCCTTTAATGCCAGAGGGCTTCTTCCAAGGGAGACATTGCCTCCTCATAGAACCACTGGATCCAGAGTCAGTGGACACTTGAGCTGTTGTGGAAGTTATTCCCGGGCTACCCTGATGCCCACGGATGATTCTGGGCAGCTCTGTTTGTCTTAGATAGCTCTGATTGTTCCCACTCTCTTGGGTATTTGTCTCCTTGCCCAGTACTTGGTTGGCAACTCCTCAGTGTTCTTTGCTGTGGCTGTGAGTTTCTCTCCTAGCTGCTTTCTTCCCCCAATGATGTCTGCTGGTCCTGCTTGCATTGTCAAGATGTTTCTTTACATGTGGCTAACCTGCATTGACTGCTTTTCCCTTCTGACCACTTCCCATCCCACAGCAACATATGCCATGCGGAACCTGAGCGAAGCCTCCCTCACACAGTACGAGCTGGACAGTAAGTGGGCACTTGGTCTATTGTGTGTGCATTTGTCTCTGCTTGTGTTTCTGGTCTCTCTTGAATTCCATCCCTATCTAGATTCCAGTCATATCACATACTGGGGCAGGGAAGATGGAGAGGAGAGAGAAGCAGTTCCTTCCTGTTCTCTACTATTAGCCTCTCTGCTCCTAGAGCACCTTTTCACAACCTGGCACCTTCCACACTCAGCCACTGTGGCATGATGGGAGTTGTAACCCAACACACCGAGAAGGCACCAAGTTGAGCAAGGCTGCTCTAAAATCTGAGATGTCTCCCATGTCCAAGAGTAGTAGCTTTTGCTTCCAGTCAAAACCCCAAATCAGACCATTAGGAAGGGCACATTTGTAATTTTCCCATGAATGGATTACACAAATTACACACAATTGCCCAATCACTTATTATAATAGAAATGGCTTTGAATTTCTCCAACCTTGGGTCCCCAGATGTTTTTGGCCTACAACTCCCAGCATGCCCCAGCCAGCATAGCTGGGAGTTGTAGGCCAAAAACATCTGGGGACCCAAGGTTGGAGAACACTGCAATCCTAACTGCAAAATGATGCACGGGGAATAATAGAGAAGGGAGGGACAGATCTTGAGCTAAATTTGAGGACATCCGGTAGAGGCAGGGAAGTAAGGTCCAGGATCTCCCCTTGAATACTCTGTAAGCCCTGCTCAAACTCAACCAAGAGCAACACATTGCCTTCATCTTTTTAAGCTTTTGTTCACAACCATGAGAGCTAGGAATTTGCTATTTTAAGAACCAGTAACATGGATTCACATACTGGAAGCCATGGATTCACATACTGGAAGCCATGAGTGTCCTTGCCCTTGTTCTGTCCCGCTTTCCTCTGGAGAAATATCATGGTTCCATCTCCTAGCTTGAAAAGGCTGTGACAGGCAGCAGGAGCAGTATCATTCTAGGAGGGGTTTTACGCAAGAGCTGGTGAAAGGGGAGGGAAATAGGAGCAGGCAGCACAGACAGTGTGCACCCCTCCTCTGAGGGCAGCCCAGGAATTAAGAGGTGGGCACTGCCTCTTGCTCCCTGATGATAACTGGCTTTCTCCATCTCGCTGCCTCTACAGATCTGAACAAACACCGCCGCTATGAGATCCGGATGAGCGTCTACAATGCTGTGGGTGAGGGCCCCAACAGTTCGCCACAGGAGGTCTTTGTGGGTGAGGCCGGTAAGCTGAGCATTGTCTTTTCAGGAGCCATTTTCTCTCAAGTCCAGTTTCACTACAGGCCTGCTTGTCCTGAGAGCTCAAGGCTGAAATCGGGGGTGGGGTGGGGAAAGATCTTTCACTGACTGAGTTAGCAAGGATACTGTATTGCCTGCAGCTCTCATGCAGACCTTACTCCCATTAGCTACCAATCCCACACAATAAGCCAGCAAAGCCATGCCTTTATCAATAAAGAGGCAGCTGCCAGAAAGAGGTCAGCAGGCCCCAATCCCAAGATGGACAGGTCCATGACTAAACTCAGGAGCTCACTTGGGGTATTCAGGGACAAACATCCATCTCAAAGCAGGACAATTGCTGCCTCTCCATGGGCTTGTGAGACTGCCAGTTTCTCAGGCCTCTGCATCCTTACGGTCTTTCCCTCTGCTATCTTCAGTCCCCACGGCTGCACCACAGAATGTGGCCATCCAGAGTGCCACAGCCACCCAGCTTGACATCACTTGGAACCCACCACCTCCTGAGGCACAGAATGGAGACATCCAAGGCTACAAGGTACTAGGCAGTGGTGGGGAGGGATCTAAGCTGCAGATGAAGGTCGACACATTTTTCATTCTGGGAAATGTTTGGAGACAGGGGAGAGAATCTTTTAAATATATATATATATATATATATCCATAAGTATCAAAAAGTATGTAGTAATACAATTATCCATAAAAATAGTTATGCATAAACTTCAGAAAAAGCAGACCAAATATCCATGTATTTATCCACAGGTGGTGTCTAAGTACCACCTGCTCAGATGTTGAAAGTGTTACAGGGGAGCTTGGGTGCAGAGTCATAGCTGCTGCAGCTGATTAAGAACATAAGAAGAGCTGTGCTGGATCAGACAAAGGTCTATCTAGTGCAGCATTCTGTTCACACAGTGGCCAACCAGCTGCCCACGGGATCCCACAAGCAGGACATGAGTGCAACAGCACCCTCCCACCCATGTTCCTCAGTAACTGGTGTACAGAGGCATACTGCCTGTGATACTGGAGGTAGCATATAGCCATCAGGACTAGCAGCCAGTGATAGCCTTCTCCTCTAAGAATTTGTCCAATCCCCTTTTATAGCCATCCAAATTGGTGGCTATCACTACATCTTGTGGAAGTGAAATCCATAGTTTAACTATATGCTGTGTGAAGAAGTACTTCCTTTTATCTGTCCTGAATCTCCCACCAATCAGCTTCATGGGATGACCCTGGGTTCCTGTGGCTTCTCCTGCCACTGTCACATAAGCACATCACACCGTATCCTTCTTTATTTCTATACAGGCAAATCTGTTAGGAATGGTGTCAGGTTGGATGGTTTAGAGCAGTGGTTCTCAACCTTTTTTTACCCCATGCACCCCTTTCATCATATGTCAGAATGTCATTCCCCCCTTTCCAAGATTGTCTGACTTAATCTGTGCCATACAATAAAGTGTGATGTCCTGTAGATTATGTACAATCTGTAGAATTGTAATTTGTAGAAAGATCAGTATTCCAACAGTTTGAGTCTGTGGTCCCAATTCCCCCCCTGAAACCCCAAAATTCCCTCCCCTGGGGGAATTCCCCCTGGTTGAAAACTCCTGGTTTAGAGATACCTTACACCAAAGAGTCTTGTGGCACCTTAAAAACTAACACATTTATTATGGCATAAGCTTTCATGGACTACAGGCCACTTCATCAGATGCATGAAGTGTTGTCCTGAGTCACAAGTTTCACATAGGGTGTGTGTGTGTTGGGGGCGGGGTTGCATACAGTGAGGTCCAAGGGAAATGAAATGCAGAAAGTATAGATAGTGACAATTACATTGTTAACAGCCAGCATTCACAATATAATCGTTAGTGATAACACAGACATCCTGGCATTGGTAAGCTAATTCCTTATTCTTTAAGGTGCTACAATACTAACATGGCTACCCCTCTGGAAATAGATAACTTACAGATACCTTTCCTGCATTGAGCAGGGGGATGGCCTTGTAGGCCCCTTCCAACTCTACTTTTCTATGATTTTATACAGTATTTCAGAGCCCACAGTTCACTTTTAAAGTCAAGGGATAGAAATGAACAAGAAATACCGGTAGCCACCTTTCTCTTCTGGAAAAAGCTGCAGTTCCACACTCCACCAGCAAGTGATGCTGTTGCACTTCAAATAGAACAGTAGAGTTTTGTGTGTTGTGTGTTGTGAGGGGTGCTTTTGTTCCTGGGGAACTAATAGCTGCTCCACACCTTACATTTCAATGGGTATATGCAAAACGTATAAATATGTACCTTTAAAACTGTAATATATCCATGTGGCAGATGCAAATTTCCAACCATGTGTATCATATAGGTACATGCTTCAAGGAATTGGGTTTAGCTGTGTGACACACACACATGGCATGTGAAGTGGTTTTCATTCAAGGCAGCGGATGTGATTCATCCAAGTCCAGCATAGTCTTCCCTCCTTGCAAAATGCTCAAAGGCCACATCAGTCTGCCTCCTGGGTTGTGGCAGTGGACAGTACACCCAACCATGACATTGAGGAGCTGCAACTAGTCTCTTGCCAATCCCTGCACAGCAGTCGCTCTTCCTCTTGGCTTTATACAACCGCATCAGTGATCAGTGGGGCATTTTACAAGCCAGCAGAGCTGCAGTTTTGGAAAGTTGCTGTTCTGTTTCTTAAGAAACCGCAAGGGTGCCAGGAAATGTTGCCATGGAGCCTGCTTGTTGCCTTCTCTTAGGAGCCTTGACTTCATGGCTTGGTGGGATGGCCCAGCTTCTCTGTGGAAAGTTTGGATGTCGCCCAAGAATGACTTCAGAAGTGCACTGTTTACTGCCCAACTCGTCCCCATGAGCCAAGACTGAAAACAGACTGGCTGTGCTGTCTTGCCTAGTTCAGGGGTGAACATGCCCTAACCTTTACCTGTCCCTGTAATGGGAGGAGATCACCTTCCCCACTGAGATCCTCAGTGAAACATCTTTGTAGTACTTAATTCATCTCATATCCTTTGGGAACATGTTTTCACAGGCCAGCTTAGACTGTTTTTGGAACAAAGTGGTGGCCATCAGCACAGAATATGCATGGAGACACAGCATCATCACCACGCCTTCCTCACATTAAGCATTCTCTCATCAGTCAGAAAAGCTCAAGCTTGGACAAGTCTCCTGAGCTCCTGTATAGGCAAGGAGAACATGAAAAGGAACCAAGGGAGAAATTAGGCTTTCAAAGTCATCCCCTGTGTATTTAAAAGAGGCATTTCCATTTTAGATGGAGGCATGATCCACACTCCAAGGGGCAGCGTGGACTACTTAACCACCTATGACTTATGTCCTATGTAGAACATAAAGTCACAGCCTCAGGTTCTCTGGGCTAAGTTACTAGACAATTGTTAGATGCAATAGGAATGTGGCATTGCACCTGGTTTTGGTGGGCATATGCTGCACTATAAATAATCACAATAAGAAAGGAGATAAGAGACTCACCAGTACTAGAAGGCTGGGCTATAGTAACAGAAGGAGCATGACTCCAGAGAAGGGAACATATTAATTTGGAAAATTGTGACTTCACCTCTCCACATTTTTGGAGTGGAAGAGCAGCATTACAGGCACCACATGGTGAGCACAAAAAGTGAAATGAGTGCTTTTATGCCATCCTCAGCCTCTTTCCTTCCCTTTTGCCTTTTTCCTCACCGTGTCCTCTGCTTTCACTCCACTACCCCGCCCCACAGATCTATTTCTGGGAGGCCCAGTGGCAGAATGAAACCGAAAGGGTGAAAACACTCTTCCTACCGGAGAATGGCGTCAAACTCAAGAATCTGACTGGCTACACTCCCTACCTTGTCAGCATCCTGGCCTTCAATGCTGCAGGCGATGGGCCCCGTAGTGCCCCTATCGAGGGCAGGACCCAGCAAGCAGGTGGGATACATGGGACAAGATGCATGAGCCACTCGACTTTCACTGGGTGTGGGGGTAGGCCTTTGTTCTTTCACAAAAGGTCCATTAGCAGGGACTTTGCTGGGACGGGGAGTTGTATGGAGGAGCATGACAGATGATGGGAAGTGTTCAGTTACGGTTTTACTGAATATAATTTTTCTCAATGGTCTAAATAGTCTAGTGTCTAATGACACTAGCATTTCCCAATCTTTGCTGCTTCCTTGCTACTCCAATTCAAAAATAGCCAAAGAACTGTGAAAGGAATATATTCTGGCCTCAAAAAATAATGTCTTCCAGTGAGGTAGTGGTACATTTTGAAGTGCAGGCGCTCATCATGACAGTCCCCATAGCCATACCCCCAAGAAGAGTCCAAAACTGCAGATAGATGTGTTGATCCATATGTACATATCTGTATGTGTATTATTATATATATATATATATATATATATATATATTCATGGGATAGCTTGCAACAATATATTGGTATCGGGAAAATCCATCTGCCCCCTGCTCTCAGCTACTGGTGGGATTACAGCTAAGCTCAGACAAGACAGGAAAGTCTGAGGGGACTGGCAGATGATGTTATTGTCCCTGCTAATGAAAATGTCCAGGCGCTTCATTCCTCCACTACACCACCAATATGATCTGTCTGAAAATAGTAAGGTCAGCAGTGTCCAATAGTCCCAAAATAATATACCCACAGAAAACACCCCAACTCTATTTATTTTATTTTTTAGACCCACAGATGAGGCTGTGTTTTCATTTGTGCGTGTTTTTTAATCTTTGCAAAAGCAGCAGATCTATGTCGGTCTAGTTCTACTGGCAGAACATCACCTTGCAAATCCAGCCTGTGTGTCCCCTTCCCTATCCTTCTAACTGCAGCCTTAGCCTAGGCTCCCTTCCTCATCCTCTTCATTTCAGATCTGCAGACCACAGTATCCCAACCTAGCTCCGCTACCATCCCCACCCCCTGAATCATTGGCGGCCTGCATCCTTGGTCCCAGCTGTGCTCCAACCCCAAGCTCCTGCTGCTGCTGAACATCCAAAACCCTCTCTGACTAGAAGCTTGGCTAATGAGCTGGATCGTGCTGCTGAGTGTGCATCATTGACCAATCAAGGGCCAGGCTGAGATCCAGCAGAATAGCTGAACGGGTGACCTTGGGCTGCGCTTGATGCCTGGTAAAAGACACATGCGCCTCTGTAGTCTGAAGCCCTCTGTGCTCCATCCTCAACAGACCTTTGCTTTGTTCCTTTGCATCACCTGCTCCCCTCCCCTTCCTTCCAACTATGCGCTTCAAAACATCCTCAAGTTACATGTTTGGAGATCAAAGCCAACAAAAAAGGAAATGTGTGGAGGCGCTTGTGGGCCATATCCACTACCAGCAACTTTGGCTAGCGAAACCCTCTCGGTGCCAAGGGCACTGCTGAGGATCTGGGCTTGCATCTTTAGCTCCCCCTGTGCAGAGAGGAAGTGGGGTCTGTGTCAGACTCTGCCTCGCTAGCTTCCCCCTCCTTGAATCACTGGGGTTGTTCTTGGCACGGCATAAAGGAGCATGAGAAGAATCGCAGCAATGATTTTGGCTAGAGCAGTTTAGGATATTTCCCCCCATTTCGCCTCTTTCCAGCCCCCCTGATCAGCTCTAAAACTGCAACTCCAAAGGTTCAAGTCCCTGATTTTGAATGGACTCAGCAAAAACAAAACACAGCATTCTGCCTAACGCCTTGACACACAATAGTCTCTCTGTTAGTAGTTCCCAGTGCCTTGGTGAGAAAAAAGTAAGAGTTCAAGATGTTGCCCATTTGCAAGTGACTTTCATTGCATAAGGTGCTACTGTAGGAGTTCCTTGTCTCAGAAATCCTAAGAATTACTGTTCCCTATCATGGGGCTAATGTCTGTTCTTTCAGTTAAAGCCTAGTTCAGACAGTCAGTTGATGTGGTAGTCCATAAGGATGAATGGACTACTTTGATAAGCTTGCTTCCAGTGGTGTTGTCAATGCTCGCTAATGTGTGAGGGCTGTTTCACACGATATTTGAGCTTTTGTGTGATCCTATAGATACAAAGTAACAAACCTGGTTCTGTGGGCTGGCCCTATAAAGCGTTCTGTGGGACTGTCTGAGGCTTACTTTGCACATTCATTTTTCCTGACTTGAATGCTTAATAAGCCTGTCGGCAGGTGAATGATAGAACAAGTGTTAATTTTGTTCTGATTAATCTTAAGACTTTTATTGGAAAAACATAACATGTAGCCTGGCATTGAAAGCCAAAGGTCCTGTGATTATTATTTTTCCTAATAAAACTTTGAGATCATTGGGCCTCAGTGCTCAGAGTGGGGTGAGATGCCATCCCAGTTTTTTTCAGGTGAACCAAAAACCACTGCCATCACCAGGCCCGGACCACGGGGCACGGATCTGGGGCCTCACAGCCTGGGAGGGCCCCTGACATGCAGCCACATGGTGGAGGTGGCGGCTCTCCCTCCTCCTATCCCACTGGCAAAAGGAAACACTGTGGCAACCACCCAGTTGTCAGACAGCCACCCTTTCACTGCTCCTGTGTCCTCACTGACAGTGTCCCCCCAAAGGTAGTGTCTGATTAGTTCAGTTTGCTGCTACTCAAAAGTTAAAAAAAGAAAGGATTTAAAATGGTGTGCCATAGGGCTGCAGCCTTGCCCAGTCAGCTGCCACAGCGCTTCCTTTTGCCAGCAGGCTAGGAGGAGAAGGAAGAGGAAGAGGTTTCTTGTTGACTTCATTTATTCTTTTACCCCAATATCATAGGTCTGCCAAAGCAGTTACTGTTTCCCAAGATAATCAGACATGTGAAGTGCCTTGGTTGTCAAGGAAACCAACAGCAGAGCATGGGGTCATGGAAGGGGAAACAATAGCCCCAACCCATCTCCACCTGCGTAAATTTATTACCAAACAAGAGGCTTGCAATAAAGCCTTATTTCCATCCATTTTCAGTGTCAGCTTTTGGGGATTATTCAACCCTAGACAGATTAAAATTGTGAGCACAGTCTGAAAATAATTTTAAAATGTCCTAGAAAATTAGAAATCTGCTATCACTTTCCTTCCAGTGATTTCAGGGTGTTTGTTTGTTTGTTTGCTTGCTTACTTCTGCAGCTTGCAAGTGTGAAAAACTCTTATTATTATATTCAATGGGTGTGCTGTGAGAGTTTTGTGGACTCACACTGTGGCTGGAGCTGGCCTTGAAGTAGAATGCCAGCTATCAGAAGATAAAATGTCAAGACATGGTAGGAATGAGCAGCCTAGGTGTCATGTGCTCTGCGATGCTCCAACCAAAATCTGATCTCCCCCAAGTCTCCAGTCCCCTTCAAGCCTTGCACTTGAAGGTATTCACACATCATAGAAGGGGCAACAGTACCCCTAAGGTCATGAAGCTTCCCATCCTGCCATTGTTCCTTCTTTTAAAGAGAACTTATTTTCTTCTGTGCAGAAGATCTCTCAAGGGCTGACAGAATTTCCTTCAATGGATTGTCCTTCCTTTTGGAGATTAGTGGAGGATGCCACCTCCATCTATGAGGCCATGGTGTTAATGGGACAACTTAGCATGTCGCCCTGGTACTAACTCCTTCCTTTGTCTCCTAGCCCCCAGCTCCCCTGGCTCCATCAAATTCAGCGAACTAACCACCACCTCTGTGAATGTGTCCTGGGAGGCGCCGCTCTTCCCCAATGGAATCCTTGAGGGCTACCGACTCATCTATGAACCCTGCATGCCTGTGGATGGTGAGGGGCTTAGAGGCAGGGTGTGTGTGTGTGTGTGTGTGTAAATTAGTGAATCACTTAAAACAAATGACACCATAAAACACCCATGATTGTCTTATGAGCATGTTTTAAATCATGAAGGTTAGAGCTTAATTTCTACAAAGGAAAATGCCATTGAAATCTGCAAATTATATTTGCTCTCTGTAGGTGGGTTTGTTTTTGTTTGTTTTTAATTAATTTTTTTCTTCTGTAGGGAGTTGTGGATACTCAGTAGTAAGGGGAAGGTGTTTTGCACATGTTTAAAAAAAATGATTTTTAAAATTATTCTCAGATTGCCAGCACTAGAAATAGGTTTGAGATAGTAAGTTTGTGGGGTGCTGGGCATTGTTTATTTAATTTTTATTTTATTTTTTTATTTATTATATTTATACCCCGCCTTTTTTCCTGCAAGGAACCCAATGCGGCTTACATAGTCCTCCTCCTCCTCCATTTTACACTCACAACAACCCTGTGAGGTAGGTTAGGCTGAGAGTCAGTGACTGGCCCAAAGTCACCCAGTGAGTTTCATGGCCGAGCGGGGACTAGAACCCGGATCTCCCAAGTCTCAGTCCAACACTCTCACCCCTACGCCAAGACTGACATGAGATATTTAAAGATAATATTCAAACATACCGGTATGCTCTTTTTTCCTTGTTGTAAAAATGGGCTCTTTCTGGTATCATTATTTTTCTGTCTCTTCTGTTCCCTGAGAAATCATAATTTTTTAAAAATAAAAATAATTAGAAAAATAAGTTCCAGGCTCCAATGGCTGTACTGCCATGCGCTGCTGCATAAGAGGGCCATATGCCATTCATAGTCCTATAGTAGGTCTCTGATTCAACAGCTGTGTAGACCCCCTATTTTATATTAATTAAGGTATCTATCTATGCTTGTGCTGAAAGAATGAAAGTAAGCCTCGGGGGTTTGGCCTTTGACCCATTGTGTCAGCATAGCTGCAGCTCAAGTCCTCTAGTCTCAAGTGCAGGGGTCTTCAAACTAAGGCCCATGGGCCACATCCGGCCCGCCTTGCCTTTTTATCTGGCCCAGCGGCCGATCGGAGTATTCATTAATGCCAGGAGTATTCATTAATATTCCCCCTTCTTCCCTCCCCATTCCTTTTTCCTTGTGTGTCGTGTCTTTTTAGATTGTAAGCCTGCGGGCAGGGACTGTCTTGTTAATTGCTGTAAACTGCCCAGAGAGCTTTGGCTATTGGGCGGTATAAAAATGAAATAAATAAATAAAATAACTTTCCATTTAAGGGGGGGAAAATCCACCCCTATCAAGTAAAAAAAAAGGACCCGGGTCCTTTTTTTTACTTGATCCATTCGTTCATATTTTTTTCAAACTATAGTCCGGCCCCCCAACAGTCTGAGGGACAATGAACTGGCCCCGTTTAAAAAGTTTGAGGACCCCTGCTCAAGTGGATATTGATGGGTTTCGGTGTCCAATCCCTAAATGTCACCTCTCTGCCCTGCAGGTGTCAGCAAGATTGTAACAGTGGATGTGAAGGGAAATAGCCCCCTGTGGTTGAAAGTCAAGGACCTGGCAGAAGGCGTCACTTACCGGTTCCGAATCCGAGCCAAGACCTTCACCTATGGGCCAGAAGTAGAAGCCAACATTACCACAGGGCCTGGGGAAGGTACAACAAGAAGCTGGGGGCGTGGGGAGCCACACTGATCTACCACTCCACATGCTCACATACAGTAATGCCTTGGGTTGCAAGGGACTTGGTTTGAGAGTATTTTGCAAGACAAGCAAATTTTTAAATATTTATTTTAAAATGTTTTACTTGATATACAAGTGACGTCTTGCAATACAAGTACTGTAGTACGGCTTAAATTAAAAATCTCCGTACAAATTTTTTTGGGGGAATTTCGTTTTGATATAAGAGTGTTTTGGATTACAAGCATGTTTCCGGAACAAATTATGCTCTCAATCCAAGGCATGACTGTATGTATATGAGGGAGGAGCAGTGGCTCAGCGGTAGGGTACATGCTTTGCGTGGAGAGGGTCCCTGGTTCAGTCTCCAAGGATGGCTGGAAAAATTCCTGCTTGAACCTTGGAGAACCGCTGCCAGTTAGTGGTGACAATACTGGACTAGATGAACCAATGGTGTGACTCAGCATAAGGCATCTTCCTATGTTCCTATATAGATATTACAAAGTAATTTAAACAAGGACTGTGCACAGAAATGATGTTTGGCTCTGAACCGGCCTCGGCTTGAATAGAAGGCTGCATTGGCTTGGGGTGTGTGTGTCAAAATGATATTGCACTTTGGCTCAGGCCTGAGGCAGAGCCTCACCTTACTCTCTGAAGCCTTGGGGTTTTCCCCCATTGACTATAATGGGGAAATCAGCAACTGCCTATAGCTTTAAAAAAAAATTGTTTTAGCTGAATTATTTTATTTATTTATTTTTATTTCTTATGTTTATTAATCGCCCATCTGGCCGGTCACCCAGATGGGCGACTAATAACATTTGCATAATAGCCCCTTCTGAGGGTATTCCGCCTGCCAAATTTCAGACAAATTGGTGCAGGGGTAAAGGAGTTATCAATTAAAAAAACCCAAAAAGTATTTGAGGGTTTTTAAATATATTGTTTTCTGAAAAGTTTGCACCAAAGTCACACAAAGTACAAAGCTGATTATGGAGCTCGATGTGTCCATGAGGCATCGAAAACATTACCAAACACTGCTGTAAAACCTTCGGTGCTTGTAAAGTCCCCGGCCCCCTACTCCTTCAGGCAGAGAGGGGCTTTGGGTCCTTCTCACTCTTCTAGCTCATCACTACAGCAGGGAGAATCTCTTTGGGCAGGAGGGAGAGATCTTCGGTAGTCACAGAGCTCCCCCATCAAGAGGCAGCAGCAGAAGTCTCCCATCGAGAGCAATGGAGAAGAGCAGGCATGGCCAGAGGCTCCCTCTGCCTCTGTGGTGCCTTCCCTGTATGAAGCAGTCAGGAAGAATGTGCTGGAGGAGCTGTGGAGGACAGAGCTTGATGCAGGATGTGGAGACTCAGTGGAACTCCACGTACTCGATGCTCCAGAGGCTGGCCGAGCAACAGAGGGCCATTCATGACCAGGGTTGGGGAATTTGGTGACAGTCACCCACTGAACAGATGTGGGACACATCTCCCAGTTAGTTGTGGGAGCCATTCTGGGAAGCTGTGGCGCAGAGACCCTGACTGCTGCTGCTAACACAGCAAAAAGCAGAGAAATGACTTCTGATGTGTGCTTTCTACTCCCTCCCCAAACCATTGTGATTGGAAGTAAAAGCAGATCCCTGGTAAAGTTATTCCCTGATTGGAAACTAAAGCTGTTAGTCACAAAATTGCATCCCCCATCCTCTGCCTCCCCCTTCCTGGCATTTTCTACTGATGGAGAGTGTGAAGAAAAGAGCCTTTGGGGGTTCCTACATACATACACACACACACACACCCTCATGTGTGAACCGGCTAAAGGCTGGGGGGGGGGGGGCGAAGTGTGCATAGTTCCTCTGGATGGCGCCTGAAAGTCCTGAAAAGCCGGAGACCTGGCTTTCAAATGCAAATGTAGTTCAGGCCCAATAAGTCATGAGTCCCCCTCCCCTGCCTGGCCAGGGGAAGTTCATCCTGATTGGCTAAAAGCAGCAAAGCTACAGAAAGGAGGGGGGGAAGGTATATTTCCCAAAGTGCGAGTTTTGGTCTTTGTCTTTGGGTCATCGCGTGGTTGCTGGCTGTTGGAGCAATGGCGGCAAGCCAAGCAGAGGCCCAAGCCTTCGGGAGGCCTCAGGATCCGACCCCAGGTAGCTCCTGGTGAAATTAGCTGAATGAGGGCTTTGGTAAAGGCAAGTCCTTGTGGAGGGCTACCCATCTCGGACCTTCGGGTAGGTGTGTAGTCTCCCTGGGCGGCAAGGCTGTGCTGGACCCAACCCTGAAGGGAACTGACCCCCAGGTAACTAGTTGTGTGCCTGGGAGATATAAAGAATCAGGTTTTGTTATTTTGTAGCTTTACTCTGTGTACCGAAGCATCTCTCTAATTTCGTGTGCTTCCCTCATTTCCCACCTTTTGTGTAACATGCTACCTGAATAAACCTTCTTTTGGTTTTTTACCCCACATGGTGTTTGTGGATTGCTCTGTGGTTTCAGCAACTAAATCCAGGTTACAGTCAAAAAGGCAAGTCCCTGAACAGAGATTCAAGTAGGATTGCAGACAGCTGAGGCTGGCAGTCTGGTACCTTGAGATCTCTGGGTGTCTTGGGTCCTTTGGGTAGGAAAGGGTGGGTTGTGATGGGTCAGCCAGCCCCCCTTCCTCCACAGAGAGCTTGCAGCGCTTCAGGGAGGTTCAAAAATGTATCAATTTGGGACAAAAAACTCACCCCTCTGAATCTCCACAGTGGCCCAAAGCCTCAGGACCAGCTTGCTTTGCCTCGGACCACTTTGGACCCACATTGCCTCATATTCACAGGTGGTCTGAATATCTCAAAAGTGGGGATATTCTCCTTGGACTCATGCCTACTCCTAATGGAAACAGCCCTAATGGAAATCGAACAGCCCTAATGGAAATTGAACTCCGAACTTGTCTAGAGAGTAACTGCCCTGGTTGACTCATTTTGTATTATTGTACTAAATTAGAAGGCAAGAGAGCAGGTACTGTAAAAATAAATGTAACCGCTGATGTGGGTGCTTTGCACATTCTTCTGAACAGACCAGGGCTGAGCTGGCCAAAGAGCTGGTGCCTACTTGTTAGGATGTGTAATTACGGCAAAGGCAAGTTCCATGCTTGTCGATGTGGGGAGAAAGAAGATGTGAGGGTATAATATTTGTGGGACCAGCTACAGAAGAATCCACCTTGAGTACCAGAGCAACACTCTCCACCCAACCACCCAAAAAGCTGCTCTGCTCATGGAGGCTATATGAAATCAACACATTTGGCTCCTGTTCAATGCTCCTACAAACCCAGCCTTGAGGAGTAGACATTGCTAAATGGCATTAGCAGTTTTCTCTGCCTAGGGCTGGTACTTAGCTGTTACCCTGGAAAAGTGAAGAAATGATTCTTTTGCTCCACATTCACATAGCACAGTTTCTCTGTTGACAATGGCTCTTGGTTTGGTTTGCAGGTGCTCCTGGCCCTCCAGGTGAGCCCTTCATCTCCAGGTATGGCTCGGCCATCACCATCCACTGGTCGAGTGGTGACCCAGGCAAAGGGCCAATCACCCGATACGTTATTGAGGCGCGCCCTTCAGGTACCAGTACTGTGCTCCGTCTGTGTCCCTTGGCTGACTCACCATTAGCACTTCAAAAGTTGGGGCAGTGCCTGAAATAATTGCTTCTGCCCACTTGGCCTCCTGGATCATGATTCCATTCCAGTTGAGGTTTAATTTCTAAACCAAGAGGTGCCAAAGATTAAGCCTATGCAGAAGTCAGGCTTTCTGGGGTGAGAGTCCTTACTCCTAACCTCAGATACCTGGGAGGGGTCTAATTGTGCTTACTCACTGATAACTGCCACTCTGCACATGTTCAGAGGCATTCACTTTATTATTCTCACCTAAGTTGGCTTATCCAGTCAGTCATCGTTCTGAAAGAAAAGGGAGGTGCAGTAGCATTGAGCAAAAAGTGTTGTGTCTAGAGAATGCAAAGAGAAAGACCTGCCCACAGAGGAGATCATATCCGGTGTTTCTGCGTGAGTATAGCCAGGAGCTTAAGGGCCATCCACCTGCCAACTGGCCTAGCATCCACAAGAGACTCACCTGCCCTGGCTGCAGCTGATGGTGCCTGGAATAAATGGCACCTGGTGGCACTTTTAGGTTATGGGCTGACCCAAGGCTGCTGCGCCTCAGCCTAGGGAAAGGGCCAGCGTGACCCAGAGAGGCAGCACTCAAAAGAAGAGCACGGTGGGGCAGATGGGAAGGGATGGTGTAGGAGCAGCTGACAAACGAGAAGTAGACAGCTCTCTCTCAGCATCAGAAGACATAGCACTAGGGCTGTGCCAGCCTCTAAGCTGGGCAAGGGGCAGGTGAAGACAAAGCCTCCTCCTGTGAAGGAAGACGAGGGGACCTACCCACTATACATGCCCCATGACTCTGAGAAGGAAGACAGGAGAGGCCATCAGGAAGGCTGGTGGAGGGATGATGGGGTTTGCCTGTGCACATGTTGAACAAATAACAGGTCCTTACCTGATCCATATGCCCTTGGAATCCTCGAGGCATCCGAATTGCCATGAACTCTTGAACTGCCCCCCATCTCCACCCAGAAGACGACATAATGAGCCACTGTTCTGAGCATGCCTGCTCCAAAGGCTGGTATTTAAAATAAATGTTTTAAATAAATAAATAAATAAATAAATAAATAGTTCTGCTTCTACTCTGGGTCAGGAGTAACTGAATGCTCCAGTTTCACCCACTGTGGAGATGGGGCAGAATTCCTTTACCCAGTAGAGGTTGACTGGGAGGAGACTAAGCCAAGCGGTAAATCATACAAAGATGCAGTGAGCATCTGCCTCAATGGGTAGGTTCTTTGGGTTCACAGAAACAATAACAATATTTATTAGGGCACAGTAAGAGTTCTTTTGCAGCACACTAGTCTACTGTACTCGGTGACATACACTTTGAGAATTGCTGAGTTAGGTTCCCCCTGGGTCCTAATCTCAGTTTTTTGGTGGCTGGATGTAGACTAATGGCTGCAAGGGACTGACTGCCTAGGCCCCAGGAGCTCCCATCCCAACATGTGATCCTCATATGAGTCAGGGTCTCCCCAGTATGTGTCCCATTTCCTCATCAGTCCTGCATAAAATTTCTCTGACAAATTTGCCCAATGCAGGCAGATTGCTTGCTTCTAGCCTAAAGACTTCTTTAGGGATTGTCCCCAAGAAGATGCTCTGGCTCATGAAACCCTCTGCCTGCTGCCCTCAACCCTTTATAAGGTGATAACTCTGGGGAATGCACTGTATGGCTAGAGGGGATGATTGATTAACCCATAGGCCAAGAGCAGGAGGGGATAAATCACCCTCATGCTTTGAAATGGACTCTGGATTGCTTTTTAATGAGGCTGCTGTGAGTAAGTCTCTCAGAGATCACAGGACAGAGCAGATGGAATGGCATGGAGGCTGTTAATTGCCCCAAGGCTCCTGTGGTTTAACTTCAGACAACGGATGCTGAAAGAGTCACACTACTATCCTGACCTTTGTTTTCACAAATAACACTAACAGCACTTTTGAGCCTTTCTTGTGCTGTGTGTGTGTGTGTGTGTGTGTGTGTGTGTGTGTGAATGTTGTTAATGCAATATAGAAAGGCAGGAAGGAGCCAAATCAAATGTAGATTCAGCCAATGTACGGTATTTATTTTAAATTTCAGTTATTGAAAAGGGAAGGCGGGTGAGTGTGGGCATACCAGAAGCACTTTTAGAGTAATGTGTGAATGAGCCATGACTGAGGATGAATGCATAAGTTTTGCTTTCTGGCCTTCACCCCCTGAAATATCCCTGTTCAGAATATTCATTCCTGCAACTCCACACTCTTGCTCTCTTAAATGGCTCTTCCCTGTTTGCCTGGACCTCCCTCCCAGCCCACCTATGCAGTACCTTCTCTCTCTTTTCCTTCAAATCCCTCTTTACAACCTATCTTTTCCATAAGGCCTTGCTGATACCACCCTTTCACCCCAACTACAATGAAGTCTAATTACATGTGAGCATTTGCTTACATTCATCCCTCATTACACTTCCTCTCCCCACCATCAACTTTTACACTGTAAGCTCCTTGTGGCAGGGGCCAGCTTGCTTCTTCTGTAACATCCAAGATTGGATCTGGAGATCTTGCCAGTATAATGGAAACAGCACAGCAGGAGAACATAAGGAGTGCCCCGCTGGCTCAGACCAAGGAGCCACCTAGTCCAGCTGCTACATCCTGCTACCAACAGTGGCCAAGTCCCGACTCCCACTCATGCTTCTTTCCCTTCTTCATGTTTGAACTGATTCCAGTGCTCTACCCACTGGAGCACCCTGCCTCAAAATGGTGGCCAAAAAAGGCAAGATGATTGTAGAGTGGGTAGCAAAGGCAGGGTGAAATATAGTGGGAGTCTAAGGGTTGTATCCAGTGGTGTCATTCTGCTAGGAGAAAGCTTCTGCTGCTTGCAGAAACCGTTTTTATCCTTGTGCAAAATCAGTACTTTGATTCTGCTTGCATAAGCTGTTGTGCAAACTGTTGTGCAACACATTGCACAAGCTGTTCTGCAAATCTTTGTACAAGGCGTTGCACAACTCATTATGACTTCATTAAACTAGCTAGGCGTTCTTAGTGCTAATTGTGGTAGTTCTGAATTATACCTAATGTTATGATGGCAGAAAAATTACAAAAATTAGTGTTGTTCTGCTAGAGGTTTCACAACCGCTATCAGAACTAGCACAACTAGTGCAAGCAACACCTAGTCTAATGAAGTCATCAT
Organism: Shinisaurus crocodilurus; assembly: GCA_021292165.1. Lineage (NCBI taxonomy): Eukaryota > Metazoa > Chordata > Lepidosauria > Squamata > Shinisauridae > Shinisaurus > Shinisaurus crocodilurus. The sequence continues at coordinate 54,959,128 of CM037881.1, read as the reverse complement.
GAGTTGAGCAATGCCTTGTGCAACAATTTGCAGAACAGCTTGCACAAGCAGAATATAACACTTGTGCAAGGTTAAAAATAGGGTTTCTGCAAGCAGTAGAAGCTTTGCGCTAGTGAAATGACACCCCTGGATACAATCCTAAGGAGAAAAAGTTGAAGGGTGACTGGGACAAAAGTATGTTAGTTTGTTTGAGGTCTGTGGTAAGGATTCCAAAGGATAGGGCAGAGCTTCCCCTCCCATCTCCATAGGATTTATCCCACTGGTAGGTGAAGCCCCCATCAATGGGATTTTAGTTTTGGTCCTCCTGCCACCTTAATTGCATGTTATGACTGGACACACTACCAGGGCTACCATGTGGCTTCTCATGAAGCTTCAGCACACAGCTAGACCATCCAGAGAACTTGTTTCCAAATGAAATGTGCTTCCTGCTTTCATGTAAGGGGTTGGTCCTGGTGCAATTATATAGGCACAAAGCAGCAGTGAGCTGAAATGGAATCCTCATCATTTGACACCCATATAAGACCATTTGTGCCCCCCTTTTTCTGTTTACATGAAAAGTTCCAAAAGTATCATTGTTCAACTGTTGGAAATACTATTACCTCCAAGCGGATTGACAAGGCAGATCTTCCCTTTAGGACCACACTCGCACCAAGCCTATCTAAGGGTCCTCCAGCACCGTGACCTGCTGCTATTTTTAGCCCTCTCCTCAGCAAGATGTCTGATTCATACAGCCGTAGGGATGTACAGTGTCTCAAAAGGCAAGAATTTAGTCAATCTGCTGGGTTCGCTTCAGCAGTGGATATGTAAAATTAATTAAAACTAAACCTTCCAGGACAGATATGCACCAACCATACTCTTTAAAGAACAATAACGTTTTCACAAGCTCTTGTAGGACCTTGTTCTATCACCCAGCTGCTCTTTGGAGTTGTACATTTTATTTAATACCTTTATATGTGCATTATGTGTGTGCAAATACATTTTTGATGAGTTGCTTGAGCTTTATTTGACTAAGGTTTATTCAATTTTTTTTTTAAAAGAAAATTAAGAATAACTGGCATGCACATCATGCTAATGTTCCAGATAATAACATGAACTGTGCAAATATCTACAAATCAATTATTGACATGCTTTTTGATAATGGGGTATTTACTGTACATAATCAGCCGTATGGGTCCCCCGATTCACTTCCCAGGGCATTGGACATGGATTTTTCTGTCATTCTCCTGTGTTTATTGTGTGTGTGTTTATGCAATATATGCGTAGGTGCGTAGAAATGCATTTCCTGTTGCAATTTCACTGGTTTCTCTCTCTTTCAGATGAGGGGCTCTGGGACATTCTCATAAAGGACATCCCCAAGGAAGTGACCTCATACACCTTTAGCATGGATATTTTGAAGCAGGGTGTCAGCTATGACTTTCGAGTCATTGCTGTCAACGACTATGGCTATGGGACACCCAGCTCTCCTTCCCCATCAGTCTCAGGTAACAAGGTTGGAAATATATCACTCCCTCAGGTCATGTCAGTCCATTTGCCACTAACTCCTGAGCTGAGACTATAGGAAGCAATGTAAGTAGGGCATAAGGCGACCTTGCAGGGAGAGGGTGCTTGACTGTTCTGTGGTGCTTGCTGTTTTGCAGCTCAAAAAGCTAATCCCTTCTATGAGGAGTGGTGGTTCCTGGTGGTCATCGCTTTGGTGGGACTCATCTTCATCCTCCTGCTGGTCTTTGTCCTTATCATCCGTGGGCAGAGCAAAAAGTATGCCAAAAAGTCAGACTCAGGTGGGTGCCAGCATCATCCCGAGGCCGCATTTCCCCTAACTGAAGCTGCTTCTTTTGAGAGCATCAAACACCAAAATGGTGGAGGGACTTCAATAGAGGCTTTTAAGTGGCATCCCTTGAGGAGCACAATATGAGCTTAAAGTGGCACAGTACATACCAGTGGTCCATCACCTTGAAATTTGTTTTTATTGCCATCTTAGCTCCAAGAAGGAGATACTCCTCCTCCCTGGAGCTTCATGGCTACAAACCTCTTCCCTAAGCCAATGGTCTACCCATTATATTACAATTCTTGGAGATTATGTTCTCCCTCCATGACCTGTTCTCCACCTTCTACACCAGGGGTGCATATCCCACAGGCTGCATGACACCCTCGGCCACTCTGTGCAGTCCACCAAGCCTGTAGGTGCCCCACTCAGTTTTCCCCACAGCCCACCTGGGCTACAGAAAGACTGCTGAGGGGGGGGGGGAAGAGCTAGGGATGTGCGAATCAGCTAAATATGAGCTTGCCGAAGATCTCTGAATTCCAACTCAAAGCTTGTTCCAACTTGAGTCCATATCAGATCATGAGCTTTGTTTTTCTTTTCACATGAAAATCCAAGCATATTTTCGTGTGTATTTTTCCAAGTGTACGCATCAATAGTGTACATCTTTGAAATGTACATATTCTTCTCTCATTGATTAAAGCGTATTTGTGCGCATTTTTCAAAAGTATGCATTTTTTCATGCACATTTTTCAAATGCATGCATACTGTTGAATACATGTATTTTCTTCGGTCTGTGGAACACATTGCAAGCTCAGAAATGTACGGATTTCAACCGCAGTTTGCATCAGAGTCTGTGTTCAGTCTGGAAGGTGCAAACTGGGTAAATCTTGATCAAAAACTGAAACGAATTTCCCATACATCCTAGTAGGAGCATGTGCTGCCCCAGGCCCCCCACCTGACAGTAGATGCAGCCCTCAGGGCCGAAAAGGTTGTGCACCCCAGTTCTACACTGCTGTTTCTTTACACTGTAGGGAATGGCTAGGATTCCTGGATTCCAGTCACCCATCTTTCCCATTACTAGTGGGCTAAATAGCTCCCTCAACCATTTTGGGGGTGGGGTGGGGTGGGAGTCCTTCCCATTGTGAAAATGAATCACAAGTGCAAAACCTAGCTTCATCTGTGCTCTGGGAATCCTAAAAAATACCCTCTGAAGTGCCTGAATGTGGGATTTTGGAGGGGAAAGTCAATGACTTTGTTGATGCCACTCCAACTTGACAATTAAAATAAACGGCTTCATGCCCCAGTCACTGCCAGAGGCAGCCGCAAGCTGGAGAGGTCACTCGGGCAAGGGAATATGGCAGTGTTTGCTTTGCTCTAATTGTGAGGAAAATCTGGACTTTCGTCTTAGATAAACATGCTGGGTGGAAAAAGGTGTGTGTGTGTGTGTGTGTGTGTGTGTGTGTGTGTGTGTAGAACAGTATTCTTGGGAACAAGGACTTGTAATGATTGTTTTCCCATCTGAATTCTGCTTTGTGTCATTGGATATTTTCCTTGTGTGAGTGTGCACAGCTGTAAGAAAAGAAGCTTGTGCATCATCATGCCTATAACAGCATTCAAGCACATCTGCATGTAGTACATACAATTTTCATGCATGTGTACACAAGTTCCCCACCACCACTACGTCCTTGCACAACCATGTAGGAAAGGTATTGCGTGAACTGGTCACCCTGCAGCCTTATAAACATGTGAAGCCATGTTATACTGACTTAAACCGTTGGTCCAGGCTATCATCTACTCCAGTCTTCTCAAACCTGGCGCCCTCCAGGCATGTTGGACTATAACTCCCATCATAACCGGCTAGTGACACAGACACACACACCCCTGCTGCTTGGTGGGAATGATGGGAAATGTAATCTGACTTGTCAGAAGGGCGCCAGGTTGGGGAAGGCTGACAAAGAGTGTGTGAACAATACAGGAGAGTAAGGTGTGCTGCCTTAACTTATGCTTATAAGAACACCTAACACTCTGTGCCTTTGTTGCTCTGAACATAGTCTCAGAAGGCTGTACCTAGTGGTCTACAGATGGAGGTTGGCGTTTCTTTTTTCCATTTGCCCGTAGTGTTTTTATTATACACACACACACACACACACACACCTATAATTTTGTGGCCCCTTTCTCTCTGACATAATTTAAACCAGGGGTGGGCAACCTATGGCCCTCCAGATGTTTTGGCCTACAAGTCCTATCAGCCCTAGCCAACATAGGTAATGGTGAAGGATGATGGGAGTTGTAGGCCAAAATGTCTGAAGGGCCACAAGTTGCCCACAACTTATTTAAACCCTGGGATGGCCCTCCCTAATATGGAAGCTTGAAACAAACTATTGGGTTTTTATTTCTCTGGGAAGAGAGTCTAACAACTGGCTCTACCCACTGAGGAATCCCAAGATGTTGACACCTTGACTTTGTTTTCAGGGAGCAACTCCAAGTCAAATGCACTCGGCCATGGTGAGATGGTCAGCCTGGATGAGAGCAGCTTCCCTGCTCTGGAGCTGAACAACCGGCGCCTGTCCGTGAAAAATTCCTTCTGCAGGAAGAACGGAATATACACGAGGTAGCAGAGGCTTCCAGAACAGCGGGAGAAAGGAGCTTGGGGGGGGGGGAGGCAAGCCAAATTTCAGGGGGGGTGCCCTCCCCACACTAAAAACTTTCCCTTTCTGAATGAAATCTCAGAGCTTCCATGTCTCTCCCGAGGTCCCCACCACGGCCCAGCCCTGGCTCCCTGCACTACTCTGATGAAGATGTTACCAAGTACAATGATCTCATACCAGCTGAGAGCAGCAGCCTCACAGAAAAGCCTTCAGAAATCTCCGACTCACAGGTGAGCCATGCTAAGAGCGGAGATGCTTTTGGTTGAAATACACCAAGGAGTACTACAGATGCCACTGAATTCAACTCCAGATGGAATGGGGCGTATCCACTCCAGGGTTGCTTCCAGCTGGAGGGCTCCTAGCACTACCTATCAGAAGGCATTATGCAGCCATTCTGTCTTTTTCTCCCCAACGGATTTTGTGTGTTAAGGAAAAAGACAGAAGAAGCAGTAGGAAAACATGGGAGGGTCACGAGGAGAAGATGAAGACTCCTGAGCCGAGCCACCCCGCCCCTATGAATTGCCCAAGTATCAGAGTTCCTTGTTACAAGAACAAATCCTGTCAGACCAATCTGATCTCATTTTTTAATCGGGTAACCTGCCTTGTGGACTGTGGGAATACTGTGGACATAATATATCTTGACTTCAGCAAAGCTTTCGACAAAGTGCCTCATGATATCCAGATTAGCAAGCTAGCTAAAAGTGGGCTAGATGGAACAACTATCAGGTGGTTCCACAATTGGCTACAGAATCGGACTCAAAAGAGTGCTTATCAATGGTTCCTTCTCAAACTGGGGAGAGGTAATGAGCAGGGTACCGCAGGGCTCGGTCCTGGGCCCAGTGCTCTTCAACATTTTGATTAATGACTTGGATGAGGAGGTGCAGGGAATGCTTATCAAATTTGCAGATGACACAAAATTGGGTGGGACAGCTAATACTCTGGAAGACAGAAACAAAATTCAAAGTGATCTTGATAGGCTAGAGTGCTGGGCTGAAAACAACAGAATGAAATTTAATAGGGATAAACGCCAAGTGCTGCACCCCGGAATAAGAAACCAACTGCACAGTTATAGGATGGGGGACACTTGCTCACAATAGTACAAATGAGAAGGATCTTGGAATTGTTGTAGATCACAAGCTGAATATGAGCCAGCAATGTGATGTGGCTGCAAAAAAGGCAAATGCTATTTTGGGCTGCATTACTAGAGGTATAGCTTCCAAATCGCGGGAAGTACTAGTTCCCCTCTACTCAGCACTGGTTAGGCCTCATCTCGAGTACTGCATCCAGTTCTGGGCACCACACTTTAAGAAGGATGTAGACAAACTGCAAAGGGTTCAGAAGAGGGCAACAAAGATTATCAGGGGACTGGAAACAAAGCCCTATGAGGAGAGACTGAAGGAACTGGGCATGTTTAGCCTTCAGAAGAGAAGACAGAGGGGGAGATATGATAGCACTCTTCAAGTACTTGAAAAGTTGTCACACAGAGGAGGGCCAGGATCTCTTCTCGATGATCCCAGATTGCAGGACATGGAATAATTGGCTCAAGTTACAGGAAGCCAGATTCCGCCTGGACATCAGGAAAAATTTCCTGACTGTTAGGCCAATGGAACCAACTACCTACGGAGGTAGTGAGCTCTGCAACACTAGAGGCATTCAAGGTGCAGCTGCACAGCCATCTGTCAGGGATGCTTTGACTTGGGTTCCTGCATTGCACAGGGGGTTGGACTCGATGGCCTTATAGGCCCCTTCCAACTCTACTATTCTATGATTCTATAAGAACTGGCAACCCTAATATGCATGTGCCTCTGAGTGTGATCTATTTCTGTAACCTGATATTCAAAAAATAATGAGGGGATAGGGGGAGTTGGAGGTCAGAAAGGGCTGTTCAAAGGAAGTTTGGGCCTCAGAACAAATGCAGATCAGACTCCCATCCTGAGATTTGGAAGTGGAGCTTGTAATCCTGTCAGTGGAGATGGAATACAAACACCTTATTAAACAAACAGGTTTTAAAAACCCTGGTCCTTCCCCATTGCCCAGATCCTTGTCAATATGCTCTGCTTACCCTTCTCTCTTCAAGGTTGTGACTGAGGGTGCTGAAGCAGGTGCAAAGCAGAAAGGAAAATATGGCCCACTTTACAAATTGCAGGCTGAATTCTCTGAGCAAGATGCTAATCAGAAAAGATTGTTCACCCATGTCCTCAATCCTGGCTGAGCTGGGTTACTAGACAGCCAACCTGCCTGATGCAAATCTGAATTTATTTGTTCCTCTACATCCTTTTGTAGAATGTGATGGTGATCAGAAGAGCCAGCTGGGTACCAGTAAGGGAGAAGCAGGCGGACATCTGCCTCAAAAAGTCAGGACTAGGGTACAGGCAGCCTTACAGCCGGGCCTTTCTTCCCCTTGCCCTGTTGCCAATGGCAACAGGCACTAGCAGTTCTGAGGCTAACAGGAGCTGGCAATCCTGCCAGGCTATAACAAAATGGCTCCTTTGTCTTTTCCTTAAGAACTGAGCCCTTGCCAAATAGCCTGGCCCTCAACTGGCACCCACAGTGCAATTAGGCAAGCAGAGGAATTGCTGCCATGGCAAAGTGTCCATGCCTCAAGTACATCTAGGTGTAAATCTACCCAGGACTGATCATAGCCCCAGACAAAAGAGGCCATGACGAGTGAATTATAAGGCATGGTTATACTCAGCCAGTGTCCAGCATAAGGCTACAGAACAGCTGCAAGTGCCATAGCTCTGTTGTTAGCTATTGCAAGCAGATGCTCCACAGAGCTGTCATGCTGGGCACTGGAATTCCCGGGGGGCGGGCTACATGTTCTTCAAAACATATACTGCTGCCAAGTATCATGTATAATCCAGCCCAACAGAAGATTTTGTTAATATATGAGATGTATTACTGTTAGACTAGGCTGGACCAGACCCACAGACGGCCCTTCCACCAATCATAACAGAAGAGGAGCTACTTAAAAATCTGGCTCTTTTCCAAAATGAGAGTAATCCTGACAAATGTCCTGACATTAAGATCCTGGCAGTTTTTTGTGACTATGCCAATGAAAGTTGTGCGCACATTAATTGCAATTGATGCAACAAAAACATTTATTTTCTAAAAGAGCAAATGAACATCAGCCTTATTGTATAAAGAGGTAGGGGAATACATTTTAGAGAAATCAAGGCTGCAACTGTAAACATACTTACTTGGAAGTAAGTCCTATTGGACTCAGTGGCATTTGCTTTAGATGAGCGCAGGGATCAGCCACAAGTGACTTTCCCAGAGTCGCAGAGGAATCTGTGGCAAAACATGAGACTGAAGCAAACTCTCCTTGGTTTCAATTCAATGCTATATGTAAAAGTGCTGCTGGATTTCCTGTGGCTAATCCATTTTTGGGGAGACTTAGATGTACTGATTCAGTGCATCTGATCCTTGCAATCCATACAGCATACATGTACAGCTCATGCTGATCCTGGCCCAGGAGAATTGTGGAGTCAGGCACATATCATGCTTCTGGCTGTACTACAGGTTAAACACTGAAATGGGAGCATGAGACATCTATTTTCTAAATATTTATTTTAGAGTTGCATTCTGTTGGAGGAGAAGGGGAGAGGGACATTGAGACTCTGGGAGCTGTGGCTTTCCAAGAGCAATCCCCTATAATTAGGGTCGCCAAATCCTACTTTACAGAGGACAGTCCTCTATTTGAAGGGCTGTCCAGTCCACATCCAGTTTGAAGATAAAAAACAATAAGAATGGAGAGCAAGGGAGCAGCCTTGAATTTGCCTATCAAACAGCAGATTGAGCAGGCATACAAGTCACCTTCCCACAATGGTGAGATGTATTGTATTTCTATTTAAAAGATGTTGTTGTTGTTGTTGTTGTAGTTATATTATTTCTAAATCTGCACCTATACATACAAAATATCACATGCAAATTCTATGCAAATATCTGTCCTCTTCCTTTGGCAATGCATTTCCTCTGTTTTGGTGATGTTTAAGTGGCCAGCATACTTATAAAACAAGGTGACTGGAAACTATACAATCTATTGGGTAAAAGTGTGGCCCTAACTAACTTCCCTTTCTAAGGAAAAGGGAAACCTGTGTTTATGGGACATGTGTATATGAAAAACTGGAGTGTGCAGTCTAAGATTTCAAGCCAGATTTGTTCAAAAGCCCAGTTTTTAATCTGTTTTTTTTTTTTTTGTTTCATTCTGACCTTGCTGCTGTAGCCCCACATATCTCTGAAACAAGGGACTGGAACACTTCTGCTTCCTCCTCCCCGTTTTGGAGATGTGTAACATGCAGCCTCACTTTGGCCTTGTCGTCCCCCCATTTTTAATAACTTAAGGAGATGAGATCCCCTTCTTCTGCCATTATCCCTTATCCCCCAGTGGGGCGAGTACCTTTGAGGAACTGTTAAGAGCTGAACTAGCTGAAAGCTGCCACTTGATCACTTCCCTGGCTAGGCTGAGGGTTCTCATGAATGGTCCCTATTGTGCCTCTGCAAATGGAGAAGCTGAATTCAATTAGGGAGAGCAGAGGGAGAGTTGAAAGGAGGAAAATGAGCCAAGTCTGCCCTGCCCTGACCAGTTCCTTTTTTTTTTTTTCTTCCTCCTGCAATTTTTTAAAAAATGCAGATATTCCCATAGATGAAATACTTGGTTACTGCCTGATTATATCTTTTGGAAGTATAGAAAGGGAGTGTTGCTTTAGTGGCTTGAGTTGCTGCATCAGGGATTTAATAGCCAAAGTCATGATTTCAGGGTTTCTGAAATTTTAATTTGCCAGATTAATAATGGAAGTAAATATTTACTAAATATCTATATGATTTTTTAAATGTTAAACTTTCTTCCATTCACATTTATATGGAATGGTGCAACTGTTGCTTGAGCTGTAAAAGTAGAGGAAGCATGAAATGTGGAGGATGGGAATGAAGGTGAAACAAGAAACTAACTGCAGATAACAGTGTAATCCTGTGCATGTATACTCAGAGGTAAACCCCACTTTGTTCAATGGGACTTACTGAAGCCTAAAATTCTCATTTTCATGGTTTGGCTCATTTCAACCTTTAGGACTTGTAACTGAGGTCCGATCTACAGAATAAGGCTGCCGTGATCTTCTCCTAATTTGTTTTGTGTTATTATTTTAGCTCTGCTAAGGAAATAAGGTAGAGCCAACCTTTTGCTGGACAATTTTTCCATGGTGTTCCTAGTATGCATGCATGTGTGTGCCTGAGAGATGTGTGTGCTCATGCATGCACACACAGAGTTGCAGTTCTGTTGATAGCTGCACAGCATAGCTCTCAGGTTGTTTTTTTAATAAAGGTTGTCGGTTGCCCACCTGTTAAATAAGTACCGTAATATAAATATTTACTATTATTCATTTAATTCTAGCAGTCCTATCTCATGCCTGCAATACCAAATATTCCCAACTATTTAAATTGGCTAACAAATTAAAACATTAAAAAATGCAATTATAAACAAACAAAAAAGCAATTTTAAAAATCAACACAAGACTAATAAAAAGAGACAAAGAGCAATAATAATGAAAAGTCCTGAGATTTTTAAAAAGTTTTGGCTGGCACCAGAACCATAACAAAGTGGGTGCCAGGCAGATCTCCCTGGGAAGAGAATTCCATAGGCAGGGTGCTACCACTAAAAGACCTTTTCTCTGGTCACTCACACACACCACCTTACCTCTGAGGAACCTGGAGAAAATTCTCAGATGTTGATCTCAGTGCACAGGCAAATTGATGTGGGAGAAGGTGGCTCTATAGCAACTACTTTCTTTGACAGGGTTTGAGCTCAGCTCAGGGTCCATAAAGTGTGAGTCCCTGCTGCCTGAGACAAAAAAGGACAGAGAAATCAAGCCCTGCAGCAGGGAGAGGATACTCACATACTCACATGTGTACTCACCTACTCACCTTCCCTGGTAGTGTTTTCCCACCAAGCTGGTCAGCTAATACATCCTGTAATTCACTAAAACCATTGTTTTTCCATCTGTCTCCACAGGGAAGTGACAGTGAATATGAAGTGGATCAGAACCAGCAGAAAGCCCATTCTTTTGTCAACCATTACATCAGTGACCCAACGTACTACAACTCATGGAGACGCCAGCAAAAAGGCATCTCACGGGCTCAGGCCTACAGTTATACAGAGAGTGACTCCGGTGACCCTGACCATTGCCCAATCTCCAACAGCAACAGCACCCAACAGGGCAGCCTCTTCCGACCCAAACCCAGTAGGACTCCAACCCCACAAACTCCAGTCAACCCTCCCAGCCAGCAGAGCACCCTTTACCGACCCCCCAGTAGTCTTGCCCCTGGATCCAGAGCCCCTATTGCTGGGTTTTCTTCTTTTGTTTGACATTTCTAAAGGAAAGAAGAAAAAGAGAAAAAATGGTTAAGAAGAAAAAATAATGGATTTAATAACAACAACAAGAACGAAGAACATTTTGGTCCAGAATTATTATTTTTCAGAGGCAATGAGAAGATCATGTGGGAGACAATCAGTCATAGCCGAGTTTGGAATCATTGACTGCTGCTGCTTCTAGTATTGCACAGTTCTCTTCAAAGGAATTACCTGTCTGCAGACATACACCTGGAGCAAGACAGGAGACAAGCCTGTTTTCAGGCCTAGTGCGGAAGGAAGGAAGACTACAGGGTAAAAAGATTGGGAGCCCCAAAACTAAGACAAAGTTTTGTGTTGTAGGCCACTTCCTTGCAGATCGACTTTCTAGACAGAGGAAGAAATTGTGAATTGACGTTTCTCAGAATAGACTCTATGGTTTTTGTTTTTGTTTGTTTTTTTGTTCTCCAACCAAAGCTTTCCTCGGAGGGGAACGGGTTAGGGCTCGGCAAGCTGTAAACATGAGCCAGTTCGACTGCTGCAGCCAGTGCTCAATGCACTACCTGCTAGTGTGATGTGTAAAAGATTGGCCAATAGGAACATGCTCCATGTGGCTGACAACTGGCCAATGAGAGAGAAAGACTCCCAAGTTCACCTGCTGCAATCTCCTGGTGGCAATTTTGGGGAGTTGGAACAAAGCTGAAGGGAATCCCAGTCTCTGAGGCTACCTGGAATGGACTATAGTGGCTTAGGCTGGGCGAACAGCACCTACACTCAGACCAGTTTTGCCTCTATTTTGCTCTTCCACTCAGAACTGGAACATTTGCAGAAGTTAGCTGAGCTGAATGGTGCTGACTGGAGACAGTGTGGTTTCTTTTTGTGCATTTTGGTGTGAGGATAGGAGGGTACCATTTGAGAATGGTTGGGAGGAAACAGTAAGATTAAAAGGAATCAATATATTGTCATTTGGCAAAATACACTTTCAGTATCACTTCAGCAGAAAGTGCCATCCCCATGGCTTTGTGGGAGAACTGAGCACCTGCAGCCAAACCAAGCCACGAGGCAGAATCCACCCCACATGGTTGGATAGTCTCTCAGCGCCCTGATTTCTTCTCAGTTCCTTTCCCCCCATTCACTTCATTGGACAGGGAGAGAGGAAGGGAAAGGGGGCAAGCCCCAATCCAATTCAAGTGCAATTTGAGGGGGCGTTCAGGGACAAGATATAAACTTGATAATATAAATGCTGCACAGTCCCTTGGTACTGGCTTTAGAATGGATAACCTCAGGGGGGTGTAGTTAAGCCTCACTGCAGAGTTTTCTCTCCTCCTGGTATCAAAACTAAACATTCTCTTCAGTTCCATAAAAAAGAGTTTGTCCCCAATTCCTTTTATATAGTCCCCCCCCGCCGCCAGTTATTCACAGCCCACACACTTTAGGGTGGGGAGAGGGAGTGGGAACTGAGTTGGTGGTGAGATGCATTGAAAGTGGTAGTCTCTCCCCACCCCACTGTCATGTTGCTTTATTTTCTTTATTAAATTCTATTTTAGCACAAGGGTGTGGGGGAGGCAGGTGGGAAGTTTTTGTTTAATTTTGGCCTAGCAGAATTCACACACACACACACACACACACACACAGTGCCTACTGAGCCCCAAGATCTCCGGTGGCCATCTTTTTTTCCCCTAACAACAGTCATGGGTTAGAGCAAAAAATAAGCCCAGGAACATTGAGGGGAAGAGAGGAAAGGGGAGGGGGATGTGAGCATTCCACTCTAGTCAAGCAACCTTCTTTCCTGGAAGTGCTAGGGAAATGTCCATTATAAGCCCCTCACCTCACCCCATGCCTTTATTTGCACATTGTTTTCAAAGCCTGGTTTACAAAGAATTGAGCCTGGCACATAGGGTCCTTTTAATAAAGAATCAAAATGCAATTTGAACAGTTTCTGGGGTTTTTATTTTTATTTGGTTTCTTGAAGGAATTGTCCTGCAATGACTATTAGTTAATTTATAAAACATGATTTCTTAAGGCCACAAGCCACTGGAACCGCCTATCCAAAGGAGCAAAGTACAAAGTTAATGATGCTGGTAAAGCACCCTCACACTGTCATTTGATGCTGTGAAAGTTGGTGGCCTAACTTAATTCAAAAGAGGATTAAGCAAGCTCAAGGCCAGGATGTTTATACCATTAACGCTATTAAAGGGAGGCACAGCAGCCATTTCCTCAGCTCATGTCTGTCTGCCCTGGACTGCCTTTTCAAAGCTTGGATTAAATAGGGAAAGCATATAGCTCCTCAACTGCACTGTTCATCATGTGCTTCTTTTGAAGCATCTATCGGGGTCATTGTGCTAGGTAGACCACTACTTTGACCTACTTTTCTATATTTGCACAGCCTTTTTCAGAATTGCAACTCTCCTTTAAGGTTAAAACAGAAATTTCTTTAGATTCCCTTGTTGTGAACAAAATACAGTAATACCTTGGATTGCAAGCATAATTCGTTCCGGAACCGTGCTTGCAGGACCAGTGCAAGGCAGTTTGGTGCCCTAGGCAAGATCAGATATTTAGCGCCCCCCCCCTTCCCACTTGAGAGCGCTATATTTTTTTTCAAGGCGTTTCTGGCGCCCCCTTTAGCCCTGCGCCCTAGGCAGCTGCCTAGTTGGCCTAATGGTAGCACTGGCCCTGCGTGCTTGTAATCCAGAACACTCTTATATCAAAGCAAGTCTCTGGCGGGCATGAGCAGGGCCGTTTTCAGCCAGCTACGCCCGCTCGAGGCGAGCAGGTTACATCCCAATGAAGACGTTGTTTGTTTATCAAGTCAAAATTTATTTTAAAAATTTGCTTGTCTTGCAAAACGCTCTCAGACCAAGTTACTTGCAATCCAAGGTATTACTGTAATAATACAACCTGAGTGCAAACCAAGAAGTTGTTTGATGAGAATATGAAGCAATAACTGGGAGAGGTTTGAATTGGCCCATTTGAGAAGCATAAAGATGTCCACTGACAACAGGCTGTATATCCATATATTGTTCACAATTTCATTTCCTAAGATGACAAGCAGTCTGTTCTATTTTCATGCAGTCTGCTCTATTTTCATATTTGCTTTGTTGCATAGGCTGCTAGCTTTGGAGAACGTACCTGAAGGTATGTATCTCCACATCATCCACAATTACAAGTCTAAAGGACATGTATTTATGTCCCAGCCCCCCAAAAAAGCCAGCCATGGCCATGTATCATGGATTGTTCTCCAGATCCACTCTCCTGTTATCATCAGTCCTCTAAAAAAACAATTCCCCTAACAGCAAAAAAGCACTCGTCGCTGCAAGTATCACAGGGGCAGAGTAACTCTGATGTGGCAAGGACCCATGCCATTCAAATGAACCACATGGTACTGTCCTGCTTATAGATGTTACCAGAGCAGCGTGGGACCAGGCCACAAGCAAGCAAATCCCACATCTCTCTGGTAACATATGAATCAAGCCTAACATAATTCTGAAATGGGACAAAGATGAAAAGCTTTCAGTATGGCTCATGTAGAAGAATATTGTATGTGTATACTAGCTTTTGCCCGCGGCGGCGTTCGCGTGATGAAGAGTGACTGTGCCAAGTTTGCACAGGTTGTCATTTTCCTATACGCACTATTTGTTCGAAATTCCTTAAGGTCGCTGACCGCTGTTTTGAATCGCTGCATAGGAAAGTTCCCCCGGGACTACATAATGGAATCCTAGCTCCCCCAGGACTACCAGCTCCCCCGGGACTGCACAATGAAATCCCAGCTCCCCCGAGACTACCTGCTCCTCTGGGACTACACAATGAAATAGTTTGGGGCAGATCCGTCAAAACGTGATGGAGCCTATGCGACGACGCCCCGCACACAGCAGTCATTTAAAAAGTTTCCCTCCCTTTTCACCCCCTCAGAGAACAGTCTAAACGGCCGAGGGGAGATTTGCATACCCACCCCTATTAGCCCCTGTAGGAATTCATACGAACATTCTAAGTGTCGTATGGGCTATTTGCATAACTGCTCCTATTGGCTCCTTAAGCAATTCTGAGGTGAGGCCAATTTGCATAACTGCTCCCCTGCTGTTTTGCCCACAAGAGATATGAGAGTGGGGCAATCCCACCCCTTTTTTCACCCCCTTAGGGACGGAATTTCCAAAAATCCTTCCTTAGTGGGGCTCTACGTCATAAAAGCAATGTTCCTTCAAAATTTCACGTTCCTAGATTAAATGGTTTGAGCTGGGCATTTATGAGTCAGTCTGTCAGTCAGGACACTTTCTTTTGTGTATATAGATTGTAGCTAATGTGCCTTGAATGAAGAATGTGCCTAAATACTATGTGCATGTTCATGTGAAGACATGAAGAATTTGTATAAATTGACAACATAAGTCAGCCTTCACCAACTTGATGCTCTCCAGATGTGTTGACTACAACTCCCATCATCTTCAGCCAGCATAGTCATTGGCCATGGTGGTGGGGAATGCATTGCAGTCCAACATATCTGGAGAGCACCAGGTTGACGAAGGCTAGCATAAATGGTACTCTACACATTGCTACGTCAGTATACAGTCTTCACAGACATATTGCCTGGACAATGTACCAAGCTCCCTATTTATGTTGACCTTCTCCATGTCTTCGTGTGAGTGTGCACAATCCCCAATATGTATGCACATTCTTCATTCATTTCACCATAACCCCAAAATACACATGCAATTTTTTTTCCTTAGAGACTGGTCATGCCTTACAGCACAGAATATGAGTGCATTCACTTGTACCATTCCTATGCTAAACTGTGGTGGGCTGGAGCTGCTGCTGGGAGTATCTTGACTACCAAGCAACTGTAGCTGTACTCCAATGTCAGATTGCAGTGTGTGGGATAATTGAAGTGTGGTGGAAAAGCATCCTTAGGTTTTTAATGTCTTGCGGCTTTGTCATTTGATGATAAAGGGGGAGAGGTGTCAAGAGACTTCTGGAGGATCAAGTAGCTCCAGTTCAAGCCTGAGGTCTCTACATCTATGAAATCAAAAAGTAACTATATTGGCAGCTATCTATGTGGCCAAGCAAAGTTATTTTATTTAGGGAAAAGATGAGAGAGAACGTTTAGAAGATGCTGTATGCAAGAATAGACACAACAATGTCTTCGGCCTGGCTCACAATGTGATCTCTATAGGGTTAAGGGATGTATTTGGGTTCCTTGCAGGAAAAAAGGTGGGGTATAAATATAATAAATAAATAAATATTTAAAGTGTGAAACAGCCATCACAAGTATAACAGACAGAACTTGCATATTTCCTCAATCTCCCTAGTGTTTCAGTGGAGTCAGTGCAGCTGTCAGTCATCATACAGAAATCATGTGATTACATGCATGTGTGAACCACTCCATAGACAGGAGTCTGACATAAAAGTCCCTTCTTACATAACACCTTTTGGATATACTTCTAAAAGACAAACACCTTCTTGAGTACAGCCTATGTGAAATTAACTCAGATAAATGAGCCAATGGGAACGTGATGGTAGGTGAGGCAAAAGGAAAGAGGGAGAAGCTAAAAGTTGTCTGCTTACTCACAAAATAGGCAAAGAAAGCCCATCTCAGCTAGCTAGTCTGTATCTTCATCCTCCAGCCTCTTCCTAGTTCTTATTAGTTTAAAGAAGGGCTGTTTTAATAAAACTAATTGCATGCATTATGAGGCATGCCCCCATTCTAATAACAATCCCATTATTAACCTACCAGTGTTAGCAAGAGGTTATTGAGAGGGGAAAGTGGCCAGCTGGCACCTTGCAGGCTGGGGTTTAATTAACCATTGATATGAGGACCAGGCCTCTGGCTTGGATAATGTGGCTGAAAGAGATTAACTCAGAGCCAGGAAATAGGTAATAAAGGCTTCTCTTGAGCAGCTGCCTTGGTGACTGGTAATTTAATTGGCAAGTCTGAAACCTACTAAAGAGAGCGCCATTAAAGAACAGGGCTGAAGGGTCACTCTGTCCTTCTAAAGGATAAGGGGGCAATGCCTGTCATGGTCAAGGGGATGCATGCCTTGTCTTACTCAAAGGACGACAGTTCCCATGCTAGAAAACTTGCAGGTACTGCTGGTTTTGGTCTAAGAGCCCTAATGCTTTTCCTCTAACCACACCCACTTAGCATTATTTATTTATTTTTAAATTTATATCCCACCTTTCCACTAAAATAATGCTCAGGGCAGCTAATGATAAAATAACAAAGTTATAATTAAAACATTAAAACTCATTCCATAAAAATACATCAATAAGAAAGGAATAACAGCACCACCAGATTAAAACCTACTTCAGCAGCAAATCAGCTTAGAAGCAAAAAGCCTGTCTGAATAAAAATGTCTTTAACTTTGGCAGGGTTCTTTCCTTATTGCCTTAACTACACACTCCTGTGTGGAAGCCAAGACAGAACAGAAGTGAGCAGCTGAGGTACATGGAGGAAGTTTTTTTTTTTAAAGCCTTTTGTCTGTGACCCAGGAATTGGGGGGGGGGGATGCTGACAACCCTCCCCTTCCTCTCCCCAGTAATATGTAGTTGAACCCCCCCCCCCAGCATGGAATCACAATGTTAGTGGTTTGCAGCCCCCTGCAAGTGGCAGCCAATGAAGCTGAGCAGGGGTGGCAGAAAAATGGTAATGTGATGATGTCAAGTCATGCTTTTTCTTTTCTTTTTATCACAGGCTACATGGGAGACACAGGTCAGTCAGTAGCATCATTTTGGCTTCCCATAAATTCGGGCCTCACTTGCATGGGAGAAGTCAACTGATGAGCAAAAGGGGGTTATCCTCAGGTCCAGGGGCCTTGCTAGAGAGAGCAGACAAGAAGACAAATGAGGCTGAAACTGACCGTAGGGCAACCAGTTGCCTATCCATAATTTAGAAGCATTTGGATATCCATCACGGGCAGTTAGGTTGCCAGATTCAGTACTGAACAGGCTTCCTATGCCTTCAATAGCTATTTAGAAGGGGCCATTTTCACAGTAGCATTTTATCTGACTGACACCATGGTGCAATGTTAGGAGAAACTGCGCATGCCAAAATTTACCATCCACCCATCCATGAAGGCAGTTTTTACGTAAATTTGGCAATCACTGCAGGACAGTCAGAGACATACAATCAGCTGTGGAAAGGATGGTAGGAGAGGTAGAATGTGTGGGAGAGCAGCTAACCCATGCCTGCCAAGTCACAAAAGGGGGAAGAAATGGTGATTCACTATAGAACAGGGCGTTTGTACCTTTCATGTAGTAATAAATAGTACAGTATTTGTATAGAAGGTAGCATTCCAGCACAGCCCTTCCTATGACCATGCTGCCCCCTCAGAGAGCGGCAGCAGTGCTCTTACCTTCTGAGGGCCACTTCTCACACATTATATTTTTAGGCACACCTATGAATGTATGCATGAGACACACGTTTGTATACCAATGTTACATTATATTACAGGTACATCAGTCAGGAAACTCTACATTGGATGGGAAACCCAGGCTTCCCCCTGTGTGGTGTATGAAATGGCCCCACATTTAAGGGGGAACTTGAGGCCTTTTTATTCTACCAAGTTTGTTAGATTCTAGGAAGGCAGATGTCAGTAAAATTTTCTGGTTCTGATTTTTTAAAACTGTTTTGTTGCTGTTGATTGGTTTTACTGTATGCGATGATTATTGTGCCTTCAGTACCATTTTTAGTAGAAATTCTATTTTAGTGTGTATAAGTAACTCATAGGACTGGGTTCGCACGACACCACAACCCACTGTGGGTGACAAGCCACGGTGGGTTGTTGTGTTGTGTGAACATGGACCGCTTCCCGCAGGGTGGTTTGTTTGAGGGCAACAAGCTGCCCTGACAATCCATGGCTTGTTCTAGGAGTCGTTGGAACCATCATGGCTTGTTGTGTTGTCCAAACCCGGGCAACTGACCCCATCGTGGGACCAGGGAAGTGGCGAGCAAGCCGCTCGGCAAGAGTGGCAAAAAACCCCTTGCCGGTCTTGCCTGGGCCACTGCCAGTGAAAGCTACCCCACCAATGCCCAAGTGGCACGGTGGAGCAGACATCAGTGGCTCAGTGTCCCCCTTGCCGACCGCAAGCACTTTTTTGCTCGCTGCAACTCCCCCCCCCTTCCCCTTTATTTTCGGAAATCGTTTTTGCGATCTCCGAGTTGACAGCACCTCCAAAGTGCCCAAGCGGCACATTGGAGGGGCTGTCACTGGTTCACCACCTATATTTTTTTATGCATGTCCCCAATGTGCACAAATATTTTCGTAAAGTTAAAAAAATTTAGTTGAACTTGCACAAATGCAGAGGTGCACACTTGCACGGGTCCAAAAAGGGAAGCCTTGCCTGGGCAATGCCCTTGGGCTGTCTGCTATCAAAGTGCAAGGGGAGAGGGAGACAAGATGGGGCCTGCCACAGAGTCCCCTGGGATACCTGCGAGCAGACCGAGGGGGAGGTCGGGGGACAACCCATGGTGAGCCCGATCGTCTGTCAGGCTCACCATGGGATGTTTCATGAACAACCCACATTGGGCGGGTTCGCACATCATGGCAACCCACCCTGGCAATAAGCCAGGGTGGGTTGGTAGTTCTGTGAACAACCCATGGTGAGCCTGACAGACGATTGGGCTCACCTATGGGTTGTTCACCTCCCACCTCCCCCTTGGTCCTCCAGGCGGTATCCCAGGGGACACCGTAGGAGGACCGAGTTGTCTCCCTCCTCTCTGCTGTGATCGTAAGCCAATTTCAACTCACCGCAGCATTTTTGCCGTTTAAATTTTTTTTCTTCAGAGATTGCGAAAGCTGGTTTGACAATGGGTGATTTTTGAATGAAACATATGACTGTATATGTCCCAGTAAAAAAAAAAAGCCCCTTGCCCAGTCAAAACCTTTTTAAAGAAATCCAGAGGTTTGACAGCTACCTGTAAAAACTCTTTTCCTAGAAAAAAGAGGGGTGAACATTTGCACTTTCCCAAGTACCTAGAGACTCTGGACAAAGTGCATAATGTGTTCCAGGATGGGGACTAACTGGGGGCTTGGGAGAGAGATGAGGATCTTCATGCAAAGGGGGTGTAAATCCCCCCCAAAAAACATTTTTGCCTGCAAAATTATTTTTTTAAAAAGTTTCTGCCAGCCACAGACAGCCATTTGGACATTTTGAAGGGGCTGCCAGTGGCTGTCAAAAAGGGGATCATGAAAGCAGGCTGTCACAATCTCTGGGTGAGGGATTAAACTGCAAAAAAGATATGGTGAGCTGAAAACAGCTCAGGATCGCAGTGGGGAGGGCAGCAAGGCAGTGCCAGCCACCCCCAAGTGCTGCTTGGGCACTTGTGGGGTGGCTGGCTCTGGTGGTGGCCAGTGCAAGCTCGGGAAGAACAGCAAGCGGTTTTTGCTGCTCTTGCCAAGCGAGCCACTGGCCAAGGGACTTCACCTACAGTGGGATTGGTTGGTTGTCCAAGTTCATATGACACGACAACCCACTGTGGGTAAAATAACCCCTAGAACAGCCCAAGGGTTCTCAGGATGGCTTGTTTGGGGGGGAAAACAGGCCACCATGGGTAATCCAGACAGGGTTCAGACAACACATCAACCTACCATGGCTTGCTGCCCATGGTGGGTTATTGTGCTGTGCGAACCAGGTCAGTGTGTAGCTTATTTGCAGGGTGGGTTGTTGTGTCCTGCAAATTCACCCATAGACTTGTGTTATTTTCATATTGTGGGGAAAACAAAAAAACCCACATGTGCAAAAAGACTTATTTACTGTAATTTCTGGTAACACCAAAAACAGTAATTTGGGATTATATGCAGGAGTGGTACTTATGCATACAAAAATCCCACAGACATTTACATGGTGGATGACCATGCAAATCCACCCCTATTTATGTTTCCTATGTCTGACAGACTGTGGCATCACTACCCCAATTCATTTCTAGACCACTGTAATGGAACTTTACTCTAAAATCTAGAGTCTAAATGGCTTTTTCTCCTTGAGGTTTCTGTAAGATACAGCTGAGAGCATTTCTTCTGACAGAAATTCACAGCTCTTGAATGTCATAAACAATAAGTGTGCATTGGATGCAGCCACAGCTATTGAAGATTCAATTTTTTGTTCTATTATGGGGTTTAGCAGCTGGAATAAGATTGTAGGGCCTTTCCTATGGACCCTGCAGTGAAACCAGGCAAACCCTCTTCAACGTAAACACATCCCAACCATAGGAGGGAAGATTTTGTTGCCTGCTGCTGCTCTGGCCACAAGGATTAACTCTCATATGAAGAGCTTGGAATGGGGGAGGGGAAAGGAGAAGGAAAGGCAATTCTGAGCCCACACAATGGCCTACCCTCCCCCCACAGTCTCACAGCAGCTGTACTAAGCATCTTCCATCTCCATGGCAACATATCTGTGGCTAGCTGTCCATTAGGTTACTCTGCTATAGGCTTATTTTGCAATATAGTTCCCCCTTCCTCCATTTGCTTGGAGATTTATGCTCTTTCCCAGCTTTTAGAAGCTGGATTTGGTATCTCCCCTTCCTCCCCCTCTCCCTCTTTTAAAAAATAAAAAGCCACATTCTCTGTACTGACAGTTTCTTTGCACATGCTCACATATGGAAAGCACATGTTTCCCCAGAGCCATAGCTCTGTGTTTAAGATGAGAAAGCAAGGCAAAGCAAACAAGCCTTCCAGCCTTCACAGTTCCGGGGAAGAGGAAAAATTGCAGATTAGGTGATAAATGTATGAGATTCCTCTCAGCCCCTTGCTACCTGCCATTCAAAATGGTGGTCACAAGAATTTGAGGAAGAGCTGGTGAGGTGTGTGCTGCTGGGGTGGTGGATGAGAAAGTTTGGCACTGAGGTCAGCCTGACTGAAATGATAAATTCATGTACATTTTATTGTATTGTAAAATGACAGAGGTTAGCAGGAGGAGGAGGAAAAGGTGAAGGGAAACTTGTCAAGTTAGAGAGAGGAAGCCATAGAGAAGTTGAAAACTATAGTGAAGAAAGAGGAATGCAAGCCTGAGATACCAGCAGAGGGATTATAGTAGCACACCTGTCCTAGGCGTATATCTACAAACTTTAGACCAAAATGAACCACAGCTTAATGGATTCACAGACATGAACCACTGTCAAAGGAAATGAAATGGGTTCAGGAGTGCTTTCATCACTATGTTGAATACCCATGCTAAAAGCAGCTGCTCCAATATTTCAAGCTTTCTTGAGATCAGATGCAGACTTAGTTGAGCCCATACTATAAAGCTCAGAATAAAAGCAATGGATAAGGAGCCCCTACTGACATAGGAGTCACCTCCCCTGCTATGAATTTTATTTTAATTTGGTTGTGGATGAACTTTGAACAATGATCAGTGCTGCTATTCCATTTGTGGAAATAAAGGGATTTTGAAATAACTTATTTTCCCCTGGCAGAATATTTACAGAGCTGGTAATGACGATGAGGAAGAAGTAAATTCCCCCTGAAAATCCCCATGTGTACTTCATACATTACTTTTTCCTACAAAGAAATAAATCTGTCTAGGAGAATGCCCATGTTATCTGTGATAGGAACAGTGGTGTACAGAAAGTAGCCAGAATGGGGTCGCTCAGAGGATTTATGGGGCCTGGGGCAGATGTGCTGTTGGGAGCCCTACTGCTGCCCACTACAAGGTCCCATGCTTGTATGGGGCTCTGGTGAGCAATGTGGCAGGGCCCAGCCATACACACAGGAACTAAGGCAGGGAGCTCCTCACTTTGCAGGCGCCGAGGGCAAATTACCGTACCCCAGTTGCCACCCACCCAGCCCTGAACCAGAAAATACAAAGGCCCCCAAAATACCCACCATATAAAAGTACACTTGCAAAGCTTCTTCAATTTACAAAATGGACATTCTTCCCTACACAGGGATTGAGCTCCATTTAGCAATGTTTAAAGTGTCCTTTAGCTCTGCTTGGTACAATAATCAGAATACATTGCTGCAGGTGAATTGTAAGAACAGGAAAGGGATGGAATCCTAGAATGTAACAGGCATATTTGTTATGCCCTCAGTGGGCACAGTCAAGGATACACTTGAAGAAGCCATAGCACCTATGGGACAATTACTAAGCAATTTGGCTCTGTGCATATGCTTCATATTATAAGAGGTAGGCTATCTCCCAAGCATGGTTGCATGAGCATCTATGGCAGAGAAGCAATTATACTATATGTTCCTGTAACTCTCCAATAAAGCCCTGGGTTCTAGCTTCTTCACTATGGTGAAGCAGCAATGAATTCATGTCAATCCCCATTGTTAACAGCGAGAGAAACTTGACCCTGCACATGGGGCTACTGAAAAACATCGAGCACAAATATCAAGCATGTCAATATACTGTGAACAAGTACTGCCTTTGGGCCACATATAAACAGACCTTTCCTGTGGCAAGTGGGGAAATAAATGTCCTCCAATTATAACATAGTCTATCCCCACAAGCAATGTTTATATCCAATTATGCATTACACAGTGCCGTAAATTGAATGAAAAAGCTGCATTTCCTGATAACCCGGTACATGCCATAGATTAGAAAAATAGTTTTCCACCACCATTTTCTGTCACATTAGCATTACAAATTCACAAGTGACTCTTTCCAGAATAAAGGCATTCATACAGCCCAATCCTGTGAATGTATACTTAGATACAAATCCCACAACATTCAATGAGTCGTACTCCCGAGTGAGTGTGCATTGGACTGCAGCTTTAGTGTAATTTGTGGGAAACACCTGAAGGCAAGCAGAACATATCAAACTACCTTCTGCAGAGTCAGACCACTGGTTCATATAGCCCATTTCTGTGTATTCTAAGTGGCAATGGCTCTTCCAGGTTTCAGAAGTCTCTCCCCACCCTGATACCCCAGATCCTGGTGATGTTGTGGATTGATTGAATCTGGGCTTTTCTGCATTTGCTTTACCACTCATCTATGCCTCCTCCCATCAGCATGGCAAAACCTTCCAAGTTATGAAGGTGAAAATGAAAGAGCATATTCAAGGTGAGTTGGGATGTTGTGTTAGGAAATCAGAATATTTCTCAGAAATAGCTATCAGATTAGGTTTATAACTTAACCTTCAACAGAATTGAGGGATTTTCCTGGTTTGTTTTGTGTTTATGTTCTCTTGTAAGGGAAGTGGTATGTGAGGGGGACACAATGGTTGCCATCTCTGCTTCACACACCTAATTTGTCAATGGCTTTAGCAGGCTCTCAGCTGCCAGTGTTTAAAAGGGAGCACAATAACCGGAGCAGGATGAGCTAGTTGTCTTTGAGGATCAGACCACTGGGAGTCAATCAGCCATGACAGCGCTGCTGAATTTTGCAGTGTTGCGACTTGAGTATCTCCCTAGGGCAAAAGACAGTCACTTATCAGCACACCACTTTGTCAAGCATGGATGAAGGCAACAAATATCTCACAAGCAGCAGGGGTAGCACCATGATCAAAGGTATGGAGGATGGAAAACGGCATCCCTTAACCCTCCCACCTTTGCCTGTCACTGTTTGTTCTCATAAATGCATTTAGTTGCTAGTCTAATAATAGAAAATGGTCCATGAAGCCTAAGGAAGTAAGGTTCTCCCCTCTACCAAAAATGCTTAGGATATTTCTGTACTAGAGCAAATGTACAGGTTGGACTTAAAAGTGGATGCACACCAACAATGGCAAACTGATCCATGGAACGTACACTGCAGGTGGGCAGAGCGTTATCTCTAGGCCATCATTTGCCACAAGCCCAGGAGTGGTGTCAATAACTGGGTAGCCCCATCCGTACTCATTCCAATTTAAGAGATAATATATGGACCACAATACTTCTTGCTGCTTAAGATCTTCAGGTACAGATAAAGCTCTAGATAACTTGGAACAGGTCAGATTTCTCTTTGGTGACTTCTCTGTCGTTTTAAAAGTGTATCTGTATTAAACACACTCCTCTGTTTTGCAGTGGATTCACCTACAGCTAAATTTAATTGGGGGGAAACATTATTTCTAAAATAACCATTTATTTTATTTATTTTATTTCCTATTCTATCCTAACGGCTGTTGGGGTGTGTGTGACAAGATATTTGTATCTCATTTTATGCTCAGAGCAGCTCAATCAGGATTCATGAGATTAGGAACATAGGAAGCTGCCTTATACTGAGTCAGACCATGGGTCCATCCAGCCCAGTATTGTTGACACTGGCCAACAGTGGCTCTCCAGGGTTTCAGGCAGGAATTTTTCCAGCCCTACTGCATGCAAAGCATGTGCTCCACCACTGAGCCATGGCCCTTGCCAAAGACCACCTGGTGAGGTTCATGGCAAATGGCAATTTGAAACTCAGCTCAAGAGATGAAACCCCACCCCACCCCTTCTCTGAATTCTAGATATGTGCTAAAGGACTCAGAGAGACGAGGTGGGGAAGGGGGCAACTGAAAATAATGGCTGGCTACCATTTCTAGCCAAACTGAATGAACCCCTGGTTAGACTGGGACAAATTAGTAGGAAGTTTTCATAAGTGACCTTAGGATGAGTGTGGTGTTGGGCTTGAGACACAAGAAATCCCCTCTCAAAAGATTCCTATTCAGCCATTAAGCTCACTCTGTGGCCTTGATCAAATCGCTGCCCCTCAGCCTAACGTACCTCATTGGGTTCTTGTGAGGATAGAGGATAAAACATTGCTCTGAGCGCCTTGAAGCAAAAGCAAGATCAAAATGTAATAAATAAGAACCTAGTTAGACAGCCAGTTTCCCCATAACAGTAAATTACAAGGAGTGAGTGGGTTGTGGCGAGGTAAAGGGCCATGATCCATCCCCCCCCCCCCCAATCTCCAGTAAAGGCCAACTAGTAGTTATTTGGCATAACAGGCACCCTTTGGGACTGGGTCACCTTCACTAATCCTGCTGGTTCCTTATCTGCTGCTAGGGCTGACAGGGATCAATACAGTCCTAGTTTGTTTTTGGATCCCAAGTGCACTGAATCAGCATGCCTGACAAAACAAATGCTCCACCTGGAGGCATCTTAAGAAAGGCATTTAAACATCCCACATTTGCAAATCAAATGTTAAAATGGTTCTAGTCCCCACTCGGCCATGAAACTCACTGGGTGACTTTGGGCCAGTCACTGACTCTCAGCCTAACCTAGCTCACAGGGTTGTTGTGAGGATAGAACAGAGAGGAGGAGGATTATGTAAGCCGCCTTGGATTCCTTGCAGGAAAAAAGGCGGGGTATAAATATAATAAATAAATAAATAAATGCCGCATTGATCAAAACAAATTTATTTTTTAAATGGCTCTTTTCCACTTTCTGTATTGCAATAACATTCAGAAGTAACTCAACAAAGATTGAAAAGGTTCTTAGTTCCTTACTGTCCCTCTGAGTTACCTCAGTTTTGTTTACTGAGGTAAACAAAAGTGAGCACAAGCTTGCACAAAGGAGATGCAAGCAGACAATAAGAGATACAAAAAAGCATTTTGAGGAACATATCGCTAACAACATCAAAGCCAACAATAAAGAATTCTTTAAGTATATCAAGAAGCACGAAACCAGCTAGGGAGAAATTTGGACCATTGGATAATGGAGTTAAAGGAGTACTAAAGGAGGATAAGGAGATTGCAGAGAAGCTGAATGAATCCTTTTCATCTGTCTTCACTGCAGAAGATATAGGACAGATATCTGTGCCTGAACTGTTGTTTTCAGGAATAGAATCTGAGGAACTGAGGCAAATAATGGTGACAAAAGATGAAGTTCTCAGCCTTATTGACAAATTGAAAGTTAATACATCACCAGGTCCATATGGTATCTTAAAGAACTCAAATATGAAAATGCTGTTCTTCTAACAAAAATATGTAACATGTCCCTAAGATCAGCCTCTGTACCACAGGACTGGAGAATGGCCAATGTAACACCAATTTTTAAAAAGGGATCTAGGGTGGATCTTGGAAATTACAGGCTGGTTAGTCTGTTCCGGGTAAATTGGCTGGAAGCATTATTAAAGATAAAATTAGTAAGCATATAGAAGGACAAGCCCTGTTGAGAAAAAATCAACATGGCTTCCATGAAGGTAAGTCTTGTCTCACTAACCTTTTAGAGTGTCAATAAACATGTGGATAGGGGTGATCCGGTAGACATTGACTGGGTTCACACGACACATTAAACCTCAGCAGGTACTGCATGAGTTTTAATGCAGTACTACTGAGGTTTAAAGTGTAATCCAAACCCGGGAAGGTTTAGTTACGGTGGTTAAGGATTACACTAAACCATGGTTACTAAACCATGGCTTGCAGTAGGGTTTACTAAACCTACTGAGGTTTAGCATGTCGTCTGAACCTGGATGACACGCTAACCCTCCTGCAAGCCAAAAGGGGCATAAAGCCCCATGGCCAGAAAAGCAAACAATGGCTGCCGCTCTGGCCATGGGGCTCTGGCTGATGACAGCTGGCCAAGCACTCCAGCAGCACTTCACCGAATGGCTTCCATGGCCTGCATTGGGAGCAGCGCAGGGGTAGCCCCCAGTGTCTGTCATGTACCCCCATCCCAAGCAGGAAGAGGGCACATGGCAGACCCCCCCTGTTCACCACCACCACCCCCGGCCTGGGCATCCCCCCTGGACCTGTATTTTCCTCCAGCAGCAGCAGTGAAGCTCTGGCAGCAACAAGGCTCGGCAACGGCGGCAGCAGGCTATGCCGGGTGGCCCCTCCCCAAGAAGGAGGAGGCCACAAGGCAGATTCCTGTGTTGCCCCACTTCTACCTCAGGCTGTGAGCCAGCGATAGGAGGGGGCAAGGCACTTCAGCTGATTGGCCTCACAAGCTGCCAATCAGCCTAAGTGCTACCCAATGTGACCAGTGTTAGTGACATCAGGAGGTGTGCTTAAGCTGATTGGCCACGCGAACTGCCAATCAGCCTAAGCGCTGCCCAATATCTCCAGCATTAGCAACCTTGGGGGCCAGCGCTTAGTGCCACTTGGGCATTTTTTGCCAGCTGTCATCCCCTCTCATTGCCGTCAGTGCTCCTGCGCAGTGTCTCCTGAGAGACCAGACAGGAGGACTGTGGGAGGATGAGGGGAGAAGCGGTGCCTCTGGACCCCTGTTGTGCCCAGGCACAGCCGGGGGCCTGGGCAACTTTAAACCCAGAGAGGTTCCAGAACATTCTGTGGCTTTAAAGTAACGTGCGAACCTGCCCATTGTTTACTTGGAGTTCCAAAAGGCTTTTGACAAAGTCCCTCACCAAAGACTCCTGAGCAAACTTAGCAGTCATGGAATAAGAGGAGAGGTCCTCTTAATGGATCAGTAACTGGTTAAAGAACAGAAAGCAGAGAGTAGGAATAAATGGTAAATTCTCCCAATGGAGGGATGTAAACAGTGGGGTCCCACAAGGATCTGTATTGGGACCAATGCTTTTTAACTTGTTCATAAATGATCTGGAATCAGGAGTGAACAGTGAAGTGGCCAAGTTTGTTGATGACAGCAAATTATATAAGGCGGTTAAAACAAAAAGGGATTGTGAGGAGCTCCAAAAGGATTTCTCCAAACTGGGAGAATGGGCATCAAAATGGCAAATGTGGTTCAATGTAAGCAAGTGTAGAGTAATGCATGTTGGGGCAAAAAATCCCCACTTCAAGTATAAGCTGATGGGATCTGAACTAGCAATGACAGACCAAGAAAGAGATCCTGGGGTTGTGGTGGGCAGCTCAATGAAAATGTATATAGAAATATAACAGTGTTGTATGAGGTTTATAATAACTAAATATTTTTTTAAAAAAAGAAATATAATAAGTAAATGAAGGGGACAGAAGGCTAACAGTGTTAAGGACCTTTTTGATTGTGTGCTTGTATTTGTATCTAGCCTTTCCTCCAAGGACTTTGCTTCAACATTCTATCCCACACAACAACCCTGTGAGGTAAAATAGGCTGAGAGAGAGCAATTTGCCCAGTGTCTCCTAATGAGTTTCACAGCTAAGTGGGGATTTTAACCTGGATTTCCACATTTTATGCTGGCTTTCAAAAAAAGATACAGCCTCACAGTTCCCCCAGTTGCATGGTCTTGTTAGCATAAGGCATCTGGGTTTGCAGAATGAGGGAAGAAGTGCGGCTGCACTACAGAACTGGGCTTTTGAGGAGTTAGTGGGCAACTGAAGCACACTAGGATGAGAGCTAGTGTGTTGTAGTGGCTCAAGTGCTGGACTAGGACTAAGGAGACAAGATTCAAATCCCCATTCAGCCATGTTTGTTTATTAACCTTGAGCTAATCACTGTCCATCAGCATAACCTCCCTCACAGGGTTGCTGTAATGGAAAGCCCATGTATGCCACACTAAACTCCTTTGAGGAAGGGTGGAATACAAATATGATAAGTAGGATGAGAGCCTCCAGAACTTTCCAGTGTGTGCACATTGGTGTGCAAGAGAATGGCACTGGAGCAATCCTATTTACATCCCTGGTGCTCTCCTTCATAGTATCCAGTGGAACCATTTTAGGAAAGTTGGATGTATTCAAGATTTACTGGACAGGACATTCTTTGATCAGAGAGGGCTATAGAGAGGTGAGCAATCTTGCTTGTCTGCTGCAGCTCAGGAGCACGGCTGGCTTTTTGAGCATTGCTAGTGAGATGGGAAGAACGGATTTTTGTAATGCTGCTCACATTTTGTTAGGGAACAAAACAACTGACAGTCCTCTGGTGGCATAATCAGACTATTTCTTTGACAGTGGTGATGGCACCAGGAATGACTGTTCCTTTAAGCCTTCTGAAGCACAGTGCCTGACGCATCACATCACATACCCTCAGACGAAATCTGATTCAACCAACCGGAGAGCTCCCTTCACCTGCTCCAGAGTCCTTCTCATCAAGATGCCTCATCACCCTTTATACCCTGACAAAAGACTCCATCCTAAACCTGGAAGATAATTTAATGAGTCTCTGGAACTGCTGCAATTACCAGAGGCGATCGCTAGATTTGTGTGGCATCAGCAAGTTTCAAAGAAAGCAGGGAAGGGAAGGGGAAAGAGATGAGATCTTGTTTAGTGCATCTGAATAATTCAAATGCTTTGAAACATTGAAATATAATTGTAAGGACACAACTGTCCAGAAGGCTCACCTCAGATTACCTGATTCAGGAAACTGGCTGCCTCAGACTTTGCACATCTATTCACTGCTTTCACTGATCTACGGGGCAATCATTAAGCTAACTACTCTGTAGTCTGAGGTCTCACCAATGCAGTTATCTAGATTATAGCACCAGTGTGATATGTTTGCTAAAACTGCTTCTTGGAATGGGTACCTTTAAAATCCCCTTCAGCTCAATATCATGGGAATTAATGCATTCTCACATGGCAGGGGAAGAGAAACCATATATCAGAGTGTGGAGAAATTAAAAATAATTGAAGCTAGTCTGGCTTGCCTGGATTAGAAGAGAGTCCATGTCCTCCAGATGGTGACATTGATGTTACAGGCTGGGTTGTGAAAATGGGGTGATTTCTGCAGAACATCTGAGAAAGGGGAAGGCAGAGTTGGAAAGGTTAAGAACCAGCTCTCAGAACCTCATCATCCACCATTTGTAGTCAAGTCTTTTACTACAAGAAAAAGCAGCTCACAGCAGATCAAATGAACAGAAATAAGTATAACAATTAAATATGTACATAATAAAAATATTAGTCAGTCTATACAATTTTGTATGATGTACCAATAAGATGACAAAATCCAACAACTTAAAACTAAACAGAAGAGAGAATAAAGTCTAACACATAAATAGGAATATACTACATACAAGGCCAAATAGATCTCCATTCCACAAAGGTAACATGAGGATCTCCAGTTAACTACACATATTAGTTGGCCACGCTTCTCATTAGTAGGCAGCCTTCATACAAAGATGACAGATGTGTACCAACTCCCTCATTTTTATCTTGCCAATCCAAAACCCAACATTTGAATTCAACATAAATCCCTCACATTCAGGGAGGGAATATGATATCCTATTTGTATTCCCCCAAATTGTTTCAAATCTCTCTGAAGGCACTTGGATAAATGAATATTGCTGTTAAACTAGATATTTAGTAATTACTTGAGGAATGATAAAACACAGTACAACTAACACTGCTTCCCTCTATCTTTAAAACATTTGTAAGAATGTTGGAGAAAACTCACCTTTATTAGACTGTGTCATTCCAAGAGTTCCCTGGCCTACCATTACATCTAATTAGATAAGGCCATTGGGCAATTGTTTACAGGCCCAATTATTGTTCTGAGGAATCTGGAGGTCTGGATTTTTTAAAGATTTAATTTTTTTAAATTATTTTCCTCCCCAGTTCTTTTCCATTGTGGCCTTAGAAGCGGCTAAAACAAAGACATTATCTGAGCAAGGGGATCTTGAAGGACTTTCAAAGCTCTCCTTCTCCTGTGGAAGGAAGTTGGCTGCAGCAGGCAAACATCTCCACTGTTTCTACATGGATGGGGATCTTAAAATGGTTCCATGCCTCCAGGCCTGTATGCACTCTAGCTGCCAAGTCTGAGTGGCTGACTACCAAGACTGTCTGCTGCCCAGCAGGCTGTTTTTCAACTTCACCGCACACTTGTTCTGCCAAGTTCAGATACCCTTTAGGTCTTTGCCTAACATCCAGCATCTCCCCACCAGCCCAGCTCAGGAGATTGATTTTAATCTCTCCTGTCTGCCTTGTCTCACACAGACAAGAAATCCTCCAGTAGCGACTAGTCACACTGTAGCTCTCTAAGCTATACGCACCTTGGGTTCAAATTGGCTGGAGTTGTATATCAAGACCATAATTCTTCAAACAGCAACAACAAGAGAAGCAATTGGTGCATTGGGTGGTGGTTTGGAAGAATTGTGCCCATCTCCTGAATCAGCAGAATGCCTGGGGCAACCCACACTTTATACTTCCATTTCCCCATGAGTAAAATGGGGATCACAAAGCACACACCTTTACCCACTTCATGTATGAAAGCTCTGCAGAATTTCATAGCCTTATGATTTCCAACCAGCATTTCCATCAAACTCCAGGAATCTATTCAGAAAGAAACCCAAGTGTTTATCTAGAATCTAGATATATGAATCTAAAGACCTCATCTGACAAGAAGTGGTTCTCCTATGATGGGCATGAGAACTGCTACGATTGGCCTAATCAATGATCCATCTGTCCTGTATCCAATAAAAACCAGTGTGTGGTACTACAAAGGAGGTATAAATGCAACTCCATTCGCCATTTATTCCAGGTCTGGTTTTTTTGTTTTTACATTTTGCATACTTGGAAGCAAGTCCTACTAGTTTCAATAGAACCAAGTTAGAGTGTGTAAGGTTGCAATCTAAATTATAGGACTACCCTGACCATCTTCATGCAACATGGAATTATGGAATTCACTAGCACAAGATTTACTAGCTTAAGGGTGCAATCCTATGCAAGTTTAGACAGACAAAAAGCCTACAACTCCCAGGATGCCCCAGCTGGCTGGGGCCTGTTGTGAGTTGTGGGCCTTTTGTCTGTCTAAACTTGCATAAGACTACATCCTAGGTGGCTTTTAAAAGGATTAGACAAAATCATGGAGGTGAGCTCAGTCCATAACCATGATAGTTATATGGAACCTCCAGCTTCAGTGGCAGTGTACCTCTGAATCACAGATACTGGAGACAAACAATGGGGGAAGGCCACCACCTTCATGCCCTATTTCTGAGTACCGCAATGGCATCTGACAGCTGCTGGAAAAAGAGTAGTGGTCTAGATTGACCCTGGAATTGTCTTGATCCACTAAACAAATTCTTACGCTCTCATGTTATTATCATCTCAGTTATCAATATCCTCCATGACTGTTTGTATATCATCCTGCACCTCAAGTCAAGCATGTTTTCTATGGACCAACAGAATCCTAATTTGCAATCATGTCATTTGCATTACACATTCCTCTCCAGAATCAATCTTGGTGTTAAATGCAGACAGCTGAACTTCTCTCTACTGGAGGCACAGATGGGAGCAATAAAAGCTTTCTCCATCAGATGACACATCAGATTGGGATTCCCTTTTAACCATCACCAGTGGGCTTCAGTCCAAGCAGAGATGGAAGAATATAGAGCACTTCTGGCAAAATGCCACAAGACTAGTGCTAAAATATAGGGGGAGTGCTCGCTGAGCAGTAAGTAGCAGCTCCTCCCGTCTCTGAATTCTAACTTCGCCAGTGGCTTGTTCTGTAGCTAGATAGTAGTCTATAACAAACATTAGCTGAGCCATACTAAAGGTTCTATATGGGGGCTTCACCTAATAGAGGTCACTGAGGCTTCCTCCCAGATAAATGGGTATGAGATTGCAACCATAAACAGTCAAAAATGAAAGGGCAAGTGCAGATGAATGTATTTGTTCCTCTTTAATATATTTTCTCTTTTTCTAAGCAATTTTGGTGGCACAGACAACTTCTCTTACTGAATATTCAAACAGCTGATTATATTGTGTAACTGAGAAGTTAGGAATGCAGAAAGTGGACTATTCCCTGTGATGAAATATATTATTTCAGGGCAGGCTACCAACAAATAGCATTCCCTACAAGTGCCAGGGCTTATCTGAGAATATATTATAAAAAAGGAAGAAAGAACTTTCACCCAGAGAAGAAAAAATGTTGGAAGAATTAAGATAGCATTATATTCTGCAGAGTTTGTAAAAGATTGCCTGGGGGCTGAAACTCCAAACATGGGGACTATCCCATTTTGCTCAGATTTGTGGGGAAATGGTCACTTCAGCCTCAAGGAGCTGTTTGAAATGTTTGCTATTTTTGAATGTATTTATTATTAACATTTCTATACCACCTTATTTGCTAAAAAGCCATTAAGGCTTTTGTCCTGGCTAATAAACTCTCATAAAGAAACCAAATTATCTCACTACTATAACTTTTGAGTAGGCATATACAGGATAATACAGAAGCCTGGGATTTTGTCAGGATCTCTTGAACCTCATCTGTCATTAAAAAATAATAATTCCCCCTAGTCCTTACTATTAATAGGCAAAAACTGTAAGCAATTACTTCAAAAAGCCTAAACATGTGGACTGGAAAGTCCCTGCTTTGTAAATAGTGTTATACGTGTATACTCAGAAGTAAGTCCCACTGAGTTCCGTGGGGCTTACTCCCAAGTGAGTGACTTTTAGGCTTGCAGTCTGAAGCAGCATAAACACGAAATTCGCCCCGCCCCCGCACAACCCACCGGTCTGTCTTTTGCTCATCATGGCCTTTAACAGGAGCAGCCGGCTGATCATCTCCATACCGAAAGCCTACGACTTCTTCTGAGTCAGTGGCCCACTGATTATGACACAGAATTTTGCATCACTGCAGAGGGCTACAGCCAGCGTGGACTCGTCTGCTTACATTACGGCAGCCATGAACTTTTAGGAAAGCCCCGTAGTGGACTGAATAATATGTTAATTAATCCTTTGGCTCCCCCACCCCCGCCTTCTCCACGGAACCGGGAAGCACCAGAGCGAGGTATTCAGATTTTGAATGGAGGAGACCTGGGCTAGCCTGATGACGTTGCCTCAGTCCATTGGTCTTTCGGTTCGATGACATCACGGCTGGATCAGTGACTGACGGCGGAGGGGGCGGGGAGAGAATGGGTTTGATCAGTTTGAAGAGAGAGGAAGCCGGAGGGGAAAGCATGAACGGAGGAACCTCCCTGTACAAGCTGGCATGGGATGGAAATATGGGAGCAGCAGAATAACTCAGAGGTTGAGCCGCTAACAAAAGCAGCCCCCCTTCGAGCTAGCCGAGGGATTCTGACAAGGTACGGATGGACAGTGGGTGGGTGCCTGGCTGGCCGGCTGTTTGGCTGCCCGGCCTCTGGGTAGAGCCGCGGGTGGGAGGCGAGGCGCTAGGTGTTCTGCGGGTACAGTATTACGGGCGTGGGGGGGGGGGGGGATGAGCTGGACAGAAATGGGGTGAGTGAGGTGTCAGACCGGGAAGGGCAGTGATTTGTTAGATGAATCTTTGTCTGCTTCCATTTGGTGCTGCCGCTGCTTGCTTGAACTTCCCTTTGCAGGGAGATTTTGCGGGAAGGGAGTGTCTTGCCCTTTCTTCTTGGAAAGAGAAAAAAAGCGCGTCTCTGCAATCTTCTTTGGTTTTGGTTAGTTAAAAAAAACTCTTATTTGATTTTGGAAGCCCTTCAAATGCCTTTCTTTTATTTTAGAGATCAAGCTCTAGGTTGTTGGGGTGTTGCTGTTTTTTTAAAGAACGAACGCATGGGGGGGGGGGGAAGAACATCCTCCATAAATAAGAACAGGAGAATCTCCATCGCAGCCCACCCCACATGAACAAAGACCCCTTGCAAAGCGCAGTGCTGCAGCTCTGAAGCTTTCTCCTTATTTTAGAAGACAAGAGCTGCAGTTTGTTTGGAACCTGAAAGTCAACGAGCCATCGCTTTTTCAGGGCGAATGCATCTGCAACCGATTGATTGTCCGCTCCCTCCCCATTTTTCTTTCCTCGCATCAATGTAGCTTCCCAGGGGAGGGGAGGGCGGGCATGGGAAAGAATCGACTAGAATCGCGATTTGCTTTTAATGACATCCTGGTTGGGAAAAGCGGAGAGTTGGGCTAGCGTTTGGGGAGAGAGCCGATTCGCTATGCCTATGGGCCACCTAGGCATCCTCTCTTTTCGAAGGGAGCCTTTTCCATTGTCTGGAGGGAAAAGCGAGCATGTCTCTTTAAAATCCTGTGGATGAATGCTACGACTTGGAAATGAGAACTGAAGTTCGGTCTCTGTGTGTTGTGTGCAGCGACCAAAGTGCGAGCCAGAGTGAAGGAGCGTTATGGCAAGTCGCAAATTAATCAAACCCTGGATTTGCTTAGGTATACATGCAGCTGGAGGACGAGAGTAGCTCTCAGTTTCTGACAACTTCTAACCTAAACAAAGGCGAAGCCCAAATAAATTATCTCTTCTCTCGCCCTCCCTCCCAACGCTGCGTGGGTCAGCGTGGGAAACTTCCCCTAGTGGGAGATCAGGAACTTCTGTGCACTTCCAACTTTGAAGTGTTTGTAATAGCTTGTGCTGTTCCAAAGGGAGGGAGGTTACTTCTGATCCCAACTGTGCTGGGTTTGGTCAGGAAAAAGAGGGATTTGGGAAGGGGAACCCGGCAGGTAGCCCTACAGGGTCTGTCTCCTTTTGCTAAAGTAGAAGAAATGCCCTGTGTTTGGCTCTGAAATCTTCTGTGCTTTCTTTTCTGTCTCCACTGGCAATGAGTGGCCTGGTAGATTAGACTTTGGCAGCCACTTCAAAAGTTAGTTGCTTGGAGGTATGGAAACACTAGCAGTATGTTTATCAAACCAACAAAAAGCCCACTTAATAACCAGTCAGAATCATTTATCCTAAAGCAACAGCGGTAAGGTCTGTTTTATTGCCTACTTACTGCTAGCAGCTTTATGGGATTCTTCCCCCTCCTTTGTACTATTCCTTTCCCCTTTTAACATGGGGACAGCGATCAGGGCTGCAGCCCCCTGTGATTGTTTCAAGGTGTCTGGGTGAGAGGGGGTTGCTGCCTCCCTCCCAATCTGACTTATTGAAATTCAGCTTCACAAAGAGCTCTGAACTAGAATTCCAGACAAAGGGAACTGCTAGGGTTACGCTTCTCTTCCTTCTGCCTTGCTTAAATTTCAAGCGACCCTGCCAAGTTCTGTATGAGTGGCTCTGTTGTGCAGCCTTTAGATTCTCTCCTGCAATAGGCAAGGATAAACTTGTCTCGTTCACTGTAGCTTTAACTTTTCCAGGCTGAGTCCAAGGTGTCTTTTCTTTACAAAATCAACATGTGTACCTGGCTTGCGAGCTGAATTGTGTGATATGTGTTGAAATGGGGATCCCCCTTTCAATGCTGGTGGCAGGATATTGGCAGATGTTTAGTCCAGCAGCCCCCAGATGCTATGAATGATTTAGCTGGGTTACTTCAAAACACACACACACACACACACACACACACAGCCTTTTGTATATATGAGGAGGGGGCTAATGAATGGTTTAAATATTGGTGCTTTCTATTGCTCCCACTAAGCTCTATGATTTTGACCTAAATCATGGGGGTGAGGAAGGAGCAGGGATACATGTTTCTACAATGTGCAATGTACTACAGAAGTTAAAACCAAATGACTTAAGTTTCCCAAGGTGATGGTGATATGAAGTCTGATTGTATATGTGTTTACTTAGAAGAAAATTCCAGAGTTTAATGGAAATTATTCCCTAGAAAGTGTGCATAGGATTCCCATCTCAGTGGGAGCTTTGGTTGGAAAGTCTTGAATTCTATTCTCTTATCTAGTATTTTGAAGATCAGAAGAAAAGTTAAAGCATCTAACAAGGCAGTTACAAAAGCTAGCACCATTATAGCTATCCATAAATCTAGAACATCCACCTGAACTTGTTGCAGCATCTCCTGGGCCAACACTGGCCTCTCCCTCAGGTTCGAATTTGTGATTCCAGTAGCAGCAGCAGCAGCAGCAGCAGGCAATTGGGAGTGGACATTTCTCCTCAAATGTGGAGGCAGCAGGAGAAACGGGTCCTATGCAGAGGCAGTAGGAGAAACAGGTCCTTCAACTTCGTAATGTATGCTTGTGAAGCTGTTTTTTTCCTTGTAATGCTTGGTGCTAGAAAGTGTAAATGGCTAGAAGCAAGTTCCAAGCAAGAGAGAACATGGCCCTTGGTGCCTAGATACTAATTAGCAAATGGGTTTGAACTCTTAAACCTGCTTGTGGCTGTTCCTTCTAGTTCAGATGGTGAGAAATGCAAACTCCTGGTTGACAAGTAGCTTGGCTGCCAGCTCTGTTAAGAGAAGAAGGCAACCTTGGAAAAATACCTGTGTGAATGGATGGTTGCATGACAACGCAGAGACCCAGCTGGCAAGTACTGGCTGTCATGCTCCAGTAGAGTTGCTAAATGAGGTACCGGTATATCAAAGCTCTCCTAATATAGCATCTACTGTATAAACCTTCCACTAAGTGTGGTAGTTCAGTGGTGCTGCATGTGTCTTTCAGGACACAAGTGCTGCTGTATCTTTCCTTCTCAATAGTTCTCCTTGCATAAGTTGCTGGAGGGAGCTACACAGGTGTTATCTAGATGAACAAGGAGCTCAGACTGGTGCTAACTGACATCCTAGTTTCTGTCTTTCCAGAAATCTTAGGGCCTGATAAGCAATGGTTGTCGTTCTTTCTCCCTCTCTGCTAGAAGAGACTGGTTATCTTGAGTAGAGACAAGTAACAAATAACAAATAGACCAAAGTCCCAACTGGACCTCCAGTCCATGTTCTACACCCAGCCAATCCAGCTGCAATTTGTTAAAACAAACATATATATACACATACCACATATACCCCCCCCCCACAAGATCCTTATGTTCCTGGGACGGCAACACTATTCCTAGTATTGTGGCTCTTCAGATAAGTGCTAAACTTTGTCCACTGTTGATGTAGACTGGGGGTGGGCAGCCCGTGGGCCGCATGCAGCCCCTACTGCCTTCCCATCATCCCCCAAGGGGGGGGGGAATCTGTGAAATTTGGCAGCAAACCACTATGGAACCGTACTAAGGACAAATTTAGCTTGTTTTCAAGCTGTGGGGGTATTGTGGCACGAGTGTGGCTCATGAGAGGCTGCAGGGGTGAGAATCAGCTCCCAGACCACCTGAACTTGCCCACCCCTGTTGTAGACAGAACATGTAACAGAAATGCCTAACCTCTGTTGGGAAAGCTGAGAAACTAGAAAATTCATTCTGGCTGAGAATCCCAGGATCTCATTCTGTCTGGTACAAAGCCTCAGATGCTGGTAAGGCAGAAATAAGGAATATGGATATTTTTTGCTTCTAGCCTCATGCGTTCAGCAGCCAGTACTCTTGCTTCTCCCAAATCCATGCCTATGTTAAATGTGGCATATGCTAGTATTGTGTACCAGTGTCCAAGAGCGGACTCTTTCCCCTCCTCACTCTGCTTTCCTAAACCCTTTGGAAAGATGTGTCTAGCTGTACTTGTTCTTTGTTGACAAACATAGTACCTGCTGGATTAGGTCAGCATAATAACATTTGACTCATGTTCAGCTCATAAAGTAAGTCCTAAAGGAACTTCATTTGACTTGGAAGTTCTCAGCTTTTGCCTCCTTTGGAACAATTCCATCAAAAAGCAAGGAGCAGTGACTTGCCTTACTGGACCTGATGCGCTGTCTACTGACTGAGTAGGTTATTTTGCAGCTGTGCTGCCCTGGGAATGCTTGACTGATTGTTAGTTGATGGTCAGTTCTTTATATCTATGCATGTCTTAAACCAAAGCACCACATGCAAATGAGCAATGGCCAGGTTTAATCTCTTGGAGAGGTAGTAAATCCTTGGCTGCCCTGGGTTACTTCTCAGAGTTGTGAGTACTGCTTTGGTGATTTTCCTGATTATTATGATCACAGGTTATTGTGCCCAAGAGGTGGTCACTTAAAATGGGTCCGGCTCTGCTGACACAATTGGGCTTCTGCTGAGCAGAGCATTCCGGGGCTCATGGTTTGATGTGATTGTTCAGAGCCTAAAGAGCAGTGAACAGCCCCCTGAGCTGCTTGCTACCTACCAGGAGATCATTATTTCACCTGACTTTAAGAAGCTTGATTGTGGCTCCTTCTTGACCACCCAAGGGCCCAGCACTGTGGCCAGTTTGTTATGGTACCCTATGCACAGAAACAAACTTTCTACAGAGGAAACTTCCCAGTCTGTGACTGTGTCTAGTCCTATGTGCCATATAGGCAGATTATAAGTACATCAGAGCTAGATTGGGCTTTCTGGGGCATTGTAGGTTGACGACTACTGCATTAGATTGTGAGAATGGTGTACTCCTAGTTCACAAGTAGCTTGGCTGCCAACTATTTTAAGGGGAGAAATCAATTTGGGAGCACACTTAAATGCAAAGCTACAGCATGACAATGCAGAGACCCATCTGGTCACTACTGGCTGTTATACTCCAGTAGAGACCCTAGATGATATATAGTATAAAGCCTCCTTAATGTAATATTGATACGCCTTCCTTTGACTTGTGTTTTTGTGTTGTGACTGTCTTCTAACAACAAGAAACTGCAGGCAACTGAAATGGACAGCTCTTGTTTTGAAATTGTCCATACACGTATTAAACCTGGATCTCCATCAAAACTGGTGGATCTTGAACTTGTCATATTTGAAGGTGTTTTGTCTCTTGTGTATATTATTGAAATGGGCATATTTTAAAACCGGATGGGAAAAAAATCATTAAAAGCACTGCTTTCTTACACTGTGGTAGGTTTTGATTGAATTTTAAGTCAGTTCATGTCCTTGCAAATGAAGGGGAACCACCTTCCTTCAGGATCCTTCAAAAGGCACTAGGCTTCCTCATATGTCAACAGATTTTTAATGCAATCAACTAACTGGTTATAATTAAACATCTCTAAATTCAGCGAGGTCTTTGTTCCCCTGAGTTCATTGTGTCACCAAGAGCCAAACGTTTTCTTGCTGCTTGGTAAAACTCTCTGAAAGTTTTAACTTTCACTGCTAGCCAGCTTCACCTGCTCTGGTGCGATGGGGCAATCTTCTGACTGACATGTTTGTTTACCCAGCTTGTCTCTTTGAAATTCTAGCCTTCAATGTCTCTCTGTAGCTATTGCTACCTAGCTTGCAACAGCCTGCCAGCTGAACTTACTTCACACCCTTTCTGGCCTTTGGTCTCTTAATTGTTGTGAACTTCCCAGAGAACTTTGGCTATTGGGCGGTATAGAAATGTAATAAATAATTCTACCTTCTGATGTGGATGGTAGGTCAGGAATTATGTCAGGCTGGTTAAAGTCTGAGAAGAGAGTTGGGGTAATCTTGCTGCTCTTCTGACTAGCAAAATTTTTGATTAAAGGGTAGATGATATGAGCCTTGAACTGAAAGCTAAATGGGGGGGGGGGATTTCAGAGATATGAGAGTGTAGCAGAATCCCCACCCCCTAAAAAAATATTTCAACAACCCATTCACTTGGTGCCAGTCTTCAAAAAGTTAGGTAGCATTGACAACGCTGTGACTAGCTAGAAGGTGGTCTATACTTGACTCACCTGGTTACAGGCACTTGTGGGAAAGGAGAAAGATCTCTTATATGAAGGGTATTCTGGAGATGGTATTATAAAGCCAAGTCAATACTTGGCTTACCCCCTCCCTTTACTGTTTTAGATGAAACACTAAATCTATCTGAAGGCCTGTGGGCACTGAAGGTTCAATCTATGCTCTATTAACTCTGATCAAAGCTCAGCTCCTGTGACTTTCTCTTCCCACAAAGTGCTGTCTTGTGATCCAAAATGTATCACAGGCCCTCTTGGGCCCAGTTCCAGCCCTAGCCATGTATTCAATTGCTAGCAAATGAGAATGC
This sequence comes from Shinisaurus crocodilurus, assembly GCA_021292165.1. Classification (NCBI taxonomy): domain Eukaryota; kingdom Metazoa; phylum Chordata; class Lepidosauria; order Squamata; family Shinisauridae; genus Shinisaurus; species Shinisaurus crocodilurus. The sequence goes on along the minus strand of CM037881.1, from coordinate 54,918,060 downwards.
AGGTCGTTGTAATGGGGCAAACCCATGACAGGGCCTGTTCTTGATTGGTAAAGTCCATCGTAGGGATGTATGAGAAATTCATTTCAGTTCAGTTTTGATCAGGATTTACCCAGTTCACACTTTCCGGAACAAACACGGACTTGGACTCAATCTGTGTTCTAAGTCCGTACATCTCTGAGTTTGCAATGCAATTCACAGACCAGAAAAAATGAGTTCAACAGCATGTGTACATTTGAAAATGCACACATATATGCTTTAATCAATGGGAGAAGAATGCATTCATTTCAAAGATGCACAGAACTGATGCGTACATTTGGGAAAATGCATGAAAATACTCATGGTTTTTCATGCAAACAAAAAACAATGCTTGCAATCTGATATGGATTCGAGTCAAAACGAGCTTTGAGATGGAATTCATAGAACTTTTGGTGAGCTCAAGCTTTGCTGATTTGGGGTAAGCCTTGAGCACAAAGGAATAGATGTGTTCCTTTATTATTATTTATTATTATTTATTTATACCCCACCTTTTTTCCTGCAAGGAACCCAAGGTGGCTTACATAATCCTACTACTACTACAACATTTTATCCTCACAACAACCCTGTGAAGTAGGCTAGGCTGAGAGTCAGTGACTGGCCCAAAGTCACCCAGGGAGCTTCATGGCCAAGCAGGGACTAGAACCCGGATCTCCCGAGTCCCAGTCCAACACTCTCATCACTACGCCACACTGGCTCTTTACGTGAACAGGATCAGGTCGAAGTACTTATTCTTGTCAGCTCCCTCCTATAAGTACCTTTGCGAGAATTGGTGCCAGTTCCAGGCTTTGCAGGGGTGGGGGCTTGGGCAAATTACTCTTAGTGGGCCCACCTCCTCCTCCTCCTCCTCCTCCTCCTCCTCCTCCCTGCTGTTGGTACTATCCATTTGTTTGCTTCTTTCTCTGGGTCCAGTCCGTACCACTTCCCACAGAGCAAAGGGGTGCAGAGGTTATGGTTCCTTCTCCTTGCTCCTCTCACAGCCCACTTGGCAAGAACAGGTGAGCAGGAAGCACCAGCCACTAGGATCTAGGGACTGTCAGTAGGCCTCCTATTGGGGCAAGGGCTTCAGCAGGAGCCTAGCGATGGCAACCCCAGATGCATGTCCTGGTGTCAATGCACTTTGTGGTCCTCTTCTATGAGGGGCTCTCTGTACGTAGCAAGAGCAAACACAGGACATGTTCACACAACCTACTGGGCAATTGAACAAGCTCTCTTGTTCACGGAAGTTTATAGTGTGGAAACCATGAGAATATGACTTCTCTTCAAAGAGGAGTAATACTTTCTTTACTTTATGAACAGGTAGAAGGGCCCACTTTTCCCTTGCATCTATGTCTTTATCCACTGCAAAGTGTGTGGTTATTTGCACTGTAAGATTCAGAATTTGGAAGAATGGTAGGTGATTGTCAATTGATTTCACCAGTTATGGTAGTAGGGAGGCCAGTGCCATCTTCCTAAAATATGTACAACCAGAGCACAATTAAGGCAGACCCTCCTGAACAATTGCCACAGAAATGCCTAATGCTGTTGGCCCCTGAAGTTATTTGCAATACACTGACTGAAGCAAAATCCTTTTTAAAAAAAAAATATCTTAAGATTTAAAAAACGTTTAATCCAATTAAGCACAAAGAACAGAGAAATTAAAACTTCAGTATTCTAATTAAACATTGTTGAAAGTTGGGCACATTAAATGTTTTACTCCGTGCCAAGAAACTATTGGGAATGGGGCTAGCGTAACATCTTTTGGGAGGGGATTCCATAATGGGTGCAGCCACAGAGAAACCCCTGTCCTGAGTTCCCACCAACCAAACCTCTTTAGGTGGTGGGACAAAAAGCAAGGCCTCTGACAACAATCATAACCTATAGGCAGGTTCACATGGGAGGAGATGGTCTTTCGGGTAGATTATAGATTTCATAGAGTTGGAAGGAGCCTACAAGGCTATCGAGTCCAACCCCCTGCTCAATGCAGGAAACTAGAGGAGGGGTCTCCCATCCAAGTAATAACCAGGCCTGACCCTGCTTAGCTTTCCACGCTCAGACAAGCTGAGCCAGCATAAGCCACAGGCCTGTATCCTGGTCCTAAACCTTTTAGGGCTTTATAGGTAAGAAACAGCACCTTGAATTGAGCCTGGAAAATAACCCGAAGCCAGCACAATTGATGTAAGACCAGCATAATATGGTCTGAAAAGCACACACCAGGAAGCGTCCTGGTTACTATGTTTCACACAGCCATTTGGACTTGTAGTTCTCAGAACCAAGGGAGTGCAAAGTCTTACCTGACTCCTGCTTTTTATTTTCTTGGGGAACTTTCCTTTTGACCACAAACCTACATGCTTCTACTCTTCCTTCTTCCTTTCTGTGGCTCGAGATCTGTGCAAGCTGCACATTAGGGCCTGGTGGTACTAATCTCCGTACTGACCCAGCTAAGCCACATAGCAGCAAGACAGCAAAATTAGAGGGCACGTTGGGCAAAACCCCAGGCAAAGTGGTACCTATTTTCAGGTACCTCTTTCTACCTTCCTAGTTCAGCTCTAAAGAGCCATGTGACTGTATGGAAAGATGCATCTTAATTGCTCCAGGGAAGGCACAGGCCACAAGACAACCCTCCTCATTTTTACAATCCTAAGCAGGCAATAAATACAATCAGCACCCTCCCCTGTCCCTGGAGGGTCACCCTAGGTCAGGGATCCTCAAACTTTTTAAACAGGGGGCCAGTTCATTGTTCCTCAGACTGTTGGGGGCCGGACTATAGTTTGAAAAAAATATGAACGAATGGATCAAGTAAAAAAACAGGACCCGTGTCCTTTTTTTTCACTTGATAGGGGTGAATTTCCCCCCCCTTAAATGGAAAGTTATTATAAATTAATTATAATGTTAATAAGTGATTAAATGGAGGATTCATAGATTCATATTGATGGCAAAAGTGGGTATAAATTAATGATTATAATGTTAATAAGTGATTAAATGGAGGATGGAATTTTATTTCAATGGCAAAAGTGGGTTTAAAAAATAAGAATGTACTACCTTTTTTGCTGTTTAAAATTGAAATACATTATAAAAGGCTACATACAAATTATAAGAGTGTTTTGCTTTTGTTTGGCTGCTCTGTGTGTGTGAGTGCTTTGTGTGGGGTAAACTGAAATACATTATAAAAGGCTACAGTCACTGACTCTCAGCCTAACCTACCTCACAGAGTTGTTGTGAGGATAAAGTGGAGAGGAGGAGGATTATGTAAGCCGCCTTGGGTTCCTTGAAGGAAAAAACGCGGGGTATAAATATAATAAATAAATACAGTAAATACAAATTATAAGAGTGTTTTGCTTTTGTCTGGCTGCTCTGTGTGGGTAATTCCATGTAAAATCAACCAAGGAATTTACCTGACCATCACCGATTTTGAAAAAGCTTGGTGGGTCTGCTGAGAAAATAAGCTGCTCCAAAAATTAGACTTCTTGGACAAAAACCTTTGGAGATATGGCAATCAAAAATATGAAGAAAAATGTTAATTTTTGTGTGTCGGACAACATTAAAATTACAGTAATTCCAGTTCTACAGAACCTAGAAGGTTAATCATGGTGTTGATGGAAAGCCTTTGAAATGCTCTTTCATAGATTCATAGATCAGAGTTGGAAGGAGCCTACAAGGCTATCGAGTCCAACCCCCTGCTCAATGCAGGAAACTAGAGGAGGGGGTCTCCCATCCAAGTAATAACCAGGCCTGACCCTGCTTAGCTTTCCACACTCAGGCAAGCTGAGCCAGCGTGAGCCATCATTTGATATGTAACATAAATGGTGTTTTGGAATAAATATATATTCAAGGTCAAATAGTAAAATTTGACCTTGAATTCTGCAAAAACTAAAAAAAAATTCTCCATTATTTTTCTTTTAGTATTTAATTGCTTAAGATTTGGTGAACTTGTTCTGCTTATTAAAAAATAAGTTGCAGGGCCTATTGTTTTCAGAAGAATGAGGTTTAAAATATGTACTTTTAAAAAGGTACTCACCAGTATGCTTCGGGAAAACATGTTCATTTTATTTTTTTCAAATAAATATACAGAAGTTTGACCTTGAATAATGACAAAAAACTCCTTTTGTTTTAAATAACGTTTAACATCCCTGGAAATATGTACTTGATTTCAAAATGGGACTCTTACTAGCATAGTTATTTTGATTTACTTAGATCTGGGCTTGAAAAACCATTATTGTGCATAGATAAGATTTTCCATTTTACTTTTATATATGCTGATCAGATTTTATGCAGTTCAAATATTACTTGCTAACATTTTGTTAACAAGTCCTAAATTAAGGAGCTTTTCATAACAGTAGTTTCTAGTCTTGAAGTTGCTGCTTGACACTCTTTGTCTGTTAGTGTACAGAAGTGCCCTGTTGGGCAACAAGGATCAGCTTTTGTCAAAACATCTGAAGATGGTATCCATAGGACATCTTGTTTATCTGGATACATAAATGATTTTGCTGGTCCAGCTGGATGAAGAAAGCTCACTAACACTTCTGCTCTCTGATCATCTGTTTGTAAAACACAACCTAACCACCATTGTGAGATATAAACGCGTGTAACAAATCCTCGTATTTCTTGCAATTCCAGTTCTCCTTCTTTAATAGTCACTGTCTCTTTTCTGGATTCGCACTGAAATGAATATTTTAGTAGCAACAGTGTGTTTTTTTAATGGAATTACAGCGTGAATTTTCTGTGTCCCAGGAATCGTCTTGAATTCTCGAAGCAACATTTCAGAAGCTTTTCTTCCAGTTCATAATCTTTACTTGTGGTGTATTGAAATGCAACCTGTGTGATGTTCTCCTTTGCCCAATCAAAGAGCTGACGAGGGGTCATGATTTGTTTTTCATACGGATGCTGCAAACTTGCTCGAGCAGCTAACCTTTTCACAGTGCCACCCAAACTATCACAAGGCCCTTTTCCAAGCGATGTGGCAAAGAAGTGCATCGATACCGAAATCTGACTTATGCTTACTTAAGTTGTTGAAGTTTTTACCATTTTTATACTGTGCTGCTGCACCATCAGGGAAATAATAGATCTTAGTTATACTACCTGTAGAAATGGTGTGCAGGAATTCAACAATTTGAAAAGTCATGAACACATTGCAGCAGAAGTGGGGTCAGCACTTGTCACGGCTTCAGGCCTGCCTTTTTCTTTCTTATCAGAATCTGTGAATAAAGCTTGATTTAATGTAGACATCCAAAGAGATATATCTCTGTGAAAGTTTGAGGCCTACCCATGCCTGGTTTGGTTTCAGCCTGAAGGCCCCGGAAGCTCCGGAAGGGAGGGGGGGCGGGCGGGCTTAAGTTTAATTTCCTTCCAAAAAATTCTGTTTTAAGTGTGTATAAGGGGGTGAAGTTATTGTAGGAGGTACTGTGCATGTATAAGAACATTCACATCTTCTGAACTGTTCGGAACCCTGTTCTGGAAATCGGTACATATACTCAAGGTAAACATGGGTTATCTGAGGAAAAAAATCAGCAAAAAAAAAAAACATTTGGTTTTTTTGGAATTCAAGGTCAAATTAAAGAAACTATGACCTTGAATATTTTATTTCACATGCATGCTTCATGTTACATATCATATAAAAGGGTAGTTTGAGAGCTTTCATATGACACCATGATTTACTTTCTAGGTCAATTCTGAAGGAAGTTATGATACTTCTTGTGTAGGCACAAATGCTGAAAAATCATGTTTTGGGCATTTTTTGAGCACACTGTACTTTTGAACTGTGAGGTATAATGACCTATAATTTGGTATATGTTCATTTCTCATGCTGGTCTACCAGTATGCCAGTTTTTTAAAAAAAAATCGCAGATGGTGAGGTAAATTTTTCATTTTGGGGGGTTGATTTTACATGGAATGACCCGTGTGTGAGTGCTTTGTGTGGGGTAAACAGCAGGTGTTTGTGGGCTGAGTGTGTTCGGGGAGCTGTGTTAGGGGGACACACCTGAACTTCCCAGGATCTCTTTTCAGATCAGGTCCCCCACTCACCAGTGAAGGACGCGGCTCTGCCGGTCAGCTGTGTGGCAGCCGGCCGCTTCCCGCTGAGCTCCGCCATGTTCGGCGGCCACTCGCTTCACCCGTTTTCACCTCCCATCCCAGCTCCGTGGGGGGCGGGGAGGCTGCCGCTTTGTGCCTGCCTCCCCGGGCCTGCCTTTTTTCTCCCAGGGTTGTGCTGGGCTGGGGCGGCTGCCACTTCTTGAGCGGCGCTGCGGCGCTTGCCTGCTGTCGCCATTCTGCCTGCTGTTGCGGCAGAGATCGGCAGTTCGGGCCATGGGCCAATAGGGCGGCCGTTTGTTGAGCAGCCCGGCAGTCCCACAGGTCTGCTGTTCAGCGGCTGCCCCGCCTCCAGCCTTTAGAGGAGCCTTGCTTCTGGGAGCCGGTTACACTCCGCTGCTTGGCTCTTCAGCCTGGGGTGAGTGCGGGGGAGCCCACGTGGCTGCTCGTGCCGGGCAGTGCGGTCCTGCTGCTCAGCTGTATGGTGGTGGCAGCAGCAGTGGCAGCAGCAGCGGCAGCAGCAGTGGCAGCCTCCCCTCCAGCCTTTTGCAGCTGGCTTGAGTGGAGAGGGGTTTTGCCCTTTTTGCGCGAGCAGCCGCCGGGCCAGATAAAAAGACAAGGCGGGCCGGAGGTGTCCCGCGGGCCGTAGTTTGAAGACCCCTGCCCTAGGTGGTTGGCAGGCTGCATTCAGCTTAGTAGTTCACAAGTTTCCAGTGGCAGGCCCTGCAGGAAGTACACAGAGCTAGGCTGGACATGGTGAGGTGCCGCTAATGTGGCCAGATAGATAGAGCCAGTGTGGCGTAGTGGTGGGAGTGTTGAACTGGGACTCAGGAGATCCAGGTTCTAGTCCCCGCTCAGCCATGAAACTCACTGGGTGACTTTGGGCCAGTCACTCTCAGCCTAACCTACCTCACAGGGTTGTTGTGAGGATAAAATGGAGAGGAGGAGGATTATGTAAGCCGCCTTGGGTTCCTTGCAGGAAAAAAGGTGGGGTATAAATATAATAAATAAATAAATAAAATATGTTCCTAGAAAGACAGGGAAGTAGCTAAGCAAGTTCATTGTGAAATAGAGGCCCCAGGATCCCAAATTTCTACTTCCCCAGGCTCCTTGGTTGGTTATTCAAACCTTCAATCAGGCTGACCTGAGTACAGGCTCAGGGAGCACAGTGTACTTCTACACTCAGGTGCAGTGATTTCACAAGAGGAGGGGGACTGAACTATTGCTCTGGTAGTGGGGAGAGACATTGCCTTGGCTCTGTGAAGAGGAATGACTAGAGTAGGTTAGCTACTGTTGAGGGGTGTTCACAGTGACTAGGCTGGGAGGCAAGGGCAGCAAGAAGTCCTATCAGACTTCATGCAGTGAAATTTTCCAACTACTTTGCTTGAGATCTTTGCTGTAGAACAGCGTTCCCCAACGTTGTGCCCGGCCCCTCCAAATGTTTGACACTGGAACTCCCATCCCAGATCATTGGCTGGGGCAAGTTGGCCAATGTGGTGCCCACATGACTCCGCCTGTCCCCTTGACTAGATCAAACTAGACTCTGTTTATTCAAACACAAGATGGGGGGGGGGGGGTTGACACAATATTATGGACCATCTGACCTCAAAACTGACCACCAGCTGCCTATTATTATTTTTTTCTCCAAATGTCATGGCATTCAATGGAGCTTTTCTTGGCAGATTAGGAGCATGGTTTATTAAGCTTCGCTCTCCCTCCAGCTTCTTCCAAGTAACAACGTGATTGTCACAGGGTCTTGTCTCAGTCTTTGCTCAAGTGCAGATGGTGACAAGAGGCTCTATTCTTTTCCCCACCCCTGAATAAAGAGGAAGAAGGGGGAGCTCCCTCCTCTTGCTTTACTTTTGATCATGAGACTGGGCAATGAAGGAAGTAGGCAATGATTTGGCTATTGGGCGGTATAGAAATGTGAGAAATAAAAAATGCAGCAACCTCCAGGTATTTCTTGCTTATTGGGGGCAGAATTCTTCTGAAACTACCTCTTTAACTCCAGTTAGGGAGAATAACACCTTTCTTGAGTGGAGAAAGAAAGATACTAACTGATCTTTCCCCAACGTGGTACCCTGCAGATGTTTTAGGCTGCAGCTTCCATCAGCCCCAGCCAGCATGGTCAATAGTCAGAAATTCTAAGAACATAGATTTCATAGATCATAGAGTTGGAAGGAGCCTACAAGGCTATCGAGTCCAACCCCCTGCTCAATGCAGGAAACTAGAGGAGGGGTCTCCCATCCAAGTAATAACCAGGCCTGACCCTGCTTAGCTTTCCACGCTCAGACAAGCTGAGCCAGCGTGAGCCACAGGCCTGGATGTGGCTGTGAAGAGCCCTACTCTTCACATAAGAAGAGCCCTACTGGATCAAACCAAGGGTCCATCTAGTCCAGCATTCTGTTCACACAGTGGCCAACCAGTTGCCCATGGAAACCCACAAGCAGGACATGAGTGCAACAGCACCTTCTCCTGTCCATGTTCCCCAGCAACTGGTGTACATAGGCATACTGCCTCTGATACTGGAGGTAGCATATAGCCAGCAGGACTAGTATCCATTGATGGCCTTCCCTTCCAGGAATCTGCCCAATCCCCCTTTAAAGCCCTCCAAATTGGTAGCCATCACTACTGGGAGTAGTGGCCATCAATTCTGGGAGTTGTAGTCAAAAACATCTGGAGAGCACAAGGTTGGGGAAGGCTGTACTAATCCATCAGCTTCCTGATAAGGATGAGGTGGCAGAGGTGCTAGACTACTGATCTGTTCTAGAGTAATAAGTGCATTGTGACCTCTGGAATAAAGGAACTGAGCCTGGAATGCTTTCAGGTGGGGGTCTGAGGATGGAATAAAGCTGCAGAACATGAGTTCTGTGCATTTCATTGCGGATGTTTAGACTTCCCTCACCTGATGGTTGTGTGTGCACTCTTTTAGAATTAGCCCAAACATTGCCAAAAATAAACACACTGAGCTAGGTTATTGTGGTGATTTAAAAAAACAACAACTAGCTGGACGATAACTCTAAAACGGCTTATGCTAATGTTGTGACCATTGCTGATTTTAAGTCTACTCAGAAGTAAGCAGGACAAGGCTTCAGCATGTCTACTCAGAAGTAAGCAGGACTCAAACATTCAGCAGCACTTTCAAATAGCATCCCAAGTACCAAGCCTCAGGATGCCTATGCAGAAGTAAGCACAAGCAGCATGTCCACTCACAAGTAAGCAGGACTGAATCACTCAACAGCTTCTTCCCCAGAGCCTGCCCAGTCTCTCCTGTAGGGAAAAGCTCTTATCACAGATAAGAGGGGTCAGGCGTGGGGAAGATGCTGGTGGGCTGGATGGGAAACCCCCATGCATCATAGATTCCCCCAGCCCTGTGTTAAATGGTTGTCAAACTTCCTTTTTTCTGTAAGATACCATCATGTATTTTACCTTGTTCCTCAACTACAGAATACCACCACAGCGACTTGCACTCCTAGGGATCATTAGGAAAGGGGTAAAAAAAAAAAAAAAAAACTCCCAATATCGTAATACCTTTACACCATGTCTTCATGTCAGTGGTGCAATGGCATTTGGAATACAGTCTGGCTGCTGCATCTCAAAAATGATATTGTAGAGTTGGAAAAAGGCGCAGAAAAGGGCAACCACAATTATCGGTGTTGGCTGGCACAACTTCCCTATGAAGAAAGATTACAATGTTTGGGGCTTTCTTTGCTTAGAAGAAGGGTGAGTAAAGGGAGATATGATAACATTATGCATGATGTAGAAAAAGTGGGTACATACGGTAAGTTTTTCTCTCCCTCTAATAATACTAAAACCCAGGGTCATCTAGCAAAGCTGAGTGAGTGGTGGGAGATTCAGGATGGATAAAAACCCACATAGTCTTCACAACCCACATAGTCAGACTATGGAATTCACTACCATAAGATATGGTAATAGGCAATCAACAGGGATGGCTATAAAAGGGGATTAGGAAAATTCATGGAAAAGGCTGTCAATGGCTGCTAGTCATGATAGCTATACTGCCTCCAGGATCAGAGGCAGCATGGCTCTGAATACCAGTTGCCGAGGAGTGACAGTGGGAGAGGGGCTCTTGCCCTCCGGTCCTGCTTATGAACTTCCCATAAGCATCTGGTTGGTCACTGTGGGGAGACAGGCCTCTAGTCTGGTCCAGCAGGGCTTTTATGTTCACAGAGTTATTTTTAGGCAATACATCAGTTACATATAATTCCATTCTTATTCAAGCTTGTCCACTTTTGCTTCTGAAGAAAATACTATCCTTTCAGTGGCAGCTTCTGCAAAATAACCAACTTGCTTCAAAGGATCATCTGCGCAATTTGCAGATGGGCTAGATTTGAACGGAGCCTTGAGGCCAAGGATGGGCTCCAGATCTCTCTCAACTGCTGACTCTTCATACTTACTATAAATACTGACATCCTCTGAGTCACAGTGCCAGCTGGGCCATTAATAAGGTTATCATTGGGCCATATTTTCTTATTTACCTAGTCTAACTGGTTCTTCCCCTCCATCCTGCCATCTCCCCCATTGTGTATGTGGTGTTGGGTGTTTGGTTTTTTTTTAAACTCTTCAATATAAAAATGGAATCATGACTCTTTTTATCTGGGTGAGTCTGCAATGCTAGTCACTCCAGTGAGCATCATCTCTGCTCTGAGTAACTAATTCTGCCATCTGTAGTTGCTTATAAAGTCACTAGGGGAGGCTCCCCTTAGGGGATGTCTTCATGGCAGTTGTATGTGCTCCTTGGAACAGAAAGTATAACTGGAAGCCTAGCAAGCCCCTTGAAAAGATGGGCTCCATTTTCCCCTAAAGAGCACACCGACGATCACTTTAAAAAGTGGTTGTGCAGCCTGCATAGCTTGCTGTAGTTATGCAGCCTGTCCTGTCAGTCCTGTGGACTGCAAAAGGCCCATTCCATGCTGAAGCCTCCAGTACATGTGCCCTGCAAGAGCTGAGCATCCAATACGGGTCCATCTACTCCTTCAAACAAACTGTGTACTGCCACGCCCTTAAGACAATGGGTCAAATAGGCAATTCAGTAGCTACAACTCCTTATACCAGGGGTGGGGAACCTCAGGCCTGGGGGCCAAATCTGGCCCTCGGGATTCCCCAAATGGCCACATCCACTTCCCCTGGCCCCACCCTCTTTCCCCCAGCCACCAATCATTTGGTGTTTTCCTGGCTTTTGTCTAGTTTCTTCCCCATTCTAAATGCTTGAAATTCCTCCCCTGAGGCTTAGTTACTGGCAGTCAGGCCCTTAAGCCACAATATGCTGGTACTTTTTGTATTTTTGGCCCCACCCACCACTGGAACTTGGTCCTCGAGAGCTTCTCTGAGATTGAATTTGGCCGTTGGGCTGAAAGGGGTCCTCCACCTTCGCCTTATACAGTGATGTTGAACTGCCATCTTAACCCCCCCCCCGGGGGGGGGGAGTTGGCCAGTCACAATTTTCTGCATTTTTCTTGCCCTTAAGATATTTGGGGTTTTAAGTGCTAGCTGAACGTGTGGGTGGGGGTTTAAGCGGGGTATTGTAGGTTCTCTCCTTTGTCCATGTAATGGGAGCCCAAGTGCCCCACTTTTGCCGTCACAATTGTTGGGCAGCCTGGACCCAGGGTTGTGTTATTCAGTCAGGCTGGGCTGGCTGGCACATCAGTTAGCTGCTGGATCGCAGCTCCCTGTTCCAAGTTTCACACCACCTTGCTTGGAGTCCCGCTCCTTTAAGCTGGAGGTTGGGGAACAGTGTAGCGTAGTGGTGAGAGTGTTGGACTGGAGCTCGGGAGATCCGGGTTCTAGTCCCCGCTCGGCCATGAAACTCACTGGGTGACTTTGGGCCAGTCACTGACTCTCAGCCTAACCTACCTCACAGGGTTGTTGTGAGGATAAAATGGAGAGGAGGAGGAGGATTATGTAAGCCACCTTGGGTTCCTTGCAGGAAGAAAGGCGGGGTATAAATATAATAAATAAATAAATAAATAACAGATGATCCAGCAGGCTGCGGTCACAATCAGCCTGTAAAGGGAGTTCTGGGCGGGCATGGATGAGAGAAACTGTGACTTTTCTTTCTTTTGGGGGAGCAGTCAAAAAATTAAATGAAGAATTGATGGAGGGGGCTGGCATTCAGATCTTACCCCCCACCCACCCCCCGGCTACTGAAACATCACTAGCCATTCCCTCCATGCTACTAACCGTGGTATCTTTGTAATAATTAGAACTAGAAGCTTGCTTGTATTTTCACAAGGAAGCTGGGGTTCTTGGAAAGCCGCATCCCATGTCCAACAACAAATTCTGCAGTCTTGCTGTGCTTTCCCAGGATTGAAGGAGATGCTCTGGGTGCTTCCAGACAAGGGTATTATTGTACAATGGCCTTGTCTCATTTATTTTGAGGATGTGATGAGTACAGAGGACGTCATCTTCCATTTGTAAACCTCCTGTGTCTTTCCACTACTGCTTCTGCCTTTTTTTTTCTTACCACAAAAAACTTGAGGGAAAGATTGGAATGGTTGCACAATGACTGTTGATTGGTAGCACTAGGAACGATCCCTCTGGAAGCACCCGTTGTCTCATTGGCTGGGTTTGCACGATGGGGGGGGGGGGGAGAAGCCACGTTGGCTTCTTTTCCCTGTACCTGCTGGTCGTGCACTATGCGATTTGCCTAATTACCCTCACAGCACGTGGCTTGCTGTGTCGTCCAAATCCGGCGAGGTGTGCCTTCCAAACCACCCCAGAACCCTACAACAAGCCATGGGTCCTGGGTTGATTTGGAAGCCACTCCCGCCATGCACTTCGCCAGGTTCGGATGACATGGCAAGCCGCACACCACGAGGGTAATTAGGCAAATCATGCAGCACACGGCCAGAATGTGTAGGGGCGGGGAAAAGAAGCCACCCTGTCTTCTTTTCCCCGGTGATCATGTGAATCTGGCCAGTGGCACATTTGTGTTTCTCCCCCTCCCCCCTCCCCGCCTGTTTCAAGTGGTGCAAAGTGCATTGGGTGACCTGTTTCTATTGCCCACCCCCTAAAAAAGTCGCAAGGTGCTTAAGGGCCCGTTTATGCACCTACCACAAGCTGGTGCCCTCCAGATGTTTTGGACTACAATTCCCAGCCCTCACCATTGGCTATGTTGGCTGGGGGTGATGGGAGTTATATGCCAAAATGCCTGGAGAGCTGCAAGTTGCCCACCCATGGCTTACACTAAGGCAGGGAGAGACTCAACTTGAACATATTTTTTCTCCTTCCGCCTTCCTCCCCGCTAGGTAATGTGTGAAACAGCTCTTAGTGAAATCCTAACTAGGTAAAGCATGAGCTGGTGGTTGACTGCTGTGTTCCCAAGTTCTTGCCCATAGGCAACTCTGTTCCATGGAATTACCTCAGTTCAAGCACAAATGTGCTGCCTCAGTAAAAGGCACAGTGCAACGTGAGCTTCATTGTGCTCTCCCCTGATGCCAGCAATCAACAATTATTCCTCTCTTTCCATTCAAGTGCAGCTTACTTTTGTTGGTGTGAACGCACCGAATACATCCCCAACAAATTTGTACGTACTTTCTGGTTTCATTGATTTTAATGGGGGAGAATTCAGCATGTGCTGGGCCATAATAATTCTCAACTCTGGTATCAACAGGCTTGTCCCATAGCCCATTCCTGAAGAAGTGGAAGATCCCAAATAAGACCTTTCAGCCTTGCAGGTGGATCACGCACGATCTCCATCATTATCTGCATCATTAAGTCCTTCAGAAGAACTGCAGAAGAGGAAAGGGACTATGCATACAAATGTATGTAACCTTTGTTACAGGACCTGTGTGGCTGGGAAGCACAGAATATGGTAGTGTAGACTGAGTTCTAGTAATCAAGATTAAATTTCTAGCCCTCATGATTACGAAGAAAAGCTTGAAAGCATGTGGGCAATGGCTGCAATTGTCTCTGATCAGGCAGAATTGTTCTGGGTAACCAGAGTTAGAAGGGACCCAAGATCACCAGTCCAGCTCCTCTCTCCAGCAGGACCTGGGTGGTGATATCAGTTGTAGAGAAAGTGGGGACTTTGCATTCTGCACACTTAAGAACGTAAGAGCCATACAGGATCAGACCAAAGGCCTAACTAGTGCAGCATTCTGTTCACACAGTGGCCAACCAGCCTATGGGAAGGCCACAAGTAGGATATGAGTGCAATAGCACGCTCCTGGTGGTGTTCCCAGCAACTGGTGTACATAAGCTAAGCATACTACCACAGATACCAGAGGTAATATATAGCCATCATGACTAGTAGCTATCGATAGCCTTCTCTTCCATGGATTTGTCTAATCTCCTTTTAAAGCCATCTAAGTTGGTGGACATCACAACATCTTGTGGTAGTACATTCCATAGTGTAACTGTGTGCTGTATGTAGAAGTACTTCCTTTTGTCAGTCCTGAATCTCCCACTCTTTAGTTTCATGGGATGGCCCCAGGTTCTAGCATTATAGAAGAGATGAGGAGGGCCCTGGGGATGATATCTGATTGCAGGAAACAAGAAAGGAAAGCAAGCAGCACTCTGATGGCATAGCTAAGGAGCCAGTGTGGCGTAGTGGTGAGAGTGTTGAACTGGGACTTGGAAGATCCGGGTTCTAGTCCCCGCTTGGCCATGAAGCTCACTTGGTGACTTTGGGCCAGTCACTGACTCTCAGCCTAACCTACCTCACAGGGTTGTTGTGAGGATAAAATGGAGAGAGAGGAGAAGGATCATGTGCTCTGCCTTGGGCTCTTTGGAGGGAAAAAGGCGGGGTATAAATAAAATAAATAAATAAAATAAGACCATATCCTGGTGGGCAAAGTTAATAGCCACCATGGGGAGGGAGGGAAAAGGGGTCCTTATGAAAACCCTCTTCCCCTGTGCAGAGGTCCTGATGCAAATTGGGGGTGGGGGACAGTGACTATATTCTGAATGTTTAAAACAACTATGGCACTTCAAGTGACATGTTTAGCATCACATCTAACTGGGCCCTCCATTTTAGCATGTGGCTCAGATGGTGGGTAAATCTCTAGCTAGCCTCTAATGTACATCCATGCTAAAGTAGTTTCTGAAACTCTGGTTCTAGGTTCTAGAGTCATAGTCATTACAGTTTGGCTGTCCCTGGTAGACTGCGACCTACACCGTGTTTCTATGCAAATGTGCCATCTGAGGGCGTGTATTTTCTTCATCATAGAGAAAATATGGACCGCCTTTGCTGCCCCTGAATGTGTAAGCCATTTGAAACTTGCAGATAGGTGCCCCCCTCCTCTGCCTTCCAGTTATGTACAGGAGTAGCTGAAATGCTACACAGTGGTTCATGACTCTTTCCACCTACACAACACGTTTTTTTCTTTGATGGGTACTTATTGATAACCCTATGAACACTCACATCTTATGTCATCACCAGTCTAGTGGGTTCAACAGCCTGAATTATCCTCCTCCCATGGTTTTGCTACATTGTCTTAATGAAGAACGTTGTGATCAGGGCTGGGTATACTTTGATGCTGGGGGGAAGGGTATCCATACCAATAAAGTTGGATTCTGTGACCTTCTTGAGTCAAGAACCTGAGTTCTTCCAATATACATTCTGTGTTTCTTGTTATGATTGCATAGAACACGGACGGCCCTGGCATTACCATGTCGCTCATGCGGCAGCTGTTCTCCATTCTGCTCTAATTCATTGCAGCAAACTTCTTGGCTTTCACAGCTAGGAAAACTGCATTGATTGTTGAACCCTTCTTCCAAGGCTTGCAGAGTGAGCTCCGGTATTTGTTTTCATGCATACTCTAATTTGAACTTCTCCTTCCCGCCGAAAACATCACTTTCAGCTGCCTTTTGCAACTTCAGTTGAAACAGAAGCATGCTTTGATTTCTACTACTAGAGCTTGCAGACCACAGATTGCTTAGCCCCAAATGGTGAGATCCATGACTTGGAAACTGGCACATTTCACATTGGCCATGACAACGTGGTTGGTTGAGAGCAGTGATTCTCAGTTGCATTCTTTCCCACAGTCAGTCTCCTTGTTCTCAAGCCTCGCCAGTCCATTGCTTGTCTGTGAGGACTTGTTAAAAGTACAGCTGCAACAACAAATCTTCAGTGTCAGAAACGTTCAAGGCAAAAGGGGTGCTTTGGGGGTATCGGACACTCCCACTAAAACTCCCAATACTTTCCCCATTTTTCTTTGCAGCTCTTTCCCCCCACCCCTCTGTTGCTGCTTCAGTACCATTGTGGTGGGATGTGTGGGGCAGGTGTTCTTCTCCTCCATGAATCCTAGTCAGTCGGGGCATGTAAGGAACTTAGTCATGTCATACGGCATCACATAGCCAGATTTGACGAAGTGACATCACAGAAGGTAAACTAAGGCAATGATTAGATGTGGGAGGGGAAGAAACTGCCCCGTTGTTGAGATACTGCAGTTGCCTTGGACATGGGGACACTCACTTGTCATGGGGACAAGGCAGGGAGCATCCAGGGTGCACATTCAGATTTGAGTGTTATCTTTCCATGTTTCAATGAATTGTGTTCCCCCATTTACATTCTGACACAGCTAGTCATGCCAAACTAGTTTTAAGCATCCTTTCAACTCCCTAACTACTGTAAGGTTGAGTGTTTTCAGGAGGGCCCCTCCCATCTTGGGCTGGGTTAAAGCGGACCCAAGATGGCATTGCTGGAATTGGCAAAACAACCAAGCTTGGAGAAAGCGTATTTCCCCTCTTGTGGGCTGGTAAGCTCTCTGTCCTCCTGTATCAGTGTGTGCTCTTTTATGTGTGTGTGTGTGTGTGTGTGTGTGTATGTTTGCCCGCCCTTGGTTTGCTCTGGATCTGGCTTGTTTTGCAGCCCCTCTTCATGGCCCGTACTGATGTCTGTTTTCAATTCTTTCTGCATCTGTCTCGTGCTGCTTTTTATTCTCTCCAAAATCCCATGTTACTTCCCTTCCCCCACATAACTTTTAAAAGCTTGAGGATGCCATAGCCAGCCTCCTGAACTTCCCCACCCCCATCCCTTTTCAACAGAAATATGTAAGTAATAACCGAAGAGCTTCTACCTTTTTTGGCAATACTCTTGTGTTCTTGGATGACTTTCTCCTTAATTTTAGTCTTCTTCAAAACCTCTGTAAAACTGCTAGGTCAAGATGGCAGATAATTATTTTGTTCTGGACTGGTACCCAGAATGACACTTCTCCTGTGCACAGGTCAAATTCCTATCAAACGGTTCAGCTTGTGGTAAGGCAGCCATGTGTAGGGGGATGAAACTAGTCTGCACCGCTGCACCGGCCCCCGTTTGGTTACTGGCTGGGTATAGCTGCCATTCTGGGGTGTGTGTGTGTGTGTGTGTGTGTGTGTGTGTGTTTGCTTCTAATCCTCATGACTTCAGGGTAACTATGAAAACATCAACAGAATAAGAACTAGTGCAGCGGCTTCCTCTTAATCTGACTCACCTTGAATCTGCAGCAGCAGAATTAGGCTCTCCTTTCCTGTAGAGAGAACTAGAGGATGAAAACTGTTTTTATTGTTGGTTATTTAACACTTGTAAAGAATCTAAAAAAAATGTGTGAGTACTGTGCCGAGATTAAATGATAAAACAGGCTCACAATCTAACAGACATGATGCAAAATGAAAAAGAAATGAGGCAGGTGGGAAGAAAGCCAGCGCTGGAGCAGCCCCTCCTTCCAAGGCCAATGGATGGGCCCAGATTGATCTCCCCCTTGCCATTAAGTTCTTCCTGGGAGTTGGGAGGGGGGCGGTGTGGTATTGCAGTTATGGTCAGAAATAGTGACACCATGTGCAGAGACAAAGTGTTAGAGCAGGAAGAAAGGCGGGGTATAAATATAATAAATAAATAGAGCAGTGGAAGGCAACCTGGTGCCCTCCAGATGTTTTGCCATACGGCTCCCATAATCCTTGATCATTAGCCATGCTGGCTAGGGTTTATGGAAGCTGTCGTCCAAAACATCTGCAGGGCACCAGGTTACCTACCCTATGTTCAAGGATCCGTAGATCTATTTTCTAACACAGGCACAGGTTTTGATTTGACAGTGGTTGAGAACAATGGCTGAGGTAGCAATCCCATACCACTTACCTGTGAGTAAGCCTCACTGAAATCAGTGGAATTTACTTCTGAATAGACATGTGTAGGACTGCACTGTTAGTCAGTAGCAGAATGGAAAGACATAGCCAGTATGTGGCCAAATTGCCAGATGGAAGTTTTTCTCAGCCAACAGTTCTTCAGCTTATTTTGGAATGTGTCTTGTGTCGCTAAGCCTGGTGACTCTGCTTCAGAATTTGCTCTACTTCATTCTTCTGCCTTGTGAAATAAGGAAGATAGACTGGTTTGGTAGCATAATCTCTTGTTACAAATCTACACAGGTTACTGATTTACTTAGCTTCCTTCAAGGTATTTGTGCACTTATTTTTAGAAATTGTTCAGTTATTTTGGATTTGAAATCCCTTGATACGAACCAGTCGACAGTGCATTTTTCTACTGTCCAATTGTGTGTCACTACCCTTTTGAAAACTTGTGTGTTGGGTTTTCATTGGTATCTACAGCTGTGTATAGATAGCTTCTGTGGAACAACTGGGATTACGGTACTTACTGCTAGTGGGCTACTAGCCAGTGGAGGCTGGTGATTCTTATTTTGGTGGGGCTCCTAATTCATTGCAGCTTTTATTTGGAGCTTTATACGAGCTATCCATGGTGCTCCATGGTGGTGAACCTATTTTGGGGGCGGAGTTCAGCACCATGGATAGCTCCTATAAAGCTCCAAATGAAACCTGTAATGGATTAGGAGTCCCACCAAAATAGGAGTCACCAGCCTTCCTGCAGCCCTGATCCAGTAACAGAAGCTTGCTGAGAACACATGGAATTGGAGTGCGGGTCCCTGCAGGAGGAAAAGCCTTTCCTAATTGCAGCTGCTCTTCCTAGTTGGCTACAAGTCAGTGGATATTGCTTGTAATCTCTGATCCAATCCATTTCATTCCCAAGGGAAACCTTTCTTTTTTCAAAACTTTAAAAAAATTAAAAGACTATAACTGAATGAGGGAATGTATACAATTCCAGGATATATATATTTTTAAATATATAGCATACAGGAAAGCATAACTAAAGTGGTGAAACTTCTGCGTGAGACTAACAAGCCGGTATGGATTTGCTTTCATTTAAGGTTTGCACAATAAACGGTGAGTGTTCATGCATTCCTATTCCGTACTGAGAGAACATTTTAAAATGCCCTAAAGTTGCTCTGGGCATGGTGTGTGAAGAGACTTCTATTCATCATAAGTGATAGCACTGGCACTGGCCAGTAGGTGCTCACAACAGTTGACTGATACGCATCTATTGCTGTAGTGCTGGCTGTGCTGCTGAGAACAATTTCCGTTTTTTCTGCTTGAAATACTGCTGAAAGATGCAAAACTAGTTTGACCATAGATCATGGCAGGATCAAAACGGGACAGGGCGGCATGTGGGTGACAATGACACTGCATGCTGAAAGTCCCTGAAAAGTTAACATCTGTACTCAGCCAGAGAATTTAAAAGGATGATCACCATTCGCACAGGCAGAGTCTTGCCTCCAAAGGGCACAAGCCAAATCTCGTGACTTGGGGGGGTTACTGATCTCCTTGCCCAATTTTGTGTGTCAAGGCTGCAAGGGAAGTTTAATAAGAATGTGGACAGGGAGCTCCAGAGTAGAATGAGCAGGGCTTTAACTGGAGCAGAGGGAGGGAGATGAGCAAAAAGCAGTGCTCTCCCTCACATAAGCTGTGGTTCTGACAGAGGGGGTTGGGAAACATGCCTTGCGTATTCCTCAGTTTTATTGCAAACATGCGCCTCAGCCGCATTCTCTAGGAGCAGACAGACATCCATTTCTGCTCATTCTTTTCTCCCGCCGTGATGGCTGCTCTACTGAGCATGCAAAACTGCCTCCAAGCAGTAAATCAAATGTGAAGAAGATGATTTCTGCTAGGGGAGGGGAGAGGAGAGCACCAATTTAATGCCCCTATTTTGAATCCAGCTTCTCCAAACACATGCCTCCCAGGCCTCCTTCCCTAGCGCTTTTAGCACAACCACCACCCTTTTCTGATTTTTCAGACTAGTGGAGTCCTCACCACCACTGAGGTTTGATTCCAAAGTGCCCATCTCACAGTCTCCTGGTCTTTTCCATGTCATAAGACCACCCGACAGGGCAGAGAATAATTGGTCAGGCTCTTTTTTTAGTGGGAAGGCAGTGGGAACAATTACCCTGTGCCTCGCGCATGACAGGGAGCACATCAACAGCGCTAATGCACTCTTCTCCAGCCGAGAAGAGAGGGAACAGAGGCCTAACGTGAACATTCAGCCCCCTGGGCCTCTTGGTCCTGGTCCATGTTAAAGGCTGCGGGATAGGCACTGTAGGAATTGTCCTCTCATTCCACCATAAAAATCCTATCCAAAGTGACAGAGCAGATGGTGCTTCTATTCTCTTGATGACATCTAATGATCTCCTTTCTTCTGTCTGTGCTTTTAGGCTTGGAGTATTTGAAGGCCAGCAAGAGGCTTGAGTCCTACCTGTGAGGCTGTGGGAGAGAAGTTTCTCTGTAACTGGAAGGAGGATTGCCGCCTGCTCTGGCTTCTGTGCATAGGATCTTGTGCCTGTTGCAAACATGCCTATTTTGAAGCAGCTGGTGACAAATTCTGCTAACTCCAAACGCCGCTCTCGGGCCGATCTGACAGCTGAGATGATCAGCGCTCCACTCGGCGATTTCCGTCACACCATGCATGTGGGCCGGGCTGGCGATGCTTTTGGAGACACGTCCTTCCTCAACAGCAAGACTGGGGAGGGTGAGCAGGAGGTCGCCGAGGAGATGAGTTCGTCATCCAAACCGGGCCTGCTGTCACGGAGGTTCCGCAGCAGCAAACGGTCGCAGTCTGTGACTCGTGGCGACCGACGGGACATGCTGGGTTCTCTGAGGGACTCAGCCATTTTTGTGAAGAACGCAGTGTCCCTGCCTCAGCTCACCGAGAAGGAAGCAGACAGGAGTGGTGGGAAACAGCTGCCCAAGAGCCTTTCCTCCAGCCCCGTCAAGAAGGCACCTGAGGAGAAGAGCCCTGAAGAGAAGCACATGAACGGCGCTGCTGCGGCCCTCTGCTCCGGGCCCCACAGCCCTGGCTTGGAAGAGCGGAACTTTGGTGACATAACCGACTTGCCCTTGGTCATACCCAAGAGCAGTTACGGCATGAAGCATGCTGAGTCCATCATGTCTTTCCACATTGATCTGGGGCCCTCCATGTTGGGGGATGTCTTGAGCATCATGGATAAGGACCCATGGGAGCAAGAGGATTCTGGTTATCATGGTGCAGAGGACCCACGAAGGGAAGCTGGCCCTGTGGAGGCATCACCAGCCCACTGGCTGAGCCAAGAAAGCAAACTTCCACAGGATTCCTTGGTCCAGTATGACGGCAACCGGGCAGCAACTTATAGTCCTGGCTCTGCCCGCAGCATTACAAGTCGTCTGACTATGGACAGCAGTTCCATCTCCAGCTGTGCATCTGTGGGGGAGGAACAGCGTACCTTGGCCTCCAAAGGGCAGAGCCTTCCAGAGGACGTGAGGCATGAACCTGTGAAACAGCTGGACAAAGAATTCTCCTTCATGGATGAGGAAGATGATGAGATAAGAGTATAAGGCAAGTGACTGGAGCTGTCTGCTTCCTTTGACTCAAGAAGGAATAACTTGCAACTGATTCTGGAATAAATGGTGTTGCAGAAAAGTTCTATGATTTTGCTACCTTTCTCGGTCTTCAGTTTTCACCACCATCATTCCTTTAAATAGGCTGTTGGAGAAATAAGATTCTCCCCCCCCCCCGGTTGGAGAGTGGATTTGGGGCAGGGGGTGATGCGGATCAAGCTGGAAAATCACATTTAAATGGCTTCTTTATATTTAAAATACTTTAGGCAACTCCAGGATCATATAGGAATAAAGGAAATTGCTTGAGGATTTGTGGAAAAAAATTATTCCCTGGAGAACTCCAGAATAATGGAAGTTTTTTTTTTTTTAAAGAAGAGATGTTGGCTAATTTATCTACTACCCATTTAAAGCAATATAGAGCTGAATACTAGAACAAAGCTCAAAAGCACTAGTTTCCCTAGTAATATATTTTTTCCCCTTTTCATTTTTACTAGTACTCATCAGGGGCTTTTTTCTATTGCTGACAAGAATACCATTCTGGATCTGGCAGAACATTGAAGGATGTTGCATATTTGTAGAGAGAAAAAACCTAGCACCCTTTGAAATAACCAGATTCTCCAAATCTACATGTTTGGATACTAACAGTTATCTCCCTGTGGGCAGGCCTCTGGGAAGATCTACAAACTTTGGAATCTGGGCTAGAAATTTCTTACTCTTTTCCTTTTTCTTTTTTAATTAGAGCTGACAGAACTCTTTGAAGAATACAGATTGGGATAAGGTGCAGGGTGGAAAGCGGAAAGCACCACTATTACCTTTTGCATTTTACATTGGGACCCTCTTTTGGTCTATTGACGGAACATAATATAAAGATAGTTAAAGGTGCTAGCCTTTCTCAAAACAGACTGCTTATACCTTTCCCCCATGCCTAAAATGTGTCGCCCTTGATGGTGATAATGTGGATACCTCTTTTATAGTGGAATATTCTTGGAGACACTTTGCTTATGCACGGTTGTTTAGAATTACCCGGTGAGGTGAATTGCAAGAGTAGAGGTCAGCCTAGCTGCCCCCTTATTAAAGAGAAGTCAAAGATCTTTCTTGGCCTACTCTGTCTCCAGGCTCTTCCTCCGGGTGTTAAAGGGATGGGATGTCCTGAGAGATGTTTGTGTTGCTAAGGCAACCAATTGGGGGCTGTTGGGAGGAATGTGGCTTCTTTGCAGATGTAAACTGAAAGTCCCAGAAGTAGACTAACCTGATACAGCTTCATCCTTTCTTAGTTGAGACTCTAGAATATCACCAAAGCTGACTGAAGCACAAAGAGCTTGGCACTCCCCATTCCAGGAACAACGGAGAAGACTGCATTGCTCAGTTCCTCCCCTTTGAAATTGCTTTCAGGGCCTTCCCTTCCTATCTCTTCTTTTCTTTTTTGGCCTTGCTTTACATTTTGCTGGGCATTAAACACTAACTTTTGCCTTATTTTTTAAAAATAATTTTAACTTTTTGTTCAGACTGTATATTAGAGCTGCCCACCCTTTTGGGAGTAGTCTGTCTCCCTTCCTCGGATTGTGACTTTGTTGCGTGTGTACAGGTGTTTGTTCAGTGCATCTGATGGAGGACCTTTTAAAATGGAAGTATGTTTTAAAATGCAAAGAAATTAAACTAAAGTGAAAAAAAAACCCACCTTCAGTCTTCTGGGATATTTTGTTTAATATTTTGTTTGGGGCGGGGTAGGGGGCTGCCCAGGGCAGAGGCTGAAGGCAAACCAGTAATTATGTGGGTTAAACTCATCATTAAGTCAGGTAAGCTCTTGAGCAGCACAAACTACACCTGCAACCTTGCATCTCATTTAATGTGTGGATCCCGCAGGTCTGTTGGGCTAACACAGCAACCACTCCTGTAACGGCTTTCTTTGCTTTAATTACCCCACAGGTCTGTGGTGTTGGCTTTACCTTTTGGGGAGGGGGCGTTAAGTACAGATTGTCTCTTCTCTTTACCCCTTCCCTCCCTCTTTTCTGTCTGCAATTATCTGCTGGCTTGGTCAGAAGAACAATGATTTCTATGGCCAAAGGTAAATTACTGGGATAACATTTCAGTTCATTATATGATTTCTGCGAAACTGGGACCTGTACTTGGCATAGTCTCCTGCCTGGGTGCAGCATTAGTTTATGGACTCTGCTTTCTTGCACATGCGAGGAGGGATGCCCTCTAAATATTTTAGACTACAACTCTCATCAGCCCCAGCCAGCATGGATGGCTAGGGATGGTGGATATTACAGTCCAAAACTTCTGGAAGACACCAGATTGGGGAAGGCTGCTCCAGAAAAACAGTAAGGCAGTTTTGTTGTCTAGAACTTCAGGAACTCTTTGAACCACACATAACACCAATAGCCCCACACACAGAGGGTGAGTTCACATGTCACACGAAGCTACCCTGAAGATAAGCCACAGTGGGTTGTTTTTCCACTGGAGAACTCACATTACTGACAACAGAAAATCGGGCACCTAGTAGCTGGCTGTGGGTTGTTTCCCCCTCATTCCTCCCACCCGCTCCTGGCATATATCCCAGCCAGGCACCTTTGCTGCAGAACTCCTTGTTTCCACATTCCCTGTGTCAGTCAGCACCCTTTCTGCAGTTGGTCCTCCTGAGTTGCTGGCTCACAAGGGACCCCACTCCCTGGCATCAGATCTCAGAACGGAAATTTCCTGAGCCCTCATGAATGTGGTAACGCATTCACAAACCTTTTTTTTCAGGATTGTGTGCAGGAGCACAAGACCGCCTGCCTGCTCTTCAGCCCAGCATGCTGATATCCCCCTCTTGTCAATGTCTATGTCAATTTCATCCTCCACTTAGAGACTTGCCTTGCTAATGAACCCCTATTTTTTTTTAAAAGGCTGCTTCACCACTACTGAAGTAATTAAACCCCCTGAAAGGCTCCTTCTCCTGCAGCTGCCAGCCACTTTCAGCTCCCCACTTCTCATTCGTGCTTGTCGCTTCCCTCCACTGGTCTCCTTCGTTAGCTATCTGATGTACACATGGGTTACAGGGCAGTGACGGGGATTGTAAAGATAAGCAAATGTCAAAGCAGACAAGTGGGGTGGATTGGGAAATATGTCCAAATTTCAAGGCAGAGCAGTAAAGTGGAGGGGAAAGAACTGTAAATGTCCGTCCTCTCCAATTCACTGCATCTCCATCAAGATGTGGACTTCAGGTTCTTTACAGCAAAACTTTTAGCCACCTAGCTTTTTGCAGGCTGCATCTCTGAAATGACACCAGTCTGTAAAACGAGCATCTTGGCCATATGCAGCCATTCTGCTCAAGCCCTGACTTTATTTGCCTTGCCCACAAGCCTCCAATTGCCTTATAGCCTGCCTTGTTCCATAAAGAGGCTTTTCAGCAATGCCCAAGACACTACACAACAGAGAGGGAATGCAGGAACCTCTCTTGCCACAGGTTTCATAACTTTCTGGCCCCTGGGGAGTACTTATCTGATCCCTGTGTCTCTCTCAGCACTATGGCCTATTACGGTATCATGCCAAAGATAATGTGAGTTGTTTTTCAGCAACTGAACCTAACTGGGAGCTAGTTTGCCTCTGGTTTCCTTTGCAGTGTGTCACCATACTCTATGCCTGTTACAGCCTGAAATGTTTGAAAGCAGGCCCTGAATAAAATCTAATATAATATTTCTCATGCAATCAACTAGCAGAAAAGGTGGCTTAAACCTGAGGTGTGTGAAAGTTTGGGTGGCATGGAATGATTAGCTCAGACCAATGTCAAGGGATATTAAGGCTTGCTTCCCCCCTTCCAGCTTGCTAGAGAATTCAGTCCCTGTTGTGCAAACAAATGCATAAGCAGACAATGCAGAATCTGAGATCCAGTACTCCATACAATAGAAATGCTAGCCTGGGACACTGATCCATTGTTCTGTGAAAGAAACAACAGCAGCAGCAGCTGCTTGTGGGAGGCCCTTATGCTCAGCTGAATGACAGGTTCAGCCTTCTGTATCCTAAATAGCCAATGCTGTGGTATACAGTAGCATGGCCAGATAAAGGGGGAAGTCTTTAATTTACTGTATGTTTTAAACATTCCAGAGAAGGAGCAAAGCGATGGACTTTTAGATCATGTGAAAATACACATGTGCTGGTTTTTCTGCCCATGCCACAGAGCGATTTGTCCCCAGTGGACAACAGATGGTGTTCCCATTTGGGATAAAAGAATACTGATTTTGCTCTGCTCAGCTTTGCATCAATGCAGCCAGTCCACTGGACGTCAAAAGACGTGCTCCCTGGTTTTCACTCCCTTAATTGTGCTTCTACTTGTCAAAGTGATGTCTCTTGTGATGGTGACAGAAGTTAAGTGCTCTCTCTCTCTCTCTCTCTCTCTCTCTCTCTCTCTCTCTCTCACACACACACACACACACACACACACACACACACACGACTGAGGAATATGAGTAGGCAGGATGTTACCAAAGTTGTTTCCGCATGCTTTTTCAAGGAGTGGAGAGATTATGTGCACTCTCCTCCATGCATTCTTTTAAAGGTCAGGACAAAGAAGGCTACATGGGCATAAATGTATGTGCATAAGGCTCTGTGCATATGTACATGTGTGCATCTGCACACATTAATGTTGAAAGAATGTCTGAAAAGGACTATTGCCAACAAGAAAGGCACTATAAAAGGTAGTTCCCACAATTCATCGCACCCAATATCAATTCACCATAAAGCAATGTAGGAGAGACATATGCAGAAAAAAGGTTCCTGTAGGTTGCCAGAGTCGAGGAGCAGATTTTGAAGTTACACAAAATGCATCTGTTTTTGGAGGCTTTGTTTTGGCTTGGCGCAGTTGGCGGGGTGGGAAGCAGTTTCATAGTTTCATGGCTCGTTTTCTTGCTTAACAATCTGTGTGGTGATTATAACACACACACACTGCAGCCACAAACTTCACTCCTTCCATTTCCCCCAGAAGTTCACTTGCTAGCACAGGATCCTCAAGTCAGAAGGTCATGTCCAGTGTTCCTTGGATGCTGTGCTGGAAGTGGAACATGTACCCCTAGTGGCTTGCTATTCGAACTGTGGTCCTACCTGGAAGCAGCTCTAATGTACTGGAAAGTTTCCATACCCTCAGTCCAGGATTAAACTATATGCAAGAGGTGTGTGTGACTAGAGCCCTCCCAATAAGTCATGGCTGGCAATAGAAAAGCAAAACCCATAGCTCCCCTACTTCTCCATTACCATACTTGCTACATGCCAAGTGCTTTGGTCCTGCTGCAGAGGGTGGAGTGCCCAGAGCCCTATGAAGAAGAGAGGGCACAAGCATCCTGCTCTAGTTTTGCCACTGAAGGACCAATAAGTTCACAGCTGGGAGCCTTAAATGAGCAGCCTCCCTGGGACTGGGGCATTTATCACTGGATGAGGAACCTAAAGATCTGGGCTAGGAACTTCTAGCTGTGTTATCCTGGAGCACTCAAATGGGCCTCTGATACGTGGAAATGTGGAGCAGGGGTGATAGTAGAAAGCGAGAGGGGATTGTCAGAGAAGAGACTCCTCACCATGAAGCAGTAGAGCATAATAATCACGATCTTAGACACCTGTCGTCTTCAGTCTCTCAGTCAGCAGCACCAACTTACTGCAGGTTGACAGAGCAGAAAGCTTGCTGAGCAGGCAATTTATGGGAGCACTGCTCGCTGCTCTAAATAGTAAAAAAAAAGAGAGAGAAAAGAGGGAATGCTGCTTCAGACCCCAGCAGGGGCATAGATGACATCCAGTGCAGAATGCTCAGTAATGAATGCAAAATGAAAGGCTTGGGGAGGGGGGGATGAGAATGCCAGATCAACTTTTCAGGAATGCCATCCTCTCTGGAACCGTGATGTCTGTTGCACAGATGAAGTGATTGTGTTCTAAAATTCCAGGCACAAGCCAGCCAAATTTAAATATTTTTAAAAGTCCAATTGATTGTAAAGGGAGAATTGAGAACATTTTAGCTTCTCATTGAAATCAGTGGGACTTAGAAATGAATATACAGGCCTGTGGCTCACGCTGGCTCAGCTTGTCTGAGCATGGAAAGCTAAGCATGAAGGTGTTGACACAACCCTGAAGGCGCGCAAGCCTCCTGGAAAAGCAGAGCGCTTCACTTGTGTGAGATGGAAGATTTAAAATCCTGCTCCCGTGTGCAAACACCCATAAATCTACACACAGAAGTTCAGACCTGTCTCTCCCACTCCACGCAGCATTCCAAGCGTATCGGATGTCAGCCAACTCAGCCTCCTCCTTGCAGATCCCAGTAATAAGGAAATAACTCTGTAGACTCCACAGGTTATTGTTCTACCTGTTTATTTACCATAGCAAGTATATCCTACAGAGCATACATCTCCTAATTTACAGTCCATGTGCAGAGAACAATGCATAGCAAGCATTAATCCAGTGGAGCTAGTTGTTTACTCCACCTCAGCTTAGACGTTACATGATTGCATTAATCCAGCAAGCACTAGTCAGAAGACCAGAGAGAAGAAGAAGAAAGCAATTCCACCTCTCTCCAAAATGACTACAGAACAGAAAGCTGACTTACGTCACCAGAACATACAAACCATGTGACCAGCTCGTATTTCTTTCACACCTACTTTTCCCATGAGAAACAGGCAGGAAGTAGAAGACTAAACATGACTTGTTTACCAGCCATTCTGTACCTTATATATGTAAACAGTGTGCCACAGCTGGTGTTTGTGCTACATGTCACAACATCCCCCCACAAGCTGTGATACATCTTGTTTACATTTACTCAATGAGGCCTAGTGCTGTCATTAGTTTCCTGTGTCTTACTACAGGCAATGGTTTTGTGAAAAGATCTGCCACCATATCCCCTGCTGCACAGTACTTGAGTGTTACCCACCCTTTTTTCACACAGTCCTTTACATGAGAGTAACGAACATCAATGTGTTTGGTTCTTGGCCTACTTTTTTCATGAAGAGCCATGCTAATGCAAGCTTGGTTGTCCTCAAAAATTGTAACAGCCTTGTCTACTGGTATGTGCATATCAGCAAACAATTGTTTGAACCACTCAATCTCATTACATGCTTGAGATAAACTGATGAATTCAGATTCTGCGCTAGATACAGCCACACAAGATTGCTTTCGTGTATACCATTCAATTAAACTTTGGTCATACATGAGCACAGTCCCACTTGTGGACTTCCTATCTGTTGCAGATCCCCAATCAGCATCAGTGTACACACAAAAACCTCCCTCTGTGTGTGATGACAATTTCAGTTTGCAATTCATGGTACCTTTTAAGTACCTTAACACACGTTTTACAGTTAGCCAATCATACATAGAAGGATTTTGCGTTTTCCTGCTAAGTATGTTTACAGCATTGCTGATGTCTGGCCTACTCACATTTGCCAAATATAGCAGGCTTCCAATAACACTCTGATATTTTCCAATATCTTCAAATCCGGTGTTATCTCTGTGTTTCTGATATTCAAGAGTCATTGGAGTAGTAACTGGGTTACAATTCTCCAACCCATGAATTTCCAGCAATTTCTGAATTTTCCCACTTTGTTCAACCATGAAAGAACCTTCCTCATCTTGAGATA
This sequence comes from Shinisaurus crocodilurus, assembly GCA_021292165.1. Lineage (NCBI taxonomy): Eukaryota > Metazoa > Chordata > Lepidosauria > Squamata > Shinisauridae > Shinisaurus > Shinisaurus crocodilurus. The sequence goes on along the minus strand of CM037881.1, from coordinate 54,888,781 downwards.
ATTGCATTCCAAGATAGTGTTGTACCAAACCTAGATCTTTCAGTTCAAAGTGTGCTTGCAATTCTTGTGCAATTTTGTCTTTTTACTTACTGATTGTGTCACCAGCAATATATCATCAACAAAGACCAACAAATACACCCAGTTTCCCTGTTCTGTGTGATTTGTATACAGACAGTGATCAGCCTTGCTTTGTTTGAATCCCAAACTGATCAAAACTCTGTCTAGTTTCTGGTTCCAGCATCGAGCTGCCTGCTTCAACCCATATATGGACTTGTTTAGACGACATACAAGACTGGGATTTTCTACAAAACCTTTTGGTTGCTGCATGTAGATTTCTTCTTGTAATTCACCATATAAAAAAGCAGTTTTTACATCAAAATGAAATGCCATCATTTTTCTTTGTGCTGCCAATTTCAACAACAGTTTGACAGTTGCATACCTTGTTGTTGGTGCAAACACGGAATCAAAATCTACCCCATGTTTTTGTGCAAACCCCCTTGCAACGAGCCTTGCCCTGTATCTCTCCACCTGCCCCTGGTGATTTGTCTTCACCTTATACACCCATTTACAGGTGATGGCTTTGCGCCCCACAGGCAAAGATACTAGACTCCATGTGTTGTTTTCATGCATTGCATTGATTTCATCCTGCATGGCCTCAAACCAATCATTCTTCACTTTTGGTTCCATGCTTTGAATTTCCTCCAAACTTTGTGGTTCTAAAGCTATTTTGAGAGCTTTATGTACAACAGTTTTCCCACTTTGGAATTCATCCTGATATCTAACAGGTGTTTTGCGTTCTCGGGTTGAACGCCTAAGAGATTGTTCACCTCCCTCCTGCTCCCCAGATATCTGCCCAGTGGCTTGTTCTGTCCCAGAAGCATCCTGCTGTGTTTCAGACATTGCATGCATTGGCAATTCCACCAGCTGTTTCTGGTCATTTGTTTGCTCATGAAAAATCACATCCCTGCTCAGAATTACCTTGTTGTGGTGTGGTGACCACAACCTGTACCCTTTTGTTTGTGCATCATACCCCAGCAGAAAACATTCAAAGCTTCTTGGAGATAGGTTTGTTCTGTTTTGAGCCTGTATATGAACAAAACATTTACACCCAAAAATGCGCACGTGTGCTATCTTTGGTTTCCTCCCATGAAACATTTCATATGGAGTTTTCCCAATTGTGGTATTTGGTAACCTGTTCAGCAGGTAATTGGCATTTGACAGTGCATCCCCCCAGAAACGGTTTCCCACCTGTGATTCAGTCAATTGAGCCCTCATCATGTCCTGGAGTGTTCTGTTTCTTCTTTCAGCAACGCCATTTTGAAATGGGGAGTATGGGGCAGTGACTTTGTGCCCTATACCCTCACTTTCCAAGAATTTCTTGAACTTTGTACTCATGTACTCTCCCCCACCATCTGAGAGTAATTCTCCTATTGGATATTGTTTATATCTGTTCCCAGCCCATTTAACAAATGATTCAAATCTCTCTTGAACCTGAGACTTATGCTGCAGAAGATAAACAAATCCAAATTGAGAAAAGTCATCAATGATGGTCATATAGTACCTATTTCCCCCATAGCTATTTTCAAATGGTCCAGCCACGTCAGAGTGTACTAGCTCAAAGATTCTTGTGCTAACTCTATCACTGTGTTTCTGAATGTTAGATCTGTGTGACTTTGCTGTACTGCATACTTCACATTCCACATACTTAGAACAAGGTTTCATTTTCATACCCTCACACAGACCCGGCATCTTCTCTATGCTTCTGTAGTTGGCATGTGCAAACTTCTTATGGAAAATATGCACACAATTGTCATGGGGTTTACAATTTGCATACTTTGCCCTCTCATCATGTGTTACAAATGGATTTATAACATACAGAGAATTTTGCAAATCACCTTTTGCACAGATCACCCCTTCATGTGAAATTACACAGTTGCTGCCAGAAAAACATATTTCATATCCATCATTAGCCAATTGTGATATACTTATCAAGTTTGTATCCAATTCTTGAACAAACAGTGCCCTTTGTTGACCCAAAGTAGCAAAGTCAATTGTTCCTGCAGCTGTCACCTGGATTCGCTTTCCATCAGCCAATTCAACAAATTGATTTGTATATCCATCATCCAGAGATTGAAACATGTCTCTGGAGTTTGCCATGTGGTGTGATGCTCCACTGTCCAAAACCCACATGTTGTTGTTGGAAATCCCCACCCGAGCAATCAAACTTTTGCCTGTTTTAATTGCCTCCTCAGGTGTACTGGTAGCTTCCTTTTTGGTCTTTTTCTTCTTGCTCTTAAAATTACAGCCCTTTTTAAGATGCGATGTCGACCCGCAAGAAAAGCATTTTCTCACTTCTAAAGCTGCCGCTTGGGTAACTCCCACCAGCTTGCTGCTACTCCCAGCTTGGCTGTTCCCTGCGTCAGCCGCGCTGTCTGCTGATTTAGGTCCAGCCTTCTTCCCTTGCCGTTTCTCCCACTCAGAAAGAAGCTTGCCTGACACATACTCCATGGTCAGATTCTGATCTGGTTGCCTGCCAGCTCAACTGGTACAGCTTCCACACAATTATAACCCTACTCCCAGATCTGCTTTACAGTGTCCAGAAACTGTTTTTGGTCTCCCACTGCAACTGCAACTGCTTCTTGTATTACAACATTCCAGAGCCCCGCATGATTTAAACAATGCTGCATCTGGTCGTTTCATAATACACAGTTCGAACCAGATAGCTGTACCACTATCTGTGGGATTTAGAGCTGGTGCTGCCGCTATTCCCGGGAACAGGGATTTCCCCCTCCTTCCCCTCCAGAATTCTCGGCTTCGCTTCCTGAGCTTTCGGCTTGGAACAGAGCCTGCAAGCTCTCAGCATACACACCTCCCGCTCTTCCTCTTCTTCCTTACCGGACGAAGGCCCAGGAGATTTCTCTTCTGCCTTGATGTCCTCCTCTGCCATAAATCACTGCATTCCCGGAGTCGAAGCTGTTGACACACAGCAGCTGGAAAACAGGTCCCGCTGCTGCTGCCGGCGTTGACCCTCAGCCTGGTCCCGAACTGGCTCCGTTCGGTTCTGGCACTGGTCCAACTGGTCCCGCTGAATCCGAATTTCTGGGCCCATAACCCTGAAGGTGTTGACACAACCCTGAAGGCGCGCAAGCCTCCTGGAAAAGCAGAGCGCTTCACTTGTGTGAGATGGAAGATTTAAAATCCTGCTCCCGTGTGCAAACACCCATAAATCTACACACAGAAGTTCAGACCTGTCTCTCCCACTCCACGCAGCATTCCAACGCATCGGATGTCAGCCAGTTCAGCCTCCTCCTTGCAGATCCCAGTAATAAGGAAATAACTCTGTAGACTCCACAGGTTATTGTTCTACCTGTTTATTTACCATAGCAAGTATATCCTACAGAGCATACATCTCCTAATTTACAGTCCATGTGCAGAGAACAATGCATAGCAAGCATTAATCCAGTGGAGCTAGTTGTTTACTCCACCTCAGCTTAGACGTTACATGATTGCATTAATCCAGCAAGCACTAGTCAGAAGACCAGAGAGAAGAAGAAGAAAGCAATTCCACCTCTCTCCAAAATGGCTACAGAACAGAAAGCTGACTTGCGTCACCAGAACATACAAACCATGTGACCAGCTCGTATTTCTTTCACACCTACTTTTCCCATGAGAAACAGGCAGGAAGTAGAAGACTAAACATGACTTGTTTACCAGCCATTCTGTACCTTATATATGTAAACAGTGTGCCACAGCTGGTGTTTGTGCTACATGTCACAACAAAGCAGAGTCAGGCCTGGTTATTACTTGGATGGGAGACCCCCTCCTCTAGTTTCCTGCATTGAGCAGGGGGTTGGACTCGATGGCCTTGTAGGCCCCTTCCAACTCTATGAAACTATGATCAAATATACCTATGATCAACTTTGATGGTTTGCTCTTTGTTGTGAATAAATACAGTTTAAGAAACAATTGAATAGCTTTACCCTTTTTGTTCTAATTTAGCCCAACTATATAATTCTGGATGACTGAAGAATTTTACAACTATAAGGGTTGCAAGGGACACTAGAGTTGGGACAATGCGTATATACTTAAGTGTAGGAGAAGGTGGCGGAGGAGTTTGGAATTCTTTCCCTCTGATAACTGAAAGTCCCACAGATGTGTTTTAATTTTCTCACCCATTAGCAGACCCAGCTCACACCCTTCGAAACTCTCCTTTCACATATATGAAAGGATGCTCGAAGCTAAACAGTGAGAATTTAAATGCGGGTTTTGTGTGTTCTTGCAGGGCTGGCATCATGGGTAGGCATTGTTGGGCACCTGCTGAGGGCCCATGTCCCAGCAGGGGTCCACTGACGAGCCCCCTGGACTTGCTGCTCCTCTTCACTTTTACAATCTGCTTGTTCACCTGCCTCTTGCTCTGGCCCAGACAACGGTGGTGAGATGGAGCAGCAGTAGACACCACTGCCTACTTGCTCACTGGCTGGCTGCCTGTCAAGCAAGCAATAATGAGAAAGGTGATGAGGAGTAATAGCAGCTGGTGACAATGGTGGTGAGAAGGTAGACGCACTGAGGGAGGGGGCCCACTGAGGATGTCTTGCTCAGTGGCACTCAAAAACTTGGAGCTGGCACTATGTGTTGCAAATCACATCATATTCTATGCTACCCAGCTCAATACAATTACATACAGGCCTGTGGCTCACGCTGGCTCAGCTTGCCTGAGCGTGGAAAGCTAAGCAGAGTCAAGCCTGGTTATTACTTGGATGGGAGACCCCTCCTCTAGTTTCCTGCATTGAGCAGGGGGTTGGACTCGATAGCCTTGTAAGCTCCTTCCAACTCTTATGATCTATGAAAATCTACACCAATGCAGGCCTCTGTATCTCCTGTTTTTATAATGCAACATAGTTGAGATACTCTGAACTAAGCAGGAGTATAAGCATTTTTGCAAACCTTGGGAGCCAGCTAGATATTCTAGGAGCCAAGATTGTGGGCACTTTAGATGCCGTCTACATTTACTAGGCTGTAATTTGGCTTGTGGATATTGGATTGGATCCAGATGTAGTCAAACCTAGAGTAGACCTGTGGAGGAAGGGGGGGCTGGCTGACCCGCCACACCCCCACCCTTTCCTACCCCAAAGGACCCAAGACCCCCAGAGATCTCAAGGTACCAGATTGCCAGCCTCAGCTGTCTGCAATCCTACTTGAATCTCTGTTCAGGGACTTGCCTTTCTGACTGTAACCTGGATTTAGTTGCTGAACCAAGCAGAGCAATCCACAAACACCATGTGGGGTAAAACCAAGAGAAGGTTTATTCAGGTAGCATTTTACAACAAAAATAGGGAAATAAGGGAAGTACACGAAATTAGAGAGAGAGACTTTGGTACACAGAGTAAAGCTACAAAATAACAAAACCTGATTCTTTATATCTCCCAGGCACACAACTCTGTTACCTGGGGGTCAGTTCTCTTCCAGGGTTGGATCCAGCACAGCCTTGCTGCCCGGGAGGACTACTTCACCTACCCGAAGGTCTGAGATGGGTAGCCCTCCACAAGGCCTGCCTTTACCAGAGCCCTCATTCAGCTAATTTCACCAGGAGCTACCTGGGGTCGGATCCTGAGGCCTCCCGAAGGCTTGGGCCTCTGCTTGGCTTGCGGCCATTGCTCCACAGCCAGCAACCACGCGATGAACAAAGACACACAGGCTATACTCTGGGAATATACCTTTTCCCCCTCCCCCCTCCTTCCTGTAGCTCTACTGCCTCCAGCCAATCATGATGCACTTCACCTGGCCAGGCAGGGAGGGGAACTCATGACTTACTGGGCCTGAACTACATTTGCATTTGAAAGCCGTAGACCCAGGCGCCATGTCTCATCCGATACTTTATGCACATTCCGCCGCCTCCCAGCCCCCAACCGGCCTTACTTGTTTTTCACATGAGGAGGCGCGTGTGCGTGTGCATGTGCATGTGCATGTAGGAACCCCCAAAGGCTCCTTCCTTCACAAGACCCATCGAATTAAATGGGGCGGCTAAGAGCTGGCTAGAGCATGCTGGGAGTTGTAGTAGGCCTTTTTTCTATCTAAACTTGCATAGGATTGCACCTCGGAATCCAAATGACTGTGTCTGCACTTTTCCATACCTTCAACTGATATTCAAGAGGAGGCAGATTTAAGCCCCTCGGCAATTTAAGCATAGAGAATTATTATTATATTTATATCCCACCTTTTTTCCTGCAAAGAACTCAAGGCGGCTTACATAATGTTCCTCCTCTCTTCATTTTATCCTCACAACAACCCTATGAGGTAGGTTAGTCTGAGAGTCCATGACTGGCCCAAAGTTATCCAGTGAGCTTCATGGCCAAGTGGGAGTAGAACCCGGAACTCCCAAGCCCTAGTCCTAGGGACGTGGGTTCAGGTTCTGCTATGAAGTCACACCATGGCAGCATTCTGTTCTTTGTGTCTCTACACTAATTATACAGTTGCCAGGGGTGGCTGAACTACTGGAATTGTGCACCCCTAGTAATAATGCAACGGTATTGTCTTTTGCAAAACTGCTGTGGTATTGTCTAAGGACCTTCCTTTAAATAGTGAGCATGTCTGAATCCCACTACTTGATGATAGATCCAGCAGGAACACTCCTGTCTCTGGTGTCTTTTGCAAGGATTGGGGCCTCCAGAACTGTAAGCAGATATGAACTTACTGCTTGAAGCACCACCCGAACTTCACTCTAGGCACAAGAGGTGAATGCAATGCGTATTAATTGAAGAACACTGAACCAGGGAGTAGGAAGCAGTAAGAAGGTTGTCTCTCCCAAACTCTTTCTATATAGGGATGGGTGAAGGAGTGATATTCAAGTTTGCCAAGATTCTCCAAACGTTGGCTCTCTGCTTGTCTCACACCTAATTAATGTTTGCAGCTCGTTTTGCGCAAATGGGAACATTGTGCAAAACAAACAGCAACTGAACATTAAAGTTGCAGAAAAATCCTCAAATTTGTCCAAATTTCCCCCTAGACTAAAGCAGGGCTGATTCAGATATTTGTGCAAATTTGGAAAGCTGTGCAAATCAAGCAGGGAAAGTTGCACAAATTGAACACAAGCACATGTTCAGTAATTTGCAAACATTTTTGGCAGGCACGTTCTCCCACTCGCGCTTGGGATTGCGAACAGGGCAGGCTCATATATTTTGTGAACAGAAACTCAATTCTCGTATACCCCTAGCCCAGTGAGAGAATTACTCTGACACTAGTGCTTGTCGATAGCATTTTTATATTGTGTGCCTGACATTCAGGCATAACCTCTAGCTTTTTTCACCCAATTAGCCAGTGACCTATTTTTTTTTTTTTTTAATGCCTATTGAATCCAAGTGAAAATGGAAGAGTAGCATCACCTACTGCCTGTGTGGAAAGCTGCACTTTGGAGTCCTCCCACAGATCATTTCCTGGGCTGATGGTTTTGGAGAGGCTGTCTCTGCTAAAGAAAATGCCCTATTCGGTTTGGCAACCTTCCCCAACCTAGTGCCCTCCAGATGTTTTGGACTGTATCTCCCAGCATTCCTGCCCATTGGCCGTGCTGGCTGGTGCTGACAGGAGCTGAAATTGGGAAGGCTGCTTCTGGGTTACAAAGTCTCACTTCAACACATCAATCCTTTCCTTGATGCATCCTGTGTCAAAAAAGCCAACACCGGCGCAAAGCAGCAAAACCAGTCACTTGCCTGGAGGCATTTTAAAAACAGACCAGTCTGAATAGGCTACCATTTGCTTCTACCAAAGTCCGGACTGGTTTCAATGACCTATTTTAATGTAGAGGGTACTTATGGGGAACTGGAGGGGAGGGGAGATCCTGCTGGGAATATAGCTACTTTGTATAGCTTGTTCTTTGACAGATAAAAAACAAGTTAGATGTTACCTTTAATCAATGTGGTTCTTCCAAGAAATAGGCTAGCATTTGAGCTTCACGGAGCTTTCCTTCATGCAGCAGGAAAAATGCTGTAAGGTGGTTAGGGTTGCAATCCTAAATGGACTTAATAAGGGCTTCCTCTTATGATAGGACTTCCAGGCAAACACGCATAGGATTGCACTGCTGCTTCAGCTAAACAGGCTAGGCACATTAACAAGGAGTTGCTTTTTGTAGCTAGAATCTTCCTCGCAAGCCCTTAATACTTCAATTCGGTGTGCACGATAAAGGGAGTTCCCCAGAATGGGATGGGAACCATGATTCTGCAGTACATGCCTATCTTTCATTACATATGTAGACCTCGTTGTTGCAGAGAAAACCTTCAGTACCAGTGCAATATTGTCTGGTATGCCTTCAAACTTTCAGGAGGAAAACAACAGAAACATCCCTCCTGCTGCGTTAGACACATTCTTTTAACCTTAACACACTTGGGCATCCAAAGATTTGTATTAGGAACAATTTTATTTAACTGATTCATAAAGGACCTGGAGTCCACGGTGTGTACGGCTTAATTGAGGTAGCCAACATGGCAGATGACCCCAGATTAGGTGGGATGGAAAAATCCCTCTGGAGTCCAGGCTGTGAAATACAAAGGAGCTCTTCAAACTTGGTGACTGGGCAGCAGAATGGCAGATGAGAAGCTATGTACCTGCCTTACACAGCTTCAAGATCACTGCCACCACTGTGGGCTGAAAAGAAAGAAAACAGAACCAGGCCTGGTTCTTATGGTGCATGAACCACGAACCACATTCAGTATCATCACTGCCACCATCACTGCTTCTCCACAGCGGCAGTCTGTGACTCAGGTGGGGAAGTTCTAGAAAGCTGGGTGGGAAGCAAGATGGAGGCAAAGCTGTACAGGAAAAGGAAGGATACAAGCTTTCCTTGTGTGGCTGAGTCTGCCCTTTGTTCTTAATGTGTTTCCATTAGGGCAAGCCAGATACCAAAGGAGACAGTCATGTCCTGCTGGACCCCTTTCCCTCGTCTTCTATCCACATGGGGTGTCTGATACATATGTACCCCATATTCAGCAGGAAAAATCACCACACGGAAATCCCAGTGATGGAGAGATTGAAGCAAAGTAATAAATAATGGGAGGGCCAGTTTATGGAGGAAGTGCCTGTATAATGCAGGAGCCCAGAGGGTGGGGGATGACACTGTGTTTCTGTGTACTCTCTGTGCACACAGCCGCACATTGCATGGTTTTCATGGTGCTCTGTGCCAGTGGAGAGAAGGCTGCCCAGCATAAGGGGTGGTGGGCAACTTTGGCCACGCCCAAACATTGTCCCCAAGTGGCAGCATTTTATTTTTACCCTGCGGAATGAATGGCATCCATAGACCTGTAAGGGAGAAAGTAACCATTGAGCAGGTGTGGGGTGGGTGAGCGATGCCAGTCTAGAACAAACCAAGATGACATAGTATAGAAAGAAGACTACTCTATTTTTGACAGTTTTCAAAGGTGCCTTTCTTAAAGGATATAAACCAGGGGTCCTCAAACTACGGCCTGCGGGCCACATCCGGCCCGCCGGGTCTTTTCACCCGGCCCGGCGGCCGATCCAGACTTGTGAAGGAAGAGGGGTGGCTGAGCCGGCAGGGGAGGGCACAGGCCGCCCGCCCACCCACCGCCCAACATCTCCTGCGGGGGGGGAAAGGGGAGGAGGGGCGGCTTAGCCGGTGATGGGGCACGGACAGCGCCCATCCTCCTCCCTTCTCGTCCACCCGCGCAGGCTTTACCTCATCCGCTTCGTCGCCCGCTGGTCCCATCGTGTCACTTCCAGCGCGGCGGAAGTGATGCGACGGGACCCTGCTCTGTTTTTCAAAACTGAACGCGGGCGGAGTCCAGGATGGACGTGACGGAGCAGCTCCAGCAGCGGCGGACTCAGGCGGAGGCGGCAGCAGCAGCGCGCAGGGGGCCAGGTAGGATGGCGGCGGGGACAAAGGCGGGGGGCGGCTCGAGGGGGGCTTTACCTCATCCGCCTCGCCGCCCGCTGGTCCCGTGATGCGACAGGACCCTGCTCCGTTGCGTCTATCCTGGATCCCGCACGCGCTCTGTTTTTCAAAACTGGGCGCAGGCGGAGTCCAGGATGGACGCTACGGAGCAGCTCCGCCGCCGGCGGACTCGGGCGGTGGCGGAGGCAGCAGCAGCAGCACACGGGACCAGGTAGGACAACGGCGGCGGTGGGGGGTTATGGCGGCGGTGGGGCAGGGGGGTCCTGCAGCGGCAGGAGTGGCAGCAGGGGGCGGCGGGGTGGTCCTGCGGTGGCAGCGGGGGACGGGGGGTCCTGTGGCGGTGGTGGCAGCGGCAGCGGTCCTGCAGTGATGGCAGGGGGCGGGGGGTCCTGCAGCGGCGGCAGCGGGGCGGTCCTGCAGTGGGGGGCGGGGGATGGCGGTGGGGGGGTCCTGCAGCGGTGACGGCGGGGGGGCAGCATGAAGGAGGCGGCACAGGGGAGTCCCAGTGAGTCCGGCCCCCCAACAGTCTGAGGGACAATGAACTGGCCCCCCGCTTAAAAAGTTTGAGGACCCCTGATATAAACTTTGCAAATAAACCAAAGCAGTTAGGCCCTTCTCAAGATGCGGCCCCTTGTCAGTTCACTGTTGTGATGCTAGATTCTTCCTGACAGATAGGAAAGGGGTGCGTGTGTATACAGGACTTGAGAGGGCAGTTACATTTGTTGGAAGTATATTGAAAAGAGCAGGGAGGCAGTATTCATAGATTCATAGATCATAGAGTTGGAAGGGGCCTACAAGGCCATCGAGTCCAACCCCCTGATCAATGCAGGAAACTAGTAGCAGCTCAGGCTGGTGGGAGTCAGAGACCTGAATAGTTTCTGGTTCGAAGAACAATCTGTTCATGCGGAGACTGGGATTTTCTCCTGAAAGGGCGTGGTTATTTATACCCTCCCATTTTTGAAAGGCGGGCTTAGCAGAAACATCTGGGAACCCCAGTCACAATATGTTATAGTAAGCAGCCACAGCAGTGTTATTGGGGACCCGGGAAGATATCTTTTTGCAGGCTCCTGAGAAAACCTTCCTAGCAGCAAGAATGTCCTGCCAATAAATTCCATTCTTGCTATGACAGACAAGTGAAGTATAGATTATGCATACCTGTCAAGCCAAGCATCTTTTATCAGCCCTTTCCCTACCATATCCATGTGCTCCTTCCCATCTTCTATACTGGCACCTGATCGCCATCTGCAGGCCATTGTAACTAAGTGCAAACAAGGGCTTTATTCTATTCTTAGGGACCACAATGGGACACAGGGAAGTTATTTCATAGTTATTGGAAATCCTTAGCGAGACAGATGGGAAGAGACTGGTTCTCAGAGGTCCGAAGAAGGTGGCAACGAGTGAATTAAAACTGACTGATGTTGCTCCCATTCCCACTTACATGGAAAAAATCGCGACAGCCTCAAAATGTTCTAGCTGGGGCCAGACCAAGTCCTAGTATTCGCAGTTCTACAGGTGCATATAATTGGCAGGAATTCTCTGGCCAGCTGCCACACCCTGCATATCCCCCAAATTATGACTGTGGCTGTGTGTGGACAGAGTAGATGACCACATTCCCAGAACAAGTGAGGAGCTGCAAACCCTCCCTGACCCCACCACAAATGAAACCACTGTAGCACTGTATTGTTAGAAGGCTTGGTGAGTGAATCTGCAGGCATGTGGGGCAGCATTTGGTGAAATTATGACTAGGAGACAGGAGAACATAAATGTGCTAGACATAACACAACATATTAAGGCTGAATTCCTTTGTCAACTGTAAGTCTCTAGGATATTTGATTATTGACCGATATTCTTATGTGTGTATTCATCTCATCTGTTATTAAGTGTTTAGCAATATATTTTATGAGCTACTATGAAATTGGTAACAAACAGGTCTCCTAAGTGAGCTTCCTGACCCACTTTCAAACCATGGCACTGGTTTTAACCTTATATGGCCTGGCTCTGGAATATCTTGGGGAGTGCTTACTCCTATATATACCTCCCCAATCAGTAAGGTCTAGCAATGGAGCCTTGTTAAAGAAACACTGTTCTCCAGCTAATACAGCCTTCTTGGTGGCAACATCATGCAGTTCCTTTCCATCTGAACAGCTGTTTGAGCCATTCAGATACATGCATAGTAAAAGACAGAGGAAAGAAATGGTGGTTCAACTACGCAATGAGGATGGCAAATTGATAACAGAAGACAAAGAAAAGGCAGAAATGTTCAATTCCTACTTTGGCTTGGTCTTCTCCCAAAAGAGGGTCTATGACCCCCCTGGCAAACCTGAAGTGCAGACTGAAGGGGCAGGATTGCAGCTTGAGATTGATAGGCAAATGGTCAAGGAGCACCTGATTACTCTGAACGAGTTTAAATCTCCAGGGCCTGACGAGCTGCATCCTAGAATAATAAAGGAACTGGCAGAAGAACTCTCAGAACCACTGTCTATTATCTTTGAGAAATCATGGAGGACAGGTGAAGTGCCAGATGACTGGAGGAGGGCAAATGTTGTTCCCATCTTCAAAAAGGGCAAGGAGGAGGAACCTGGGAACTATAGGCCAGTCACTCTGACATCAATCCCTGGGAAATTTTTGGAGCAGATTATAAAGAAGACAGTCTGCAAGCACCTTGAAAACAATGCAGTGATTACTAGAAGCCAGCATGGATTTGTCAAGAACAAATCCTGCCAGACTAATCTGATCTCATTTTTTTATCGGGTAACCTCCCTTATGGACTATGGGAATGCGGTGGACATAATATATCTGGACTTCAGCAAAGCTTTCGACGAAGTGCCTCATGATATCCTGATTAGCGAGCTAGCTATAAGTGGGCTAGATGGAACAACTATCAGGTGGATCCAAAATTGGCTACAGAATCGGACTCAAAGAGTGCTTATCAATGGTTCCTTCTCAAACTGGGGAGAGGTAACGAGCGGGGTACCACAGGGCTCGGTCCTGGGCCCAGTGCTCTTCAACATTTTTATTAATCACTTGGATGAGGAGGTGCAGGGAATGCTTATGCTTATCAAATTTGCAGATGACACAAAGTTGGGTGGAATCGCTAATACTCTGGAAGACAGAAACAAAATTCAAAGCGACCTCGATAGGCTGGAGCGCAGGGCCGAAAACAACAGAATGAAATTTAATAGGGATAAATGCCAAGTGCTGCACCTAGGGAGAGGAAACCAAATGCAGAGTTATAGAATGGGGGACACTTGGCTCAACAATACCACAAGTGAGAAGGATCTTGGAATCGTGGTAGATCACAAACTGAATATGAACCAGCAATGCGATGTGGCTGCAAAGAAAGCAAATGCTATTTTGGGCTGCATTAATAGAAATATAGCTTCCAAATCATGTGAAGTGATAATTCCCCTTTACTCGGCACTGGTTAGGCCTCATCTTGAGTACTGCGTCCAGTTCTGGGCACCACACTTTAAGGATGTAGACAAACTGGAGAGGGTTCAGAGGAGGGCAACAAGAATGATAAAGGGACTGGAAACAAGGCCCTATGAGGAGAGACTGAAAGAACTGGGCATGTTTAGCCTTCAGAAGAGGAGACTGAGGGGAGATACGATCGCACTCTTCCAGTACTTGAAGGGTTGTCACACAGAGGAGGGTCAGAATCTCTTCTCGATCATCCGTTTGCAGGACACGGAATAATGGGCTCAAGTTACAGGAACCCAGATTCCACCTGAACATCAGGAAAAATTTCCTGACTGTCAGAGCAATAAGACAATGGAACCTACTACCTAGGGAGGTGGTGGGCTCTCCCAATCTGGAGGCATTCAAGGTGCAGCTGGACAGACATCTGTTAGGGATGCTTTGACCTGGATTCCTGCATTGAGCAGGGGGTTGGACTCGATGGCCTGGTAGGCCCCTTCCAACTCTACTTTTCTATGATTCTATGACCCTCTTTTTGGTAGGCATTTGACCGTTAGGGTGCAATCCGCGAGTGGAGAGGTCTGCTCTTGGAAGAGGAGATACAACTTCAGATCCCCACTCCCAGACCCTGCAGAAACATCCATGCCCCTTACCACTCCCATGTCAGAACTCCAATGTCAGAGAAGGGGGGAAGGAGGTCTCATTGGTTTCAATGGGAGGGAATTTGTCAAAACACAGAAAAAACCCAGGTAAGGTGGGGGAGAACTAAAATACTGCTCCTCCCTCACTTCAGCCCTGCTGGCATGAGCCGGACAGGGCTTGGGTATCTTGGAGGTTTGGCAATCGGAGCTCTCAGAGATAAGGGTGTCCTGCCGGTATAGGACTTTATCTGGTTCACTGTTATTTCAATCCTCTGATTTTATGGTATAATATTCTTTAATTGTTTATTATATTAATTTTTGTTTTTGTTTCCCACTTTGGAAATTTCTAAAAATTGAAAAGCAGTATATGAAAGTTTAAATAGATAAAAGTCAGCAGCTGGAGGCCCACCCTTAAGCCAAATCCAACCACCTGAATTGCGACATCTGGCCTTCAGTTGCCAACCTTAGAGTCAAAAGAGGTATGAAGGAGCAGCAGACGTGGCACAAGACCATTTGGAGGGGCTGAGGCAGGGGCTTTTGCCTGGCCCAATACCTCACTTCCTTCTCAGATTGGCCCTCTGGCAAAAGTAGTTGCTGAACAGAGATCTAGGCTATTTTAAATTTAAATATTTTAAATACCAAGAGTGTACTGGGGTACAATACTGGGCATATTTAGACAGGGGGGGGGGAAGTCCTACCCACCATGGCTGGCCTGGGAATGGTAGGACTTTTTTCTGTCTAAACATGCGTAGGATTGCACCCTTACACACATCTAATAAACTTCATTTTTAACAAAGCATATGGTAAATGGTAGCATTTTTATAAAATAAAACAAAAACGTATCAGCAAGTCAAAATAGGTAGGAAAATCTTTAGTTATATTGCAGGAGTATGGGTTAGTTTCACAGGAATGTGTAAGATGTGGTAATAATATACCTCCTGCTACTCATTGAGTGCTACGACTAAATCAATTGTGATAAAGGCCAAGCAATTAGCTGTAAGTGTGTGGTTTCCTTCCACAACTATTGAATTCTAAAGGGAAAAATAAACCCACTGTGACTTGAGTACAAGCAGCTCTGATTTAAACCAGTTCCTCTGTTGTCTGTACAGGTCCTACCCAAAGGGCATTTGAGCTAGTTAATGGGATGGATTTCTTCCCCCAGAAGTAGAGCAGTGCGTTATTAAGGTTACTCTTGCTCAGCTTTAGTAACCTTAAAGGCCATTACTGTATTACTATTGACTGCTTTGGGATATCTGCTCAACGTGCACTAGTTGAATCCATTCCATCTTCACTTGTGTTAGCAGGCTCGTAAGAAAAAGAGAGGGCAATCACCCCTACAAGAAAAAGTTGAATTGTAATTCCACACGCGTGGGGTATTTCCACAAGACTAATACCAGCAACTTTTATGCAACCTGAACTGACTTCACATACTAAGAACGACAAGAAAGAATTTGTTTGTTTTTAATAGCAGTCAACAGCTATTCAAGCTCACTTGGCACCAAATTGATACTACATATGTTGGCTTTGGTCAGAAAGCCACAAGTCTCAACACATTGCAATAGTTAGTATATCTCTACCATGACCAACAACTTTCTCTCAAGGGGTGCCAGACAATTGCTTAAATAAAAGTACTTCTACATTTGTGGCTCCTAGTAACAAAGGATTTATGCATCTGTGGCTCTTGCCTTAACATGTCCTGTTGTCCTTAACATGTCCTGTTCCTACTGGAACAGACCTGTGGCAAGATCCATGCTCAATTTGCGCACGTGCTCCTTCCATTACATGCTCTTGTGCCATCATCAGTGGTATTTCCGCCAGCGGCTGTGTTCTTCAGTAACGGGGAGGGGGGGGGGGAGGAAACAAAGTTAACACTATAATAATTATACACATTTGGAACAGTAGCATATATACCTTAATAATTAGGCAGACTCCCCCTCCCCAATATTCAAATGACTATAAACACCTGAGGTTGTAATCTTATGCAGATGTACCTGGGTGTAAGCCCCATTGAAAATAGTAGGACTGACTTTCAAGTAAACATGCATGTGGTTGCACTGTGAGAGTAACAAAAGAACAGCTATATATTTCTCTACGAAACTCTGCAAAAGTCTTCCGAGCGCTAGCTCTATAGTCGTCTTACACTCTCTGTGATGGGTGCACAGAGAAGAGCTGGTTAATGTAGGTTAGAAATCAGTAACTGGAGGGGCCCTGGGAGCTAGTGCAGCCCACTGAGAAGCAGAATCTGCCTGCCATTTGCCAGCCCAAGGATGGAAAGCACCCCTGGCCCACCAGCCTCCACCCCCTCCTCAAGTTGCCTCTCCTATACAACTAGTTGCTAGGGGTGCAGGTGCTTTCTTTTTAAAAGAGTACAAATTGGAATGAGTTCCTTTTATTCTGAGTGAAGATGAACCTTGTAGTTCTGACAATGTTTTTGATAAAAACTGGGAGGAAAAAAATTAAGAATCTTTATTCCAAGAACACTGCACACGTGCTTGCACAGTTGCCTTCCTGTACAGCAGGAGAAAAAAACCCATGCACCAAATACTGTACTAGGAAATGGAAAAACACCTTCTATCTGACAGAACATTCAAGTAGCAGGGCCCTTGTCTGCTAGCTCCAAATAAATATTTCCTTAGAGAAAAATGATAAATGCGAGAGAAGAAGCCTTACTAATGTGTTCATAGCTCCAGGCATAGCTGAGGGTGCAGTAGCCCAGCAGCAGCATAGAGATTCCAGCCATGCCACCCTTTTTCACATTGATGTATCTGTTGTAGTATCCATTCCAGGCTGTTTAAGGAGAAAGAAGAACAAAAGAGGAGCAGTTTGATTATTCATGTCAGTAGTTTTAAGGTCAAGCCTTTCTTTCTTCATGCATAGTAGTAGTAACAAGGGCTGTTCAGCCATCCTCAACTCCCATGCCAGCCTATGGCTGCTATATCACTCACTCACACACACACCCGCGCGCGCATATCTCAAGGCAGGATTGAAAGACACAGCAAATGATTTGCTCTCACCTCTGTACGTTGCTCCAAGCATCCCCTGAGGAGACAAGTTACGGGTGGCTAGCCAAGCAGGAAAATCTTGGAGTTTTACATCCATCAGACACCTTTCTGCCAGGGGAACTAGAAAACAGGACAGCTAGATGTTTGTTTCTAAAACAACAAGTTTCCAGGGTTGTGCCTGCACCTGCTTTTTTCCTCCCAGGGTAAATCCTAAGAAAAGCTAATGCAGATCATGCTGGTGGAGTCACACTGCGCAGTGCTTCATCTGGGGATTTGTGGGATAGTTTCTTCCTCTCTGAACTCATTTCCCTGTGATGTTCTACAATGTACATGATGGCCGAGCAGACACGGTGAGAAACATTGGATCTGCTCCCCATGGAAGGCTGTAAACCTGCTGAATGAAAGGAGCTCTGTTTCAAAGCAGCAGACTGGAGCTTCCTCCCCAGAGCAAACTAATTGACCAATTCATGAATAAGCTGCAGGTATGGGTGCTTCCCCATAAGTAGGTTCACCGGAAAGGCCTCCAACCCTTGGGTTATCATGTTGTCTGAACCCAAAAACAGAAAACACATTGAAAGAACAGTAAGAAGAAATGGATCCCCTCAAATCAATGTTCAGTTCTTTGTTGCAGGTCTCTTGTACTAGGCAACCCAGATATGCTCTCAGTACTAAAGTTACATTGTTCACACAGTTCCTTGCTCCACACCACCACCTGTGTAGTCTTTGATATCTTATCATACAGGCAGCATGACTGCATCCCCAAAGTAATCTGTACAGTCATCCATTCTGCTATGTATCGGGGGCCGTGGAGGACTAGAGCTTGCAAGACACAACATGCCTGCCCTAGACAGTAATTGGTTTAATGGCCATTCGCTTTTCCTAGGGAATCCCAAGAGCAATAGTTCTACAAGTGGGGCTAGGAATGTCAAACGTTCTCAGCACCCTCAGCAAGCTACAGGTCCTAGGGGTTCTTTGGGGGAAGTCAGGACAGTTAAACTGGTATAAAACCCTAGACTGGGGGTGGATGGGGGCAATCTTCATTTTGACACAGGCTGGGGAGGGACAAGATAAGCCTCCACTCCCTGCATGGAGGTCCCAGTAACAATTGCCCCCTTGTGCCTGTAATTCATTTAGGGGGAAACAGATGTATGTAGCTGCAAGTTACATCTTTAAGGGTGCAATCCTATGCACATTTAGACAGAAAAAAATCCTACAATTCCTAGCATTCCCCAGCCAGCATAGCTGCCTGGGGGATGCTGGGAGATATAGGACTTTTTCTGTCTAGACTTGCATAGGATTGCATCCTAAGGTAATGTACAATTTGACTGCTGGGAGCTGCCAGTTCTTGTGTTTCTCCTTATTAAAGCGTCAGGATTGTGGCTCAATCTGATTGTGTCTGTAAGGATGATGCATCTACCCAGGTGTAAGCACTGCTGTTTTCAATGGGAGCACTAAGCAGCCACAAAAAATACAGACAATCATAAAAACCGACAACCACGGGCATAGTTGAATCCCCTAATTAAAGAGCTAATTGAAGTGTGGTGATTGAGGATATAGAATCATAGAATCATAGAAAAGTAGAGTTGGAAGGGGCCTACAAGGCCATCGAGTCCAACCCCCTGCTCAATGCAGGAATCTAGGTCAAAGCATCTCTGACAGATGTCTGTCCAGCTGCACCTTGAATGCCTCCAGAGTGGGAGAGCCCACAACCTCCCTAGGTAGGTTATATCTTGCTCCCGGAAGCAATTAATTAGTTGAGAACAGGTGTGAAGCCCTTGAGATTGAGGGGAAAGATCTGCATTGTGGGACATGGAATGGCTCTGCGACTGGAAATGCAGAGTAAGCAATAGAGAAAGGAGGGGCATCCCCAACAGCACATCCACCGGTCCCAGGGACAATTCCTCCCACTGTGCCCACGGGCCACACATTTGCCTATCCACACCTGCAAAAAGATTGTGCCACTATTCCCCTCCTTAACAGATTATCTGCAGTAAGAAAAGAAGACAGAAGAAGCGGTGGGAAAACGCAGGAGGATTACAACTGGATGGTGATGTCATCTGGAACCCCAACCCCAAACACCCCCCCCACCCCCATAAAATTCCGTTAATGTGGCATGCCTATTGCCCAGTAAAAGGGTCACCTAGGAGCACCCTCAGACACATCTTTGAACTCAAGGAATCTAAAAGCAGAAAAAGGAGTAGAAGGTGGCAAGGACTCATGGGAAGAGCTCCTATGGGATCATGGGAAGTATGAGAACTGGCAGAACTGGGGATTATGAAAGGAACTTTTGAGGCGGGAAAAGCAGCTGTGTTCCGTGCTCTTGGCCATGTGAGGATTTTAATATGCAGCTCTTATGCTTATGAAGTTGGCCCTGCCCTGGTATACTAAAACCAAATTAAATATCCCAGAGAACAAATACTCTAGGAAATGAGATTGTACACAGTGTGCGCACACTTGTTCTTCATACAGCATAAAATAAACCATGCATGACTTAATCACTTCCACAAACCAGCCCACTGGGTAGCAGTTTGAAATGTTTGCTCTTAGAAATCCATAATCAAAAGCTTTCCATTTTACCTTGATGGCCATCACTAGGGAGAATCAGAACTTGGGCTTCTGGGATTCTTGTGTCCCACTGAGGCTGCCTCTTTGAAAATAAGCCGAGACAGCAATAATTAGAATACAGTTCTGGAAACCACTCCAGTCCCAAAGCACTTGGCTGATTGCCTCTGTCAGGAGGTGTAAACCAATGGGTAATAGTCATTTCTAACATGTGGGGAGAGAATTGTCTCAAAGGCACCCCTGAGTTTTTATCTCCTATTGTCATGGCAGTTCCAGAATGTAAAGCAGTATCTTTTTTCAGACTAGTTAAACAGTTGTTAAATATTTCCTTGTCTCCGCTTTCTCTGAGAGCTTCTGTAAATGAGGGGCAGGTATTTGACTTGCGACTGGTGTAAACAGGGGGTTCTTTAGGATACTCCTCTCCTTTGAAAAATAAAGGATGTTCATCAGTTATGCTATTTACTCCTGTCGCCAGCTGAACAGGAACACCGGAGCCCCTTCTGCAGCTGTCCACAAAATGGTCATCTGATGTGTGTGTTTTAATGGTAGTCATGCCATTTCTGATCATTCCAGACCAAACATTCCCTGCAAGCTCGAGAGCTAACATGCTCTTTCTGTCCGCACTACCCGTAACTGTAACAATTTGCTGCCCATTACCCAAGGCAATCTCTGCACCTCCCAGTGAGGATTTCACAGGCTGGCATTCTGTCTTGTGGTTGCCGACGGTAGCTTCATTTAATGGGATATTTTGAACAGGGGATCCACACCTGTTCCTCAACACTCTTACATGATGGTTCTCGATCACTAGTTCTAGTTTGTCAGTAACTCCCTGAGGAACAGGTTGAAGATCATCAATGGAAGAATCCAGCAAACCAGACACATTCCGCTTTGCAGATGCCTCCTTACTTTGCCTCTGTTTGGCGGAAGGTTTCATTGACTGGCTAGGGGATTCTGAAGTGGATTTTCCACTCGGAATCAGCGGTTCTAAAGCAAGGCCAGATGCAACTTTCTCTTCATCAGAAGTGGTTTTAGTTCTGCTTTTCTGCACTGTGGGTGCCTTTTTTGCAAGTTTTGCCTTTGAAAACATCTTCTCAGCTGTCTGTGCTTGCACCTCTTCTGAGACTCTTGGCCTCCCGCCTTCTGTTGTGTGTGCCTTTTCAGTACCATGCTTAATTTGCTTTTGTGTATCTTCACCTACATGCAGATTGCTGCTTGTTGCAGTTACAGCTGTTTCCAGTGCCTCTAAGGAATTTGTTTTTCCTCTTACTTTGTTCCTTGCCAGTTCAGGTTTGCTCTTCTTATTTTCTGGTTTGGAGGCAGTTTCTGTGCTTTTGCTCTGCTCTTTCTTTTTCTTGGCATTCAGCAATTTAGATGTGGCGGAACCACAGACCTTCATGGGAGGCAGCACTTCACTTGAGCCTGTACCTGCTGCCACCTTACAGTGAGGTAGATGGGACTTGAGCCGTTTAAATGGCTTTTTGCAATAAGGACAGGTTTCTAGTCCTGGAGAACTGCCAGCCATTTTCTTTTTTTGTCTGAAAAAGAAAATGAAAGACACCATAAATAGGCAAACTCTTTTACAAGTAGAGCTAGTCCTCATGAGGAATGGAAGTGAGTGTAGCTTCAACACTAACTGGAAATCGTACCAGTTGCATAATAAAGGTAAATAACAGAGAACCACTGCCTCATCTGCTTTTGTGCCTTTAGCCCTCTCATTTTACTTATGGACAAACACACACTGTTTAGGTACTATTAAATGTGGTCGTGGTGATTTAAAAGGCATGGTAATAGCTTTAAGATTCATTTCTTCAAAACAATTTGTAAAAACCAAGACTCCAATGAAAACAATTCTTAATGTTTCTAGTGAAAAGACTCTTGCAGTCTGATCCGCAATGCTGTAAAGTAAAAGAATATGGATTTAAATAACTACTACCTTAGTGCCAAAATAGGACTGCCATTTTTTTTAATGGACAGAAGCTCTGTGCCTTTAACTTTGCATGCCTCTGAGAAATTCACCAGGTTAAACCTTTTCTGGCACGGAGGTAACAAGTGGAAGGGAAACTTCATTTGCTCAGTGTTTTAGTCAGGTAGTGGTTACAAGCACAGAGGCTCTCTTCAGATAAAGGTGGCAACATCTTCTTAGGCTGAAATTAGCGGTGAGTTCTAGTAAGAAGGAACTACTCGTTTAACTTACAAAGAAAACCTACCTCGCAGCCAAAAAAGAAAAGGACGGGAAGATTTACTCATTTGCCAAAGACAAAAAGAACAAAGCATAACTCCGTTCCCATGCGAATTATAGCAGAGATAAGAAAGCGAATTCCTTAAAGATCTGTTACGCTCCCTGGAAAAGTTACTGCCTTCCCAAGAAAATCAGTACTCGCTACATCACGGGCCAGTAAAATCTCCATCCCACTCCACCTCCCCGTACCTTGATCGATTAAGGTCTAACCCTGCAATTCTAGAAACTGGTGATGATCCGCATCCATTTTTCTCACTGCGGGCATCGCTCGTTTCTTCTGCTGCTAGCGGGCTTTGTTTAAGAATAATTGAAACTGAAAGTGGAGTTAAATAAAGCTCTTGTTGAAACTGCTGCGCATGGGCTTGGCTGCTGATCACATGATCCTCCAATGTCATGGTAACGAAACGATTCTTAAAAGGCATTATCTAAAATATTTATCTAAAACCAGATGCTCTTTTGATATAAGGCATTTCTACTCTGCAACAGATTGGACTAAGAAGTTTTGTTTTTTAAAAGAAAAATAAACAGGATGTCATAAGGAAAGATACACAGAGTCCATTTTAACTAACTGGGTTTGACTGGCCATCCTTTTGCCTATATAGGATTTCCTGGTTTCTTAGAATCTGTGTTATCTTTCGTTAGAGTGGTAAGCGAGGTAATAGAGAAATCCAGGACTTTGATCAGCGCCATGATTTGGCAGCAGCAGTCCCCAGGGCACCCCACCCCGCCCCGCCCCGCCCCAAACAGTAGAAGCGAAGACAGCAGTTCGTTCATGCTTAAGTCTTCTTGCGTAGTAATAATAGTAATCCCTGCAAATACTTTCTGCGCGTGAAATAAACTGCCCGATATTACTGTCTCCATTGCAAATGGGCAGGGGGTGAGTCTCAGAGTATGTCCAGTGTGTGTGAGACTGATTTATGACAACCCTGCAATGTAGTCCAGTGTAATTATCCCCGTATTGCAGGGCCGGGGTAGGGTGGTGGTGGCAGAGGCTGAGTGATTTATGCCAACCCTGTGATGTAATATAGTCCACTATTAATATATCCACGTTGCGAATTGAAGCGGGGTTATAATAACTATCTTCATCGTATTTTGATCTCCACATTTCAGATGGAAGCTGAGGCTGACAGATAGTAGCTTACGACAACTCCTTAGCAAAGTCTTTATGAATCTTTACTCAGTCATTATATTACGAATCTAATCTCTACTCAGTCGTTACTGGCAAAATAACGATCCGCAATACTACACATATGCTATCAAGATGCAGAGATGGCAGAACTGCTATATGATTGGACAGATATTTCAAGTGAAACCATTTCGTTTACAGCGTCTGCGTGTTTCGACTCTAAATAAACTCTACACAGAAATCGATCAGGGTGCAATAATTAAATTGCCGCCTCCATTGCTTGCCCTTAACCCAAGACGGCGATGTCAATCGAATGCGGACATGTTAAGGCAAGCGCAGTAAAACAGGAAGCACGGCGTGTGAACCGGTGGCGGGGTGGGGCGCCTGCTACAATGCAATTCTTTAGTCGTCTACCTAGAAGTAACCCCCATTGAATTCAATAGGACTTACTCAGGTTGCAGCATTATGATTTAAGGCCAGACGCGCAGCTCCATCCAATACGTGCTTTCGCGGAGAACCGACTGAATTCCATAGGTTTTATTCTCAACAAAATGCGTTTACTGTACAATCCTATTCATGCCTACTCAGAAGTCCCGTAAATTCAATGGGGCTTACTCCCAGGTAAGTGGGTAAAGAACTGCAGCCGTACATACAATCCTAGCCATGTTTATGCAGAAGTAAACCCCACTGAACTTGGCGGGATTTATATACACCTCATTAAACATGTATAGAGCGGGGCTGGTAAATCTGATTAAGAGTTTATTATGACGACGTATGAATCGCTGAAGGAACTGAAACATTTGACCTTCACACATGCGCAAGACGAGGAGCAGAGTTTAATGAAAGCGCATGCGTCTGTCTCACACTATGCAGTCACCCTTACACGCATGCGTGCCAGAGGGACCTCCTCCGGGTCGGCAACCAATGCGCTTGCGAGCCACAAGAGTCTCCGTGGGGAAGGAGGGGAGTGGTCTTACTGCGCTTGCGTAAGAGACGTGCACACCGGAAGCGGCGGCTGGTAGTGGAGGAAGTAGGAGGGGGGGATTGTTTAAGAGTATAATAGCGGGGCCTGCTGTCCTCGCGGCTTCTGGCCTGAGAGAACCGGCCGGCCATGAGTTGCCGGGGGGCGCTGCCAAGCGAGCGAGGAGCGCGACAGAGGTGGGCGCGGGGAAAAAAGAATGCGGTGGCCGGAGGGTGGGGGGAGGCTTGGAACGGAGCGGGCGGCGGCGGCGGCCTGAAGGGACGAGGGAGGTTGACTGAGATGTAGGCTGCGATTGCGACGGTCTCAGCGGAGGGCCGTGGGCGGTTGTACGCTGGGAATTTGGTGAAGGCCGATTGTTTATTATTATTATTACTGTCAGTAACAATACCTGTGACGTCACTTATTACTCTGAGTAGTACTTGCAATAATACCTTCAGCATTACTGTGCCTGGCGCTTTACAATGTCCAAGAGGGCAGGGATTCTGGGTCAGCTTAACGAGCCCCTTCTGTCTCAAAACGATGCAGTCTCAGGTGGGAGCGACCATTTTAACGAGGCGTTTTGCAGGGCAGATTAAATTTGCACCCCTTTTTCCATTCCCTCGCTTGACTGTTCTTCCCGTCCCCACTTTTGAAATCTAGTTATTTATATCGTGCGTTAGAATGTTCGGAGTCTCTATTTATTTATTACATGTATATGACTCGTCCATTCAAGTAGCTCAGGGTGGCGTATGTGGATCTTTACTATTCCCAACAAGCCTGTGAGGTAATTAGGTTGAGAGATAGTGGCTGGTCCAAAGGCACCCAGTGAACTTAATGGCCTAGTGGGGATTTGAACCTGGACTTCCCCTGGTCTAGGCATACTTCCTAACCACTATCTCAGTGATCTTTTACAACCTTGTAAAGCAGGTATTGTACGTATTATCCCCAATTTGCAAGTGAGGGGCTGAGGCTGAAAGGATAGTTGTTTGCCTAAGGCCACCTGGTGAGTTCATGGCTGAGGTGAGATTTCTAGTGGGAACATGGCTCACACTTGTGCAGTGCAATTCTCATTGTGTTTAGCTACTGTGCTACACGTTCTTTGAGTGCTGATGAGTTTCTCTTTGTACACCAGGCCCATCTATGCACCACCTGTTAATGCAGTTGTCATGCAATGCTTTTTCTTACTCTTCCCCTTCAAAAGCTCAGAAGTCCATTCCCAACACCATGTAGTTTTTTGTGTTTTGCTATTCCTGTAGATGCTAGTAGCGATCTGATAACAAAATTGCTTGAGGTCTGTTATAGGCCAATGCTGGGAGATGCTTGGGGAAAGCCAATGTGATAAAAAGAAAAGTCTTGAGGCTATCCACCATACAAGTGTTGTGATAATATCAAGGGGGGGGGGGATACTATAAATTGCTAGGCTTTCTTTCACTTAGCAAATTGGTACCATGTACCTGTAATGCTATCTCTTAATCTCATGGGATGATGTCATAAGAGCATGGAGAAATAATACCCAGAATGAGAGGACTAGACAAGCAGAGGTTGAATTTATTTTTAATACATTTCTGCCCAAATAATAACCCTCAAGGTTGCTTTTGAACCATTTGCTTAATCTTTTCCAAAGCGGTTAAAGCGATAGTTCTTGCACAGAATGTCACTGCTCTATGGATTGCCCAAAAAATAATATATAAAACTGGTCAGGTAGCGCCTTTAGGGGTTGTCTTTGTTGATGATGCCCTTCAGGCAAAATGAAAGTATCCATGCAGAACCTGGGCTCATTCAGTAACACATTTGGTGATTTCAGATTCCCGTATTTTTCCGTCTATAAGACGCCCCCATGTATAAGACGCCCCCCACTGGGCAGTTTTGCAACCGCGCGGTTCTCTCCTCGGCTTACTTCCGTGTATAAGACGACCCTCAATTTTTAGTCTAGCGATTTTAGGAAAAAGTATAGTCTTATACATGGAAAAATACTGTAACTTCTCTGCTTGCTTTGGGCTCAAAATAACATTTTCTACAACTTGACTTTTATTTTTATTGCTGACATACTTGGATAGGTAAACTAAATACTGATACCTTGTCGAAAACCATCAGCCTAAAGAATATAAACTGTTTTTCTTTAATATAGCCAGATATCATTCGCAATATGCAGTCTTATTTTTAGAAATGCCTGTCGCTTAGAGGTCTCTGAGTATTGCATTGAGATAGTCTGGGAGCGGTTCAGACACTAATTTTAAGATGTGATTAATCCTTTGGAGAATTTCCTTCTACCACTTCATAGGGTAATAGAAGATGAGCGGTGTAAAACGATCTCTTCTATTATGTAGGTTGAATTGCATCTTTTGATACTGATCTGTTCTGGATTTCATGTATGACTCCTTACGAATATTGGCCAGTTGAAGAAAAATATAAACATTGCAAAGCAGTTAAACAAGTTAGTAGTAATATTTAGTCTGGGGACACAGTATCATATAATGCCACTGTAACTCTGCTAGTTTAATTGCGCCTGTGGGACTCCCCACTAGTGCAGCAGGAACTAGCACTTCCGAAAGCAACCTTCTGAAAGCTCTGCTGACATGCCCCATTCTGGAAACAAATGCTTCTGCTCTTTCTGGATGCTTCAGTAACCATTTGCTTTCTGTTGCTATGAGTCCCGGGCTGCATAGGATACTTGCCCTGAGTTAAAGCTGCAACATTATTTTATTAAAGTATATTACTACAGCAACTAAGCTAACTCTCTACTGCTCTTTCATTGCTTGCTTCAGGAAGAGGAGACGAAATGGCACTGAGGAGGATGGGCCCATCCCACAAACAAAACGCAGTAGCAGAAATGCTGTTTTTCAGGACTCCTGGGATACAGAGGTAAAATGCACTCAAACTCACTGATGACAAGGTTTTGCTTTGGGAATTTCTGGCTAATCAGTACATGGGAGCAGTTAAGTAAAACTTGAAGATATACATCTGGAAGAAGGATAATTGATATCAATATCTCATTCTGTCAGTATAATCTAATTCTGTTTAATATTAAACTCCCTTAGCCAAAGTTTATTTTTAAAGGAAGGTGATTAGTTTTGATTTAATTATTAGAACGGAAATGTTTCTCCTGTCTTTAAAGCTGATTCATGAACCCTAATTGTTTAAATAAGGCATTTGAGTGTTGTGTGTGTTAATTTACTTGTATCCTGTTTTATAGGCAATGGGTGACTTGCAAGAGATTCTCATAATATGATCACATTCAAGTGTAGTACCAGGAACAGAAATAACAATTATTCAGGCAGCATTTCATAGAATCATAGAATCATAGAAAAGTAGAGTTGGAAGGGGCCTACAAGGCCATCGAGTCCAACCCCCTGCTCAATGCAGGAATCTAGGTCAAAGCATCTCTGACAGATGTCTGTCCAGCTGCACCTTGAATGCCTCCAGAGTGGGAGAGCCCACCACCTCCCTAGGTAGTTGATTCCATTGTCTTATTGCTCTGACAGTCAGGAAATTTTTCCTGATGTTTAGGTGGAATCTAGGTTCCTGTAACTTGAGCCCATTATTCCGTGTTCTGCAAACTGGGATGAACGAGAAGAGATCTTTGCCCTCCTCTGTGTGACATCCCTTCAAATACTGGAAGAGTGCGATCATATCTCCCCTCAGTCTCCTCTTCTGAAGGCTAAACATGCCCAGTTCTTTCAGTCTCTCCTCATAGGGCCTTGTTTCCAGTCCCTTTATCATCCTTGTTGCCCTCCTCTGAACCCTCTCCAGTTTGTCTATGTCCTTCTTAAAGTGAGGTGCCCAGAACTGGACGCAGTACTCAAGATGAGGCCTAACCAGTGCCGAGTAAAGGGGAATTATCACTTCCCGCGATTTGGAAGCTATACTTCTATTAATACAGCCCAAAATTGCATTTGCCTTCTTTGCAGCCACATCGCATTGCTGGCTCATATTCAGTTTGTGATCTACCACAATTCCAAGATCCTTCTCACTTGTAGTATTGTTGAGCCAAGTGTCCCCCATTCTGTAACTCTGCATTTGGTTTCCTCTCCCTAGGTGCAGCACTTGGCATTTATCCCTATTAAATTTCATTCTGTTGTTTTCGGCCCAGTGCTCCAGCCTATCGAGGTCACTTTGAATTTTGTTTCTGTCTTCCAGAGTATTAGCTGTTCCACCCAACTTTGTGTCATCTGCAAATTTGATAAGCATTCCCTGTACCTCCTCATCCAAGTCATTAATAAAAATATTGAAGAGCACCTCAATGTCATTTCTTGCCTTTGTCTTCCCTAGTGTCATTCTTTGGCCATTTCAGCAGGGTCCACTGAGGACCTCCAAGGCAAGGCAGTGGGACAGAGCAGCACAAACTCTCTCTGCTCATGTTAAGGCAGGCGTTCTTTTGCTAGCCAGTTGTGTATGTATGTGAAACAGTACTTTGGGTATTAAATACAGATTTCTAAATTGTTAAGTTGCAAACCTATGCAGGTTTAGACAGAAGAAAGGCCTGCAGCTCCCAGCATATTGTTTCCCAGCTGTGCTGGCTGGGGCATGCTGGGAGTTGTACGCCTTTTTTCTGTCTAAACTTGCATTGGATTGCGCTGTTAATCATATTTCTCAGTGCAGCTGGTAACATCTGTGTTTAGGGCATCTCGGGAATCAACATTGTAGACAAGCTACAGTCTTCTACCCACTTACTTGGGAGTACACCCAGGCTGCAGTCCTCTACCCACTTACTTGGGAGTACACCCCACTAAACTTAGTGGGATTTACTTCTGAGAGTAAACACATATAGGATTGCTCTTAGGATTTAGTCTTCTGAAACTTCGCTTCTGACTCCAGGCCTCTGCTTCTCTAGAGCCCAATATTCAGTGCTGAATACTAATGTTCATGTAATTCTTCATGCTGCTGTTGCACCAGCACTTGAAATGTGTATCTGCTGTCCAATAGATTGGCTATGGAGATATTTGGTAGTCCTTAGCCTGCTAGCAGCTCTGCATAACCTAGAAACATTTGATGTGCCTTTAGATTCAGGTGTACATTTACATATTCTGTGTTGCACTGTGCAAGACTGCATAATTCTCTAGGTCGAGTGGACAACTTGTGGCCTTCCAGATGCTAGACTGCAACTCCCACGAGCCCTAGCCAATGGTGAGGGATGATGGGAGTTGCAATCCAACATCTGGAGGGCCACAGGTTGTCTACCCCTGCTATAGGTGAACTTACAAGCTTCCTGGTGATTACCTTCCTCTTTAGCTCTGCAGTTCTTAGTATAGAGATACTTTAACAAACACTGAGATTGGCAATGTTATTTAGGATGTTGCTTTGTGTAACCTAATGGGATTGAAGCATAAAACACTACATAAAATACTCCAGACTACCTGTGATAGCATGTAGTAGGAAAAACTAAAGAGGGCCATTCGTTTATTGTGGAATGAACTATACTAGGCCAGAATTTGCTTCATCAGATATATGGAGTACGCTGAGAAGATAATAGAGGTGTGTGTACTTCGTTCAATCCACTTTATGCATCTGATTAGTAACTTCTGGTGAAATAGACTCTTCCTTACAAAAGAAGATATGGTTTATACAAATTGCATCATAGAGTTTAGCCTTTGTGTATAAAGTGGTATAGACACTTGCAATACTTGGGAGCCTTGGGGCTACATTGTAGTTTTTCTGCATTTCTTCCAGTGTAGAATGGGTTGATACAGAAATTCAAGCAGATGGGCAGAGCTTCAAATAACTGGTGGGAGGGCCCACAGCTCAGTGGTAGAGCACATGGTTTGTATGCAAAAGGTCTCAGGTTCAATCCCCGGCATCTCCAGGTAGGGCAGGAAAAACTCATGCCTGAAATGCTGGAGAGCCACTGCCAGTCAGTGCCTACAATACTGGGCTAGATGAAGCAAGGTTCTGACTCGGTATAAGGCAGCTTCCTGTGTACCTAGATTGGGTTTTTGTCTCAGATCAGTTTGTGAAAACATTATTCAGAGTGAGAAAACAGTACAAACTCAATAAAATTGAAACAGTGTTGTCATGCCTATCAGTAGAAGATTTACACAGATAATGGGGTGATATCTGGGTATGTGACAATGCAAAAACTAAACAAAACCCCAGCAGTAAGAAGGATCAAAAAGATAGCTGTAAAAGCCAAACAAAACCCAAAAGAAGGCAGCTGCAGTATTTCATTCCCAATATATTTGTGTTCCCGACACATTTCAAGAGACTTCAAGGGCAATTAAATTCTTCAAGGCTTCCAAATGATACTCAGAATTCTGCTTCTAACTCACTATTCAAATTCTTTGAAGAATTTAATTGCTCTTGACAAAGAGAAGTCTCTCGCAATGCGTTAGGAATACAAATACAGGCAGTCCCCAGGTTACTAACATCCCGACTTACGGACAACTCATACTTAAGAACGGACCGCCATATATGTAAAAATCTGAGTTAAATACTATGGTTCGTACTTATGAACGAACGCACTAGTTTGCGACACTTTGAAAACATTGTGCGGCTTCTGTTCTAACTTACGTACAAATTCGACTTAAAGACAGACTTACAAACAGATCTTGTTCGTAACCCGGGGACTGCCTGTATATTAAGAATTAAACACTACAGCTTTCTGTTATGGTTTTGTATTTGAGAAAGCAGCCTGTAGCCTTTTTTAGTGCATTGTGAAAACATAGCACCCAGTGTTCAATTTGTCAATTACTGGGCTCACAATAAGAGCAGGATGATCAGCGTTTGGGCCCAGGAGATGGGAGAGCAGCTCAGAAAAATGTCTACTTGAGATGTGTAGGTAATATTGGATTAAAGCTAAAATGACTTGCATTTCTGTCAATCTTTTGTTTCATAGTCCTCCAGCAGTGAGAGCGGCAGTACTAGCAGTTGCAGCAGCAGCAGCAGCATAAGCAGTCCTGACAGAGCTAGTGGGCCAGAAAGCAGCCTACACCAGATGCCAGGATCAAGTCCTGTGACACCTCCTCAGTCTTTCCATGAGCAGTCTGCACTATGCCAAGGTCCTTACTTCCACATCAACCAGATCTTGAAGGAGGCACACTTCCATAGCTTACAGAGCAGGGGCCGTCCTGCAACATGATGAGCCCAGCAGTTCCCTGCCTTCTGTGAAGGGGGACAGCACTGTGTGATGAGATATTTCAACTTAAAAGTTTGTTAAAATTGCACAAAATGCCTGTTGCTTTTTCAGTCTGTATTTGGAATAACAGGTTAACAGGCAGTTGTTTACTTGTGGTTTGCTGCACTATTGCAATGCAAAAGGGGCTTTGGAGCAATTTTTATAGGATTCTTTTGGGTTGGGTGGAGGGTGGATATCTTTGACATGTCATAATGTGTCTAAGAATCTGCCTCTGTATTATAGGAGTGCATAATGAGTCCAGTCTGACATCTTAATCTGTTCATTAGTTACTGATTTATGTAAAATCCTTTCAAAAGTTTGTGTTCAGTTTTATAAGTCTTTTTTAATTTCAATAAATAGTGAATATGTTTTTATGGTAAATTAAATCTTTTGAAAGGTTGAATATTCATATGTAATTATGGCTATTTGAAAATGCTGGTAAGATTCTATAGCGTAGTCGATGGTTTTAATGAAGTCAGAAAAAGAGTGCAAACGGCTTGTTTTCTTACTGTACTCAAACAGGAGCTGTTCCCTTGATTGTGTACTGAACTGGGTTGGCTTTGTGTTTATCTGAATACATTCAGTTATTTAAAGTAGAAGTTTTCTGTTAATAACTTCAAGTTGCCTAAAACACAGATCCTGCATCATTAGGTGATCAGTACCGGAAACTTAAATTCAATTTCCTTAAGTTAAGTCTGGGTTGTGAAACAATTACCTGAGATACTTTTTGTTCACATACAATAGTTCACATTTTATTGAATCATTTGGTCATGCTTGAGAGCCAGCCAAGTTTAAACAAAGATGGTGCTGCTGTCTCTTCCTCCTCTGCTGCAAGCTGCCTGAAAAGGGAGCCAGGGCGGAACGTCTCTTCTGCTCTCATAAGGACAGTAGTTGGAATCTGTTAAAATTAACACAAAAGTCAGTAACTTCTCTGTCATGTTTGGCTGTCTTTAATCTGGATCCCACTCAGCCTTATTAGTAGGTGCATGAAGCAAGGCACTGGCCCACAAATGCAATTGTCAGTAGTGACCACCTGTACAATGTTTATAGATTTTATAGATCATAGAGTTGGAAGGAGCCTACAAGGCTATCGAGTCCAACCCCCTGCTCAATGCAGGAAACTAGAGGAGGGGTCTCCCATCCAAGTAATAACCAGGCCTGACCCTGCTTAGCTTTCCACACTCTGACAAGCTGAGCCTTAGTTCTCTACATAGCACAGAGGTGGAAAAGGGTGTCAATCTGTGCTGACTGGGAAAAAATAACCCTTGGCCAGAGTCTTTTGATGCATGCAGGAGATCTGACCTCATAGTGAGCTTTTGGGACACTTAAATATCCAGACCACTCCTTCAGAGTGTCTGAGGCTCAGAATGAGGGCATGATTGATAGCTACCTTAAATAAAATGGTTGGCTTCCAATGCATGCACAGTTAAGTCCATTTGATTACGGACAGCAGAGGCATTCAAAAGCTTTCCCGTACTCTGAAAGGCTGACTGCTATTCCTACCACTGGGAAACAATACTTTATTAACCAGAAAGAGACTCAATTTTTATCTAATGCAACACAATTAACATTGACAGAGAAACACTAAAGTGGGGTTATAGTAGTCCATGTGCTTTCCTACATCAAATGAAGTTGCTGTAGGATATATGCATGCAGACTACAGCCATAGGAACAGAAGACTGCTCTTGCTCTACTGAAAGTAAGCTACGGTATAGATGAAAAAAAATCAATTGAGGGTGGTAATTGTTTTTAAAGAAGGGAGTCTCATAAGCCTTTAAAAACACAGAGGGTGAAACAGCATACTATTATAGTAGTACTAAAAATGCAAGAGAATCGAATATGCATCAAGAAACTGCATTTTAGGCAACCCTGCCCCTTCAGCACATTGCAGGGAGTTTTGGTTTCACAGCAACACAGAAGGAAAAGTATAACCAATGCGACTGGCAGCTGCTAGTGTGCATTCGGTTTCTCAGATGACCTGGTAGCTTGACAGAAGCTATCAAGTTCTATGGACTACAGGAAACATTTGTATTGGAGCAGCAGCTTTCTACAAATGCAAGCCTGGAACAGAAAAGAGGTTGAAGCCACTCAATTCACACAAGCTTTTAATACCCCAACAAGGCTTCTTCAGGGGTTACTGGTCAGCATCGTACTAGAATGAAGGGTACAAGACAGAGTTAGACAGGCATCCTTTTAACATTCCTTCTCAAGATAAGCTGAGGTTAAGTGTAGAGTAGTTGATGTACAAGTCTGTACTAATATTCTGATTTTGCTAGTAATGCCTATTACAATCAGCATGACATTTTGTCAAGTTAATGAATACTTGACTAGTTCAGTTGTCACCTTGTAAAACAGAGGTAACTTGAATTCCAAAATGAGAAAATACACTAATACTGAAGTGTCAATTGGAAATTTTATAAGTCTCTGATTTTAAACTGCTTTCTAGGAATAAAAGATCCTTAAGATTAGTTTTTTTGGCAAACATTAGTTAAGTGTATAGGGAAAAACATCGGCTAGAATAAAAGGGACCAACCTGAGTGTTATGTTCAGTGTTTCTCAGAGCTGATTTAATCTTGCGAGAGCTTGACATACTGAGTGGCAACAGTCCAAATCTTAAAAGAGAAACAGTGATAAGCATTTTCTCACTCTCAGACACTTTGGTTCCAAGGAGTACTTTATTGCCTATAGCTTGAGTCACTTACCTGATCTGACTAGATGCAAGAGGTAGGATGTTATGCAGTTCTTGAGAGGTTAAAGCACTGCTTCGGCTGGTGTATTGATTCTCTGCCCCTGTTAATAAGCCAAACAGGACCTGGGGGACAGAAAAAAAGCAATTGCCTTGTCTTAATGGCAGAAGATTCAACTACAAAATGTTCAGTCAACTATAAATTGGCTCTTACTAGATTAAAAAGCAGCACAGAAAGTACATATAAACAAAGGATGCTCTATAATTGTCATCTGTCCATACTTATTTAAAAATAGTGTTTTCCCCTTTCCCCCTCTATTTCAGGTGAACTTATGCATTATATCATTTGGGACTTCAAAGTGTTCACACGTGAACTTGCGAGAACAAAATCCATATAGTCCTGTTCTTGATTATGGCTATTCAGAAGAGAAATACTGATTCTAACACAAACACTGTAGGTAGTGGAAAAATATTGCACCATTTAATCAAAGTGTGGTCCAGTATGTGAATACACCCATAGTTATAGTGCTATCCAATACTTGCTTTTCCTTTTTCCCTTTATTCATTTTTTATATTTGCACTGGTTAATGAACTGCTTAGGAACAAAGTGCATTACACAGTTTATATGCTATGTTTGCTGAATTACCCACTATCATTAAGCATCCTATCCTGCAAAAGTTCTCTGTTACTGCTCTGTTCTTAGAGCCAATATAAATGGGTTCTGTAGACTTACAGTAGCCAAACATACTTTGCAACATTTATATCCTATTCCAACAGGATGCTGCTTCTGAACTTACAGAGGTTTGTTGCACCAGGCGATTAAGGTTGCTATTTAAGTGTGGAGTAAAGACATCCAAGTCAAAGGGATCTATATAGCTCTCCAGAAAGTCTGTCTGTCTCTCAATCCTGAAATAAGATGGGAAAACTATCTTGTTTGCAATGTTGAAACACAAGTAAACTGCAGTTGGATAGGAAAATGCTCTTGCTGTTGC
This sequence comes from Shinisaurus crocodilurus, assembly GCA_021292165.1. Classification (NCBI taxonomy): domain Eukaryota; kingdom Metazoa; phylum Chordata; class Lepidosauria; order Squamata; family Shinisauridae; genus Shinisaurus; species Shinisaurus crocodilurus. The sequence goes on along the minus strand of CM037881.1, from coordinate 54,854,152 downwards.
ATGGCCAAAAAGTTACATTTGCCAAAGGCAGTGGGGGAAAAGAGAGCCCAAAAAATCGACTCAAGTGAAAACACACAAAAAGCAGGAATTTAAACAGTTTCCAACTAATGGAATAATTAATACTGAACAAAGCTAACCAGCTACTGATCAGTCCCTTGATGCAGTGAGAAAGGAGTTTAAATATTTAAAGTTAGATTCTAGTCTCCAGTTAGAGTTAAACTGATACCCTACCAGTCAAAGATCTAGCTATTAAAGTGTTTCAGATGCTGTAACAAGCTGCCCTGTTTGTAACAAGTTGCCTTGAGGTAAGCTTTCCTTAAAGCTACAGTTCTAGGAGCACTGGTGTGTCACTGACCATCTCTTGATGTATGTATGGACAAATACAAGCTTGTTGGCAGGATTTCTATTTGACATGTATGTGTGGATAACTAATGTTAAAGGATTTTTCTGAAGTGGCTTTCTTATTAAATAATTGTTCAGATATAGAACTTCATACACAAGTTACACATGGGGGCATCTTGCTACTCATGATGATTGGCCCTCTTCTGGATGACTAGCAACATCCTTTCTTTCTGAAAAGAGGATGAGTGGAGTATAGACATTTTTTCCCAGCCAGGCTCACCTTTTCACCCTATGCCAGGGACTGGTCTGCATCAAAGTGTGTGCAGTATCCACTTGGGCATGATTTATCACCATTAACCCTTGAACTGCATCCACATTTTCTATTCATGTATGATTGCAGTAAGGGCTGGCAAAAAAAAAAAAAAAAAGTTAAATGAGTAAGAATTAGGTGCACACAGGGCTGAGAAAACAACTCAAATTTCTAGACAACTAAATGCTTGGGTTTTTCTAGCCTTGCTTGTAGCCTCACATACATACTGCATGATGAGGTGATATCATGGGACAGGGTGGGTAGAGCACAAAGGGTACTGCAACATTTTGCAAGGATAGCAAAAAGAAACCCTGTAGTTGTATTGTACCTGGAGTCTTGTTTGTTTCTGCTGCTTTTCATATCTTCACTCTTGGTTGTCAGGACAATATTTAGATACCGAAGGTCATATAGGAGTTGCAAAGCCCTGCTCTGAGTGACTGGTAACTTCCCTTCTTTCTGCAAACCGGTGATGGAAGAAAAAATGTCTATAAACAGGTTTATTCATACGAAATGCCTGGTTTCCCAATACTCCTTACACATTTTTTGAATGGAAAAGTTTAGTCAACAATTACTTTAATCATCATGTGGTTCAGTACTAATAGCACCTCCTGGCTCCATTCTTCATCTCAAGTGCCATGGAGATTTTATATATGTTAATTTGAATGAGTTCTGCACCTGGGTCACCTGTACCTATCTCCCACATCTCTTGTGCAGTGGGACCAACATGGCAATTACACTGACTAAATATCTCTAGCAGCAAAACAGTGAAAACATCTGTAGCAGCAATGACTATTAAGAGCGTCAGTTATTTTTTATTATTATTACATTACATTTATATCCCGCCTTTTTTCCTCTTGCAAAGAACCCAAGGCGACTTACATGGTGGTCCTCCTCTCCATTTTTATCTTCATAACAACCCAGTGAGGTAGGTTAGGCTGAGAGTCAGTGACTGGCCCAAAGTCACCCAGTGAGCTTCATGGCTGAGTGGGTATCTCCCGAGTCCCAGTCCAACACTCTTAACTACTACACCGCACAGGCTCTCAGTTGAAGATTTCTCTGAGTAATTTCCTAATGTTGACTTGAGCTGGAGATCCATCTAGTCTCTTTTGCCTTGTACATATTGGGACTGATCTATCAGTGTGTTTCCCTGACTAACAAACCCCACCCTACAAGTCTGATATCCACACTAGTCCATTAAAAGGTTTATTAAGCTCATCTTATTATTCTGAATTTTAAAGATCTCATAGTGGAGACAGCTACCCCATATCCATGTGTCTCTCAAAAGAATCATAGCACATATATACAGAAAGTAGAACAAGGCCAATTGTGGAACTACAGTTCATTCAGTGAACTTAGGTGGCCTTTAGATGTACCCAGAGTATGGGCAACAAACAAGACGAACTTGAACTCTTGATACATGAGGGCAAGTACGACTTGATAGGGATAACTGAAACCTGGTGGGATGACTCCCATGGCTGGAACACAGCAATTGAAGAGTATAACTTGTTCAAAAGGAACAGAAGCAACAGAAAGGGAGGTGGAGTTGCGCTGTATGTTAAAGATACGTTTCTCTGCACAGAGATACAGGAAGAGGAGCTTGGCAGCCCCATTGAGAGCATCTGGGTTAAAATAAAGGGGGCAAAGAATAAAACGAACATGGCAGTTGGAGTCTACTACCGACTACCCAATCAAGGATGAAACTTTTGAAAAGCAAATTGCCATTGTTTCAAGGAGGCATGATGTGGTAGTAATGGGGGACTTCAATTTCCCTGATATCTGTTGGGAGACTTACCGGTATTCAGCCACGCATGGCCCCTCCAAGAAATTCCTGAGTTGTGTTGCTGATAACTTCCTCCTACAGAAAGTGGAGGAAGGAACTAGAGGAGCGGCTATCCTTGACCTGATTCTAACCAACAGAGACGAGTTAGTGGATAAAGTGGCAGTTTCGGGAACTGGGGGGGGAAAGTGACCATGTTATACTTGAGTTCTTGATTCTAAGGGGAGCAAAAGCTGAGTGTAGCCAAACACGTATCCTGGATTTTAGGAAAGCCAATTTTAACAAACTCAGAACAATGATAAGTGAGGTCCCATGGCAAGCGACTCTAATGAGTAAAGGAGCCCAGGATGGGTGGGAGTTTTTAAAAAAGGAAATTTTAAAGGCACAATTGCAAACAATTCCCACAAGGAGAAAAGGCAGAGGGCAACAGAAGAAGCCAATGTGGCTTCACAATAAACTCAAAGATGACCTGAAAACAAAAAAGGACACGTATAGGAAGTGGAAGGAAGGACAGGCTACAAGGGAAGAGAACAGGCAGGTGGCACAGAACTGCAGGAATAGTGTCAGGAAGGCTAAAGCTGAGAATGAGCTAAGGTTAGCGAGGGATGCTAAAAACAAGAAAGCTTTCTTCAGATACGTGCATAGTAAAAGACAGAGGAAAGAAATGGTGGTTCAACTACGCGATGAGGATGGCAAATTGATAACAGAAGACAAGGAAAAGGCAGAAGTGTTCAATTCCTACTTCGGCTCGGTCTTCTCCCAAAAGAGGGTCTATGACCCCCCTGGCAAACTTGAAGAGCAGATTGAAGGGGCAAGATTGCAGCTTGAGATTGATAGGCAAATGGTCAAGGAGCACCTGATTACTCTGAACGAGTTTAAATCTCCAGGGCCCGACGAGCTGCATCCTAGAGTAATAAAGGAACTGGCAGAAGAACTCTCAGAACCACTGTCTATTATCTTTGAGAAATCATGGAGGACAGGTGAAGTGCCAGATGACTGGAGGAGGGCAAATGTTGTTCCCATCTTCAAAAAGGGCAAGGAGGAGGAACCTGGGAACTATAGGCCAGTCAATCCCTATCAATCAATCCCTGGGAAATTTTTGGAGCAGATTATAAAGAAGACAGTCTGCAAGCACCTTGAAAACAATGCAGTGATTACTAGAAGCCAGCATGGATTTGTCAAGAACAAATCCTGCCAGACTAATCTGATCTCATTTTTTGACCGGGTAACCTCCCTTGTGGACTGTAGGAATGCTGTGGACATAATATATCTGGACTTCAGCAAAGCTTTCGACAAAGTGCCTCATGATATCCTGATTAGCAAGCTAGCTAAAAGTGGGCTAGATGGAACAACTATCAGGTGGATCCACAATTGGCTACAGAATCGGACTCAAAGGGTGCTTATCAATGGTTCCTTCTCAAACTGGGGAGAGGTAAGTTTGCGGGGTACCACAGGGCTCGGTCGTGGGCCCAGTGCTCTTCAACATTTTTATTAATGACTTGGATCAGGAGGTGCAGGGAATGCTTATCAAATTTGCAGATGACACAAAGTTGGGTGGAACAGCTAATACTCTGGAAGACAGAAACAAAATTCAAGGAGATCTCGATAGGCTGGAGCGCTGGGCCGAAAACAACAGAATGAAATTTAATAGGGATAAATGCCAAGTGCTGCACCTAGGGAGAGGAAACCAAATGCAGAGTTACAGAATGCGGGACACTTGGCTCAACAATACTACAAGTGAGAAGGATCTTGGAATTGTGGTAGATCACAAACTGAATATGAGCCAGCAATGCGATGTGGCTGCAAAGAAGGCAAATGCTATTTTGGGCTGCATTAATAGAAGTATTGCTTCCAAATCACGTGAAGTGATAATTCCCCTTTACTCGGCACTGGTTAGGCCTCATCTTGAGTATTGCGTCCAGTTCTGGGCACCACACTTTCAGAAGGACGTAGACAAACTGGAGAGGGTTCAGAGGAGGGCAACAAGGATGATAAAGGGACTGGAAACAAGGCCCTATGAGGAGAGACTGAAAGAACTGGGCATGTTTAGCCTTCAGAAGAGGAGACTGAGGGGAGATGTTATCGCACTCTTCCAGTACTTGAAGGGTTGTCACACAGAGGAGGGCCAGAATCTCTTCTCGATCACCCCAGTTTGCAGGACACGGAATACAGGAACCCAGATTCCACCTAATGCCAACATCTGGGCCTTTCCAAAGGAATCATAACTGGGGAGCCAGTGTAGCGTAGTGTTGGTCTGGGACTTGGGAGATCCAGGTCCTAGTCCCCCCACAGCCATGAAGCTCACTGGGTGACTTTGGGCCAGTTACTGACTCTCAGCCTAACCTACCTCACAGGGTTGTTGAGATGATAAAATGGAAAGGATGCGGATTATTATGTAAACCACCTTGGGTTCCTTGCAGGAAAAAAGGTGGAATATAAATATAATAAATATAATACATAAATGATCACCCCATTAAAATTGCCAATTCTATAGGGAAGACCCATGTGATTAGACCAGCTCGTGTGGTTGTACCGTTCAGATGTATCCCTCAACCATGTGCAATTGCCTCATAGAAAAACATCTGCCTAAGTTAACTGAATGAGAGCAAGGACATTCCATGGTTGGCCCAGCCCTGCCCTGCCCTACCTTCTGTATGTAAGAGTGCTGATTTTTTAGTACCATAGATAGCAAGCTTAGTGCCATGATCTTACACTTGCATACTTGTAACCCCATTAAAATCAGAGTTGCTCATTGGCAAACATGTTTAGGTTCAGGCTTTAAGTATACTTTCCCCCTACTAAGTCGAGCTTGGTGATTATGTAGACCAATTGGTACTATGAAAATCTGAAAAGGCCAACAGTATACTTAAGTCCCAAAAGATACAATGTTTTGTCTTTCGACTGGTGATATTCAATCCTACTATCTTTTGGTGATCTAAGGAAAAAAAGAGATTGGAGAGGCAAAGAGATCTAGATATATATTATTTTGCCTTTTATCCAAGATCAAAACAGGGGTCCCATATTGCATGTTGAGCCCCTAGGCATGGTCCAACATTCAAGAAATAAAAATGGGATATAAACAAAATAGGTGCATCCTGACTTTAGAAAGGTTGATGGCCACTGCATTTCATGAAGGATAGTACCAATATATATTAATCTGGAAAAGTGTTTTTAAAAAACCAACCCACCTGGAGATGATTAGCAAGCAATGGATCACTCTGTAAATATCCAGTTATCTACCCTCCTCTTTTTATGGCATTTTGCAAGAGACACAATGCTAGACTTGTCCAATCCAGTCAAGTTATTTTCTTGTTCTTACATACTCAGTATCTTTTTCTTTCAAGCATAGAATGAAGACCTCACAATAGTCAAGTTTATAACTGCTGGAGGACCAAGATACAAGCAACCATGGAACCATCTGGCACCTGAGCTGGCCAAAGATCCAAATGTTTCTTGCAGCTAAAACTCCATGACTAGTTAGAACTTTCCCAATTGGCAAGCCTAGTAAAGCAGGAGCCCATCAGCAGTTTTCCTTTCAGCAAATCACACATTTAATTTCCCATCTTTTCACATTTGTGTAGCAGAAATAATCTAGTTCAACAATGAGTCCACAGATGCCAACCACGCACCTTTTCCCGTTTCTCTTCTGACAGTTTTTCATAGCCAGCTAGAACTTCAGTCATACAAGACTTCAGCAGTTCTTGCAAGGTGACCTTAGGAAGAGTATGCCCTCCAACTCGATTGACTTCTTGGCACAAGCTGAACAGGAGGGACTGGACACACCAGGATGGCTGTGAAAAATTCCACAGTGCAATAGGGAAATGTTATGTTTTCTTGAAAGCAAGAGATCTTTTTTTTTATTATGACCTGTTTCACACATAACGCCTAACTACGGGTTAAACAACCCATAGTTAGTCGGAGCTGCACCAGAGCGAGCGAGCTGCCTCCCACGTGCTCACTACTTCCATTTTGCATCCACTTTGCTAAACAACCTAGGAACGTCCTGTTCCTGGGTTGTTCATTGTGAAGTGCAAACTCAGAACTCTGGGTTTTTGAGGGAGAAACAACCCAGAGTTTTAACCCAACAACAAAACATGGGTTAAAACTCTGGGTTGTTTCTCCCTCAACAACCCGGAGTCCCAGGTTTCCATGTCACAACGAACAACCAAGGACTGGGGGCATTCCTGGGTTGTATAGCAAAGTGGATGCAAAACAAAAGCAGCAAGCATGTGGAAGGTAGCACACTCTCTTACTTGCTCGCTCCTATGGGCCCTGACCAACTATGGGTTGTTTCATCATTAGTCGTTACATGCAAACCAGGTCACTGTCAACCCATACTTCAGAACATAAGAAGAGCCATGTTGGATCAGACCAAAGTCCTAGATGCCTATGGGAAGCCCACAAGCAGGACATGAATGCAATAGCACCCTCCTGCTCATGTTCCGCAGCACTTTGTATTGAGAGGAATACTACCTCTGATAGTGGAGGTAATATATGGCCATCATGACTAATAGCCACTAATAGCCTTATTCTCCATGAATTTGTCTAATCCCTTTTTAGAGCAATCCAAGTTGGTAGCTATCACTACATCTTGTAGAGAATTCTATAGCTTAACTATGTGCTGTGTGAAGAAGTACTTCCCTCTATCTGTCCTGAATCTCCCACTATTTAGCTTCACTTAATGACCCCAGGTTCTAGAGATGGCGGGGATAAAAACCTCTCCACTTTCTCCACACCATGCATAATTTTATACACCTCTATCATATCTCCTGTTTTTTCTAAGCTAAAAAGCCCCAAACATTGTAACCTTTCCTCATAGGGGAGTCACTCTAGCCCCTTGATAATTTTGGTTGCCCTTCTTCACGCTTTTTCCAGGTCTACAATACCCTTTTTGAGGTGCAGTTATCAGAACTGTACACAGTATCCCATGTGTGGTCACACCACAGATCTGTATGCAGCAGGGGTGGGTAACACACAGCCCACGGGCTGAATGCAGCCCCCCCCCCGGCCTTTCATAGATTTCATAGATCATAGAGCTGGAAGGGGCCTACAAGGCCATCGAGTCCAACCCCCTGCTCAATGCAGGAAACTAGAGGAGGGGTCTCCCATCCAAGTAATAACCAGGCCTGACCCTGCTTAGCTTTCCACGCTCAGACAAGCTGAGCCAGCTTAAGCCACAGGCCGGCCCTCTGCTGCCACCTTTGCTGCTGTGGTGGTGGTGGTGGCAGCAGCAACAAAGGAATCATGTGGCCTAAAAAGGCCAAATTTAGCTTTAAAGCTAAATTTGCCCTTTTCAGATCACCACTGTAGTTTGCCGTCAAAATTCAGCAGCAAACTGCCAATTGTTTTGATGATGATGCAGCTGAAATATGATGGCGTGTGGTGGCGGTGCAAACCCCCCCCCCCCTGAAGTTGCCCACCCCTGATATAAAGGCATTATGATACTGGAAGTTTTATTTTAAATTCCTTTCCTACTGATCTCCAACGAGGAATTTTCTTTTCACAGCTGCTGCATATTGGCTTGACATTTTCATCAAACTATCCACTGCATGCCCAAGATCCTTCTTTTGACACAGTCCACTAACTGCATATAGAGGTACTATAACTCATTCCGCTTGCGGAAGTCGACATACAAATTTTCTATATTCTCTAGCCAAAACATACACATTTGTAAGTAAGTTCCAACAGCACACATTTGTACTAAATGTGCCTTCTTAATTTGTATAAATCTCACTTCAAAACTTATTGTAACGGGGACAAAAAAAAAGCTCTTTGGGCAGGGATTGGAAGAATGATTAAATATTGGGGCTTCTATGCCTCTAGTCCACTTGATGTTAGAGGCAGGCATAGGGTCCTAGCAACTGAGGTATCATCAGAAAACCCCCAGAACGGCTATCAGGCTACACTGTGAGTTTTATGGAATTCTGCATCAAGCAGTGGTGCAGCAAGGTTATTTTAGACCCTGGGCATAATGGTCTTATTGGGGGCCCTTTAGACAGTGATGAGTATTACTTTAGTTGTGAAGCACACAACTGTTTCTCTTCGCCCCCAACCACTATTACATACTATACAGCTGCATCTACATTCCTGATACGTTAAAGCAATAAACAGACAAAAGACTCAGCATGTTCAATTTCACAACTTAAATCATAGAAACCATCATGCCTAAATCAATAAAATGGAGTCTTATTGCTGTCCTCTGGGTGGTCATTTGGTGGCCATTGGGCTGCAGGGCCTTGGACTTTGGCCTAATATTGTGCAGACTGATCCTTGTTCATAACACTGAGCTCTCATTATCAGTATGCACGTTATAGCATCCCCCACCCACCTCCACCTCACCTGGACAGGTAGTCGTATCTTGGACTTTATGCTGCTTCCCGTCTCAGTCTCTTCCTCAATTTCAATCTCCTCCCAGTTGGTGGCTGTTGCTAGAATGGACCCAGCTTCATCCTTCAGCAATGACTGTGTGAAACTCTGAACCAGGACCTAGCGTTAAATACAAACAGTAGCAGGACAATATCAGAGTCAATCCTGCTACGTGCACCTATAACGTTGTCAGTGCATAGCAGTTATATAAGCACCATGCCATCTTTGAAATTGGAAATGTCTGAAAATGGAAAAGCCAAGGCTGTTCATGGTATTCTACTACCATTCAAGACCCTCCTGTAGACAAGCAAATACTTCCCAGACATTTTTTCTGTCTCATTACAATCTGTTGCAGTTTTCAAGTATATAGTAACAGGATCCCCACAAACAAAAGAAAGTGTTGTGCTTATAATAAGATGGGAGGCAACCAAGATAGATATGGAAAATGGCCAAAGCAAAACACAATAGGAAAGAGCTATTTCCCCCACTCCTCTGTCCCCACAAAAGACACTCACTTTAGCAACAGCTGTGCTCCAAATCCGATAGGCAGACAGGCTATCTTGCAGCAGCCGTTCTTTTGATTCCTGCCATTTAGCCTTTATGGGGTTCACTTCTTGAGTCTTCCCTTTCCCCACCTTTTTCAAAGGCCAGGGCTCTCTCGTCACATTTTCTGGGCAACCTGATTTTCCCAGAATGCACTGCTTCAAGTGTGGGCACAACTCCCCCAATGACCGGCAGAGCCGTGCCATAAAGAGAACAGTGTTGATTTTGGGGTTATGCAAAGCATCGGTGCATCCTTGGAGCATATCCTGAGCATGATGCAGCTCTTCCCTAACACAACCCAGCACATAATCCACACAACGGATGCAGTGGCTACGCAACAGCTCCTCTACCGTGCCTGCATCAGCAAATCTGTCAAAGGCAGATCTGTTCCTGAACTGCACATGCAGAGTATCCTTAGATGAAGAGTCTGAAGGCAAGTAGGACAGAAGGTCATCCAGCTTGGCCTTTAGCTTGGAATCCAGAGCACTGCAGAAGCTCTGGACACTAGGGCTGTGGGCCTGAGCCTTCATGGACAGCCCACTCTTGGTGAACTGACTGCGGTTTGCCACACTTATCCAAGCAGCATCAGGTGGCAAGTCATTAGGATTCTCTGACCATAAGAAAGAGGCCATGTTATGTTCAAATAGGATATGCTTGTTTTGGGCAGAGGTGTCAAATTTAGCTTCAAGCTCCTGTACAGCCAGAACAAGGAGCTCCCTGGAGCTGCTGGAGATATCATCAAATCCTTCCTTTGTCAGGGTCTGGAAAAGAAAAGAAAAAGAAAAGAAGAGAAGCTCATTATACAGAGACAAAAGCTGGTTTCATCACTTACTGTAGTACCAACCAGAAGCATGGGGATGCAGGGGTGGCAGGAAATACATGGGTTGGTGGACATAACTTGTAACTTCTGGGTTGTGAGGAATCTCCTTAAGATCTGTCCCATTCTTACTCTCCTAAGTTTTTCCAATGGTTCCACTCAAAATGGAAGCCAGAATAACCAAAGAATGACTAATCCAAGTTGGAAAGATGGTTAGCATAGAACATCTCTTGCTACCAAATTTGCGGACAAGAGTTCCTGTCTCTGGAAAGTAAGCAAGGAGGTGCACCCAGGCAAAGAGGGCAAGTCTACAGGATGAAAGAATTGCATCTAGAGTGGGCTAGGGAATTATGAGGAAACAATGGAGAAATCAACAAAACATGAGCTGGTTTTGCTGTGGATAGCCTCATTATTTTCCTATTAATGTCAAGAGGCAGATGCGAGTCCTCTTATGAACAAAGTTCCTGTTATACAGTGATTATTCATAAACAGAACCTGAGAAGAAATTTCTCAATACACCACCAACAGCACTGATGTACTTGTACTCAGAAGGAGCTATTGTCCCAAACCAGGAAGCTCAATTTCCTTGGCACTGAATAAATTTTGGCTGAATCTGTAAGCCTTTCAGCTACTTAGCCAAGCTCTGCCAATATATTACCTGTAATCTGTCCAAGAAGAGCTCCTGCAACAGATCTTCCCAGAAAGAGATGGGCTTGTCAAGGAGCCGACGACATACTGTCTCCCAGTTCTGACTCATGGACTCACTGGTAAGCAGCTCCCATACAGCATCACGGATTCCGGCCAAACCTTTAAGGCTCTTCACATATACCAGCAAGTTTGTGATCCCAGATTTGATGTCTTCACTGCACCTGAAAGAAATGCTGGGAGGTGAGTAGGTGGTTGCATGACTCCCTTTCCAGTTAAAAGCAGCACTGAAACGTACTTATGTGCTCACATGAATTGTGGCCTTTACTGTGTCGGTTACAACAAGGGCCAGACATACACAACCATGAACCAATGCGATGAGAAAAGGTAAAGATAAACAAAAACACTCCCTGCACAGAGCATGCTGGGTAAATAGAAGAGTTGTTATTTTGCATGTATAGATGGCCTCTTGTGAAATTCTGGATGAACAATTGATGGTTGGTGGAAGGATGTCTGAAGAATTCAAAACAGGAACTTATCTTTCACCAGTGATTTAAACAGGAGTACTGGAAAGAAGAAGGTTCAAACGTATTGTACCTTGAGCCTCCACGTTTGCAGTGTTTGGAGTGTAAGGCTACCAGGAGGAGGGCCTTTTCTGCTGTGGCACCTCGGTTGTGGAATGAGCTCCCCAAAGAGGCTCGCCTGGCGCCTACATTGTACTCTTTTCGGCGCCAGGTGAAAACTTTTCTATTCTCCCAGGCATTTTAATCATTTTAATCTTGTAGTTGCTTTTAACTCTGTTATTGTAATCTGAACTGCTGCTGCTAGCTTTACTGTTTGTTTTTAATCTGTGGTTTTAAATCTTTAAAATGTATTAAATAAATAAATAAGGAGGAAAGTGGACTTTTAAACTGATAGTGACAAAGAAAAATCAAACCAGTTTGAATTTCCATCCAGTAGCTAGAGAAAATTAGAAAACTAGGACAAGGTTAGATATGCCAGCTATCCTATATTGCAAATCACAATACGACAACCCCAAGACAGCTAGAGAAAGCAGTATCTATAGTTTGACCAATATAGGGTCTGACTGAGTGTGGAAAGCTAAGCAGGGTCAGGCCTGGTTATTACTTGGATGGGAGACCCCTCCTCTAGTTCGCTGCACTGAGCAGGGGGTTGGGCTCGATAGCCTTGTTGTAGGCTCCTTCCAACTCTATCTATGAAAAATATGCATGCACACTTCTGCAAGCTGCATCTATTCCATCATTCATTCAATCTGCAGAATTCAGAAGATGATTGATGTCAACCACAACCATTTTCACACAACCAGCTATCATCTATGAGGGACCATGCAATGTGCTTTTCAACTGGGTCACAATGGCAAATCTCTCCAGCAAGTTCCTTATAGACTCACATGTTGATCCATTTCTGAAGTGTCTCTCTAAGATAATCCTGGCTAATGGGATGTGCCAAAGTTCTGAGTGTTGGCTGGAATTCTGTGATGGAAGGTGGCAAGTATTTGAATGAGCTGCTCAACTTGGTTTCTTCCTTCAAAACTGTGAGGCCTTTACCTAAGTGAATTGTGTAGGAGAGAGATCAGATCATTGAGGATTAAACTAAACTTTAAACAGATAGGAAACACTCATTTGTAAAGTCACTTCTTGCCTTATTGTTCACCTGCTGGGTGCTGGCTCGTGATGGTCTCCAGTGTTGAGAAGAGCAAGCCACAGGGAAGAGAAGGATCTGACAGTGTTCCCTCTGGCAGGGTATAGAAGAGGGCATGAGCTTGATACAGGGTTGTGGCTAGGAGCTCCACCAAAGAGTAGACTTGCGCTTTAATGCCAGCATCTGTTTGTAAAAAAATTAGCCAATTAATAATAGCAGCCATAAACACATCCCTATTAGGGAACTAACAATATCCACTTTGAACGGCGAAAGGAGCGTATTTATGGATAGATGAACTTTTGTCTACACAGCACCTGCTGTCCTGGCTAGCAAAGAGAGAGAGAGAGAGAGAGAGAGAGAGAGATCACTTGATAATATATTTCCATACCCTCTACGTTCAAGTGGAGAGGAGTGGGGAAAATGCTAGATGATCCAGGCCATCATTAAGAAAGTCCACTGGGAAAAGTGTACCTGCAACATTATCTCTCATGATGCACCAATCTGTATCTCAGCATAGCCCATTCAGTTATTACTTCTACCCACAATAATTGGAAGTGCCTCACTTTAGAAGTGGAAATATATATACACTAATATGGCTGTGAAGTAGAATCAACATCACAACAGCTTAAATTGAGCTGCTGTGACTTCTTCAAAAACTGTGTGTGTGTGTGTGTGTGTGTGTGTGTGTGTGTGTGTGTCTAGCTGCCACTGTTTTAATGGGGAATTACTAGCATCTTTGATATTGATAAATACCCTTGTAATTGTGGGAAGGAACCTGCAAATTGGGCCAAATAGAAATTAGCTTAGTTTCTGTGGCTTATGGAGGAAACAAAGTTTGGGAACAGGAGAAAGCGTGGACAATGTTTGCACTGCACTTGTACCAACCATGATGGGGCTGATTCAGAAGCTGCTGAATTGCAGATTTCCTGGCCAGCAGGAAGTCTGCAAGAGCCTGGCGTGGAGAACTGTCTTCAAGAAGCATGGTGGAGCACAAGGCCTCTGCTACTGCTTGGTCCAAAACAGTCTGGCATTTCAGTAGCAATTTGCTCTCCTGCAGGATAGTTGACCTAATTGGGAGACATATGAGGACATGTTGTTAAGAGGACTTTAAACTTCAAAGTGAGAATCAGAGAGAAAAATGGTCACTTAGGGCTGCAAAACATCAAAAAGAAAGGAAGTCCTAAAGTCAATAACTATTTTACTTTGAAAGCAACGGTAGCCTTATTGGCTCAAAAGAAATATGCCAAGCTCCGCAGTAGGGCAAAACCAAAAAAAGAAGAAGACCACTTTTGAAATTTCCTGACCTCTTCATCAGGCTTGATGCTAAACAAAGTGGGGCAGGCAGGCAGGGGAAGCTGGCTTGGGCCTATATCCAACAGTTAGACATGCTATTTATTTATTTATTTATTATATTTTAAAATTGCCCATCTGGCTGGTCACCCAGCCACCCTGGGCGATGTACAAGATAAAATACAATAAAGCACAATTAAAACACCATTAAAACACAATTAAAACAGACGTAATTAAAACATGCTCAAGCTATGGGCTTGAGCATGCCTAACTTTGTGTTGGATTTAGGCCTTAGTGTTGAAGCCATAAGGTCTGCACTGGTCACAGTCTTAAGGTAGGGTGGAAGAAGCCGTAGCAGATTTAATTAGATTAGGCTCTCCTAGGCACTATGCAGATTTCAGGTTACACCTAGTGATGGCAGGACAAAGATATGCATGATGTCCAATTCCCCATTTTTGGAACAATAAAATCCAGCAAATAACCAGGTGGTGGCAGCTCAACTACAGGTGCTTTTGGAGGAAACAGATTATCTAGACCCATTTCAATCCAGGTCTAGGCCCAGTTTTTGGCACCGAAACTGGATGTGCAGGTGCTGAACCGGTGTCTGGACTTGGTAATGGGCTGGATGAGGGCCAATAAACTGAAGTTGAATCCTGACAAGACAGCAGCCCTGTGGTTCTTATGTCTGGGAATTGGGTGTGCAGCCTGTTCTTCCCCTTGAAAGAGTAGGTGCATAACTTGGTAATCCTTGATTCAGCTTGAGACCCAGGTGGCCTCGATGGCTCACAGTGCCTTTACCAGCTTTGATTGGTTTGCCAGCTATGAGTGTTCCTGGACAGGAATAGTCTGGCCATGGTGGTTTGTGTGCTAGTAACCTCCTGATTAGATTACAGTAATGTGTTGCATGTAGGGCTACCATTGACTGGCAGAATAGTAATAGATACAGTCAGATGGGATAACATTACACCAATTCTGACGGAACTGCACTGGTTGTCTATTTGCTTCTGTGCCCAATTCCAGGTGCTGGTTTTGACTTTTAAAGCCCTAAACATCTCCCTATGCCAGGCTGTCCATATGTTCAAATCAGGGCAAAGTTCCTTCTACATGTTCATGAGAAATGTCCAAATCCAACACCAGGGGGAGTTTTAATATATGACTCTGGCAGGGGCGGTGCTAGGTACCAAAAGGATCTGGAGCTCAGGCCCACAGGATTTTTTTTTAAAAAAAAAAAGCACAAATTTGCATATGCTAATTAACATATGGTCTAAAGTTTGTGTGTGTGTGTGTGTGTGTGTGTGTGTGTTTAAAGGACCCTGTCTCCTAAGGACAGCCCTATTTGTAAAAAGGGATGTATGGACAGGGGAGAGGAGGGCATTTGATTTCAGAAAAAAACCTCAGGCAGAAAGACTCAAGGTGGAGGGGGTAGCAGGAGGTGAAGCACATGTGGGCAAAAAGCCAGCTAATCCAGGGGGATCAGATGCAACAGAGATCATCAGGGCCCCTGTACCTTTATTTCAGCAAGTGCCAGGGCAGATAGCCTCCCAGAGATATGGGACTCCAAATGAAAGATTCAGGGCTCCAGCCTTAGTGGGCCACCCCCAAACACCACCTCTGGACTCTGGTACTACCAAAAGTCATTTACCCGGATCCTACAAGAACAAGTATCTGTACAGATGCGGAAACATCACACATTTCTGCAAGCTAAAAAGCCTAATCCAGGATCTAGAACTATGCATGCCAGTCAGTCTCCACAATGGAGTCAATAATATGTTCTTTCTTTTTTTTTAGGGGTGAGAAGGGGAAGCTATTGCAAAAACTCTTACTGTGGCTCTATGTGCACAGGCCCAACTTCTGATCTGGGCTTTTCATCTCAGAGAAATGCACATGCAGCACCCATTTGCTGATACTGCAACAAGCTTTCTCCTGTTGCAGTATCAAGGCAAGTACCTTTGACAACCCTAGGAAGTCTATCCAATTACTAACAGGTTTCCTTCAGTTTTTTTTATACAGAAAGCAAAACATGGAACATAATAATAATAATAATAATAATAATAATAATAATAATAATGATAATAATAAACGTTTATTTATAACGCCCCTTATACCAAAGGGCGGGACAAATAACATATACAGTAAACATAACAATACAATAAAATAACCAACACCAACCACTTACTATGCAGTGCTTATGCAACAGAGCTTATTTTTTATTGCCAACTCAGAAAACAGTTTGAGTGCTGTTTGTTTAACTTGAACTCTGTTTGCTTCCTTGTGTGCAAAATAGCATACCTAGTTTGACAGCCAGGTTAGGAGGTTTAGGTTACATGAGAAAACCAAGGTAAACACTGGATCTATATGAAGGGGCTGCATTCAACACACACTCATACATACAAATATAAAGATATAGAGATAACACTGTTGGCTTTTAACATTTTAAGAGCTACACCTATTAACTGCTTAAATTCTTCACAATGATGAAGGGTAGAAACTTGAGAGTTGAGATGTTCAGAATTTTGTGGAAATCAGAGTTAGAAACCTTGCTCTGTCCTCAATGAGGCAACTGCAGTCTGATAGTTTTTTAGACTGCCTACCAGTTATTAAGATGCATCTTTTATGTCTCTGATACCATTTCCAAATCTGCATTCTTGGGACAGGAAGGCCAACTTTTTGAAATGAGACATCACAGCAATAAGACATTAAGGGTGCAATCCTTATGTATATTTAGACAGAAAAAAAGTGACAAAACTCCTGGCAATCCCCAGCCAGCCATGCTTGCTGAGGCATGCTGGGAATTGTAGGACATTTTTATGTCTAAATATGCATAGGATTGCGCACTAAGTGACACAGGCCTGTGGCTTATGCTGGCTCAGCTTGTCTGAGCATGGAAAGCTAAGCAGGGTCAAGCCTGGTTGTTACTTGGATGGGAGACCCCTCCTCTAGTTTCCTGCCTTGAGCAGAGGGTTGGACTCGATAGCCTTGTAGGCTCCTTCCAACTCTATAATCTATGAATCTATGAAAAATCGGTAGGCTGCTTACCGGAAATGGCTAGCTGCTGCTACTTGTCGCGCAAGGATAGGAAAACGGGCCAGAATTGGGCTGTAGCGGGTGCCAGAAGAATCCAGTTGCAGGAGGCCATGGATGTGGCAGCACAGCAGGTACAACTGTGTGGCATGTAAGTACTGAGAGGATTCCACAGCACTCCAGATTTTTTCAGGAACTTGCAGTAACAGTTGGATCTGCGCTGCCAAGCAGTAGAACTTCTCCTGTGACTGACATATTGTCTAGAAAGGGAGGAACAAGTGCACCAAACAAAATACCTTACTGTCCATGCAAACACAACTGAAAGCATTTTGGAGGATTAACTGTTGCCAATATGTTTCTGCAGTTTTATCCATTATTATAAAATTACAGATTATTACATGAAATCACATTCAGATACTTTACAAATCTAAGGCAGGAGGAAAAAAAACTCTACAGGGGCTATACTTGACTAGGATGAAGGATAGGTTATTAAGACAGGGAAATCAAGGGATAGGCTGCAGACACAATATCATTTAACACAGGCTAGCATTTATTCTTTATTATAGTCTTCTTTTGGGAGACCTCTCAGGGGGTCTCCCATCAAAATACTGACCAGACTAAGACTTACTTTTTACTATAACAATATAACAGCATTGTGTGATCCCAGATCATTTGCTGATCCTTCAACATACTTCTGTACCCATAATAACAGATTTCTTTTTCTTTTTTCTTCAATACATTCTGATGGGTAGGATGCCTCTGATCAACAGTAGTGAACTATTAGGTGACAAGGGGCGGGGGGAGCTTTTTTGGATTAATTAATCCATCCAAAGTTTAGGGTACTTCAAGACAAGGCTTTAACCCTGCCATCACCCTGCTTCATTCATGGAATTTTGCAGAGGAGGAGGGGGTCCACACAATGTCTTCCACTCATAACCCTCCCATGTTTTCTTACTGCAGAAAATCCGTTCAGGAAGAAAACATGGAATAGCTGCACAACACCTACTAATTGGTAGTGCTAGGAGCCCTCCGTCTGGAAGCACCCTATGACATTTGTCTGTGAAGCTCACAATATTACTGGATGAGAAAAAGAATGCTTTCTGGCAGGACTGAGCTTAAGGAGCTGGAGAGGCATAGAACCTACATGGACAACCGCTGCATATCTGATCCTCTTCCCCTGAACCAATTCCCAAAGCTAACCATTTCAGAAGTATTCCTGAGTAACCACCGCCAGAGGCTCCTGCACCTCAGGAAAACTTTCCAGCCCTGCTAGTCAGTTACTGGAAAAACCAACGAAGAATCTTATTGCACCTTAAAAGACTAATAAATTTATTATGACACAAGCTGTCATGAACTACAGTTTATTCCCAGATACTACCTCCTGGATCACCCTTCACTCACTCCCCACGCCGCTGCCCCGCACCTTCATCATTTGCTCTCAACTTGTCGTTTCCAACTTTCTTTATTTTTCTGAGGAGTAGGAGCAAGGAAACAGCGTCCCTGTGACTTTTAACACGGCAGAGGCAGGCATAAATGCAACAGGCGATGCACTCCCCACCGACACCGTGCAGATACAGAGAGATGGGGAACTCTGTCTCAGCAGGGCTGTTAAAGGCGCAAGAGCCCCGTGCGCGCGGGGGAAAGAAACCCAAGCCCACGTCCCGCCCGCATCCGCCCCGCCCCCTCGCGGAGGCCCACCTCACGCGCCGGCCGCCCCGGGGCGCGCTGGCCGTTGTGAGCGGCCCCACCGGCTCGTCCGCGCGCCCGGCGCTGCTGCAGCCCGCGCACGGCCTCGAGGAGGTGCTCGGCACTGAGGCGCATCTCGGCGATGGTATCAGCCGCCTCGATGAGGTCCCGGTAGCGCTCCCCGACCATCTGCCGGAGCTCCTCGCGCT
Source organism: Shinisaurus crocodilurus (assembly GCA_021292165.1). Taxonomy (NCBI): domain Eukaryota; kingdom Metazoa; phylum Chordata; class Lepidosauria; order Squamata; family Shinisauridae; genus Shinisaurus; species Shinisaurus crocodilurus. The sequence continues at coordinate 54,835,484 of CM037881.1, read as the reverse complement.
TGCCCTCGATGTCCGCGCGCAGCTGCCGCTCCACGGCGCGCAGCTCCGCCGCCGTGTGAGCCTCGAAGAGCGCCTCGGCCGCTCCCGGGCCGCCCCGCTTCAGGGCGTCGAGCGCCGCCGCCTCGGCACCCCTCGCCGCCATCACTGCTGCTGCCGCCACCTTTCGCCCCACCGCCGGCCTGTCATCCGGAACCGGCCGCCTCGCCTTCACCTCCGCCTGACGTGTCACATTCGCCATCTTTGAGAGGGGCAGCGCATTTCCTGGCTAGGAGGGGGGTGTCATGCTTCCATTTTTGTGTAGGGCAGAGCTGCTTCCTCGTTGCATTCCCTCCCCCCTCCCCCCCCCCGTTTTGGTGCGAGAAAAGATTGCGTGCCTATCTCAAGCTGCTGCTGCTTATTATTATTATTGTTATTATTATTGAGTTACCAGTGCCTTACATCTGCGAAAGCTTATCCCATAATGAAATTTGCTAGTTTTTCAGGTGCTGCAACAGACCGACACAGCCACTGCCCTGGAAACTGTTACAAGTCTCTTTGTTATCCAGACAAAAATGGACAGGTCCTTGCTCCGGAAGTGCTTACAAACTTGCAGAAAGGCTCCTTCCTTTACTTTAACTCATGTTATGTTTCCTTTTTATAAAGCATGTGTGTTTTATAGGGGTTGCCTAAATCCTGGTTTCATGGCGTAGATTCCCTGAAAAACCCATTTGTGCAAACTAATACTATTGGCCTTGTGCTAGAGGCCCCTCACGTTAGCAAAACATAATTTATGCTAACACTCGTGTAACATTGGATACTGCCTAATAGCAACATCTCAATCATAAAATACAACAAATTAAAAGAAATACAGCAAATCAAACAAACATTCATTTTCCAAGGGATTAGCAAAATATGCATGGTTTTACAGTAGGCCAGCATGTACATTGCCCACATTCTACACATAAACACAAATACATTTCCAGGTTTGTTCTTCATGTTGAAACAAGAATCACTAAAAATTCATGCCAGTGATTTGCATCAAGGAAGTCTAAGATAGGGTAGACACCATCTTGTAAACTCTGAAATATTACATTTCCTGAAGGTCACACAAGAGCCAGTGTGGTGTAGTGGTGAGAGTGTTGGACTGGGACTCGGGAGATCTGGGTTCTAGTCCCCGCTTGGCCATGAAACTTACTGGGTGACTTTGGGCCAGTCACTGACTCTCAGCCTAACCTACCTCACAGGGTTGTTGTGAGGATAAAATGGAGAGGAGGAGAAGTATTATGTAAGGTGCCTTGGGTTCCTTGCAAAAGGAAAAAAGGTGGGGCATAAATATAATTAATAAATAAAAATAAAAACCCCTTGGCCACTCTTTTTTCTCACGTAGATAATACCGGCAGGGTACCTAAATCATGGACCAAGGCTATAATTGTACCTATCTTCAAAAAGGGAGACCCCCATACACCAGGCAACTATCACCCAATAAGCCTGTTGTCAGTTGTGGGCAAGCTTTACGCAAGATATTTGACTGACAAACTGTCAACTTGGATGGAAGACAATAAAATCCTAGGTGCAGAACAGATTGGGTTTTTTAAAAACAAATCTACATTAGATCATGGTGTTGTCCTGGCGCACCTGGCAGAGAAATACAGCAAATTGGGGGGGAAGAAATTGTTTTCGGCCTTTTTTGACCTGAAAGGGGTTTTTGATTCCATTCCTAGGAAACTGTTATGGGCCAAGCTAAATAAGACATCCATGGACAAAAGGTTGCTTTTCCTTATCCAGAAGCTATACTCACGAACCAGCTGTCATGTTCGCAATGGCCCACAAGGCGAACTGTCCGATGAGATCTTTATTAACAGAGGAGTTAAATGGGTGCATTTTGGCCCCCTATCTTTTCAATTTGTTTTTGAATGATCTGGCCCCTACTTTGATGAGAGTGGAGGGCCATTTTCCAAAGCTTGGCCCCCATAAAATCCCACTCTTACTATATGCAGATGATGCCGTAGTTTTATCATTGACTCAGCTGGGTCTAAAATGTCTTATATTGGCTTTTGCAACATACTGTGATACCATTCACTTTGTAAAATCAAAAATAATGGTCTCCAAGGTGTGGAGGAGTTTCCGATGGACTCTAAGGAGTAATGTGCTAGAACAAGTCAGGGAATACAGGTATTTGGGGATAAACTTCCAGTATAACTCCAACTGGAATGCCCACCACAGCTATGCACTTAACTCGGCCAATCACAGTATGTTAGCAGTTGTTCGCTTTTTCTATATACATGGTGGACATCATGTCCCCTCTGCCATTCGTGTTTTTAAAGCCAAACCTATGGCCCAATTACGCTATGGCATCCCCATTTGGATTAGTGCAGTTAACTCCGGGATGGAAAAAGTCCAAGCAAATTTCTTACGACGCATACTGGGCGTCCCTAATTGTGTTGGATATGCAGCTATGTACCTGGAAACTGGAGTGGGCCAGGGCCGGGTGGAAACGAGAGCCTGGGTACAAACTATCAAATTTTGGCTGTGCCTTTATTTTTCATCAGAGCACCCCAGTTATGTACAATTTATGCTAATTGTGGAGAAAGCCAACCTAAGCCCCCTTTCTGACACACACACACTCACCAAGGTGGGGGGAAGGAGACCCGGGAGGGGGGGAGACAGCCAGTCTCCACAGAGGCCAAAGGGGACAAACAACATCTGCATAGAATCACCCCAGGGGGGAAGACGGAAACATCGCCAGGTTTGTCAATGCTCTCGTATATCAGCCCCATCTACATAAGACTTGAATACCTCGCCAGAGCAGACACTTCAGCACCCATAAGAAAAGACCACTCAACACCACAGGATGGGACCATTAAGCAAGTGGCTTCAAAGGGACCCCACCCCATGGGGGGAAGGCGTCACCCCACCTGACCCAAAAGGCCGCCCCTCAGGAAGGGTGGCAACCCACCTGATTACGGAGGGAGGGGCTACCTGAAACACCAAGGTATAAAACACCCTGCGCAAGGGAACTGAGTTGTTAGACCTGATCAGCAATCTTGCCCCATGCTTGGGGTAAGGGAACAAAGGGATCGGCAACCCCGGGTAGCAGCACCCGGCACGCTCCAGCTAGCTAAAATCACTGGCCGTTTGGGTTGACCAGACCCCTGGGAAACCAAGCTGAAATCACTGGCCGCTTGGGTAGACCGGACCTCCGCCGGGAACCCAGCTAGCCACTTGGGTAGACCGGACCTCCGCCGGGAACCCAGCTAGCAGCATGCGGTTGACCGGGCCTCTGCTGGAGCCCGAGCTGAACTAACTAGCTGAGAGCCCTGAAATCACGGTGTCCTTGAGACTTCTTGCTTGCTACTTTGTACCGTACTGATAAGCTGTATTGCTGGCGTGTGTCTGGGTTTGTGAAGGTAATTTTGTAAATAAACTTTTTTTATAAAAGATACTTTTGTGGCTATAAGTTATCCCTTTGTTCTGGGCTAAGGGTGATAGTCGCTGGGGACCTCGGAGAAGGCCCGCCCTAGGACTCGCTACCCCCTTAGCATTGAACCCGCGCAGAAGACCAGGTTGTCGGTCTTCCACTGGATAATGGATTCTTATATTAGCAAATGGTCTCTTTTGGTTCAACGTAAAATTAACTCAATTAGTATTCCCCTCGACTCCTTATTTATGCTCGATCATCAGCAAGCCTTTAGCTTGGTGTCCCAGAGGCTGCACGACATTGAGAGGCAGGAGCTATTTTCGCTAGTAAATAGGACCTGCTCACCTACTGCAAACGGTGTGCTGCCAATATACGGAACTCCCGCTTCTTATTTGTCATCTTTTAGAACTCGGCGCAGGCTTGTAGAGCATTTATGTTAGCCAGATTTAACATCCTGCCCTCAGCATTACTTCAGGGAAGATTCTTGGGTATCCCTTACCAGCAGAGATATTGTCTGTGTTTGGTCGGGGACCCTGAATCCTTGACCCACATCCTACTCTACTGCAGATTCTATGCAGAGCTCAGGGACGATCTAATTCTTCCCCTTTTGAGGACATTTCAAGGCTTTCCGGATAAGTGGCTGGTTTCCTACTGTTTGTGTGACCAGAAACCAATTGTTACCACCCAACTTGCTAAATTCCTTTTAGCTGCCATGCAAAGGAGGGCCTTTTTACTGGGTAATAATTGAGAGCTGTTCCATCTCTATTTTTCTGTATGCTTTGCAAATGTTGTGGCTGGTTTTTATTTTTATTTGGGTCATATGACTGTAATAAATCGAATCGAAAAAGAAAAAGAAAATAAATAAAAATATAGGGATGGTAGATAAAAATAAGTTTTTAAAATTAGATTTTTTAAAACTTAGTTTCAGCTATAAGATTCTCTTTTTAAAAAATAACCTGGTTTAAAGGGAAATTCTGAACTTAATGTAAATCATCATATACCAATATTGAACTCAATTCTCTTGAGAGCTGGTCCTTATGTAACCAAAACAGCACTACTCACACTACTCCCATACCAACCTGCCCGGTCGCTGAGGTCATCAGATGGCATGCTCCTGGTGATTCCTCATTGACCTTTGGCCCAACTGGAGTGCACCAGGAGAAGGGCCTTCAGTGTGGTGGCTCCATTTCTGTGGAACTCCCTGCCTCTGGAGGTCAGGCAGGCTCCGACATTGTGCTGCTTTCGGCGCCTGCTGAAGACTTCCTTGTTCCGAGCCTTCTCTGCTCTTCAACCACCAATGTAATTTTAGTTTGTTTTCAATGTATTGTTTTTGTATTGTCATTGACCTTTGGCCCAACTGGAGTGCACCAGGAGAAGGGCCTTCAGTGTGGTGGCTCCATTTCTGTGGAACTCCCTGCCTCTGGAGGTCAGGCAGGCTCCGACATTGTGCTGCTTTCGGCGCCTGCTGAAGACTTCCTTGTTCCAAGCCTTCTCTGCTCTTCAACCACCAATGTAATTTTAGTTTGTTTTCAATGTATTGTTTTTGTTTCTTCTATCTGTTTTTATCTTTTTATTGTTCACTGCTCCGGAATCTGCTTGATGTGGAGCGGTATACAAATACTGTAGATGATGATGATGATGATGATGATGATGATGATGATGATGATGATGATAGGTATCAGCAGGCTTGGGGGAGCCCCAAGGTTTGCAGTAGTACAAAAAAAATGTTGAGGATAAAAAAACAATTATCCTATTTAGGAAACCCCAAAATCAACCTAATGAATACTGAGCATGTTTGGTGGGCACTGAATACTGACTGTTGGGGGAAAGAACAGAAAACCCCGAGGGAGGGGGAATGGAATGGAGCATCCTGGAGCATTCCACAGTGCAACATTTTTTGTAGGTCCCACTCATACATATGGACAGTAAATCAATTCTCTAAGTCCCATTCCCTATGTAACCAAGATGACACTACCCACAAAAAAGAGGGAGGTATCCGCATGCTCAGGGAACGCTGAGGTTTGCAGAAGCACAAAAAACTTCATTGGAAAAAAACACTAAAGGAGCAAACCCCACCCTCCAATAAAAACCAGACTAGTGGGGACTATGTCCAGTGGGCATAGAATGCTGATTGTTGCGGAAGAAGGAACAGAAAATGAAAGGGGGGGAGACTAGAATGGAGTATCCTAGAAGAGGGCATGGCTGACTGAAGCACTCCACAATTGCAATATGTTGTTACAGCTCACACTTTTAATCTATTAAAGCTGAGCTCATGACCCTCGTATGAATGACTTCTTTGCAATTCCCTGCCCCAAACTATGAGGACAATCCCCCACCTGTCTGACATCAGCCTGACCAATGGCCACTCCTTCCTCCCCAGGTACCAAAGGGCGGGGCTGCCAGAGGCAACGCCTCTGCGTCGCGCAAAGTGCGACGCTAAGTGCGCACTTAGCGTCGCACTTGGAGGCGCGCTTGGAGTCACACAGAAGGACACACGCCTACCCACCTTCCTTCCTGGGGCTTTGTATATGGCAAGCAGCAGTAACTGAGTTCCAACTGACGCCTGACAGTTGAGGAGACCTGAGCTGGCTGTACCATCCTGCCAGCCTCTCCACCATTCCGCCAGCCGACTTACCATCTGGTGGTCTACCTGCCTGCCTTGGCTGTTGCTGGCTGGATTGGGGCTCCTTCCCTGGGAAGAAGCTCTGCTGCCGTAAGGAGAGGGCAACGCACACCCCCGCCGCCTGCCTGATTTGTAGCACCTGGCTTGCTTGGCACTCCGCAGACCTTCATCTGCCGGAGCGGCGCGTCGACGGCCCAGCGTCGTCTCCGAAGGAGACGACGCCAAAGGGGGTTGCCCCTTTGGGGGAGCCACTTCGGGGGTGGCACCAGGGCGGGGGGGCCTTCCCTCTGATTGTTAGGGAAAGGGAGGGGTGTTGTGGTTATGGAATTTAATCCAACCTTATGGTTCATAATCCACTCTGTAGGCCCGTCTGCCTACGTGGATCCAGCAGAGCGTTAGGTGGAAAAATACAGCTTCTGCCTCTGTGTGGCCCATGTACACAGAGACTCACCGGCTCTTTCCTTCTACTCAGCATTCCAAGCGTCTCGGGTTACAGCCTCTCTTGCAGCACTGTAGCTTAGGAATTACAACTCCAATAGATTTCACAACACAGGATCTCATTTCTGCCTGTTTATTGTATCTATATCAGAGCTAATACAATACTACATAGCTTAGCTTATTCCAGTGCAAAGCCAGTCCTGGCAAGCACTCACCATTACATGTTTGCTACATGTCAGAGAGAAGACAGGAACAGAAGTGCATACAGAAAGCAATCCCCTTCTCTCCAGTTACAGGAAACGAAACTCAACAATCGTAACACGTCATCAGAAAGTACAAACCATGTGACCAGTTCATATTTCTGTCCATCCCACTTTTCTCATGGGAAAGAGAATAACAATTCTAGCCTAAATAAGCTTGTTATTCTAGACACCCTGTACCTTTCCAAATGAAAACAATCTGTGGCACAGCTGCTGTTGTGTTACATGTCCCAACAAGGGGTGGGTTCCCGCCTGATCGGCGGAAACAAAGAGGCATGTGCCTATCTAATGGAGATAGTGGGGGGAGTTCTGGGGGGCAAACTGTACCAATGTTGAGCGGCAGGCGCTGACAGAGCGCTAGAGGCAGGCCACGCCGAGTAAGGGGAACAAGGGATCGATGCTTAATATCTATCCCTTGTTCCAGGCCTGCCCAGAGCCAAGGGATAACTGGGGGATGTGTGTCTCCTACCTCTGCCTTGCTTTTGCTACTGTGTAATGCCAGGTTTGTTACCCAAAAAACATCTTTAATCTATGAGTTAATCCTGGATGAGGGTGCGGACCTGGCATGTATTACAGAGACCTGGCTGGACAGGGCCGCTGCTCCAACTCTTGGGGCCTTGTGTCCTCCTGGGTTTATGTATGCCCAGCAACCAAGGACTGGAGGAGGGGGAGGGGAGTGACTGTTATCTACCAGGAGTCCTTGGTCCTTACCAGACTCCCTCTCTTGGGAGACCAAGTTTATCGAGTGCATGTACTGGAGGTTGGGTCCCAAGGGCAGTCTGGGGATTCTGCTCGTGTACCGTCCACCCCGCTGCACGTCAGACTCCCTGGCCGAGTGCTAGAGGTGGTCTCCGATGTGCGTGTGCTGTCACCCAAGCTGTTGGTGCTGGGGGACTTCAACATACACTCGGAGGCTGCCATCATGGGGGCACCAGCCTGACCAATGGCCACTCCTTCCTCCCCAGGTACCAAAGGGCGGGGACTTCATGGAGACCATGGCTTCCTGGGAGCTGCACCCTGTATCAACTGGACCTACCCATGTAGCCGGTCATGCGCTAGACTTGGTTTTCGTTTCCAGAGGGGGAGGAAATGATCTGGAAATCGGGGGTATATACACCACCCCCTTGTCATGGTCAGATCACTATCTGGTAGGGCTGGATTTCTTGGTGCCACAACCCCTCTGCAGGGGTGAGGGACCTATTAGGATGGTCCGCCCCAGGCGTCTTATGGACCCGGATGGATTCCTGAACGCGCTTGGGGAACTGGAGCACGCAAACGGTAGCTCGGTCGAGACCCTGGTGGATGACTGGAATGCTGCAATCACCAGGGCATTAGACCAAGTTGCCCCGAAGTGCCCTCTTCGCCTGAACAGAGCTTGCACGGCACCTTGGTTTACTCCATCGCTGCGAGCTCTGAAGCGGAAGGTGAGAAGGCTAGAGCACCGATGGTGTAAATCCCACTCTGAAGACGATCGGACACAGGTCAGAGCTGCATCTTCAGCCTACCAGGTGGTGGTGAAGGCAGCAAAGAAGAATTTCTATGCTGCCTCCATTGCGTCTGCGGAGTGCTGCCCCAGGAGGCTGTTCCAAGTGGTCCGGAGCCTGGTCGGTCCAGTTGCTCCGGATCCGTTGGAACAGTCTAAAGCCTCCTGTGAGGTTTTAGCGAAGCACTTTGTAGATAAAATTGATCGGATTAGGAGTGGGATTCCGTGCGTCGTGGACACAGTGGCTGAACAGGAGGAGGCCAGTGGCAGTCTGGTTTTGTGGAATCGGTTCCAGCTTCTTCCTTCTGGTGGAGTGGACAAAGTGCTTTCTTCTGTTAAGCTGACCACCTGTTTGCTTGATCCTTGCCGTCCTGGCTTGTTATGTGCTGCAGGGAAAAACTGGGTGGGGAGATCAGGGCGGTAGTGAATGCCTCCCTCGAGGAGGGAGTGATGCCATCAGCCCTTAAGGAGGCAGTAATAAGACCGCTTCTAAAGAAGCCCTCCTTCGATCCCCAAGATTTGAACAACTTTCGTCCAGTCTCCAATTTGCCATTTCTGGGCAAGCTGATTGAGCGAGTGGTGGGGGCTCAGTTGAGGGCACATTTGGATGAAGCCGATTATTTAGATCCATGCCAGTCAGGCTTCAGGCCTGGACATGGGACAGAAATGGCCTTGGTCGCCTTAGTGGATGATATGAGGAGGGCTTTGGATAGGGGCGAATGCTCCTTTCTGGTCCTCCTCGATCTCTCAGCGGCTTTTGATACCGTTGAGCATGGTATCCTCCTGGACTGCCTGGAGGGGTTGGGTGTGGGAGGCACTGTATTGCAGTGGTTCCGGTCCTTCCTCTCTGGAAGGTACCAGAGGGTAGTTCTTGGGGAGGAGGCTTCGGACCCTCGGCCGCTCACGTGGGGTGCCGCAGGGTTCCATCCTCTCCCCAATGTTATTTAACATCTACCTGAAGCCGCTGGGAGCTATCATCAGGAGGTTTGGGGTGCGCTGTCATCAATATGCGGATGACACACAGCTCTATCTCTCCTTCAAGTTCTCACCAAGGTTGGCAGTTGAAACCCTGTCCAAGTGCCTGGAGGCAGTGGGTGGCTGGATGGGAAGGAACATGCTGAAACTGAACCCCAACAAGACCGAGGTACTTCTGGTGGGAGACAAGGGAAGGTTAGGGGATGTTGACCTGGTGCTGAATGGGGTACATCTACCCCTGAAGGACCAGGTCCACAGCTTGGGAGTCATTCTAGACTCCCAGCTGTCCATGGAGGCTCAGGTGTCAGCTGTGAGCTGGGCGGCACTGTATCAGCTCCATCTGATATGGCAGTTGCGCCCCTACCTTCCTAATCATCTGCTCCCATCAGTGGTTCATGCCTTGGTCTCCTCTCGCCTAGACTACTGTAATGCGCTCTACATGGGGTTACCCTGGAAGATGGTTTGGAAGTTGCAGCTGGTACAGAATGCAGCAGGTCGCCTGGTTAAAGGCTGCCGCCAGCGTGATCACATCACTCCAGTGCTCAAAGAATTGCACTGGCTACCAGTTGTTTGCCGAGCCGAATTCAAGGTATTGGCATTGACCTTTAAAACCCAGGGATGGGGACTCGGACTCCAGGACTCGACTCATGAGTCGGACTGAGTCCCCCCTCTGACTCGACTCGGACTCGAGTCCCAATATTTTTAATGGGACTCGAGACTCGACTTGGGACTTGAGACCAAGGACTCTTCAACATCCCTGGGCTGTGCCAGAAGGAGTGGAGAGAAGTGTGATTGCCGGCGAAGATTTTATTTTTTAAAATCATTTTCCTAAAATGCAACCTTTCAGACATTTTGGGTTTGGCTGCCTCTGCCTGCCTGTTTGGGGTTCCCAGCCTCCTCTGCCTGCCTGGACTCTTCTTAACCAGTTCCACAGTTTGAATTGTCCAAGACAAATGCCTCTGCCTGCCTGCTTTGGGGTTCCCTGCCTCCTCTGCCTGCCTGGTTATTTTTATTTTGGGTTTGTCTGCCTGGTCTGTTCTTGTCAAAATCAGTTGCAGAGTTTTGAAATAAAAAGGCACACTTGTGCCTAGAATTTATTTAAGCCACACATCTGAAGTAGCCTTATTTTGTTGGGGGAAAATCCCATTGATTTTAATAGGAACTTGTGGAGTCAGCTTTGGGAGGGACTCGTGACTCACCATTTTGGACCATTTTGGACTCGAGACTCGGGTCCAAAGACTCGTGACTTGACTCGTGACTCGAAACCAAGGACTCTTCAACATCCCTGTTAAAACCCTGTACGGCTCCGGTCCAGTATATCTCAAGGAGTGCCTCCAGCAACATCAAGTAGGCCGCTCAACAAGATCCGCCACAGATGGCCTTCTCCATGTCCCATCAGCCAGAGAAACCAGGCTGGTGGGGACTAGGAGGAGGGCCTTTTCTGTGGCAGCCCCCAATTTATGGAACTCTCTCCCCAGTGACCTCCGCCATGCCCCTTCCTTGATTAGCTTCCACCGGGCATTAAAAACGTGGCTTTTCAGGCGGGAATATGGGGTGGGTTAGGATTTTTAATTGTGTTTTATACTGTGTGTGTGTGTGTGTGTGTGTGTGTGTCCCTGTATTTTATTGCATTGTACATCGCTCAGAGTGGCCAGTTGTCCGGCCAGATGGGCGATTCATAAATATAATAATAAATAAATATATTTACAGCACAATAGTTCATATGCTTATAGTTTAGCTTTATAGTGGAGCCAGGGACTTGGAAGTCATCACAGGCACTCGAATCCAGGTGATGTTGGCTTGTATTTTACCAGGATCTTTCCAGTTTCCACTGAGTTCATATGGATGTTCTTGTACTACTATTTCATGCAGTATGTTCAGTTTCAAAAGGATTAATATATCTTTAATTCTGCCAACCAAATGGCATGGACATTAACTTTCCATCTCATAGAGAAACACTATTTTGCCTAGAAACTACCATCTCTTACTTCTAGAACGGTGTGAACTATGGAGAAACAGTGTATTCTGAGGGGGAAAGTTACATACATGGAAAATAATCCTATTTGATACTGTAAATATATTTGTAGTAAATAATTGTTCCACTATTAATTTTAAATCTGGTTTGTTCATCCTACAGCCTAAACCCAACTACTGTGTGATAAAAAGTGAATAAGGGAATATTTAGAACAAATTGGTGGCTGCAGAGATTAAAGGAATAAGCAAAGTGGTGCCTTCAATACATAAGGTGTAAGTGGTGGGAATCCTGTCTGAGGTAATATAAAAGTGGGATCTTGCAACTAGAAGAAATATAATAAAAAGCAACTGGCCTGCCACCCACATTTGGTGTCAGAAAGGTGGGGTAATATAAACGTTCCACTCCTTTCACAGGTGGTGGTTGGGTTGGTAGTCCACAAACAATATAATGGGACTTTCCACAGAAGATGTGTAGATCTTTCACATAAATACCAGTTAAGCATTACTTAGAAATACATTTTGTTTTGTTCAGATGGACTTGTTTCCAAATCTTTGCATATTTACATGCCTTCTGTTTAGCATGTGATCACTATGGCCAACATAAAGGCTCTATTTAGTTGCAAACCAATACGTTCTACTTCTTAGAGCAACCAGTTCGAACACATGCTTGTTCAGGAAATGTTAATTTCAAAATGGAGAACTTGATTTAAATCAATGGTTTAAATTGCTATTGTTTTTTTGGGTGATTTAAACTGATTATTTAAATTGGCTTGATTTAAACCAATCTTTCCTGTAAAGGGTAACTTCCCATGGTGTACACATTCATTTTCTTTCCCCCCACTGTTGTTTCTGATGAGCATTTGCAGCACTTTTTTTTTTAATCACTATATTTTTATTTTAATACAGAATACATAAAATTATACAATTATTTGAACACTATGCTATTATATACTACAATTATATAAACTTAATACTATGCTAATCATTAGTAAACACTCTGCAAGTTTTTGAAGTGCTACAGATAAGAAAAACCAAGAGATGAGTGCGCATACCATGGGACAACCATACCACTATCATTCAGACAACTACTACAATAAGACCAAAGGTGCATCCCATACAGCATCCTATTTCCTACAGTGGCCAACCAGTTGCCTACACTGTAGGCCCTACAGAAAGGGCACAAGCAACCCCCCCCATTGCCCCCTCCGCGCAATTTGGAATTCATTCGCTCACTGACTCCAAAGATGGAGTTTCTGTTTAGCCAGCATTGGCTAATAGCAGTTGATGAGATTCCCCCCTCCGCCCCCGTGAATATGTCTGATCCTCTTTCACAGCTGGTGGCCATCACTACACCTTGTGATAGTGAACTCCATAACATTTATTTATGTGTGGTGTGAAGTAGCACTGCTTAATTTACTCACATTACTTTGCTAAGCCACTAGGTGGAGATATGATCACAATCCTTCTGTCTATAAATGCAGGAGGATACCCGCCCTTTCCAAAACTACTCAAGAAATAGAGAAACATTATTTCTCTCTCATACCCTAAAATTGGTAGAGAATTTAACAGCTTTGCTTTCCCTGAAGCTGTTTAGGATGTTCAAACAATGTGGTTCAGTGCATAGAAGTTTTGCAACAAGATCCAAAAGTCCTGAATTAAGAGGAACTTTTACAGAAAGTTGAAGTTTTAAGGTCAATGCTGAAGGAGAGGAGGGAGTTGGAAAATTAAATGGGGAACTAAAAGCATGCATATGGAAATGTTCAAGCAACTTCGTACTGATTGGCATGCAACATGATAAAATATAAATACAACAAGTTATATATGTTCTAACAAACTGGATCAGAAACAGCAAATGTTAGAGATGTGAAAGCATCTTTTGTTTTTGCAATCTTGACATTTCTGAGCATGAACAAAAGGTCAGTGTTTGCCATTCTTCAGAAGAAAGATTCCCACAGGACTATTGTTAAGGCAATTGCTTTGCACCAATCCCCAGCTGTTAGATTATTTAAAAACCACACCATGAGAGCCACAAGCTTATCTCCGTCTATACCCATCATTTCCAGAGGACAAGCATCCATTATCCTTAATGGCTCTCCCCTCCAAAAGTGGTATCTATGAATATATTGAAAGCCATTTTGCTTTTTCTCAGACTGCTGTAACTAGCAAGTGTACTTCTCACAGCAGTTTCTGCATTATAAACAGGGATGTTGAAGAGTCCTTGCTCTCGAGTCACGAGCCGAGTCACGAGTCTTTGGACCCGAGTCTCGAGTCCGAGTCCGAGTCCTTGGTCCAAAATGGTGACTCACGAGTCACGAGTCACAAGTCACTCCCAAAGCAGACTCCACGAGTCCCTATTAAAATCAATGGGGGGTTTTCCCAACAAAATAAGGCTACTTCAGATGTGTGGTTTAAATAAATTCTAGGCACAAGTGTGCCTTTTTATTTCAAAACTCTGCAACTGATTTTGGCAAGAACAGACCAGGCAGAAAAACCCCAAATAACCAGGCAGGCAGAGGAGGCAGGGAACCCCAAAGCAGGCAGGCAGAGATGTTTGTCTTGGACAATTCAACTGTTGAACTGGTCAAGAAGAGACCAGGCAGGCAGAGGAGGCTGGGAACCCCAGACAGGCAGGCAGAGGCAGCCAAACCCAAAATGTCTGAAAGGTTGCATTTTAGAAAAACGATTTTAAAAAATAAACTTGCTGTACTTCCTAAAACGTATCCATGTTGCATTTGAGGAACATGATTTTTTTGAAATGTTTGGCCCCCATTCTGGAATGGTGAGATTTCATCACAATTCCACCCTCACTGAACACCCGCTCCACTGGTGATGAACTTGCTGGAACCAGAAACACACTCAGAGCAGCCACACAGAGTAATCTCAGGTCCTTCTTCTGCCTCTCCCAAGTACGCAACACATCAATCAAAATAAATCTTGACACACTGTTGGGGCTGCACTCCTGGTAGCCGTCCATAGTGGCCGAGCAGCGGCACACCTCGCTTCCATGTGCTCTTCGCCGGCAACCACGCTCCTCTCCACTCCTTCTGGCACAGCCCAGGGATGTTGAAGAGTCCTTGGTCTCGAGTCCCGAGTCGAGTCTCGAGTCCCATTAAAAATATTGGGACTCGAGTCCGAGTCGAGTCAGAGGGGGGACTCAGTCCGACTCACGAGTCAAGTCCTCGAGTCCGAGTCCCCATCCCTGATTATAAAGGCTTAAAATATATTGATTCAAGCAAAGAAGTGCCTGTCCTGTCAGGTTTTATTCACATCTATCAGATTTCATAGAAGTAATCTTTTGAATTAGGACACAGATATTCTAGTTAGACACTCTTGTTAATGGAATGGTTGATCCTGTGACTTTCCCCAGTGTTTTACTTAACAAACACCTCTTCCTGATTATATGGTGCTGGGCAAAGACTGGTAGCTTTTGTATGATACAGAAACACAAATATGATAAGAGGGAGATGTCAGGATTCCAATAGGAAGGGATCCTTTTATCAGCAAAGGGAAAATTAGTTTTGGTTTGCTCTGGTTCCGATAGTGCCGGTGCTTTAAAGATTGCCACTAGGGGGTGTACTTTTCAAAACATTTACTGCAGAATAGCTCCATTAATCTATTAGTCCAGAGAATGTGTCTCAAGAATCAAGATGCCATGTGTGAGGTCACACTCTCACACTGGCAACCCGATCTAAGTTACATTCACTTGAAAGTGAGTCCACTGTGTTCAATGGGGCTTACTCCCAGGTAGCTCAGCATAGAATTGCAGTCAAACAACACAATGCTAAGCATGTTTACTCAAAAGTAAGTCTGAGCTCACTGGGACTTACTCCCTAGTGTGTATAGGACTGCAGCTCTGCAGTGCAATCCTATATGTGGAAATGAGCCCCACTGAACACAGTAGGACTTACTTCTGAGAAGAGGTGAACTCAAACAGTGGCTCAAATTTTGCAGCTCCTTTCATCAGCAACAGTGGGACTGCATTTTCCTTGTTTTCAAGAAGTGGCAAAGTTCACCACCATTGTGGGGGAGGAGGTTACCCTTAGCAACAGTGGCAGTGGCGGGTTTCCTTCAAAAAATTTCTCTCAACTTAGTTTTGCTGTAGGTGGCAGTGACAGCAACAGAGCTTCCCTGTCAGCAGCGCTGCTACCATTTTCTTTCCCACAGAATGCCTGGGGTGCACCATTATTCCCGGGCACTGTGTGTGTGTGGCGGCAGCGGTGGTGGTGGTGGTGGGGGGGGAATGGTGGCTGCCACAAAAAACATGTGGGTGCCACAAAGATGTTTTCTCCACAATGTCATGGAACAATACTGCATCTGGGGCATTTTGGGAGAAAGAAAATGATGAAAGGGAAAGGGAAGTTAAAAAAAATTGGAGGAAGCCCCAGTTGCTTCCCCCCATACAGTTTATTTTCCCAGGCTTTTTGGCCCTTCAGTTTTAAAGAATGTGTTAGTGTATTTTTAGTTCTTTGCACTGCTGCTGGTTTCTATGTTGGTTCCTACTTTGGTTTTATTCTATTTTAAACTTACGGTTTTTTTAATATTATGTTTTAGTATGTTATTGTATTTTATGGCATTAAGCTTGTTTTGTGAACTGCCCAGAGAGCTTCAGCTAATGGGCCACACAGAAATGCAATAAATAAATTTTAAAAATATAAAATGACAGCAAATTCCACATGCACACAAAAATAAGCATAATTACTTGATTCCCCCTCCCCTGGGTAAATTATCAAAAAATGTTTTTTCCCTGCAATTTTAATCTCAAATCTACTTCTGAATAAATGTGTATAGGATTGCTCTGTTAATCAGGTAATGACTTTGTGCTGGTTTGCACCCTGCACTAAGCCACATTCAAATGCATGGGATGAGCACTTTCCCTTTTAACAGTTCTGTTCACTTCAGTACATCTCATAATAATTGCTACAGAAAACTGACTTTATTATCAGAACTTTAATAATTTAACATAGCCCAATTTCTTATACAGCAGTATAAAGCCTCTCTCTCTTTATTCCCTACCAACACATCTCTCCTTGTAGCGCACACTCACTAATAACGTTATTTTCCCGCAGATTAGATTTCCAGTGAATGCTTTTCATATGCAAACTATTATAAATTACTATCTTCATGTTGCTTGCTCATGTAGAATACCCAGAATGTTTGCTGAGATTTTATTTATTTCTATACCACCCAACAGCCAAAGCTCTCTGAGCGGTTTACAAAAATTAAAACCCTAATTTTTAATTAAAAACCTTTAAAAGTTCAAAACAAAATAAAACCAGAGTAAAAACCAGCAACAGGAAAGATCTAAAAACTGAAGAACTAAAAAGCCTGAGAAAATAAAAAGGTTTTCACCTGGTGCCGAAAAGACCACAATGTAGGTACAAGGCAAGCCTCCCTGAGGAGGGCATCCCACAAACGGTGCCACCCGAAAAGGCCCTCCTCAGGGAGCCACCCTCCTTGGCAGGGTCACCCAGAGAACAGCCCGGAGAAGGTTCACAAGTACCTGCCCCCAATGCATGCCTTTGGATGAAGTAGGGATTCCAATCAATGTTGTAGACTATAGCCACAATTCAAAGAGCTAAGGGTGCACTTAATTTTTTCTGAGAATTGTACTCTCAGTAGATATTCCAGCAGAACCTCAACCTGCTCTTTAATTTCTTCCAAGTTCACAAAGGAGTTTGGAGAGTTCAAGTAAGAGTGTTAGAAGAGAAATTGGGATAAATAGCATGCATGTAGTTGTCATTTTGCCTTTCATTACTCTCAAACTAAATTTCCAAATTGCTTCTTTTAACCTGTGGGTTACACCGTTTAAGAGGGAAATTTTCATAAACCTTTCATACATGCACAGATGGTAGTCATGCAGCCTGTGGGTACAGAACCAATGATGTTCTGGATTAATGTGAAGTATTAGGATGTAATTTTACTGGTCTTATTTTCCACTCAAAACAACAGTTTGGTATATAATACTGTGATTTCATTTTTTTACACATAAGCAAAGGGTGCTTCCAGACAAACAGCTTCTAGCACTACCAATAAAAGAGCATTGCATAGCTATTTCATCTTTTCCTCCTCAATGGATATTCTTGGGCACCTGTTAAATTCTTAACAGATTTTTGTTGAAAGAAAAGAGATGGAAGAAGCTGTGGGAAAACACAGGAGGGTTACATTTCATTTATTACATTTATGAATCGCCCATCTGGCCAGTCAACCGGCCACCTTTACAAGTGGAAGATGATGTCTAGATGTCCTATAACATTCTGTAAATGAGGCAGAATTATTGCATGATAAAAACCTTGCCTGGAAGCACCCAACTAGATTTAATGCATAAAGGGCAATCTTCAAGACAGTGATAATACAAAATGGAGAAGTTATTACCTCTTTCCTTCCCTCCTTGGACTTTTCACTTTCTGTTGGCTTGGCTTACATTGGATGAAGCAGCACAGGCGACAGGTT
Source organism: Shinisaurus crocodilurus (assembly GCA_021292165.1). NCBI lineage: Eukaryota > Metazoa > Chordata > Lepidosauria > Squamata > Shinisauridae > Shinisaurus > Shinisaurus crocodilurus. Next base: position 54,817,884 of record CM037881.1, on the reverse strand, counting down.
ATCGGTTAGCTAGCACCTCTATGTAGGTACCAAACCCTGTGATTTTTGAAGCTACTGGGACTGATGAAGAGTAACAGGTTTGAGGGTTACTCGTTACCATGTCTGTTTTACCATCAAGCTGTGGTTATTCCAGTGAACTAGAGAATCATTTATGTGTACAACTATTTCCACAATAGCCTGGACCCTGCAGAGTCCAGCCTCAGTGTTTTTATTAACAGATGTCAGATCAAAACCATCAAGCCTTCACTTTTCCACCAAACATTAACATGCAAGGAGCCCCAAGATGGAAACTTTAGGATGACTTTCTACAAAATGTTTCATCTCATGCATGACCCTTGCCCCCCAAACTTTTATGAAATCATTCCTCCACTGCACAATTGAAATGTTACTTTTATGCAACATTTTTGTTGCATAATTCACAACAAAAACAGCCTTCGTGATGTGTTTCTGCACGGCAAATAATTTAGTTCCAAAGAAGCCAATAGCAGAATAAGTGCATGCTCTGTCCTCAAAAGCCCAAAGAAAAGCATGGGTGGGGGGTCAGAAAGGGGGGGGAAGTTGTGGCTCTTCGATGATTGCAGTATGAGCTTGCAAACTTCATCAGATGCAAGATGGAGGTGATAAAATAGGGAGTTGCCTATGAAAGTTCATGGCACAATTACCAGTTAATCTTTAAAGTGCCACAGTCCTTTTGGGCATGACAGACTTAGGGTGCAATCCAATGCATTTTTAGACAGAGAAAATTCCTGCAATTCCTAGCATGCCCCAGCCCAGGGCCGGATTAAGCTAGGGGCTGTTGGAGCGACAGCTCCAGGCCCTTAACAGAAAATAGGCCCGCAATTATAGGGACACGCGGCGATTTTTTCCCCCTTCGGAGTTAGCTCTGATCGTTATCATTCAGCATAATTAATGATTTTTTCAAGATTAGAAAGGTGTTCTAAGCACATCTGCATTACAGGCTTGAGGCAAGACCTAGCAAGAACTGTTGTTCTCAAATTAGCATTTCAGTAGCTTTGCATTTCAATCACTGTTACTACATTTCTTTGTGAGAACTTCTAGCACATGGGGGGCTTGCTAGGGTCTGTAATATTCAGATTTAGAAGGGACCTCTCTCTCCAGCCTCGAGCAAAAGATCTTTCTGATTCGCAGCTCAATTGTTCAAATGCTAGTTTAACAAAAAAACAAAAACAAAGCAACAAGAACAACACAATTATTCTTGGTCAAGCAAAGCTTCCTGGCTTTTTGTTGTGGCTGCTTTTTTTTTTTTTTTAATAAATAATTTGGGGGAAATTGGGAAGACCCTTACTGATGAGCTGCAGGAGTTTTTGCTCCGTCAAGCGACCCCTCTCTGCCCACCCGCCTCCAAAATCTCCACCATGACTTCTGCTTGCTATGGGACAAACCTCTGGGATGGTCTTTACCTGCCGCTGGTCCTGATGGCCCTCCTCTGCACAGGTAAGGTTCAAAAGTTTGACTCTTTTGATCTGCAAGTTCTCCTTCTCCTTCTCCTTTTTTTCTGTAAAAGGGCTTTCCCTCTTTTGTGAGCCAAACTGAATGTAAGGGCTGTGTGTTTGTGGGTGTGGGTGTCTGCCTTTTGGGGGTGTTGATCCTCCTGCCGCCTGCAAAATGTCACCTGCTTGGCTAATAGTGTGTGTGTGTGTGTGTGTGTGCACGTGCGCTTTCATGGGGAATTGTGTGGCATTTTAAGTTTTATTTTGAAAAACCCCAGAGAACAGAGTTCACCAAATATCCCTCTTGGATATTTTGGACTACAGTTCTCATTTGCCTCAGGCAGCATGGCCAGTGGCTGGGGAAGATGGGAACTGGGGCCCCAAACATTTGGAAGGGCCCCGGTTGGGGAAGACTGCCCTAGAGGTTAAAAAACATGGAGGTACTTATCATCAATGATATGTGATGAGTTTATTGAACTGATTGGTCAGCAAGTGCTGCAGCAAATCATAAACGAGATAAAAGAAGCCAAATAGTATTCAATTTCTGTTGACTCCACCCCTGACATAGCACATTGTGATCAACTAACAATTATATTTCGCTATGTACTACCTAGTGGTCCAGTGGAGCGTTTTACGAAATTCATTCCAATGCACGGACACACTGGTATGGAGCTAGCAAACATTATTTTGCAGTTCATGGATGAAAATGGAATTTCCATCAAAGACTGCAGGGGTCAGTCTTATGATAACGGATCTAATATGAGTGGCAAATATAATGGTATGCAGGCCTTAATTTGGGAAAAAAACCCCACTTGCTGAATACATTCCTTGTTGTGCACATTCACTTAATCTTGTTGGACAAAATGCCGTAAACAGCTGTCCAGTTGCAGTTTCGTTCTTTAATTTTGTGCAGCAGTTGTATTGTTTTTTTTCTGCTTCAACTCATCGATGGAATCTGTTAACAGATAGTTTCAAACTATGTGGTATACCGACATTAAAAAGGTTATCTGATACACGTTGGTCTGCTCACCATGATGCTGTGAATGCCTTACAAAAAGGCTATAGTACTATCAGAGATGTCCTTTCAAATATTATGAATGATGAATCCACAAAGGGAGAGGTCTGTTTACAAGCAAAGGGCCTAAATAATGTCATGGATCAATTGGAAACTGGAATAATGATTGTTGAAGTATGGTCTGTCATTTTACCAAGGTTTCACAGAACCAGTCAGTGTCTCCAAGATGCAAAATTAGATCTGCATACAGCAACAGACATGCTGAACTCTCTAAAGGATTTTGTGCAGTCTCTCCGTTCTAGATTCTCTGAATTTGAACAGCAGGGTAAAAATATTTCCGGCTGCGAGGAGTACCAGCTACAACGTGGAAGGAAAGTGAAAAGAAATAGGAGGTGGGACTATGGTGATGCAGAAGATGCTAATGCTGATATGACACCCTCTGAGAGGTTTAAAGTGCATACCTTTTATCCTATAATTGACCAATTGACAGAATCACTGAGGCACAGGCAAGCAGCATACAATATAATTCAAGAAAGATTTGGATTTCTATCAGAAATATGCACTCTAGCAGCTGATAGTCTACGTTCCAGAGCCACTACACTAGTGTCAAAATATCCTGAAGATCTTGAACCCCTGTTTGCAGACGAAATTGTACAGTTTTCATCTATTTTCAAAATGTACCAATCTTCCACTGCAAATCAAGACATTCATGGGAGTCAAGAAACACAAATGTACAAGTTTATGATTGCACAATCTCTAGTCGGTGCATTTCCAAATACATTTGTGACCCTCCGCATGTATTTGTGTTTAATGGTCAGCAACTGCAGTGGGTGGTGAGCGTTCATTTTCAGCATTAAAACGTGTGAAAAATGAACTAAGGTCTTCCATGGGTCAGGAGCGTTTAAATGCGCTCTCTCTGTTGTGCATTGAAAATGGTTTGCTGAACGAGCTTAATCTTGATTCTACAATTGAGGAATTTGCAAGTAAAAAAGCAAGAAAAGTTAATGTGTAATTTTATTTTAATCTACCAGCTTGATTCATTTAGTTTAAATGCAGGTTAGAGTTCAGTGAATAACCTGTTTGTGTGTTTAAAACTAGTGGTTGCTATTTATTTCAAGAGTTACTTTCTGCACCATAATCATAACGCAGGCTGTATTGATTATGATGCAATAATAATAATAATAATAATAATAATACTTTAAGGAACAAATTTTTATGAGCCAAACATCATACACTTATATTTAAATTGTTTATATGGTTTATGTTTATTTAAAAATGGTTGTTGTGAATGTTCTATTTATAACGGTTTTATTGAGTTAACAAGCTTATTGTTTACAAAAAAAGAAATATTTTCAATATGTTTCTGTTTTGGCACTTTAATGGTAATTAAAATATTTAATTTGTTTTAATATAAAATTGCGTCTTCATTTTATTTATTTCCATAAAAAGGCCCACCAAAATCCTCAGCACCAGGCCCATAATGCTCTTAATCCGGCCCTGCCCCAGCCACTTACGTTAGCTGCAGGATGCTGGGAGCTGTAGGACTTTTTTCTGTCTAAATGTGCATAGGATTGCACCCTTCTAGTACTCGTCTGAAACATTTTCATACCAGTTGCATTTGGGAGTTGGGGGGTTGGATACCTATGCAATACCTTAACTTACCACAGTGGTTAACCTGGCCCTGAATGATGTTCTGTTGATGTCACTGGATGTAATAAAATCCATAGGAGCACACTATTTCAGTGCCTAGGAATACATCCCTTTTTGAGAGTAAAATTCAGGTGATCTTACATCCTTTCTAATAATGGAGAAAAGTGACTCTGATTCACACCACTTTATTGGACAAACAGAATCTGTTTTAAAATGGATGTAGGTCATTCACAATATCTTTCCCAACCAGCTTTGCACTTCCGTTATCTACAGAGAAGTTTACAACAAGGAGTATCCGTCCCTTTGCAGGATGGAGACCTTATAAAAGTCACACTTAGGACACCTTATAAAAGTACATATCCAAAGAGAACAAATGAAAATCAAGCCTGTACAGGAAAGTAATTTGTAACACTGCTGTCATAGTTGTAGAGGTTACAGCAGCCTTCCCCAACCTGGTGCTCTCCAGACGTGCTGAACTACAACTCCCAGTCCCAGCATGCCCTGGGGAGATGTTGGGATTTGCACTCCAACACATCTGGATGGCACCGGACTGGGGAAGGATGGGTTACAGCATATAATACAGCAACCATGTGCACACACAATACATATAAGGGACATAAATATCTTTACATGTCACGTAGGTTGTTTGGGTACAACTTCAGTACTGAGTAAACCAGTGTTTAGAATGCAACAGAGGCTGGTACCTTCATCCTAAATATACCATCCTATTGATTTCAGTTGTGAAAGTGCACTTTTAGACATCATGAATTCAGTCTTTGCCTCAGCCTGGGGAAGCTCAAGGCAGCTTTCTGATGTGTAAAGGACAGGACAAGATAACAATAGCATAGTTAAGCTTCCCCAGCAAATCTCTGTGGCCAAGTCAACCTCCTGTCCTATGAATTTTCATCTTGCCCTCATGCATGTTCAAACTATGCAGTGGGCCTGCAAGAAGGTAGATTCAATGTAAAAGTTAGGGAAATTTACTAACTATAAGCAGTTCAGCTTAAGGAATAAGCTGTTGGCAAGGATGTGGAGTTGGAAAATGTCTGAACAGATTCTTTTGGGATGCTTTTAAGTTGAGGGTGTGGGACTGGGAAGTTGGACTCTGTGGTCCATTTGTTCCTTTCAAAGACAAGTTTCTTACATGCTTAATTCACATGTCAAAAATATAAGCCTCATGCAGTAGATTAGAGAGTTACTTTCATGATCTAATGATTCTAACCTCTAGCTACCTTCATACAGCCCTTTCAGCATTAAGATCTCAAACTACTGCAATGCAATTACTCAAGAGGTGCCGCCATAAGGTTCCATTACACAAGCAATTATGCATATGTAGATCACAGACATCAGAAGATTATGCCTTTCTATTATATTGTTCCATCACTGCTGTGCCTAGAAGGAAATGTATAACTAAACTGTTGATCTGTAAGTCAAATTTCAGTGATCAGTCTAAAATAGAACATCCATTGCACAGCCAAGGGAAATAGAGTTACAAAATTTGCAGAGGCAGCATAGAAACTGAGGAGAAAGTCTGTATAAATAAATGCTGTGAATTGACAAGAAATCCATTTGTATTAATATGTATTGCTAAAGTCCCCTGAAGGAAACTTTTGTTTTATCGTTATTTTATGAAATTATAATGACATTTTGATTAAACAATGAATCATTTGATGACAACAACAACAAGGTACCTATCTGTAATTCTACCATCTGGAAGTTACATATAACCTCCAAACCAACATCTTGTACACAGTCCTGATTAATCAAATAGCAGTAAGTCCCCATGGAAGCTTGGTAAGATTGGAGATCAAAGGCAGCTTAAGATATGTTGGACCTCAACAGCAGGGCATGTCACTTACACACTCTGTTTAGAGCAGGGGTTCTTAACCTGTGGGGTACGCCTCCCCAGGGGAGGTTTGGACTGACTCCAGGGGAGGTGTGAGTAGCCCCTCAACTATAAATTGTTTATTTTACAAGTACATAGCAGCGCAGCTTGGCCCAACCTTATTTCTTTCTACTAATCCTGGGAGCTACGCCGTTGATTTAACTGAATATGCATTTTTTTTTAGTCCAGAGACAGAGCATAAACTAAAAAATGCAAACTCGTCCTGCCTAAGCCTAAATTTTGGGCCGTTAACACATGGGAGGCATGGATCATAAGATTTTTCACAAGGGAGGTGTGACAGTGACACCAAAAAGGTTAAGAACCACTGGTTTAGAGTGAGGCCAAAGTTGATGATGATGGTCTCCAACATACCAGTCCACCTATAATTATAGCAACAGAAAGTCCAGTCTAGGTGAGTACTATATATTTATTCAGCTCTCCTTCCAGGACATTGTACATCATTGCAGCAGACAAAATCTGTGCGGAGATTGTCCTTTTGGCATTTCTCTCTTAGCAACCGCAGGTAAAATATTTGCCAGGATTCTCGCAAACCGTCTTCTATCTATTTCAGAAGAGATCCTCCCTGAAACTCAATATGGTTTCCGCCCCTCGAGAGGGACAGTAGACATGATTTTTACTGCACGTCAGCTCCAAGAAAAATGCCGGGAGCAAAATCAACCCCTTTATATGGCATTTATCGATTTGGCTAAGGCCTTTGATACTGTAGACCGTACAGCTCTCTGGACTATCCTTATGAAAATTGGATGCCCCAATAAATTTGTGAATATCTTGCGACTTCTCCATGACAACATGACGGCAACGGTTTTGGACAACAACGGCTCTCATGGTGCTCCATTTAAAGTGGGATCAGGTGTTAAACAGGGATGTGTTATCGCCCCAACATTATTTGCCATTTTCATCGCCATGGTTTTACATCTTGTCAAGGGGAAACTTCCCACCGGTGTGGGAATTATATATCGAACAGATGGAAAGCTTTTTAATCTCAGCAGGCTGAAAGCAAAAAGTAAGGTAATTACAACCTCCGTTGTGGAACTTCAGTATGCTGATGATAATGTGGTCTCCGCACATTCAGAGGATGATCTCCAAACTATCCTAAATGCTTTTGCAGAAGCATACGAAAAACTTGGTCTCTCACTTAACATCAAAAAAACCAAAGTGCTTCATCAGCAAGTGCAAGCCAATCCTTTGGTGATGCCATCTATCCAGCTTGGCGGGACAATACTGGAAAATGTCGATCATTTTCTCTATCTTGGCAGCTATCTTTCTGTTACAGCTAACATCGACAGTGAAATCCAGCATCGTCTGAGCTCCGCAAGTGCCGCATTTTCTCGAATGAAACATAGAGTGTTCGAGGATCGGGATATTTGTAAGAAGACCAAAACACTGGTTTATGAAGCCATTGTATTACCAACTTTATTGTATGCCTGCGAAACATGGACTATCTATAAACGTCACTTCCACCTCCTTGAAAGGTTTCATCAACGTTGCCTCCGGAAAATCCTGCAAATCACTTGGGAAGATAGGCGAACAAATGTCAGTGTACTGGAAGAAGCAAAGACTACTAGCATTGAAAAAATGATCGTTCAACGCCAACTTCAGTGGACCGGTCATGTTGTTCGAATGCCTGACTGCCGTCTCCCAAAGCAGTTACTTTACTCCCAACTCAAGGATGGAAAGCGGAATATCGGTGGTCAGTATAAGAGGTTTAAAGATGTTCATAAGGCTAATCTAAAAAAATGCAATATAAACATCGAAAACTGGGAAGCTCTGGCCCATGAACGATCTAAATGGAGGTTGGCCTTTCACAAAGGTTCCATGGACTTTGAAGAAGCCCGAGTGCAAGGTGAAAGGGAGAAACGTGCTAAGCGAAAAGCACGTCAAATGAATCCTTTACAGGACCATCTTCTATCTGGTAACCTGTGTCCTCACTGTGGGAAGCTGTGTGGATCTAGAATTGGCCTCCACAGTCACTTACGGACCCATCGCTAGAGTCTACACAATCTTCTTTAGAATTTCCTCCTTTTATCCCGGAAGACAATCTTACTCGGTCACGAGTGATCGCCTGATGATGATAGCAACAGAAAGTCCAGTCTAGGTGAGTACTATATATTTATTCAGCTCTCCTTCCAGGACATTGTACATCATTGCAGCAGACAAAATCTGTGCGGAGATTGTCCTTTTTCTCCTTCTAAAGAGAGATGGGGCGGGGGAGAAATGGAACAATCACCAATGAGTCTGGGATAGAGTGTGTGTGTGTGTGTGTGTGTGTGTGTTCTTTTTTGTGTCCACATGCTATGCAAACTATTACTATGCATGGTATTTATATGACAGCAAATCCTAGATCTATACAGAAAGCTTACTATCTGAAGTGGACAAAATGAATGAGAGGACAGCAATAGGTCAAAAAGACAACTTGAAACATTAATATGACTGGACACAGTTTATATCAAGATTTAAGACTATAATTTAATTGATTTCTTTTATGAGCAGCTCACATTATAGTGTGCTAAGAGCAGGAGGAAACAAAGACAGACAAATGCCAAAGTGCTGAGAAGACAGCTACAGCCTGATCCTTCCCCTGTGTGGGGTCTGTTATTCATCCAGCTACTAAAACCAGTTGCCACCATGCCAGAGGCTTGAGGAATGGAAGATAATGTGTTACAATAGGGGATTACTTAGGACCCCTTCTAAGGTACTCAGACCAAGGTTTTCCCCGCTATAAACCATGGAACCAACTTCCTACTGGCATTCAAACTTAGCCGGTCTGTACCAATCTTTAGGAGAAAGAGTTGTGAAAGTTCTTACTTGGGCATTTTGAATATATTGCTTGAAGACTAGTTTTTATGGTTTTATTGCAATTATTATGTTTAGTTTAAATGCAATTTTATTCATAAGATTATTTCACTTTATGGTAAGCTACCTAGACCTAGACTTTATATAAAATAAGCAGGATGTGTGTGTGTGTGTGTGTGTGTGTGTGTGTGTGCAATAAATACTGTTTCCTCTCCCCCACCCCTCCACTGCAACAAGTCATCTTTAGCAGGTGGAAGACTGAATTAATACAAGGCTAGATCGGTCCCTGCTCCTCCACCTGGAATTCCTGTGTTATAGTCAGAAACTATCTTGTCAAATATGGTTGGTGTCATCATGGGACTCCTGTCATCAAGTTTCAGAGTATCAGAGGTTGCATTAGCACAACCATCAACAGTGCTTGCCTAGTTGTTACTTGGGATGATGTAATTTCATTTTTGCTCCATGGAAATAATATTGTATAAAGCAGTGTTTTATCTTGCCACAACATGTAATGGATGAAGCACCCCAATTCGCAGTACTCATTCCTAGGCTTGCTTCAAACTAGACTGGTTTCTTTGTTTCTATGTCATGATGAAGTTGGCTAGTCAAGTGACTAAGATGGCCAGCATGCCCTTCAGTGTTTGTATACAGTAAGTTACACAGTCACTGCTGGAGGAGGAGGAGGGTATTGTTGATGAACTGGGAATATGCGGAACTCCTCCACATGACTACTTGGCTGAATTTGAAACAAATACCTGGCAGGTCAGGAAAGCCAGCATTATCACCACACATGACAGGCTAAATTTGCAACTACACTTTCCTCATTTTTGATCACACAAATTATTCAGGTATATAATCTGCCATGTTGAATCTTCCCAAATGGTAGCTGTAGCCCAGTGGACTACACAAGAGAGGCTTAAAGATATGCTGAGCATGAGGGTTGAAGGTGAAGGGAAAGTGTAGGGTATTACATCATGCTTTAAGTTTCCTGGGGCAATATGGTTGTCCTATTGACCTGCATGTGCAGGTGCTGGGCAGAGAACAGTTTACTTGGACTGAGGTAAACTGGCACTCTTGTCCCCCTGGCTCATTCTACAAAACCAGAATCAGAATCAAACAATCAGAAACATTTGGCAATTGTTCACGTCTCCTTAGAGAGGCCTACTTTCAGAGCAGTTGTTTTAGTTAGAGTTTTACCAAACAGTTCTCACGGCTGTCTGGAAAGGGGTTTTCAAGGCTTAGAAAGCAGCAGCTACCAAGCACTGAGGACCAATCTTGGCCTCTCTCTACTGCATGTACACAGCTTTGTTACTTTCCACACATACATGACTGCCTGGCTCTTGCTTTTAATTCCACGAGGCCTGTACTGTGTTTGCCGCTATAGGAAGGAGAGAACGAAGTTCCTTGCCAAGCAGCAGGGGGCTCCGATTAGATCTTCGCCACAAACTACTGCTAACAGACATATCATATGCTGCCAACAGTGTACCTGGCACTGTACAGAAATGGCGGCAAAACAAGAATGTGGGAGATGCCAGGGGCTGAAAATGAAAACCTGGGATGTGGCAGGAGTCAGATAGATAGCAGTGGAGGAGCAGCGAAGGGGGCTAAGAAGCATGAACTGGCAGGAACTAGCAGCATTTGAAAACCACCGCAGTAGAGAATGATGCCTTCGTTGAGCAGAAAGAGAACAAATGTTATCTTTCTTGTCCTGTACCCTGTAACATGCCTGGAGCCAGATGCAGATTACAAAGGGAAAGGAAGCTGGCTCCCACCCCTGTGAAATGTGTATGCATCTCTGAGTAATAATATGGTGTTGCCATGGATACACACTCCATTTCACTGCCTCTGATCAAGCCATATAGTTACACACCCCTTTATGTGCAACATGTGGTGAGAAGCAATGTAAAAGAAAGGAACTAGCAACATTTATTGAGATTAAAGACACACACAGCCCAATCTACAAAATGTGTTGAGGCTATTTTGGGAGCATTTTAAATCTGGCAGTCATCTTGTCCTACCCCCAGGCCAAACAAGAATACTTATGGAGCCTTTAGACTTGTCGGTCAGCAAGGAGGAGCACGTGTGGAGATTAAAAAGGGGGTCACTCAAGATTTCCACCTGTTTTTATTTTCTGCATGATGTCTGGGGAGCAACAGAGACTACTGGGGAGTAACGGCGCCTACTTCATACTGCCTGAGATCAACCTGGACACAGGAATGGTGCAGGGCTGTTTGGCGCCCTAGGCCAAATTATATTTAGCGCCCCCCCTCTCGTGCTGGGGGGGGCTCCGGAGCAAAGCAGCCCTGCTCTGCAACCCCCCCCGCGCCGCCGCCGCCCCACCACCACCTACCTTCCCCCCGCCCCCGCTGCTGGCTGCTGCTGCTGCTGCCGCCGCCGCCGCCTCCTCCGACGCGACGGGAACCCCCACGCTTTTTTTTTTTTGCTGGGGAAACCAGGGCAACAGGGCTGTTTAAGCCCTGTTGCCCTGGTTCCTCCTCCCGCCAAAACAACGCCGGCGGGGCTCCAGAAACGACGGGAAGGTAGGTAGGTGGCTGGCAGGCGGGCGGGCGGGCGGGCGCGCGCGGGGGGGGAGGTGCAGCGGCGGCGGCGGCAGCTGGCAGGCGGGCGGGGAGGTGCGGCGGAGGCAGCAGGCAGGGCAGGAGCGCGCCAGAGGCGAGGAAGGGGTGCAGAAACGCTGCGCCCTCTTCCGCCACGCGCCCTAGGCAGCCGCCTGGGTCTGCTTAGTGGTAGCCGCCTGGGTCTGCCTAGCGGTAGCGCCGGCCCTGCCTGGACATTCCACATGAAATGAATGATCCTCCACTGGGAGGGGCCATAGCTCAGTGATAGAGCACATGCAGAAGGGCTAAGGTCATTCAATCCTTGGCATCTCCAGTTCAAGAGAGAGAGAGAGAGGAGGATCAGGTAGCATGTGATGGCAAAGGCCTCTGCCTCCTGAGACCTGGGACTGGGAGAGTCACTGCTGCCACTCAGAATAGATGATGCTGGGCTAGATGGGCAAATAGTCTGACCTGGCATAAGGCAGTTCCTTATACCAGGTCAGGGCACACCAGGGCTGGTAGGCTGGAGCCCCCTGTGCAAAAGGAGATTGCGCTCCAGGATGCAGGACAGAAAAGGGCAACTGAAATAGTCAAGGGGCTGGAGCAACTCCCCTACAAGGAAAGGTTACAACATCTGGGACTGTTTAGCTTAGAAAAGAGGCGAGTGAAGGGAGACATGATAGAGGTGTACAAAATTATGCATGGTGTGGAGAAAGTAGACAAGGAGACACTTTTCTCCCTCTCTCACTAGAACCCAAAGGGGTCATCCCATGAAGCTGATTGGTGAGAGATTCAGGACAGATGAAAGGAAGTTCCTCTTCACACCGCACATGGTTAAACTATGGAATTCCACATGGCTCCAAAACCATGTCGTCTCAATCCCCATCCACACCTCCACCTGATATAGTTCATCTTTCTTGTATCTTTCTGATACAGTTCATGTATTCTTTGCTAAAGCAAAAATAATCTCTGACAATCATTGGGGGGGGGGGAAGCTAAAACTTAGGGGCTTTCCAATAATGTAATGTCTGATTCTTATGATACTTCAAGCTCTTAAAAAAGCATTTCATAGGAGAATTGAGTATATCATTCATTCCTCGGTAAATAGACATAGTTTGGCTGTAGGGGGGGAAATGCTTACCCAGAATTCTGGAGAATATCTGGTTTTAAAGTAGCATCCCTCCTACTCAAGAACCAGTAATGGTACTTTGTAACTATTCAGTTTAGTGACCAGAGGAAAAGGAGAACTCGCATCCTATGCCTTTCAAGGTCAACAGATGCAAGATTTGAAGAGTAGTCATAGGAGATCCTTCACCCACCAGAATCTAATCTGTCATGAGGCTTGGTTTCAGGCAGCCTTCCCCAACTTCATGCCCTCCAGATGTTTTGAATCTACAATTCTGAGATTTCCTGACCATTGGCCATGCTGGCTTAGGCTGATGGGAATTGAAGTCCACAATATCTGGAGGCCACCAGGTTGGGGAAGGCTGGTTTAAGGGGTGACTAGAAGCAATAGAGGACTTTACCTTTAATAGTTGAGTTGGAGAAAGCATTTTGGCAGGTCATGCAGCTTGTCATGTCTCTCCAGTGCAAAGTTGAGAAAAGCCACACCTGTCAAAATTTTCTTATTTTTAAGGATGGACTAAAGATACATGAATCTTGTCATCTACTGCATCCATCACCCTTTTCAGGTTGTCTGTGTCTTGTTTCAAAACCTTAAAACAGCTCTCAGATCAAAGGAGTCTCCACCTCTCATCACCCACGCATGAGATGGGAGGGCTAATGGCCCTACATCAACAGACTTTTATGGTCATCAAACCCAGCAAGATGCAACCCTGCATTAAACACACACACACATCTTGCAGTCATTTATCCCAATAGGTCCAATTACACACTCCCAGAGCTTGTTCTTGAGAGAATGCCAACTTATGCTATATATAGCCTTTCTGTAACTACTGAGTGACCACAACCCATCTCTTGAAATTGAGAAATAGGAGGCAGTGCTTCTAGGTCAATGGGTTGGGTTTTCAGCCAGATTTGAGCTCTAGTACCTCTACAAATTAACAGCCACCTTTCTCCACTCTTGTAGCAGCAAATCTCCACAAAGGAACAACCAGGCGTACAATAAACCAAGCAATTCAGTCAGCCCATCTAAGACTGGGGCCAAACTACATGTCACCTTAAATGTGCATTTGCATGAAATATACAGTTTAAAAAAAAATGCAACTAGCATCAGCTGAGGGGAGGGTCATAATCAAGTGGATCAGAACAGGCATGGAGAAGGAATTTAATCCTTTATGCCCCTGCTGTAGTCCTGAGAAAAATCCCTCCTCTGAGGCTGGTATTTGCTTTCGGGGGGGGGGGGGACTCTCCACTGACAGGAAGGCAAGGTTGATCACATTTAAGGAAGGCAGACCAACCAGATCCAGTAAATGACAGTGAAGAGAAGAAGGGCTGGATCCAGAAACCTTGTTCCAACCCAGGATACCGTTGGCAGAATGGGACTTCCGTGGCCTCTCCCCACCTCCAGAGCCCACCTGTGCACCCTACAAATCTCCTCTAGAGGGTGTGCAGTGGGGACAGGGCCGATGCTACCATTAGGCCAACTAGGCAGCTGCCTCGGGCGCAGGACTAAAGAGGGCGCCAGAAACGCCTTGAAAAAAAATACTGCGCTCTCAAGTGGGAGGGGGGGTGCTAAATATCTGATCTTGCCTAGGGCATCAAACTGCCTTGCACCGGTCCTGAGTGGGGAGGTATCCTTCAACATGCACAACGAGTTTCTGGATTCAACCCAAGGGAATGTTAGCAGCTATGGCATTTCTCATCTCAAAAACACTGTGGCATGACAAATAGCCCTTGAACAATTTCCCCTTCTTCGCAACTGTCAAAAAGTATGGGACTCCTGTATTCTACTGCATCTGTTCATCCTAAATCTGTAGTTTTCAAGCTTCCTGCCTTCACGAAATTGTTTTATAGCAACTCATCTGCCATGGACCCCTTGCATGTTGCAGAGGATTCTGGAGTGGGGCATGTTCCAGGGTTTATATAGCCAGCTCACATGGAGCACTGGCCAGCCCTATTGGGCTACATTGTTCCCTTGTATGAACAGAGAGTGCATTTTACAAAACACCCAACATTACCCTGTGGTTGTACATTGTAGGGGAAGATGGGTAGTGGTGAGCAAACTATCTTTCCAGGCAAGCTTATTATTCATCTTCTCATTCAAGAACACCTTACAAGCTTCCACAAACCCCCAGGGTTCCCAGAGATACAGTTTTGGAAACGACCTCCCTAAAGGCGAGATAGGCACTGGGCTAACATATTGCTAAAGATTTTCTTTCGCTTTCAGATCCTGACAGCCCAACTCTCAAGGCCTGTTACACTTGGATGACAGGTACTGGTAGGAGGGAAAAGATTCCACCTGAACCAACACTGAGGGTGTTTCCAGGTGAGGTTTTATTGTGCAATCACCCTGCCTCATTTATGAAATTTTACAGGGGTTCAGACAGTGCTGGCTCCAGGTCTTGGAGGGCCCTTGGGCAAGGCACCCTCCAGGGGCTCCCTTGCTCAGTCTACCTTCTCACTGCCATTGCCATCAGCTGCTATTGCTCCTCCTCCTCTTCCTCATCATTGCTGCCATTTGCTTGCTTGACAAGCAGAGAGCCCGTAAGCAAGTGGGCAGTGGCATCTACTGTTCCCATGAACGATCTAAATGGAGGTTGGCCTTTCACAAAGGTTCCATGGACTTTGAAGAAGCCCAAGTGCAAGGTGAAAGGGAGGGACGTGCTAAGCGAAAAGCATGTCAAACGAATCCTTTACAGGACCATCTTCCATCTGGTAACCTGTGTCCTCACTGTGGGAAGCTGTGTGGATCTAGAATTGGCCTCCACAGTCACTTACGGACCCATCGCTAGAGTCTACACAATTTTTTAGAATTTCCTCTTTTTATAATTTTCTTTTTGTAATTTTATCCTCCTGGAAGACAATCTTACTCGGTCACGAGTGATCGCCTACTACTATTCCCACCACCATTGTCTGGGCCGCAGTGAGAGGCAGGTGAATGAGCAGGTTACCATGATGAACAAGTGGAGCAACTCCAGGGTTTTCTTGTCAGTGGGCCCCTGCTGGGCTGTGGGCCCAACCATGCCTCCCCTTGATGACTGCCCTGGGTTCAGACGTTGTTATCTTCTGCTTTCAACCCTCCCATGTTTTCCTATCACCTCTTCCATCTTTTTTTCTTACAGAGAATATCCATTGATATCCAGGGAAAGATGGAATAGCTGCACCAAGCTTTTTGACTGGTAGCGCTAGGAGCCATCCGTCTGGAAACGCCCCGAGAGCTGCCTTCTTAGTCACATCCTGGCAAGTAATGGCAAGATGCAAAATTAAACAGGGATGTTACTCTCCTTCACACAGCTTGGGGGCGACAGAGAGCTCAAACCACTGAATGTGATTAGGACAAACTCCCTTCTTGGTGCTTATGTGCTTCCTATAGGGAAGAAGGCTGTTGTTGAAAGCTCTTCCCTGGGAAGTGGAGGAGGCTGTCGTTTCAAAGCAATAACTACTGAGGAATCCTTTTCAGTAGGAAATGGATGACACAGTAAATCCAATATCCTCAGCCCAACCAATTAAGAGCACCACTGGCATAGAACAGATTTGTGGGCATTTGGGGTATGGTTGGCATTTGTGTTCATTGCATCTATGTATATGCAGTGAACACAAAATGCTCCCCTTTAGTGCTAATGCTTGATTGCTCCAAAATGGGGATCAAATCTTGATGCTAAACTAGCACAGAACAATAGCTTGGGAGAATAAGCTAAGGGGCTGCTATCTTCCAGAGTTTAATATTATTTTTTTTTAAAAGTAAACTTCAAAGCCTTCAGCAGAAGCCTTCAGAGAATAGCATAGAATCACAGGGGCTAGAAAGAAACACAAAAGTCATCAAGCAAAGCCATATGTCAAAAACAGTGAGTGAACCACACCATTGATATTACAGTCTCACAGGCAAAGAACAGGAGCCTGAAAGGATAAATTTAGTGAAACACATCCAGACTGGCCAAGTGAACAAACCACACAGAACTGCAAGTTTTAAGAGAGCTCTGGTATCTTTAGAAATGACATAGAAGACCAAAATTGGACAGGCGCAAGCACCCAGGTAACATATTAGCAGGTTCTCTAGGCAAAATATTACCTGGCAGGCCCATCCTTTTCTGACCAGTGGGCCTAACAGCCCCTTCTCTTCCATTCAGTCTGGTTTGCCGAGGCCTCTTTTCTCTTCCCACTGAGATGCAGGCTAACTGTCCATGTGCAGTTCTCAGGGCTGGTGCCAGATTGCGGTGGGCCCTCAGCATAGTGCTGCCGATGGGCCTATGCTGCTGCCGAAGCCCCCTGCCCACTTGCCCAAGCCCCCGGCCAGCCTGCACAAGACACCCCTTCACCTACTGAAGCTCCCAGCCCCTCACCGGCCAAAGCCTGAAGCCCCCCCCCACCTGCCATCCAAACCTCACCCCCTGCCACTGCCACAGCCTCCCTGCCCCTTGCAGAAGCCCCCACCTGCCTACAGCCCCCCACAGAAGCCCCCCACAGAAGCCCCACACACCCCCAAAGCCACCTCAGAAGCTCCCTCCCTTCCAGTCAGTGGTTCCTCCTGCTCCTTCTTACCCGGCCTGGCCAGCCCTGTTGGTCAAAGCGCCATGACAGCTAGCCGACCAAGCCAGCAGGCTCCACACACACTTTTAAAACAGAATAAAAATACTTACATTTTGAGTAGCAGCACTCTGAACCAATCAGATGCTGCCTTCGTGGCGGGGGGGGGGGACTAAACCAGTGAGGGCACAGGGCAGTCTTTGTTGAGTGCTGCTATTCAAAATGTAAGGTTTTTTCCCCCATTTTAAAATAGACTGCCACGGGGCCTGCATGCTCTGCCATGGTGCTTCCTTTCACTAGTGGGACCAGGTGGGGGGTGGGGAGCAGGAGAAAGATGGCAGCAGTTGCAGCAAGGACATGGGCCCTTCTGGCCTGCTGGGCCCTCAGCAGCTGCCCACCCATGCCAACTGCTGACACTGGACCTGTTCCACTGCTCACTGCTCCTCTCCATGCCTTTCAGGGAACCCAGCCGGCCCCAGGTCACAAAGGCTGTTCACTCATTCACCTCCACTGAACCAACTGCCCATCTCTTTCTGTTGCTGCTGCGTATACTTTGCATGTCCTTTCACCGCCTCCCTACATGAAGTCCTCCATCTTTCTTGCATTCTGTGTGACAGAAACAAACCAAGCCCTTGTTATATTCAATATAATATGAGATATGCAAATCTCTGAGGATGAGAGGGCATGACTGTGTTAGCTGTACTCTAGTCATCAGTGTTGAAGCAAACCTCTCATTCTTTTCCTCTGTAGAAATAAACTCCTATGTCACCCCTTCATCCTAAGCCCCTAAACCCCTTCTGATGCAACATGGTGGCCATAACATTAAACCAAATCTGAATAACAAAAGCACCTGGCTTTATCAGTGCCTAGCAGCCACGAGACGATTTTTCATCTTAATGTAACATGCTGCTCTTCTCTTCCATCTAATCCTCAGTGGCATAGCCTACACGGTCCTCACAAAGCCTTAGTTAATATTTACTTCCTTTAATAAAGAGGACATACGGATGCACGTCGTCTGTGAGTCCAAAAGAGATAATCAAAGATTCCCACCCTGTGAGGCAACAAATGTTACACAGAAATCGTTCAGTAGATGGAAGCAAAATCTCATCCACTATTTTCTCCATTTATACAAGAGGAGGCTGCAATGAGAGTATTACAGCAGCCATAAGAAAAATCCGCAGCAGCATTTAGGACTGAAATGCCAAGCCAACTCTGCCCCCCTTAGCAGTAACAGCTGGCTTCCAGCTAACAACCTAGAGTAGTCTTACCCAACCTGGTAACTTTCATATGTGGGACTACAAATCCCACCACCCCAAGTTAGTACTAGGTGACCGGGGATGATGCGTATTGTGGTCCCGCACATCTGGTGGGCAACCTGGTTGAGGAAGGCTGACCTAGAGACAAGAGATATGCAAGGGGAGGCTGGTGACTCCTATGTCAGTGGGGCTCCTTATCCATTGCAGCTTTTATTCTGAGCTATCCATGGTACTGTGCTCCATCCCCAGAATAGGTTCACCACCATGGAGCACCATGGATAGCTCCTGAAAAGCTCACAATAAAAGCTGCAATGGATAAGGAGCCCCACTGACATAGGAGTCACCAGCCTCCACTGGAGATACGTGCACAGAGAGAGGGGGGGGTGTAGAAGAGGGCTTGTTGACAATTTGGCTGGGGGCTTAGGGACAGGGCCCTGCCCTTCTTGTAAATCCATTTGCTGCCAGAGGGCTTTAATGGAACCACAAATCATAAGTCTTTATTGGAGATCCCAAAAATCTCATTAAAATTTGTGTCTGTAATAAGAACAGGATTTGTGTGTTTTTTACAAGCGAGGTTTAAATCACCGTTGAGCCCTTCTTGTGCTATTTATCTACATCTGATTGTCATTGATGCAGAAGAGAAAAGCAGAGGAAAGGAATCTGTAACATGAATGAATGCCCTAAACAAAGACATTTGTGGTTATTTCCATTTTTTATCAGGGAATGCAGGTTCTGATTTTACAGCTTTCCTTTTTCACAGTTAGAAAAGGGAATGGTTACTTTTAACAGACAATAGAAGTCAGACCTTTGTCATATGTCATATTGGGAAGGGGGGGAGGCTTAAAGAGGTTTTTGCATGCCGTAATTCAAATGTAAAACCTAAACTGGCTGTAATACATATTTTATTTTAAAAGTCTCTCTTCTCCTGTCTTGCATTAAAACTACAGTCACATATGCACAGATAGCATGAGAGCTTCAAAGGCACTTAAATGCAGGTGGGAAGAAGAGCAGTATCTCCACAACAACCATCCTTCCTAGGATTCATGAAGCATGATCCTCCTCTCTTGGGGAGGGACCACAGCTCAGTGGCAGAGCACCTGCTTTGCATGCAGACGGTTCCAGGTTCAATCCCCGACATCTCCAGGTAGGGTTAGGACATAATCCTGCCTGAAACCCTGGAGAGCCACTGCCAGTCAGTGTTGACAACACTGGGCTAGATAGACCAAGGGCCTAACTCAGTATAAGGCAGCTTCCTATGTTCCTATCTCCCTACTCAACTTTACTCAGAAGTAAATCCCACTGTGTTCAGTGGGGCTAATTCCCAGGTAAGTGTACATAACATTGAAGCCTAATAGCTGGGCATTAAATAGATAAGAACTTATTATGAAAACACTGATTATCTAGAGTTGATGGCTCTAAGAATTTGCTCTGTGTCCCCTGTGTGAACACATACTTCTCCGAATTTTTGATTAACCAGATATCTGGAACAAACGAAATCATACCGTGCGGCAGTGAATTTTCAACTCTTGATGAGATTTTGTTCATCAGGTTTCTTTACTCATAGCTCCACATGCCTACAATTAACGATTAAAATCACAGTGCAAGACAGGAGTTGTGGCAGTCACTTGCCATCTGGAACCAAGTAATAATGTACTTCCCTAAGCAAAGCCATTTTGAAATAGCCAAGGTCATAAAACTTAATCATCTATTCTTAAGCACCCCAAGACTTTGCTGACAAACATGCAAATATTATTCTAGGCAAACCATCCCCGAGCACAGGAAGTGTGAGATAATGTTCACACAGGCTGTGGCTTCTTTGACAGGGCATGTGTTATAGTACAACAGCCCATGGGATATTGGAGGGTTGTTTCCCCCTCCAACAAGCCATACTGCCCAGGTTTGGACAACACAATAAGCAGCACCCAGGCACTGATTATGGAAATTGCTCCCAGCACACGCTGTGATTTAAATAAGTCATGAAACTACTGTGTGATTTTGATCATGGAAACCAGGTCACTGAGATAGGGCAAGAACAACTCTTCATTAAACAAGCTAGATTCTGCAGCTATGTGCAGTGTTAGGAGCAGGCCTACCTAGGCCTGGGCCCCTGGATCGTTTGAGCAATGTCCAGAATCTTTAGCAGCCCCAATTGCCATCATCTGCCTTAATACAAGCCTGCCTCTTCCCTCTGAACTCAGTAGCATTGCAGTTACTAGGACACCTTAGGATTCACTCCAGACTAATAGGGAGTGTAGCATGAAGGCTCCAGCCTTTTAAACTTGAGGGGAGACTTCCATCTTTCCTTCCACAGACTGAGTGTGCCTGACTCTGCAGACACCTGCCCAGCCAATTGCTACTGGGCAACTGCACTTGTGCCCTGGGCCAATGTAGGCAATGAGGCCCTGACAAGAGGAAGAGCAGGTGCATTGGCTGTTCACATAACAAATGAAGTGTCAGAGGCCTTCCTCATCTGTTGCTTCCTCCAAGCTGGCTGAGGCCCCTTACCTTGCACGGGGGGGGGGGGGATAGAAGTGGGTTTGCTTGCAAAAAGAGTTTGAATGAGCAGCAATGTCTGAATTTGGGGCAAAGTAATGTATAAGAGTACGGCTTGCCCAGGCTTACTGGCTTGCTTGAGTGTGTCTCGAGCTCCATGGCTCTGCAATCATCTTTTTGGAGTGCACCTGCTTTTTTGCATAATACATGTAGCCAGATTCTGGTGGGGGCTTGGTCCTCCTTGGCATCAGGGGTTTTCACTAGGCTACAGAAAGGTGAATAGATTTGGGAGGAGGATAGGGGCTTCTTGCTCTTTTGTGTTCAAAAGCCACAATGCCTTGTGGCACCTTAAAGACTCACAAATTTACTGTGGCATAATAAGCTTTCATGGACAGAAGTCCACTGTACAGAAAGTTATTTTGAAAGAGGTTGCTTTTCATGTAACTGGAGAAAAATGGCACTTGCTGAAATAAAGGTACAGGGGCCCTGATGATCTCTTTTGCATCTGATGCCCAAGAATTAGCTTGCTTTTTGCCCACATGTGCTTCCTCTCCTGCTGCCTCCTTGAATCTTTCTGCCAGAGGTTTTTTTTCTGAAATCCACTCCCTCCACTCCCCTGTCCATACACCCCTTTTTACAAATAGGGGTGTCCTTAGGAGACAGGGTCCTTTAAGGATACACACACACACACACACACACACTTCACAGCTGCCTCAGATAGCTGAGTTGGGACATCATGAAAAAACAGCAAATTATTCATGATTTAATTTATTAATTACTATTGTATTTTTACTGCCAGGGAAGGGGAGGGAAGTGCTTGTAGGATTTTCTGCCTCAGGGGCCTGAACAACTTGACTGGCTTTGAGTACTACTATGCACCTTGACTGGAGCTGGGAGGGAAGGCTCCATTTGCCACTTGGCCTCAGGCAGCAAAATGTATTGGGAGCAGCCCTGGACATGGCTATAGAGACCTGTTGGGTAGGGAAACAACTGGGGCTACAGAGAGACCCGTGGGTGGGGAAACTTGTTCAGGATTACATCAAACTCACTGTGTAATTCTAAACATGTTTACTCCAAAGTAAGTTGTACTGAGTTCAATGGGATTTACTCCCAGGTAAGTGTATGTAGAATTGGAGTCTTACTCCATAGTAAATGTGTTCAGAGCTGCAACTTGCCTTATCCACCCTGAAGATAGTATCAATAGCTGAATCTGGAGAGAAACCTGGGGAATGATAATGTTGGTACCTAATTTAAAGAACAAACAGCTAAAAACAAAGGTAGCCATGCTGGTCTGTGAGAAATATAAACCCAAAATCCACAGTCGGGCAATACCTTGATTTGGAATTTTGGTTGGTCCTAATAAAGGTATCCAACTATGCATTTTGATACTTTAAGGGTTGTATGATTATATGGTTGTTAGAAAATTAATATTGCAACATTTGGTGTAGATTTTAAGATTTCCAGAAATTAGAACCCAAGAACTGTAAAAAATAAAAATAAAAAAGTGTTCTAGAATCCCAGAAACTACTAAAATAAAGTATTTGAAATAAAATGAAGAGCCACCTTTGGCAGCAGCTCTCTCTGCCTCCTCACCTAATCCAGGGACCAGGAGCAGCAAAGCACGTCCTCCAGTCCTGAGGTCTCTGTCTGGTGCTGTTGTGCTTGTTGGTGATGGGATGGGGGGGGGGGAGAAAGTGAGGATTTACTCAGAAGTAAATCCCACGATGTTTAATACAATCCATAGTAATTGTATAAGTTTGCAGCCTAAGAACATGAGTTATTATAGTCTACAATACATTGCCACACTCTCCCTTGCTGGTGTGCCATGTTCAGTTTACAGTTAATCGGTAAATGTGTAAGGTGCCATGCAGCTCTTTGCTGGTCCCAGGCACCCCATCCTCCCCATCTGGATTTGGGCCTGAAAGACCAAGGAAAAGTGTGGGCGCACTGAGGGTAAGTTTTAAGCAAGCACAATTTGGGACATTGCAATTTGCACAGTTCTGTCCTGAAAGCAAGTAAGGGCACAATCCTATAGGGATGCCCGTAACCCTCTGAACTCGGAGAATTATGGGCATTCTATGGAGGGCAGGAAGAGTGCAGAGGTTGCCTCCACACTCCTCTCGCTCTGCAAAGCACTTAGACGGCCGATTTCAGCCATCTAAGTGCAGTGCTTTGGAGTGAAGGAGGCTGAGGCACCACCAAGATGGTAGCGCCAGTCTCCTCCCATCGCCGTCCCCCGAAATGGCATAGAAAAGCCCTTCTCCAAGGTTGCTCTTATGACCTCGGAGAAGCAGCTGGCACCATTCTTTCCATGCCAGCTGTGAGTGGGGGGAGGGGGATCTGAACATAGATCCCCAGCTACGAGAGCAATTCCTGACCTCATACTAGCTGGGATTCCTGGGAATACGAAAAATCCTATGGCCATCTAGATGCTGTCTAGCAGCCATAGGATTGTGTTGCCTAAAGTTAATTAGCTTGTCTTCCGTAACATTTAAATGATAGTAGTTATTTCTAATTATGCACACATACTTGCATATGTAAATTAGCATATGCGAACTTGTGCGATTTGTTTGTCCTATGGGCCTGAGCCTCTGATCTTTTCCATACCTAGCACCGCCCCTGCTGCGGCCCCAAAACCCCAAGCCATGAGCTACAATAAAAGAGTTTGCTTAATTTGTATACTTTGTTCTGAATGCAAAACTTTGTTAAGTTATGCAGAATGTGGAACTTCTGGGCAGGAATTTGGATGGAGGAAGAAAAGAAGGACTAGCACCCATAGGACATTGTGGAAGAAGGAAACAATGGGAGGAACAGGAAGCTCAATGAAATGATGCCACCCAGCTCCAGACTGCTTGCTGGAAGCCCTCTCTGCTTCTCTGTTTCCTACCCTGAGCTTTTACTAGATATGGCCTGCCTGTTTTCAAGTAGGATCAAAGTCCAATTCTTTCTCGACAGCAGAATGAAAGTTAAGAACTTGAGGGCTCTGCACACAGTATCACGATTCTTGTCATCCTGCCTCTAGATCAGGCCTGGGGCATGACAGAGAAGAAGTTGGTCTGTTAGAAAAATATCCAAAAGCCACAATACGTTAATAGCTTTATTAAGACTAACCAAAATGTCACAAAGTTGTGAGCAAGGTCCAGCCTAATTAAGAGTTCTGGAGAACCAAAAATCTTGCTCATTACTTTGTGACAGTTTGGTTGGTCCTAATAAAAGTATATCCTGACTGTGTATTTTGGACATTTGACAGATACTAGAGGTCTGCTCTCGTATTTTGGCAACATCTACGCTACCAACAGAAGGTCTTTCAGTGAGCAAGCCATTATGTAGGAGGCAAAGAGATGGAGGTAGGGCAAAATATGTCATCCCTGTAAAATCATAGTAATAAGAGCATCTTATGATGGCCAGCAGCAACACTTCTCTCTATCCTCCCTTATCAGCATGTTGTGAAGATTCCTGATCCTGGCTTTGAAGATCCCATTTCATGAGCTGCTCCATAAACCAGAACAAGATAACACATTTATTCAGTTACCATTCCTCCCCCCACCACACACACACACACAAATGCAAATGACTGTTTGAATTTTCATTTTGATATAAAATGCATGAATTTAATGCAGTATTTTGCCTATTCAAAAAGCACAGAGAGCTAAACCTTCAAAGCATCCACAATTTGGAAATGGGACGGGGTTCCAATCATCCAAAAAACATTTTAGCAAAAGTTGGATAAAAAATGTTTCAGAATCTGAATTTGTTTTACCTACTCAACACTGGGGGAGGGGGGGATCTAATTCTTCTAGTTATTTAAGTGTCAGCAAAGTTCTTCTTTTTTTTAACAATAATTTAACTCAAATATTAGAGAAGGAGCATTTGAAAGTCTAGATTCTGTGCACACTGGAAAATCTAACCTGTGAAGTTAAAAAAAAAAAAAAAAGCTCAGATGAACTCAAATGGATTTGACGCAGGGATTATCCCACTGCTTGATCACACCATGTATTGAAGCATGCATATACCAGTGCACATTCACCAGTGTGTGTTTCTAGTCTACCACCCCCACAATGTGCATCTCCTTTTGATTAATATCCTCAAAACCAGCCTGCTTTTGGCTGAGAAGCAAGTCTGTTCCCGGAACCTATCCATTACATGCATGTACCATTCCCTTAAGAGAAGGGCCAAAGGCTCTTGACCTGACTTGATATGGGTTGCTGCCTTCTATGAAGAAGCAGGAAGGAGATGCGTGGACAATTGCAGAGATTTTTCAAATGCTTGTCTGAAGGTCACCATTGAGCAATGTCCTCTGGGTTTCTGTAGCCTCATTTAGCCTGGACTTATCCTGCTTGCTGTCACTCCTGTCAGTTTCATCCATGCCACTCACTTTCACCAGGCAGAGGACATTCTGGAAGCTCTTCTTGAAGTTGTCGGACAAGAAGGCATAAAGGATGGGGTTGGCACAGCTATTGGCATAGGTGAGGACCACTACAAAATCAAACATGCCCTTGAGGACAGGTGTCGGCACAATTGAAACTGAGACCGATGAGACATTAAAGATGTAGAAAGGCAGCCAACAAAAGATGAAAACAGCAACTACAATGGAGACCATCCTGGTGACTTTCTTCTCTGACTTTTTCCTCTTGGAGGAACCCACCCTGATACCAGAGGATTTGACCTTGATGATGATGAACAGGTAACAAAGGCAGATGATGGTAAGGGGCACCAAGAAGCCCAGGATAAAGGCATAGATGATGAAGGCAGCATACCAAGCACCAGAATCATCTGGCCAGATCATGGTACAACTACTGTTCCCATGGTTATTGCTCACCCCAGCGTATATCATGATGGGCAATATGACCAGAAGGGAGATGCCCCAGACAGCTACATTGACCATCTTTGCTGTTCTTGGCCGTCTCCACTTGGCAGATTTTATGGGGTGCACGACAGCAAGGTACCTATCCACACTCATTACTGTGAGGCAGAAGATGCTGGTGAACTGATTGATCCCATCCACTGTCATGACGATCCGGCAGATGGCTTTCCCAAATGGCCAGTGAACCAGAGCCACCTGCATAGCCAAGAAAGGCAACCCCAACATGAATAGTTCATCAGCTATTGCCAAGTTGAGTATATAGATGTTGGTGATGGTTTTCATCTTAGCATAGCGGAGAATGACATAGATAACCAAAGTGTTACCACACAAGCCCACGATGCACACCACGAAGTAGATGAAGGTGAGGATGGCATTGCTAGTCAAGTCATAGTGGTGGCTTGTAATGTTGATGGAGGCATTGGTGGCAGGAGTCTCTGTGGAGAAGCTGTCAAGCTGAGAGGGCGAGGGGAACCAGAAGGCTGTGGTGTTGGGCAACTCATTCTCTAAGTCCATGGTGCAACTTCTGTCACTGTTTGTCACGCGAACACTGTGCTTCAGGCAAAGAAAATTGTCATGCTGATTGATTCAGGGTGGTCCAAGATGGAATGGGAGGATCTAGAATCCAAGCACAAACAAAGAAGGAATAAAGGCTGTTATACCATTTTCATAGTGCTTATTGCATCAACCCACATTAATATAACCAAGACCAAGGGCAAACTCTTCTGTCATTACCTTTCCAAGGGTCCTTGGGGTTTCCTTTGAACAGAACTGTTACTGCGGGTAGAACTGTAACAATCCACCTTTTCCAGTGTATATTGACTCTGGGAGAGACCAAAAGCTTCAAGAGTACAGGAGATGTTGTGGGGCAATTCATGAATTGATCTCTCCCTATGTTGACCACTCTTATCTTATCACTCAGACAAATATGGAGAGGGGCATTGTGTCCCTATTTCCTTTTGTCCCCCTTACACCAGATGTGGGGAACCTCTTCCAGTCCAAGGGCAGAATTCAATTTCAGAGAAGCTCTCGGGGCGCATTCCAGTAGGAGGTGGGGCCAAAGGCAAAATGGGTGGAGCAAAAAATTCCAAAATGACAGCCTATTGTGGCTTAAAGCTCCGACTGCCAGTAACTAAGCCTTAGGAGAGGCATTTCAACTTTTTAGAATGGGGAAAAAACTGCACAAAAGCCGAGAAGCTACCAAATGATGGGTGGTTGGGGGGAAAGGGGTGTGGCCATCTGCAGAACCCCAAGGGCTGGATTTGGCCTCAGGCCTGACGTTCCCCACGACAGCCTTACATGGCATCCTATAGGCCTTTTAGTCCAGAAATCATGCTGAGGCCAATAGAAGTAAAAGTAAAGGAAGCAGGGGTCTCCTGGGAAGATAGTGGTTCAGCTGCCCCAGCCCAAGACACTACTTTAAAACCTGCATGTTAAGCCAATCCATTGGATTTGAGACTGCAATTCTACACTCACTTACCTTAGAGTAAGTCTCATTGAACTTAGTGGGGCTTACTTCTGTGTAGACATAATAGCCCTTAGTATTCCTTTCATTCGTGGGCTTTCTGCTAGTACTTTTTAAAAACTCACACGTGCAAATCAGAACACACACGTTTCTATTTATTTTTCCCAAACCATGTGAGGTTTTATGTAGGACAAAGGCCCCCTACACTGTATATGCCAGCAGTAGACCAGCCCTCCTTAACCTGGTGGTGCCTTTCAGTTGTGTTGGACTGCAACTCCCATCAATCCCATTGGCTATGCTGGCTGAGAATGATGGAAGTTGCAGGCCAGCACATCTGGAAGGCACCAGGTTGGGTAAAGGTTGCCATAGACCATTTCTCGATGACTGTTAGATAATGTTGGCTCAGCTGCAGTCCTATGCCCACTTACCTGGGAGTAAGCCTGCCTGAACTCCGTGGGACTTACTTCTGAGTAAGCATCTATAGCAGTGTTCTCCAACCTTGGGTCCCCAGATGTTTTTGACCTACAACTCCCAGCATGCCCCAGCCAGCTCCAAGGTTGGAGAACACTGATGTAGATGATTGTGCTATCAAATCAGTTCTTTCAATCTGCATTTCAGTTAGACTGCACGTTAGCTCAAATCTTTGTATTTTACATCTGAGGAGTAGACTGTGTCCCTATCATGTCTCCTTTAGCTGTCTCTTTTCTAGACAGTCATTTTATTCATTTTCACAGATAAGACTTTTTTAACCCCTCTCTGCACCTTTTCTATTTCAATTATATATTTCTGAGGAGGGGAGCACTCAAGGTGTGACCACACCACTAATCTATATAAATAAGAGCACTAGTGATGTCTTCTGTATACATTTATATTAATTGTCTAATAATCCAATACACTCAGTTGGTCTTTTTTGATGGCAGCAATATATTGAACTAATCCCCCACGCCCCAGGATCTGTTTACATTTCCCTTTGGACCTTTGCTTTCTTGAATCTCAGAGACTTCCACCAATTAATAATGCAATTGAATGTGTTGAAGTGGTGGTTTCCTCCTTTTATTTGCTTTCTTCTGTCACTTTGCTCTCATCAAAGAATGGCCCACTTAACTCCTTGTTCTAGTGTAATCTCTTAGGCTCTAACCCTCTTCCAAGTTGATGATTCTGTGGAACAATGGTACCTGAATCTGTCCCTTCCCTTCTTGAATACGATTGCCCTTTACCACACACCACTGTCACAGATTACAGGAAATTTCATTTAGGAAAATGCAGGAAACAGATGGGTGGGGCAAATCACCAGTGTATCAAGAAGAATCAATTTGATTCCATTTCTTTAAATAAATGTGCACCTTTGCCGAAACACCCCTCTCCCCAACTTCAACAGTTTCTCTGAACAGCCAGGTCTTAAATTAGCCCTACTAAAATTAGATAACCTGTTTAATGCAAGTATTTTTATTAGACTCTCTCCTTGCTGGCATACATTTACTTCTTTAGACGGTAGATAAATTCCCTGTTGCTGACTATTTGATGTCTTGAACAGAGCAGGAACTAACTAATCTCTCTGATAAACAAGCCCTCCTGAATATGGTTTTGCACCCCCACATCCCCCCCCCCCATTGTTCTGCTAGATCACATCAAATCAAGCTGTAAAACAATGGGGGAGATGAGATTATGGTGTGGGATTGGGGGAGAAATGGAATGATCCCATTTGGTCCTTTGTAGTGGGTTCAGTCTCCAGTCACATACAACAATTCCTTCTGTTGCTCCCAGCACAGAGTTAGTGAGCAGTTTCGGATGCTTGCAGAAATAGGGAAGGAATGTAAATGAAATAACTTCAGTGGTAGGTTAATCTTTTGATTTTATTTCTTTTAGTGTTACACCCAAGGAACTCAAGGTAGTCGTGGTGTACATGGTCTCTCTCTCCCCACCCCACCCCCGTTTTATCCTCAAAGCAACATGGTTAGGCAGACTAGGCTGAAGAAATAGTGACTGGCCAGAGATCACCCAGGGACAGTCATGATTAAGTGGAGTGATTTGAACCTTCCCAGTCCTACTTTGTAGCATTTTGAGGAGAGGTGAAGATTGTAAAGCACTCTGCACATGGAAAAGTATTCTAGAAGTGATAATACCTTCCAAGAGAGCTGCTGACACTAACTATGAAATATGAAATTATATCATCATCATCAACAACAACAACATATTTATATAATGTGTTAGTGTGTTCAAATGCTTCCCAGACATTATCACAGCAGCCCTGTAAGCTTGGTCAATCTTCCCACATTGCAGATGTGAGGATCAGGCAGCTATACCCTGGCTTGCAGCAGCATATGAACACCCTGGCAGAGGTGGAATCCGAACTAGGGATTTCCTTGCTCATTTGCGCTCGCTCTCAGCTGCTGGAGAGTTAACCTGTGTGAAAAAGGTGGAAGTGGGCTGGGAAGCAGGTGGGGAAGTCAACGAGTTCAAGGAGGGGGAAAACAAACCTACACTCAAAAGAGCCTCTCTCATTCCATAGATCAAGTTCAGAAATGCCCACTCTGCTTAATGGGCAAATTGGGCACTACAGCAAATCTCCACCGACTTTGAGGCAGATGTTAACAACAAAGGATGGCTTTTCTTCTTTAGGAATAATAATAATAATAATAATAATAATAATTATTATTATTATTATTATTATTATTATTATTATTATTAAGTGGTGACAGAAGGCACAGCACAGAGCTGCTGCTGGGGAACAAGGTTTTTATACACTCCGAGTCTCAGAAAGAGAGAGAGAGAGATGCAACGCAATATTTACTCAGAAGCAAGTCTCACTTATTTTAATGGGACTGACTCCCAAACAGAAAGTGTCCTAAGATTGCAGTCAGCTCCTATGCATACTTACTCAGAAATAAATCCCATTGAGTTCAGTGGAATGCATTTTCAAATGAGAGCCCCTAGGATTGCAGTCTTAATTTTTGCGACTTTAAAAAGGGAAAGAAAACAGGCGGGGGAAGCGAAGCGGGGTGTGAAGGAGGCATCTCAAGCCCCAGGGTACGGAGGAGACTTCAAACGCAGCGCCAGGACCGCCGCGGTGCAGGGCAGAAGTTTCCCGAGACCTCCCTTGATGCTTGATCCGGCCGGCTCGGGCAGTCTTCGATGCTTCCCTTCAAAAGGAAGTTTTCCCCTCCACCTGTCGCTCTCCTCCTAACACTTCTCTCCCTCCCCCGCCTCCTGAGTATCGGCCCCCGCTCCTCCCCCAAGAGACTAAGATCACTCACAATTTCTGGTCCTTTGTGAATTTGTCGGTCTTTTCTCCCCGCTGCACGCTCCCGATCGTCGGTAAAGAAACCCGAATGAACCCTTGCAGCGGAGCCGACAGATACCGGCGGAGATCTCTTGGAAGCAGACCGACGCCCGTGCGGTGCTGGTGCTGCTGCAGCCGCCTGCTTCGGGATGAGCCCCTCGAGCTGCAAGCCAGAGAAAAAAGAGCGCGCGGCTAGCAGCAGACTGCAGGCTCGCACGCAGATGGAGCTCAAGGTACAGGCGCGCAGGCAAAAAGAGAAAGCGCTTCGCCGACGTACCAACCGGCGAGCAGAACCAGGAGCTCCTTCGCTCGCCCCCTCCCCTCCAGCCACTCCCCCGTCAATTAATTGTCCCCGCCGCTCATGGCAAAGCTGTGTCACGCCGCGCCAGGTCTGCGATGCAAGCAGGGAAAGCTAAAGTCCACCTTGCATAGAAATGGGGGCTTGCAGAGGGGGGGGGGGCGAGACGACAACCTTTAGTTGAACAGATCAGTGCAGCAAAATGGACGGCAGGAGCGGGAGTGAAGCTTGCCTTGAAAGGCATGGGGGGCGGGATTGGATCGGGGCAGGATTTCAGCTGCCAAGAAGTGAACCCCAAAATGGCAGCGCCCGCCCGGACATTGTTGGCATTGGATGCAATAGCAGGCAGAGGTAGCAGAACACTTATTTTTCAAATACACGGTGCGTCTTTCAAAGCACATAAGGTTGCACTGCTCCCCAGTGCAGGTATCTCCTAGGAAAGGCGAGGCTAATAGGAGTCAGCAACTGGTGGTTCTGCGCTCACCACCACCATCACTAAGTGAAAGAGTGGCATTATATGGAGTGTGCAGCTGTAAGAGCAGGGTTTGCCTGTGGAACAACTTGGGAGGCAGGAAAGAACCTTGTTGCTAGGTGGCCCCCTAGCAAGACTAGTTAACTGAACAAAGGGCTGGTCCAGATAATGTATCTGCACCCTTTGGAGCTTAGGGAACAATACCCCCATCTGCTTCCTTAGAAACAGGTCTTTTTCTCCCCTTCATATCTACGGGAAGGTGGGAAAGAGACATGGCATGGAACACACTTCCAGACACAGATCCGTTTCTCTTCAGGCAAAACAAGTTTCTCTTGTTTTGCCTGAAGCCCAGGGCCCCAAAGATGTTAGATTCGCAGGCCTTGTTAGTCCCCCCCCCCCCGTTTTTCTTTTTTACTGGAAAGTAAAAGACCCTCCAGCTCTTGCACTT
Organism: Shinisaurus crocodilurus; assembly: GCA_021292165.1. Classification (NCBI taxonomy): domain Eukaryota; kingdom Metazoa; phylum Chordata; class Lepidosauria; order Squamata; family Shinisauridae; genus Shinisaurus; species Shinisaurus crocodilurus. Next base: position 54,786,292 of record CM037881.1, on the reverse strand, counting down.
AGTTGTACATCAGACCCTGTGCTGTCAGCATGGTGAATCAGTCCACACGCCCAGACGTTCTTATGTCTTCCTTATTGCTTTGCTCCTGTGAAAGAAATTAATCGCAAAATGTATCCGCTGAAAAGCTGGAGCAACAAGAAAACTGCCAATGAGCAAAGCAGGATGCTTTATTGCCCAATGGTGGAGACCAGCTATGCAAATGCAGGGCAAATATTTGACCCAAGCAAAGAGAAGAAAAGCCAGCATGCGAGGCTGGTCATTTTGCTTTTGGAGAAGGCGAATATCTGCAAGGTGCCAGGTACCATATGCGGTTGCTTCTCCTCACAGTTCTAGAGACAAACATTTTAGTTATTCCCTTGAGTTCAGCCATCTGTCTGATTGGCTGACTCTGACATCAATTTACCAAGAGCCCTATAAAACCAGGCTGGGATCACATCTACAGTTATTCTATAGGTGGCCTGCTCACTGGATCCCTTTAATGCTGGTCTAAGTCTGTTTGGCACTGCTGCTGTGACTGTACACTCTTGTACATATTTGCCTTCTTCTTTCTCTCCACCAAAGAATATGACTCCAGTGTATACATAGTAATTGCTTCACCAATGGAAAATTTTGCTTGATTGGCTATTTTATGTCCCACTTTTCAAAAGTGGCTAACAAGAAAGATACAATAACAGAAAAACACATTCAAAATCAAATATCAAACACAGCATCAAGCTAGCAAAAACTAACTGAAGACAACAGAAATCCTTTGTCCTAGTAGCAAGCTCGTTCTCTGTGGATCCTTATGTTCCCAAAATGGCACCGCTCATGCACAAGAGGGAAGTTTCAGCACTTATGAGCCCCAGTTCTGTGTTCTTTTCTGTATCTTCTAGGTCAGGATTCTTCAACCTTGGGTCCCCAGATGTTGCTGGACTACAGCTCCCAGGATCCCTTGCCATTAGCCATGCTGGCTGGGTATGCTGGGAGCTGTAGGCCAGCAACATCTGGGGGCCCAAGGTTGGAGAGCCCTGTTCTAGGTGTTACTGGCAGGGGGGTGCCATGCTTCACAGTGTCCTGTGCTCAAATGAAGTGTTCGGGAGAGTATGATTCGATGCCATTTTATAGAAGCATTAGCTCCTGGAAACATTTGTAGTGGACCAAAGCTTATTGTGAGGTTCATACCTCCAGTTTCTTACTTGTAATTGTCATATGGTGCCATCACATATTAGTGAGCATTGTGCAAAAACAACAGTTTTGATTGGAGATAATTATTCTGTCTGACATCAATCCCTGGGAAAATTTTTGAGCAGATTATAAAGAAGTCAGTCTGCAAGCACCTTGAAAACAATGCAGTGATTACTAGAAGCCAGCATGGATTTGTCAAGAACAAATCCTGCCAGACTAACCTGATCTCATTTTTTGATCGGGTAACCTCCCTTGTGGACTGTGGGAATGCTGTGGACATCATATATCTGGACTTCAGCAAAGCTTTCGACAAAGTGCCTCATGATATCCTGATTAGCAAGCTAGCTAAAAGTGGGCTAGATGGAACAACTATCAGGTGGATCCACAATTGGCTACAGAATCAGACTCAAAGAGTGCTTATCAATGGTTCCTTCTCAAACTGGGGAGAGGTAACGAGCGGCGTACCACAGGGCTCGGTCCTGGGCCCAGTGCTCTTCAACATTTTTATTAATGACTTGGATCAGGAGGTACAGGGAATGCTTATCAAATTTGCAGATGACACAAAGTTGGGTGGAACAGCTAATACTCTGGAAGACAGAAACAAAATTCAAAGTGACCTCGATAGGCTGGAGCACTGGGCCGAAAACAACAGAATGAAATTTAATAGGGATAAATGCCAAGTGCTGCACCTAGGGAGAGGAAACCAAATGCAGAGTTACAGAATGGGGGACACTTGGCTCAACAATACTACAAGTGAGAAGGATCTTGGAATTGTGGTAGATCACAAACTGAATATGAGCCAGCAATGCGTTGTGGCTGCAAAGAAGGCAAATGCTATTTTGGGCTGCATTAATAGAAGTATAGCTTCCAAATCGCGGGAAGTGATAATTCCCCTTTACTCGGCACTGGTTAGGCCTCATCTTGAGTACTGTGTCCAGTTCTGGGCACCACATTTCAAGAAGGATGTAGACAAACTGGAGAGGGTTCAGAGGAGGGCAACAAGGATGATAAAAGGACTGGAAACAAGGCCCTATGAGGAGAGACTGAAAGAATTGGGCATGTTTAGCCTTCAGAAGAGGAGACTGAGGGGAGATATGATCGCACTCTTTCAGTACTTGAAGGGATGTCACACAGAGGAGGGTCAGGATCTCTTCTCAATCATCCCAGTTTGCAGGACACAGAATAATGGGCTCAAGTTACAGGAACCTAGATTCCACCTAAACATCAGGAAAAATTTCCTGACTGTCAGAGCAATAAGACAATGGAATCAACTACCTAGGGAGGTCGTGGGCTCTCCCACTCTGGAGGCATTCAAGGTGCAGCTGGACAGCCATCTGTCAGGGATGCTTTGACCTGGATTCCTGCATTGAGCGGGGGGTTGGACTCGATGGCCTTGTAGGCCCCTTCCAACTCTACTTTTCTATGATTCTATGATTCTATGATTATCTTGAAGGGGACAATCCCCCAGTCATGGTGATATATTATATGTGTTACTCTAAAGCTTAGTTTGTGGTATAGGGGCATATACACTTAAGGTTCTTATTCATTTTACTAGATTGAGCTCTGTGTTGAACAGGCAAACAAGGAACTGAGAACTAGTAACCAGTTTCAGCATCATCTACCCTTAGGTTGATTATTAGCTATTTTGGGAGGTTACTGATGTTGGACTCTTTGAAACCCCCATTTATTTCTGAGCAAAAAAATAGAGCCACATTACACCATTTCACATGATAACTGAGAAAAGCAGGCATCATCAGATATAGGTACACTATTGTAGGGAATCTCAACCAATCCGACGGTCTCTAGCATGTATGGTTTCAAAGATATGTTTTCAAATGTGTTTTTAAGAATTATGTTATGTGTTTAGTATCTACAGATACAGGTACATGTGGGGGGGGGACACAATCCCATGAAGTGGTCTTCCAACTGTACATACAAGAAAAGTGTGCCTAATAACTATTATTTTGTTCCCTTACTGGATGTAAAGAGTTTCAGCCAGCTGCTACAGGTAAAGAATGTACTGTATTTGAGGAACAGTGGGCGGCATCCAATGCTGCCATTCCACGTACACTGTTGATGTAGCGCTAGCATAAGCAACCTCTAGTGCAATGCCAAAAGGGTATGTGGGTGCGACAGGTTTCCCAGAAAACCTGTCATGCCAGCATATGCTATTGGTGTTGTGCTAGAGGTCGCTTATGCTCGTGCTATGTCAATGGTGTACGCAGAGCCATAGTCTTGGTTACTGCCCAGTGTGTTTCCGAACTATTCATATGTTGTGTGCCTGCCTTTGTGTATACTTTTGAACAAATTTGGGGACAAATTTCCAAGTCTTGCTTCACCCTATGAGGATGGCGAATTGGGCGACTATGCTTTCAAAATATGGAAAGCAATTGGCAAACCTTCAAAAGAAGAAAGAAAGAAAGAAAGAAAGCTTTGAACGCATAAGTCTTTGTCAGTATAAAAAATTACAAAAACACACCCTTAACTGAGGATAAGGCTTTAAAAATTGAATACACACTCTACTGCTAGAAATTCTCCTACATTTTTATCTATCACACAGAAGTAACTAAGATTGCAACAATCCTATGCACAGTTATCTGGTAGCAAGTCCCCTGAGCCCAGTGTGATGGACTTCCAAGTAGACATGCACAGGATCAGACTGCAGGTCAGAAAGCGGTATCTTTCCAGCTGCCACAGGTTTGTCTTATTGGGCTGTATTTGCACCAGCACTCCACATCACATGGTTGTTTAGTTTAGTTTTGTCCCTCCTCCAGCCAGCATGGGGAGGGACCATGGCTCAGGGCTCGAAAACTTTCCTGCTTGAAACCCTGGAGAGCCACTGCCAGTCAATGTTGATGATACTGGGCTTGATGGACTCAGGTCTGACTCAGCCTCAGTATAAGGCAGCTTCCTATGTTCTTGTTGTGCTTAAAGTACAGTAATCTCGGTGTACTTAAAGCCCATACACACAATGAGCAGCATAGCAATTAATTTCAGCTCCGTCCCCACTATGGAAGGCTGAGGGAGGGTTGCTTTGCAGGCATTCACAGGTAATATGTTGGTCAGTATGCTGTCAAAAGGTATAATCTGATTCTGAACCATATCAGATTGATATCAAGCTGATCAAGTTGCTGTTAAAGGCACAAAAGCAGGCCAAGGTCATTGTTTCTGGGTCAGTGGGCAAGCCAAGGTTACAGTGTTTATTTGCAAGTAGATCTACTGGCAGGTAGGTGCTAAGGTCAAGCACTTCATACAGCAGAGCTGGAAATCGCTCTACACAGGAGAAAACGCTGCACTCTGCAATTTCAACCTGCCAGTTCACAATGTTTATCCTGACATCACAAGAAATATTGTAACAATTTCCAGAGGGTAGCCATGTCAGTCTAGTGCAGCAAAACCAACAAAGAGTCTTGTGGATCCTTTAAAGACTGACACATTTATTCTGGCATAAGCTTTCACGGACTATAACCCACTTCATCAGATGCATGGAGTATTATGGAGAGTTTCATGTTTATATACAGCGGAGGCAGCAGGTCAGGCGAGGGATGGGGAAGAATTTCATAGATTTCATAGATCATAGAGTTGGAAGGAGCCTACAAGGCTATGGAGTCCAACCCCCTGCTCAATGCAGGAAACTAGAGGAGGGGTCTCCCATCCAAGTAATAACCAGGCCTGACCCTGCTTAGCTTTCCACACTCAGACAAGCTGAGCCAGCATAAGCCACAGGCCTAGATTTGTAAACAGTGAAGTCAGAATTTATCTAATGATGGAGCGCTGGCTTCTAACAAAAGCTGGAAATGGCGCCCTAATCAGGGATATGATGTAGGATGTCATGAAAACTGCTCCAGCTGTACCTATCCAGTATGTTTAGAATATACCTTGAGCAAAACAGCTGGTGCTGCAGCCCCACCCTTAGAAAAGCAGCCCGATTCTTGCAATGAAAACTGTAGAAGCAGCAACCAGATGCCATATTTTCAAAGCACAAGATAACTGTGTCAAGAGTTACTGCATTCTGCACCCTATCTGTCGGCAAGAGTTGGTTACCAAGTAACAGTTGCTTTAGACAGGCAAACCAAAGAAGAGAGGTTTGGGTTAGAAAGATAACCTTTCCACTGGACTCCTGCAAGATTTTAGAGGCAATTGGATACTTGCGTTTTATCTCCTCCTCCTTCATCACTTATCATAGTGACAACTGAAGGCTGAAAATGAAGGGCAGGTTGGAACAAAGATGAAAGTGGCTGGGCTGGTAATTAACACCAGGAGAAAATGGTAAAGGTTCAATCTGTGGCTACAAATCCACAAGATTTCAAGACTGCAGGATCTCAGGAGTTCAAGGGAATAATCACTAGCACAATAAATAACACATAAGGCAGGAAAATGACCTTTCCCCAAGAAGCAGATGAGAAATAAATATCCAAATCAGGTTCCTTTTTTAAAAGCCAGTGGTATCAGCACCACAAGAGAGCAGATGGTGTTGCTGTGAGTGTCCTAGTGAACGGAATATGTGTACCTCACTGGATTTACAGAGGCGGCTGGCACAGCCCTTTAAAATTGACACAAACAGCGTTTCTGAGGAAATCCAAGGCCAAGCAATGACATTTTCTCCAGCTAAAACAAGACAAAGGTTTACATTTGCTCACCAATGTGTCTGAATCATGGATTTATTTTAAATGGATTCTAGCCCTCATGAAATAAAAAGGCCAATAGAAGCAGCTGAATCAAGCCCATGTCAGCAAAACAGCCAAGTTTAAAGAAGCTGAGCTATTTATGTTATTATTGTTATTTTACATATTAACTTTTTATTAGTCTAGTTTCCCACCTAGGGTATTCAAAGCAGCATACGATATAAAATAAAAATCATTATTAAATATTCAATCAAACAAAATATAATGTAAATCAAGAAAAATCCCATTTAATACAATTTTAATGAGCAAACATTTATCAATTGATATATGGCATATCCAGTGCTGTCCTTGCATTGTGGGAATGACCACTAGTGCAACAGGAAGCTAGCACTTGATAGCACAGCTGGAAACTAGCCCACACTAGCACTTCTGGAACAGGACAAGTCAGTGAAGGTCACTGAAAGGAGCCTTTTAGCAAAAAATGAGGACTAGAAATTACATTAACAATTAAAACTAAGACTTGACAGATTAATAAGCTCAGAAGCTGCTAATAATAAATAGAGATCTGCCAAGTGCAAGTTGATAGATTTTCATTGGTTATTGCCCCATCACATCTGGAACTGGCAGCAGCCCTTCTCTAAAACAGATTGTAAAAATGAAAGATTTTGAAAATCTGGGATGCTCAAGTTTTACCATTTATGACAAAACAATAAGAGCTGGCTGGCGGACTCTCTCATGTCCATTTGCTTTTAGGGTTGCCAACATTTCATGAAACCTCCTCCAAGGCCTTTAACATGACATGCAGAAATTTAGCAGGTGTTTGTTGGAGGATATGGAAAGGAGTCGGTCCTATACTGGTTAGGACAAAGCAGAGCTTTCCCCCTTATGCACAGGCGCAGCCTGGTTATTGAAACTGGTTATCACCACGTGGGTTACTAAACCCTGCTAAAAGGCTCTTAAAAGGAAATGGATTGTCCAAACAAGGTTTAAAACTAATAAGGACATTTATTAGTTTTACTTACAATTTGTTTATTCATATATGCAAGATGCATACAGGTAGATTAGAGTCTATGGCAGTGATGGCGAACCTATGGCACGGGTGCCACAGCTGGCACGCAGGGACCTCTCTGTGGGCACTCGAGCCATTGGTCGCCAGATCGCAAAAAGACCGTCCCCTTCTGCATTCAGCGTCGGGTTTCCATAGTAACTCCTCTCCACTCATTCCTCGCTGGCCTCCACAGGCAGGCACACTCCAACATCTCCACCCCCAGAGGCAGACTGCGCAGGCACCCAGCCCTCCTTCTAACTGAACAGACAGCTCAGAAGCACAGCGTGCGCGCGCCCGAATATTTGCGCGCCCGGTGAAGAGTCATGCCCTGAGACAGAGTGGGGCGCGATTAGCTAGTGCCCCCTCCTCCTTCCTGCCACATTTAAGGCACTTTGAAATAAATAAGTTGGTTTTGTGTTGCAGTTTGGGCACTCGGGCTCAAAAAGGTTCGCCATCACTGGTCTTTGGTGTTAAGAGTCTGCTTCATTGGAGATCACTGGCTGGAAGCCAGCTCAGACCCTGTGTCCATCAGGTTGGAGGGGGGGGGGAGAGAGAGAGAGAGAGAGAGAGCTGGCTACAGAGAGGCCAGAAGTAGGGAGGAGGGGTTAGAAAACATGCAACCTAGGGATTGTTCAATTAACCCTTTCCTCCCACTCTAACTAGTGGTTGCATTACCTCGTTGATTTAAGCAGGCAATATTACAATTTCCATCAGTGTTTTCCCCAACACTTTGTCTCCATAGCAAGAAAAGCTTCATCTACTAAATGTCTATAATGTTGTGGTTAATGGCATGGAAGCACTGCCAGTAAAAAGTTGGCAACTATAGTTTCTAAGTTCTAGAAATATATACAGTATTGGAAGGATGGATTTTATGCAGATGAAATGCTATGCATGGTGAGAGATTAGATCATTCTAGAGATCTGTCTTGGGCCTGGTGACAAGACCAGTCCACCCTTAACCTTTCCACATCTTCAGTATGCTCAGGCCAAATGTTGTTTTAAGTGGGTTAGATGCAGGATCTGCCTTCTGCAAGAGGGACCTCAGTGAGAGGAAAGGCTCTACTTATGGAAGGTCCCTCCACCTGATTTTGGGGGATCCCCCCTTCCCCCCCACACCACAGCTCACCCCCTTCAGCAGGGTCTCCTGACTCTCTGTGTACCATTTTTGGGGTGCTGGAGGAGCTGTCCTGGGAAGGAGCAGGTGGGGAAGTCCACTTACACCAGAGCAGTTGAACCAGCTTAAATCTGGATGCAACCTAATACAGTAATACCTTGGATTGCAAGTAACTTGGTTTCAGAGCGTTTTGCAAGACAAGCAAATTTTTAAATATTTATTTTAAAAAATTTGACTTTATATACAAGCGACGTCTTGCCATACAAGTACTGTAGTATGGCTTAAATTTAAAATCTCTGTACAAATTTTTTTGGGGGTATTTCGTTTTGATATAAGAGTGTTTTGGATTACAAGCACGTTTCCGGAATGAATTATGCTCTCAATCCAAGGCATGACTGTAATTAGATTACTCACAGTGACCCTAACAGTTGCATGGAATATATCATTATCATATGTGCCAGCATATAAAACATGATGCATTTAAACCAGTTTCATTGTCAGCTAACCTGCTGGTTTAAACAATGTTCATTGGAATTCCTATTTGTTTGATGCTTTAATCAGAGTTTTAAATTCAAATGTAGATAGCGGCTGGCACTTATACCTTGCTTTTGTAAATCCTGCCAAATTTTAGAGGCAGCTGAGTACCGAGCCTCCAAAAGAACACAGGGGCAAAAGAGCGGCTGGATCAAAACTGGAAGAATACATAAAGGACATGTAGCAAATACATTGTCATGAAGTACTGTGTAGAACTGTAATGTCCTAAAAAAAAAAAAGAGGAAATAATTTTAAAATAAGGGATGTCCCCATGTGGTCTAGTCCAGAGTATAGACTGTTAGCATAGGAAAGAAGAGGTTAAGTCCTGCCTTGGTGAAAGATGGACTGACCAAATAATTATCTCCCAGTGATAGGGAGATTCCTGCAGCCATTGCAGCCATTGGTAACTTTGGTTCCTGAGGAATGCCTGTGGTCTGGCTGCCTTTACGCGACTGCTGGGTTGTCCCTGATCCTAGAATATCACTGTTCATAGATCAGGGATGGCCAGCATGTAGATTCTCAGGGGGACGGGACGACTCTATGCTCCAGGCACAATTCAGTGCCAGAACAACCTGATCCCCCAAATTCTAATGCCATAATAAAGTTATCCTCACCTAGCAGGAAAGGCTTGGAGTACATGCACGCAGACAGGATGAGATCTTTGACTGGAGGAAATAAGAAACTAATGTGTTTCATGGGGGGGGGGAATCCCCTCAAGGGGCAGACTGGTCTGGCAGTGCTTCTTTGCCTTTCCAGAGTGTGTGAGACATAGCAATGCTATACACACACCAGTGTTCTCCAACCTTGGGTCCCCAGATGTTTTTGGCCTACAACTCCCAGCTATGCTGGCTGGGGCATGCTGGGAGTTGTAGGCGAAAATATCTGGGGACCCAAGGTTGGAGAACACTGCTATACACCAAGGCCTATTAGCCCCTTTCCTTGCGGGTGAACCTTGACTAACATTTGAAGGGGCAAGATAAGATTGCTTCGGAAGCTAGATTCAATGCCAGGGTCATGAGTTACCCGGTCACAGTTGCTAGCTGTAGTTGATAGCTAGCTGTCAAAACACCAGTTCCTTTTAAAAGGAGTTTCTTGACAGGGCTATTCAGCATTTTTTGACTGGGACATATTCATTCATGCCTGCACATGACCCTGTCAAAAAACCATGGGTAGCCCTGTTTAAAAAAACACACAAGCTAGCTGTCAAACCTCCATGTTCCTATAAAAGGGGGTGGCTTGCATTTTTCCACTTTCCTGAGCACCTAGAGTCTTGGTAAAGGGTGGGAAAGTGAGAGGAACCTGAGAATAGTCAGGTCCAAAAAAAGAGAAAAGAACCCTATAGGATCTTGCTGTGATTTAGTGGCTATCCCCTTTCGCGAGCTTTGGTTTCTCTTGACAGCTCGCCTGTGTAATGATATTTATTACATTTCTAATCTGCCCAATAACTTATTATTATTATTATTATTATTATTATTATTATTATTATTAACATTTATTTATCGCCCATCTGGCCGGCAACCGGCCACTCTGGGCGATGCACATACGATAAACACAGAATAAAATACATTTAAAACAGTATAAAATTTTAAAATCTTAGCCCACCCCATATTCCTGCCTGAACAGCCAAGTTTTTAGTAAGCGGCGGAAGCTCAGCAGAGAGGGGGCATGGCGGAGGTCACTCGGGAGAGAGTTCCACAGTCCGGGGGCCGCCACAGAAAAGGCCCTCTTCCTAGTCCCCACCAGTCTAGCTGCTCTGGCTGAAGGGACCAGGAGAAGGCCGTCTGTGGCAGATCTTGTTGAGCGGCCTACTTGGTGTTGCTGGAGACGCTCCTTGAGATAGACTGGACCGGAGCCGTAAAGGGTTTTAAAGGTCAAAACCAACACCTTGAATTCGGCTCGGCAAGCAACTGGTAGCCAGTGCAGCTCCTTGAGCACTGGCGTGATGTGATCCTGCCAGCAGCTGCCTTTAACCAGGAGAGCCACCGCGTTCTGTACCAGCTGTAGCTTCCGAACCGTCTTCAAGGTAACCCCACGAAGAGCGCATTACAGTAGTCTAGGCGATGTTCTAATGTTCTCTAAATGTGTGAAGTGTATATATACCTCAGTTCCTTAGAGGAAAGGTAATACAAACATGGTAGATTGATAAGGCTGAAATCCTCCACCCATTTTTCTGCAATGGCAGGGGTTCTTGCCTGAGAGTCGCAACAGTCTTCTACTCTGCCCCTCATCCCTTTTAGGTACAGTTAGTGTCTGCATGGAGGACATCCACTTTAGAAACAGATGCCACATTTGATTGTATTTAATGGTTGGTATGCAATACTATTTAATTTTTCACAGTATTTGATGGTTGACATGAAATGGCATCTTGATATAGCAGCATTTGGTATGTCACATGCAATGTTCACTAGTGCTGACCATTCACAACTTCCACGGATGGAAGAAGAATAACTCCCTCCCATTGCCAGCAATGGGAGGAAAACATTTCGATGCACTTTTGAGCATGTCTAAATGTTGCCCTGGAATGTTGAGACGGATACACCTTCGCCACACCCATTCCCCCCCCTTCTCCAGGGAATCACTGCAGATGTTTCCACGGTGGCTGGGATGCTGTGTAGGGGCCATAGGATTGCAGCCTTACCCACATATATTTTTGGCCTGCAAATCCTACCAGCAACACTGACTTCCACTGTCCCTGGCATCAATTATGGTGCTTTGTCTCTCCTGCAAGCTGTCCCTCCCTCCTGCTTTTGCAGAAGGAAGTCTGGGGACTGGTAGTTCTTGAGAGAGCATGTCACATAAGGAAGAACCAATCTCTCTCTCTCTCTCTCTCTCTCTCTCTCTCTCTCTCGCTCACACACACACACACACACACACACACCTAGAGAAAGGCCTGGGTCTGCAACTCACTGTTCAGAACAGTGCTTGTTCTGCTCTAATACACTGCTTCTCTGATTGGCTCCTGGAAGTCTCACAACACCTGGATAATAGGTGCATAGATACCAGAAAATAAGCTTCTATAAATATCCTCAAGGATGATCTGCAATTTAGCCCCATTTCCCCCCCTCAGGGTAATGGGGTTGCAACCTGGGCTGTGCTCCTCAGATCTTCAGGTCCTGGTAAAGTGTATCCTCCCCCACCCATGCTTGCACCCTGAGCACTGAGATTTGAATGTGCAAAATTTAAACAATGAAATTAGAAAAAATTGGTGAATTTCAAATATTTGCAACAGATAAACGGCTACAAAGCCAACTTGTCAATATGATACTCTGGCCTGACATAGGATAAGGGGGCTCCTGTCTGCAAGCTGAACCCTACCTAACTATATTGTCCTACTCATATCAATATTCTCCATGCACATTTGTACTCCATGTCAATTAATATTGATTGCTTACAATTATTATGTCTTAGTTGTTACTGGTAAAACTGGTGAAGAAATTAAGATTAAAAAAATATTCTTGGGAATATGTCACCTAGGTTCGGTCTGTATTCACGATTCCTAGCACCTACTTCACCCATGAGCATGCACAGTTTGTTCTTGAAAGATAATGTACAGAGCCAGACCTTCTTGAAGTGGGTCTGCATCTATCTATCTATCTATCTATCTATTCTCACAAATAGATTGCTGTGTTACCTTTCTTATATTATAATTGGATACAACTTGAGATGTGAAGGAACATGCCCATAGTCTGCCAGATATAAGGTTCGTCTGCCAGGTTTATCTTCACACTAAATGTAGTTATATTTATGTGCCTGGCCTAATAGGAACCCAAATTTATCTGAGACAACCTGTTTTAATCAAGACATCCTCAATGCAAGTCTCTCTCTCTCTCTCTCCAGTTTCCCAGACTGTAGATGCTGAACTAGGCAAGCATCCTTGGCGCCTCGGGCAAAAGCAAACATTACTCCCTGAACAAACCGAAAAGCAATTCACTTACCAACTGGAAGCAAAAATGTTTCCTTTTATCAACACTATTAGTGCTTCGGATACATTGGTTACAGCTGCTGAACCATATTCTTCTCCCATTTTACATCTCAGGCACACATGCAGATTGAAAGACCCATTTGAGCTCCCTATTTTCTGACAGAGGGCATACTGTAAATTGCTAAAGGAGTGAAAAACAAATGGTAGGTTGGAACCTAATTGTGAAATGACTCTGGGCCACCTCTCACAAACCTGCCTTTGGCCTTGGGTTGTTAGGCATGTTCCTGAGAACACATTTCCCTTATTTTAGAACAGTCTCCATCTATAGCGCTCCACAGAGATGAAACAACAAATCCACAAAGAGAAATATCAGAACAATTACCATATTAGGCCCAATTCATACAAAATGAAGATGACATGATGGGACCCACCCCAAAATGGGGTGTTTTCTCCTACAGCTTTCTCCTACATTGTCTCAATAATGTATCCAGTTTTCATCCTGTGGCCACACTGATCATGTTGTTCCCTCTTATGCCATGACAAGTCCCTCTATTCCAGCCACTGTTGCTGGTTTGAGGAGCAATGCCATGATTGGCACATCCCCACATTGTCAGACGTTACGACAGCACCGTGGGACCAAAGCACAGAGAAGTGGGTTTTCAACTCCCCTGTTGCTTCGATAATGTATTAATTGTGCCTTAGTAGCAGTAAGAAAGGTTTTTTTGTGTGTTTTTTAAAGTGCTTTAGCATCTTAAGAGGCCAACTGGCTTGATGTGGAGTAAAGCCTTGTAGGTTGCAGATCCCCTTCAAGGACATCGGCTGTCGTGTTTAAAAGCAATTAACCTGTTAGAGCCTTTATGTATTGTCTACTGCGGTGGGTGGGCTGCACCACCACTCTCACTGGACCAGGGCAAAGGATATTGACCCAGCAAACATCCCTGTTGTGAGAGAAATGCTGTTTACCACCAATCAGATTACTGAGTGCAGTTTTCATGGGAGTTTTCCTGCGTGGGTGGCCCTTGCAATCATGTCATGGGCACACGCCTATTGGATATTGCCTACGATGACATCATTGCCAAGAACCTCCAATCTCTCCTTTGCCTTGTGTAGCATTTTGAGTCCCTGCCAAGTTTAAATGGCTTCATCTTTAATATTTCATTCCTTTAGGAATTTGTATGCCCATCTGCAGGGGGCGGGGGGGATGACTATTCCATAGCAAGGCTAGACCTGCCCTGTTCCAATTTGTGGGGATAGGGATTTGGCTGGATTTGGCTAGCATTAGGAAAGCGCCAACAGCCAGAATGGTAATCCCTAGTAGTGTCTGAACTCTTGCCTTTTAGGGCGCATCTTCTCTTGCTTTCGCAAATCCATAGGGCCCCAACTACCCTGAGAGGATCGAGAGAGGGATATAAAATTAACATGCTTAAACAAGTGTGTTTCCTTAGATATGCTCTCTCAGGCCACCATCATTCTCTAAAAAGGGGTAACAGAGAAAAGTTTTTTTAAAAAATCTATTCCTAAAAGGAGAATGATTTACCTGTGAGATGTCTTCGCACATAAGCAACGAAATTCTAGCCCTCTCCAAACTCCAGTGGTCTCCTGATATTAGAAGTTCCCCCTTGTCCGGCACAATCTATTCTGGCAATCCACACGCCCTTTTGGTCTTGTTAATTATTTACAGCAGGAACGTCAATGGCACTCTAAAGCTTGTTGATCTTGAACTGCTGCGATTTTTAGGCTTTGGATAGATGCACAGCAAAATGCTTCAAGCTGTGTTGGTCCTTGTTGTTCCAAACAAGGACCCATTCACTGTGTGAGGGATGCATCTACATCTTGGAGATGGGTTTAATAATATGTCACAGACCAAGCTGTGCTTCTAATCGAGCGGTCAAATGCATACCCTCCAACATTTCACAGATGAAAATAGGGACACACATGTGAATTTGTAAGAGGTATGGTTAAGCAACATAAAGGTGTGATCAAGAAGGTGTGGCCAGGCAACATGAGGGCGTGGCCAAAAGGATGGCCAGGCAACCAAAGGGCATGGTCAGGTACAAAAGTTATTAGAGGAAACACAAAAAACTGCAGTATTTTAAGCATAGAAATCTTTGAATTTATGTATTGCATTTAGGGAAGCCTGGTGGGAAAAGAAAACCTCAAATCAATAAATACAACTCTCTGTGTGTGTACACAACATTAACAACAAATACATTATTATAAAAATAAGCATTATTATAAAATAAATAATAAATAAATAAAACATGGGTGAAAAGTCTTCATTACAAACAGTCATGTAACCATGACTCTCCTCCCTCTCAGGGTTTGGATCTCAAAATTGAAAATTGAAAACCTTGACTGGTGCTGAACCCTCAGTATTTTGCTTTGCTCTCCTGTATCCTGTACTCAGGCCTTCAAACTTCACTCTACTGTTTGAAGTACTACTTTCTTTCTGATGCTAGAGCTATATGTTCCTTTTCTGATCCTCCTGATGTTCTGCCTCTCCCTAAATTCCTCTGCAATAATAGGTAAATGGCTATAGTTAAGAAGTGTTTATCCTTATCTCTTATTATATTGTCAGTATTTGCCAAGTTATAATATTTGGCCCAACTACAAATTTTCTCTTTGTGCAGAAATGCATCCTTTAATTCATTGTGTTAGTAACTAAGGCTGAACATCTAGGCATGCCTATTTATTTATTTGATGTATATTTGTATCAACTTGGCTTGTCAATCACCAACCTGAAACAGCTAATAACCCATGACAGATCACAGAGACACAAACGTGGAGGCCATAAGTCTCCCCAATGCTATGGCCCTGATCTGAATGGGCTGAATTTTAGCTGGAAGACAAAAGAAAACAGAAAAACGCCCTAGCCACCCACCACAGGATGCTCTAACCATTTAAGGGCTCTGACCACTCTGAAGCCACTTTGATCTCCAGACCCATGATGATGATGGTGATTGCTGCTGCTGTCATTATTATTATTGTACCATCAATGTGCATCAGCATGATGCTTTACCGAGTATAAGGGAACAGTTCTCTGCCCCAAAGAGCTTACAATATAAAATGTAATATACAGTAATACCTTGGATTGCAAGTAACTTGGTCTGAGAGCATTTTGCAAGACAAGCAAATTTTTTTTTTTTAAATTTTGACTTGATAAACGAGCAAGGTCTTGCAAGACAAGTAGTCGCAGGGATGTAACCGCTCGCCTCAAGCGGGCGTAGCGGGCCGAAATCGGCCCCGCTCACACACGCCAGAGACTCGCTTTGATATAAGAGTGTTTTGGATTACAAGCACATTTCTGAAACGAATTATGCTTGCAATCCAAGGTATTACTGTAGAGGCAACAACAAATGGTAGGAAGGGGTAAACCGGGCAGGAATATGCCATTATTTCAGTCAAACATAACTTTCAGCCTACTTTCCCCACATTGTGCAGGAAACTCCTTGTTTTAGAGATCTTCCTCCCACTTTAAAAATGGATCCCTCAATGGTGGCTTTGTTCTCATTAGTAGTTTGCCAAAGAAATAATAATATTTAACATTTAGATATCTCTCAGTGTGCAAAGTGGTTCACAGGCCCACCCTGCAAGCTCCTGTTTTCTCCACTCAGAAAAAAAACATGTGGGCTCTATTGTACTTCATTAAAAAAAACAAGAACAACCACACTGTGATTGAACAATAATGCCAAAATGGAATGATGATGTTTGTTGCTGCTATTTGAGGTAGTTTGGATTTTTTCTTTCTTTCTCTTGAGGAGGGTGTGTTTTCTGCTAACTCCCTATTAAAAAATGCTAATGCTAATGCGCATGCACGTGCACGTGCACGCGCGCGCGCACACACACACACACCCTCACACCTGTTCCCTCCCTGCTTACTATCTCTCAGTGAGCGGCCATTGGAGCCTAAGCAGAGCTACTCTTAAAGGGGCCATGGGCAAAATTGCAGCTAAGCTGAAAGTTTTAGCTTAGCTGCAATTTTGCCCATGGCCCCTTTAAGAGCAGCTTAAAGTAGTTTGCTGGAGGCAGGGGAATTTGGGACTCTGCATAACAAAGTGAGAAGCCATGATGGCTTAATGGCTTAAGGGTTTTCTTGACAGATCCAGGCATTTTCAGGGCAGTTGGAGACCCATCAGATATAAGGCAGCTCCCCCTCCCCCAGTAATCTGAGCAGGAGTGGGTAGACATCAGTCTTGTGGGATCTATTTTGATTTTGGGGGGGGGGGGCTCCAGTGTTCACCAATCATTGCCAGGCACAAAATGGTGGCTCAGGAGGTGGAACCAATTACTTACTGCACCCCTTGCATGAGCCATGCATCTGGGATAGCCCATACAGTCATGCCTTGGATTGAGAGCATAATTCGTTCCGGAAAGGTGTTTGTAATCCAAAACACTCTTATATCAAAACAAAATCCCCCCAAAAAAATTTGTACAGAGATTTTTAATTTAAGCCGTACTACAGTACTTGTATTGCAAGACGACGCTTGTATATCAAGTCAAAAAAATTTAAATAAATATTAAAAATTTTGCTTGTCTTCCAAAACGCTCTCAAACCAAGTTACTTGTAATCCAAGGTATTACTGTATTACTAATCTACATCTGGGTTACTGCAGATCAGGAATTGTAATGCAAAACTCTAAAACTGGCCAGAGATCTACAGGCTGATCCCAAACTGCTCACCCTTTACTGACAGGGAACCCTGTTTCAATAAGTTGTGTGGATGACTCAAAGCATATGGTCCTGCAAATCTCAGTTCAAAGATTTAGATTTTTAGATTGTAAGCCTGTGGGCAGGGACTGTCTTGTTAATTGCTGTAAACCGCCCAGAGAGCTTCGGCTATTGGGCGGTATAAAAATGAAATAAATAAATAAAGGCAATAGCATATCTATTCCACACACAATGGGTGGGCAGGGTTAGCTGAGCTGCTGCTGCTCCTTTTCACAAAACAGCCTACAGATGATGGGGTGTTAAAGTAAAACTTTAAAGTAAAGTCACTGGTTAGAACAATGTGGCTGAACTTCCAGCCCTTGCCTAATTCAAAATATGACCCCTGTTAAAAATGAGTTATTACCAACCAAGATGGCAAGTGCTGGGGATTATGTCATTCATCATCAGTGATGTCCTGAGTAGTTAGGGTTGCCTTGCCACCTTTTAAAATTGCCCCTGCCCCTGTGCTTTTAACAGCAGATTGTCCCACTCAGACATTCATCAAAATTATGCTTTCCCCTCCCACTTATCTCCATGCTAGGAAAAGTTTCACCCGCTAAATCTATGCGCATAACTGTGCATGCTTCCTTGAAAGTAAGTTATACTGTGTTCAGTGGTGCTTACTCCCAGGTAATTGTGTGTAGGACTGATCACAGTCTCAGGTTACTAACTTACTGGGGAAATAAATGTATTCCCATCCCAGCAATGATAGGCATTGTGTCTTGAGTATTTGGAAAATGTGATATTCCCAAAACAACAGTACTTCCTTGATGGAAGATGTCTGAATCCCATGATACAACAAATAACTCAGAACCGTATATTTATTCCACTATAAACCAATCAACTGGAAAGGCCTGTAACACACAGCATCGTTAATGGCACTTGCCAGCCTTACTTTTATTTCCAAAAATAAGCATGTTTTCCAAGTGTAAGAGAGCAATACTATTTAATTATGGGACTGGAAAGCGAAATAAACTTTGCATTTACTCATTTTCTTAATGGGTCATAGCTCTGAATCACCACCATAGCCCCTTGGACACAAGCGGAGCTAATCTCTTTCCTGGAGCCTGTAAAGCCAAGAATTACATGAGCATTTAATTGCTACTCAGAAGCTATTTCCTATTAAAGGCCTGCAACTCACATTACCGTAGTTTACATTAATGTGGAGTTCGCACTGGCTACAAAGTGTTTACTTAGAGTCGTCTCAGCACACAGAATTCAACACTCTGTCTGTTCAGTAATAAAATGTCAGCTCAATGAAATGAAGGTGAAAGACAGAAATAATTTGTCCTAGCATTGCCATAGAACGCAAAATGCCTTTGGCAACAGCGGCTCCTGTACCTGCTTCTTCATTAAGTAGGGTTGCCAACTGACCAGCATAAACTGGCCTGGCCTGGTTTTGTGCATTTAACAACAGCTTGATATGCAGAAATCAGCAAGTGTTGCTTTTCACTGCATGGAGATAAACACCATCAACTACCAATATCTGCATATCATGATGTTGTTCAGAGAAGGCTCATGGTTTAGTGGCAGGGCTGTACATGCAGAAGGTCCCAGGTTCAGTTTCTGGCATCTCCATTTGAAAACAGATCAGGTCGCATGTGATGTGAAAGTTGTGAAACACCCTCCTCTGCCTGCCTGAGACCTTGCAGAGAGCTGCAGCCAGCCGGGAGAAGCAATACTAGGCTAGATGGACTGTGATGGTCCAACTTGGGATAAGGTGGCTTCATACGTACTGTCAAAGGCACATCTACAGTGTTGGTGAAACTACGGCAGGACCGGTGCAAGGCAGTTTGGTGCCCTAGGCAAGATCAAATATTTAGCACCCCCCCTTCCCACTTGAGAATGCTGTATTTTTTTTCAAGGCGTTTCTGGCGCCCCCTTTAGCCCTGTGCCCTGGGCAGCTGCCTAGTTGGCCTAATGGTAGCACCGGCCCTGAACTACGGCAAACCTTTGCTTAAGCCGAGCATTATGCTAATTTCAACCATTATCACTGTTCACACTCACTTTGTCCAGAACAGATTCAAGTTTTTATCTGTAATGATCAGGAGATATTTTGTTTACCACCCCGCCTCTTTCTTTTGTAAAGCACTGTATGGAGACACATATGGTACAGGTAAACAAATGTGAGAATATACTTTCCTAGACTGCTGCTGATTTTCTTTTGTCAAATTTTACAACTGTCCATTGTCTGAATTCTAGCCTTATCTGCTCCTTGCTGTGCTAGTTTTCTATTTGCTGGGATAGCTGTTCCCCACCCGCCCATACAGCTGCAGTCTGTTTTCCCCACCTCATTCTGCTGCAGGCTTATGACCTTTTCTGTGAATGCCCTCAGAGCTTTGCCAAAACTCTTCAGTCCTGACTCCATACTACATAAGCTTCCAGAGAACTGTCAGGGCATACATACCCACAGTCTCTTGCAGTGCAATGCTCCCCCCTCTCTCTATATATGTCTACTCAGAAGGAAGGAAGCCCTACCGAGTTCAATGGGACCCTCTTCGAGGTGGAGGTGAGCATGCATTG
This sequence comes from Shinisaurus crocodilurus, assembly GCA_021292165.1. Classification (NCBI taxonomy): domain Eukaryota; kingdom Metazoa; phylum Chordata; class Lepidosauria; order Squamata; family Shinisauridae; genus Shinisaurus; species Shinisaurus crocodilurus. The sequence continues at coordinate 54,766,656 of CM037881.1, read as the reverse complement.
AAGCCTTAATAATAATAATAATAATAATAATAATAATAATAATGTGGAGGAAGGGGGGGCTGAGAGAAACAGTCATCTCATGCAAGTTGGGTGATGGCGGCAAGCCAAAGAGAGGCCCAAGCCTTTGGGGGGGGGCATCAGGATCCGACCCCAGTTAGCTCCTGGTGAAATGAGCTGGATGAGGGCTCTAGTGAAGGCAAGTCTTGTGGGAGTTTTACCCATCTCGGACCTTCTGGTAGGTGTGGTAATCTCCCTCGGGCAGCGAGGCTGTGCTGGATTTAACCCTTGAAGAGAACACCTTCAGGTAACAGGTGTGTGCCTGAGAGATATTAAGGAATCAGGTTTTATTGTTTTGCAGCTTTACTGTGTCCTAAAGTCAGTGTCTCTCTCTTTATTTTGTGTGCTTCTCTCATTTCCCTAATCTTGTTGTAAAATGCTACCAGAATAAAGCTTGTCTTGGTTTTACCCCACATGGTCTTTGTGGATTGCTCTGCTTGGTTCAGTATCTAAATCCAAGTTACAGAATTAAAGGCGAGTCCCTGAACAGAGATTCAAGTAGGGTTGCAGACAGCTGAGGCTGGCAATCTGGTACCTTGAGATCTCAGGGGGTCTTGGTTCCTTTGAAGTAGGAAAGGGTGGGGGTGTGGTGGGCCAGCCAGCCCCCCCTTCCTCCACAAATAATAATAATAATAATATGTTTTTTTTGTAATTTTATCCTGGAACACAATCTTACTCGGTCACGAGTGATCGCCTACTACTACTGTTATTATTTCTATACCGCCCAATAGCTGAAGCTCTCTGGGTGGTTTACAACAATTAAAAAATACAATATAAAATACACAGTAAAACATTATTAAAAAATTTAAAACCAAATTTAAAATAACACAAATAGCTAAAACAAGTTAATACAACAAGTTAATACAACATGACAAGTAGAAAAGTTAAAAATAACCCACTCCCCACCATGCACTATTTAGAATTAAATAGATAGCCTTTAGAATTTAGAATTAAATAGACAGCCTTAGTCTTCTATCCTTGTGATCATCCTTGTGCTGGTGCCTCTATATCCAGTACAATGCCTGTTCCACACCAGAGCTTTCCTAATAAGAACTTTAACCTTAGTTATTTCTTATTGCTGGCCAAAGGTTTGTGCGCACTGTAGTCTACACATACTTGCGTAATTTTGGCGTACAGGTCTGCCCCCTCCTTTGTATTTAAAAGACTTACCCTTTGAATTGTTTCAAAAATATGTGAAATTTGTTTACATAGCAACGGGCTATCTTGAGCCAAAAACAGCAGTCCTGAAGTTTCTCTGCTTTGGCTTTGATCTCCCTATTCTGTCAGTTTTCTCATCAGCCAACCCTCTTTAACAGGTTTGTTGGTTTGTTTGCTTATAATCTCACGGGGAGTTTCATAGATCATAGAGTTGGAAGGAGCCTACAAGGCTATCGAGTTGTGCCATTGCAAAATTTTTACTAAGAAATATCATGGGGAAATGTGAAATGACAAATACAACAAACTAAAACATACACAACACACCCTTTGTGCTAAATGGAAAAGCAGCTAGGAAAAAAAATGAGAAAGAACACAAAGATAGATGGGCACAGCCAACACCTGGCAAACAATGATGATTGTGCACAAGTTAACTTTGATGGGGCCAGAGCCTGGTTGCTTTCCTATGGACACGCCTTATAGCAATACTCCAGAAGTTGATCAGCCCTGCTATAGGATGAGTTGAAGAATCACATACCCAAAATCTTCCTGTGGTTGAGAGCTGTTTGATTCCTTCCTTCCTATTGCTGTCTTTCAGGTTCTCCACAGCACAGCCTTACCTCGAGATTCCATGCATTACCTTGAGATTCCTTGTCCACTGCCACATTTGCCTCCTGCTTGACTATAGTGTAAGTTTGTGTCTGGGATAGCAGATGGGGAGTGGGTAATGCTTTATGGCCCATGGACAGTGCTGGTTCTAGACTTGGGGGGATCCTTGGGCAAGGTGTTCTTGCTACCCTCTCCCTAAGTGGACCTACTTCCTCACCACTACTGTTCCCTCTGCTCATTCACTTGCCTGTCCCTCTGGTCCAATCAGTACAACTGAGGAGGGATCAAAGCTCAGTGGTAGAGCACATGCCTTGCAGGCTGGAATTCCCAGGTTCACTCCCCAGCATCTCCAAGTAGGGCTGGGAAAGACTCATGTCTCAAACCCTGGAGAGCCACTGCCAGTCAGTGTCGACAATATTGGGCTACATGGACCCATGGTCTGACTCTGTATAAGACAGCTTCTTCTGTTCCACCACCTCACAGAGAGGGAACAAGGCCTGCAGAGGCTCCTGTTCCTTCTCCTTGTTCTCGCTGTTCACTGCATGGAGAGGGTAGATAAACAGGCAGCAACAGCAAGGAGCAGCAGGGCCAGGAGGCCCCAGGAATTGGCAGTGGGTCCTGACCGTTGTCCGATGATGCTAACCACTGATACTGCCCATGGACACAATGGAGATTAAAAGTCCTAACACAGCCTTATTTAGACTGGGTTCAGACAATATGATAACCCACACTCATGGGTTGCGTATGGGTTGCCATTGAACTGTGGGTTATTGTGTTGTCTGAACCCAGCCGAGATAACAAACCATGGTGAACAACCCACAGTTCACAACCCAACAACAAACCACGGGTTCTCTTCATGGGTTGTTGGTGGTTAACAAGCCATGGCTTGTTAGCACAGCTGGGTTCAGACAACATACTGGTAACTAATGTTTCAATGACAACCCTTTCCCAGCCCTTGAGTGTGGGTTATCGTGTTGTCTGAACCCAGTCATAGAAAAGAAAAAGTATGAAAGGGATAGGAGGGTTAGTCAATGCACCTGTCAGTATTACCAAGGAATAACAGCTTTCATTATTTACATTTTTGTGAGAACCTAATTTGTTTTACTGACAAGAACATTTTTCTCTTATAGATTTAAGCACAATAAAATTGCAAATAAGACTGCAAGATTCAATTTCTTGTCACACATTCATCAAGGAAAGAATTTAATTTCGATTTGCAGCATGCCGTTTCTCAACCAGCTTTGAATTAGTTTAAAGTGACAATCCTAAACACTCCGGGCAAGAGAGTCCCATGGAAATTAAAGGAACCGTTTTTAACAGAGAAAGTGGTATACTTGGGCGACGATGACTGCAGGATCCTCTCATCCCCACATTTACCTCCCCACAGTCCCACTTTCTGTGCTCCCAGCCAAGCACACTTCTAGTATTGGAGTTCGCTAAAAAGGAAAGCACACTGGAGTTCTTCTGATGTAACTTCCATAGCAAGCTGGTGTTAAATAGGGCTGCCTGCCATTGCATCCTCCAAACTAATTAAGTACATTGCAGTGCAGTTCTAACCCCCAGAACTGCTAGCTAGAGAGGATTAGGATGGGGCAGAGAGGAGCCCTGGTGTCCTGTTCCAGAGGTGAGGGTGGCCTGGGATCTACTGGATCCACGTTCTCCCGTGAGGCCTCAGGACTGGGCCCCTTGCTCATGCCAGCCTCAGGCTGGTGTTGATATTTTCATTCCCTTTGGAACCAACAGGTGTGGGGGGAAATGCTGCTGGAGGCCAAAAAAGAGGTAACTCACCCCCACTGCCTGCCCTGGCCTTGCCTGGAAGTAGTAGATGACCCTCAAGAAGGATTGCTCTGCCCTTTACAGCCCCTACCAGAGAGAAAAGCTGGCACCTGCATTGCTGCCTATGTGTGGTTCTTCTCAGTCTCCAGTTTGATTCTATGCGTGCACGCACGCATGTGTGCACACACACACACACACACACACACACACAGTTAATTATGCCTTGAATTTCTTATCTTAGGCTCTTGGTTCTTATTTGTTTCTTAGAACTGATTTCTCCATGTCACAATGAAGATTATCCACTGTAAAAGAAGCCTCCCAACCTGGTAATGAATCATAGTTGCTCATAGGTTTTATTGCAGCCCAATTCTATGCATTGGGTTTAATGGGGCTAACTTCCAAGTAAGTGTGCATAGGACTGCAGCTTTAAACTGGGCCAGGGCTCATCACATCTTGGAATTTATTTCAGTCTCAGGGCTTAAAATATGCAACATGATGATAAAGAGCATCTTTGAGCTCATACAAAGTGGCTTGTCCTCTCTGGCGACCGATCAAAACATATCCAAACATCACTTGCAAGAAAGTAGGGCAGCCCTCCTTAGCCTCTAGATGTTTTGAACTACAACTCCCATCATTGCTCGCCATTGGCTATGCTGGCTGGGGATTATGGGAGTTGAAGTCCAAAACATCTGGAGGGCACCAGGTTGGGGAAGGCTAATGTAGAGGCTCCTAGGGCAGGGCTTTAGCTTAGGACAGGCTAGAACAATTTGTGATTCACCAAGCCAAAACTGCCCACCAGCCATGTGCCATAGCCCACTGGGGATGAAATAAACCACCTATTTTTGGCAAGGCTGCAAAATGAAGAGGGGTGTGTGTGTCCAGCACTTGACAGGCCACAATACATCGCTAGTAAGCTGCATTCAGCTTGGTAGGTCTAGCATTGGCATCTTTTAAAAAGCCCTGTGCCTTTAGCAGCAGCCTTACAGAGAGACATTTGGCAGCTGAAGCTGTTTCTGGCATGAAGATAAGTGGCAGAAAAAGCTTCACCTTTGCATTTTTGTGTGGCAAACTGCTGTTAAGGGCACAGGAGCAGGGCAATAAAAAACCCATACAGACAAGACAAGTTGAATGCTTATGCAGCAACTAATCTTGAAGATGTTATAAGGCTCATTTTGTATGTTTGCTGGAACAGGCTAACATGGTTACCCCTCTGGAAGTTGTAGCCATATGTTATTGTGACCTGCTTGATAATTTCTCTCCTTTCTGTTTTGCATTCTCAAGACCAAACTAGACATGACTTTGTAATTAAGCTGAATGTTTTAGAAGTTGTAAATAGCAGCAGCTGGGGTCTCCATGTGTGAGAGAAATAATTTTTGGGATTGCAGCAGGCATGGGGTGGGGATTTAACCCCTTCTTCCCCTGCTGCAGTGCAGAAGAAAATCTGTCTTCTAAAGCTGGTATTTGTTCGGGATGGAAATCCCCCATTGGCACTAATGAAGGATTTCCTCCTAATGCAAATAGCACCTTCAGAGGAGAGATTTTCTGAGGAGCTTGGCAGGGGAGAAAAGGGTTAAATTCACCTTACCCCATACTTGCTGTGCTCCCAATAGTTATCACTCCCCCCCTACCCAAGTAGGTAAGGATAGTCCAGAGAGCTGTTCGGTCTACAGTATCAAAGGCCTTAGCAAGATCAATAAATGCCATATAAAGGGGTTGATTTTGCTCCCGGCATTTTTCTTGGAGCTGACGTGCAGTAAAAATCATGTCTGCTGTCCCTCTAGAGGGGCGGAAACCATATTGAGTTTCAGGGAGGATCTCTTCTGAAATAGATAGAAGACGGTTTGCGAGAATCCTGGCAAATATTTTACCTGCGGTAGCTAAGAGAGAAATGCCCCGATAGTTTCCACAGTCTGTTCTATCACCTTTCTTAAAGAGGGTGATAATTATGGCATCCCTGAAGTCTTCTGGGATCTCTTCTCTTATCCAGATTTTTTCGATGAGTTTATGAAGATGTTGTACAAGTTCGGGGGCCCCTTCTTTAAAGATTTCAGCAGGAATCCCATCTGGTCCACTAGCTTTGTTATTCTTCATTTGATTAATGGCTTTTTTTACTTCATCCAAAGTGGGGAGTATTGCAAGTTCCTAAGAAGACCAAAACACTGGTTTATGAAGCCATTGTATTACCAACTTTATTGTATGCCTGCGAAACATGGACTATCCATAAACATCACCTCCAACTCCTTGAAAGATTTAATCAACGTTGCCTCCGGAAAATCATGCGAATTACTTGGGAAGATAGGCGAACAAATGTCAGTGTACTGGAAGAAGCAAAGACTACTAGCATTGAAAAAATGATCCTTCAACGCCAACTTCAGTGGACTGGTCATGTTGTTCGAATGCCTGACTGCCGTCTCCCAAAGCAGTTACTTTATTCCCAACTCAAGGATGGAAAGCGGAATATCGGTGGTCAATATAAGAGGTTTAAAGATGTTCTTAAGGCTAATCTAAAAAAATGCAATATAAACATCAAAAACTGGGAAGCTCTGGCCCATGAATGATCTAACTGGAGGTTGGCCTTTCACAAAGGTTCTATGGACTTTGAAGAAGCTCGAGTGCAAGGTGAAAGGGAGAAACGTGCTAAGCGAAAAGCACGTCAAATGAATCCTTTACAAGACCATCTTCCATCTGGTAACCTGTGTCCTCACTGTGGGAAGCTGTGTGGATCTAGAATTGGCCTCCACAGTCACTTACGGACCCATCGCTAGAGTCTACACAATTTTCTTTAGAATTTTCCTCCTTTTAAAATCTCCTTTTTGTAAATTTTCTTTTTTATCCTGGAAGACAATCACGAGTGATCGCCTGACTGACTGACCCAAGTAGGTGCTTTAAAAACAACAACCCTGCATAATAAATGCAAATACACATTTTTAACACCATGTTTAATTAGCCTCAATCAGGCAACAAAAACATCTTTAGCTGTTTTTAATTAAATGGCTGGTGAGCTGCCATACATGTCTGGAACACTGTGTTTGGCTTAGTGGGTTACTAGTTGTGATGAGTCCTAATTTTATTTTTATTAAAATGTTTACCCTTTAAGAACTGCAATTGCTGCTTCCCCTTAAAGGTCAAGGCCATTTGAAATATTTCTGATGATGATTTAATCAGTTGCTTCCACCCTTCATTAGTTCCTTTAACATGCCAGCTGTGGAGAGAATGAAAAGGCTGGATTGTACAAGTGAGAGGATTTAATATTTCATAATGTTTGTTTTCTCTAATTTACAGTATAATCCTGTATATGTATTACACTCAGAAGTAAGTCCCACTGGGTTTAATCAGACCTACTCCCAGGTAAGTGTGTATAGGACTGTAGCCTAAGTTACTTAAAACCCCATACTTGCTGTTTACAAATCCATCAGAAACAGCCATTTGTGAATGTCATTGCACGCATGATGTAAACCTAGATTTCCAACATGCATTTACTTCAGCACTATTGTCACTTAAGTCCTTTCTTTTATTTTTGGAGCTGGAACAACAGGCACAGAAAAACTGAATGATTGCTGATAAAAGAGTATGGAGTTTGTTTAGGTTAGAGCTGACAGCCAGATCACAAGTACTAGGCAAAAGGGATGTTACTGCAGCAAACATCCAATTATCAAGCTGTGCTATTGACTCTCTGGGCCAATTGGCTCACCAGGGTTGGCCATTCTGCTTTCTCCTTAATTGTGAGCAAATGGGCAATTGATAAGTGTGGGCTTCTTGTCAATAGAATATGTACATAGATTTCATAGATCATAGAGTTGGAAGGAGCCTGCAAGGCTATCGAGTCCAACCCCCTGCTCAATGCAGGAAACTAGAGGAGGGGTCTCCCATCCAAGTAATAACCAGGCCTGACCCTGCTTAGCTTTCCACGCTCAGACAAGCTGAGCCAGCATGAGCCACAGGCCTGTTGAGTGACAGCCTATTAATGCTGCCTGCTAGCTAGAACAGGTAATGCTGTGAATCATGTATGTGTGTGTACACACACACACACACAGTGAATTATGGGGAGAATGATGGCCTATCTTCACTAGTGGGTTTTGTGCTTGAGCAGAGGAGACCCAGAAGTGTTTTCAAACTCCAAGAGAATTCTGGCCCTAAGACCACTGTTGAATTTCCAGATGACTAATGATTTGGGATCTAGTTCACAAAAGATTGTGCCATAATAGATTTGTTTCACAAAACACTTCCCACCCTGGCTCTTTTTGTTGTAGCAGACCAGCAGCTATTCCTCCAGAATAGGATGGATTTATCTCCACTCCCTTAGTATGATTTTGTACAGGCCTTTCATATCAATATTCATAAGTAGACGTCCCACTGAGTTCAGTTGGGCTTATTTCCTGGTAAGGATGCTTAGGAATGCAGTTTTAAAAGAGCATTGCTTATTCTGGGAGCTCCCTGACTCTCTTTAAAACAAACAACTATGGTTCCACAGTGTTCTCTCTGTATAGCAGAAATTGTGAACAGGCGAAGTTCACAGGGGTCAGAAAACCTGCTGTTTTGTTTGTGATGGAATCAGCCACAGGCCAGGGAAGGCTGTCTTCTCCTCTCTCCCCACCACCCTGCGCACACCACAACCCCAGCCCAACTCTGATGGATTCTCTTTCAAAAGCAGCACAGCATGAAGAAATTCCACAGGTGCAGCTTCACTAGCTTGGAGCCATAGTGCTGAGGAGAGCTGTACCTATTGAGTTTCTTCCTGTTATACTGTTCTTACAAATGCAGAGTCTGTGTCAGGGAAAAAAGTGGCAACTTTGAGAGAGTGTGAGTGATCTGATACCTGTGTGGATTCATGATGTACAACCACAAATTGGTTTTCTGTCTATTAATCTTTGTTGGTTTCTAGTTGTACACAAGCTGGTATTTTGTGGCAACATTTAAAGGCAGGCCGAAAGTCTACGTGCCAGGGCTTTTGCTTATCTCAAATTAAAAAGTTTCCCACTCAACAAGAACCTACACCAAGGGGGTATATTTTTATTAACTGTTATTAGCAATTTTTGAATCAGAATTTATCACAATTAATTGCTGTATATGTAGTCTTCCCTCTTCCTTCCCGTAGGTGAGAGAAAACCTGCCTCTGCTGAAATGCCCTCTTGTACATAATTACTGACCTCCCCTACCCCTTTTAATTAAAAACTGTGAAGGATCACCAACAGGATCCTTTGCGTGAGTTCGGCGCTTAACGGGTTAATCGGCACTGAATTACAGCCCGTCCGAGCGCTAGCGACCACCCGCGAGGCTTTCGCACACAAGAGGAAACCGCAGCCCTTTAAATGACCAAATAAGGCTTTTATTTGTTTATACAATAACACAGAACAGAACTAACAGCTCTTCAGGAATACTATACTGTCAACACAACCTTAGTTGACCCCCGCCTTACCCAATGAATGGGCTCCCAGACTAGCGGACTGAATCTAGTCAATTACCTCAGACCAAAGACTATACGCCTAGTCAGTTTCAGCCTGGCTCCGGGTCGGCGATCCGTGGATGAGAATGGCGTACTCGGACTGCTTGGTTTGAAGTGGATCTGGCCCCGAAGTACCCGTGGTTCCCAACAACCCTCTACCGGAAGGGAGAGGGGTTTTCTACCCCGGAGTTCCCACTCTCCCCGCCCTCCAGGTCAGGTGGGGGCTTATGCCTGCCCCTTCAATTGAGGTGGGCTTATTCCTGCCCGGGAAGAAGGTGACGTACTGGTACTTTGCAGCTCTTTGAGACTGCCCTGATAGTTTGATGGTCCTTGATGGTCCTTCCTGGACTTTTGTGGATCTCCACCGAGACCCTGCTTTGTTGGGGCTGACGACCTGTCTGGTTGCTTCTCCGGTGATCTCATCCCTCCTCCCTCGCCCCCTCCCTTAGGGGAAAATTGTGTGTGTGTGAGTGCAGACTTGTGTTTGGGCTTTCTCCACACCCTCTGATTTGGAGAAAGATGGCATTGGGGTCCACCACCCCAATCCCCATCTAACTGTCTCCTACTGAGAAAGCCCGGGACAACCCATCTGCCACGATGTTGTCCTTACCCTTGATGTGCTCCACTGAAAAATCAAAATCCTGCAGAGCTAAACTCCACCGCAACAGCTTCTGCTTGGACCCCTTCACCCTATCCAGCCAGCACAAGGGGGAATGGTCGGTTTGTAACAGGAACCGGCGGCCCCACAGATAGGGGTGAAGCTTGGTCACTGCCCATACTATCGCCAGGCATTCCTTCTCGACAGTGGCCAAGTTCCGCTCCCTAGGCAAAAGTTTTTTACTTAAAAAGGCGACAGGGCACAGCCCTTGCCCTGGCCGCTCTTGCAGCAGGACGGCCCCCATCCCTGCTTCCGAGGCATCCGTCTGCAGGACAAAAGGGGCTTCGAAATCTGGTGCTTGCAGCACTGGGGCTGCCATCAAGCAGGCTTTCAATCCCTCGAACGCTGCTTGGCAAGCGGCGGACCACTGGACCTTAACGGGTTGCCGCTTCTTGCACAGATCTGTCAGGGGGGCGGCTAGCTGGCTAAAATGGGGCACAAACTTACGATAATAGCCAGCCAGCTCTAAAAAAGCCTGAACCTGTTTCTTTGTCTGGGGTTGGGGCCAGGTGCGAACCGACTCTATCTTGGCTTCCAGGGGTTTGACACTACCTCCCCCCACCTTATGCCCAAGGTACTCCACCTCCCCCCGCCCAACCTGACAATTTTTTGCCTTCACAGTCAGCCCGGCGTCCCGAATCCTCTCAAATACCTGGCGGACATGCTGCAAGTGTTGCTCCCAGGTGGAGCTAAAAATGGCTATATCGTCAAGATATGCACAGGCGAACTCCCCCAGCCCATTCAGCATCCCATTCACTAGCCTCTGGAAGGTAGCCGGACCGTTCTGGACACCGAAGGGAAGGGTGGTGAACTGAAACAACCCCAGGTGGGTCACGAACGCGGACTTCAAGGCAGCATCCGAATCAAGCGGGACCTGCCAGTAACCTTTCGTCAGGTCCAGGGTAGTGATGTACTTAGCCCCCCCCCCCTGTCGTTCCAACAGCACATCCATGTTGGGGATGGGGTATGGGTCAGGGACAGTTACTTTGTTTATCTTTCGGTAATCTATGCAGAATTGGACCCCCCCATCTTTCTTGGCCACTAACACTATAGGGGAGGACCAGGGGCTTGAGCTGGGAACAATGACTCCAAGGTCCAGCATGGCCTGGACCTCCTTGGCGATGACCTGGGCACGGGGCCCCACCGCTCGGTAGGGTAGGGACTATATAGGGGGGCTGTTCCCTGTGTCAATGGTGTGTTGTGTGAGTGTGGTGCATCCCGGACGGTCGGAGAACATAGGCTAAAAGTCCTCCAAGACCTGGATAATCTGCTGCCGTTGCGGTTCCGACAGGGAGGGGGCCAGGTGGATCTCATCCATTCCTCCCCCTTCCCCCCATTCGGCCAACAAATCCCCATCCGAGGTTCCCTGTTCCACACATTCCTGCACTCCTCCCACCTTCGTCTCCCGTTCCACATACAATTTTAACATATTTACATGAAATACTTTTTGCCTCCCCGGCTGTCCAGGGAAAGCCACTTGATAGTTCACCTCGCCCGACCTTCCAATCACGGTCCCCGGACCCTCCCATTTCAAGCATAATTTGTCCGTTTTTTGGGGACGCAGTACTAACACCTGGTCTCCCACTTCAAAAGTCCGTGGCACAGCCGTCCGGTTGTACCACGCGCTCTGCCGCTGTTGTGCCGCTCCGAGATGCTGTTGTGCCGTCTCTCGCACCTCCCGAAGGACAGTTTGGAGGTGCTGCATGAAAGTATGCACAGGCATGGACGATCCCGCGGCAACCCCCTCCCATTCCGCCCATAGCAGAGCCAAAGGTCCCCTGAGCTCCCTTCCAAACATCAGTTTGTTGGGGGAGAATCCCAGGCTCTCTTGGGGGGAGTCCCGGTAGGCGAACAACAGGTAGGGGAGAGCTTGATCCCAAGTCCCGGGGTGCTTAGCCGCATAAGCCCTGATCATTTTTTCAAGAGTCTGATTGAAACGTTCCACCAGCCCATTGGTCTCGTGATGATATGGCACCGAAGTCAGATGCTCCACACCCCCCAGTTCCCACATTTTTTTAAACAGTTTGGACACGAATCCCGTGCCGCAGTCCGAAACCACCGTGTGGGGCATTCCTAGGCGGGCGAAAAGAGAGAGGAGAGTCTTAGCCAGGCTGGTGGCGGAGATGGAGGCTAGAGCAAAAGCCTCGGCATAGCGAGTGGCAAAGTCAACAACAGTCAGTATAAACTTCTTCCCCGTCTTGGTGGGGGGATTCAAGGGTCCCACGATATCCAACCCTATCCTTTCAAAAGGGGTGCCCACAATGGGTAGGGGTTGAAGGGGGGCTTTCGGATGGTCCCGGTTATGCCCCACCCGCTGGCAGACATCGCATGACCGGCAGTACTCCCGTACTTCATTCGCCACCATGGGCCAATAAAACCCCTCTGTCACCCTGGCTAATGTCCGTTTCTGTCCCAAGTGACCTCCCCACGCTACATCGTGGGCCAACTGCAGCACAGCCTGGCGGTACCTTGCTGGCACAACTAATTGTCTTTTCTTTGGTTGGGGACCCGGCTCCGTCTTTGGGCAGAATTCTCGGTAAAGGGCTCCTGCCTCCCACAAAAACTGTTCTAACTGGTCCCCTGCCCCGGACACTTGACCGGCCCGGTCCCGGCATCCTTGGAGGGATGGGTCGCGCTGCTGCTCCTCCTGAAACACCTTTTGAGCCCCAAAATCTCTGGCCATTGGCGTGAACCCCCCTTGGTCCTCCTCCCGCACCGAAGCCGAGGGGAGCGGCGGAGAACCGCTGGCTGCCGGGGTCACCTTACCGCGACCTGGATGGGGGACTGGGGAACTGGGAGGCTGGGGGACCGGGGAACTGGGAGGCTGCGGGGCAGGGGCTTGCTTGGCCTGACGTCGTGTCACCACCCCCACCTTGACTTGGGCAGCCCGGAACACAATGTCGTTCCCAATGATGATTCCCCATTCCTGTTGTCCATGTACTATAACATCCACCTCCCCTTCCCACCCCTTGTACTTGACCCAGACCCGGGCGAGGGGAACAGCTATGTTGGGGGAATTATAGGGCTTTATGGCGCAGGTGCGTCCCTTTAACAGCTGTCTCTTCTTTACCTTACTCCGAGGTAAAGCAGTTATGTCCGCCCCGGTGTCCCTATACCCCACATGGGAAACATTGTTCACAGAGATGGACTCACAGAATTTGTTCTGGCTCCAATGCAGCTGCTCCGGCGAGGCAATGCGCATCAGGGATGCCTGCGAGATGGCCCCAAGGGAATGCTGTCCTCCGCTCCTCAGGGACCGCGCCTCCTCCTCGATTTCTTCCTCCAGGGACGAGCTGGACTGCTGATCCTCCTCGTGCTCCTCCGGTTCGCGGAACTCTGGAGCGAGCATCCTTCCCACCTTGCCCGGGGATGCCTTGGAGTTTCGGTTCTTCGCGAGGAGCTTGGGGCAACTCCTCTTGAGGTGCCTCGGTTCCTTGCAATAAAAACAGCCACTGGCGCTGGGGCTTTCCTTGGGTTTGCTTGGGGCCCCCTCCCGAGGTTTGGGGTTGCCCTTCTCTGCGTTCCCTTTAGCCCCGCCATGATTGAGGTGGCCCCCCTTTGTTCCTTTGGGCTGCCGATATAGTCCCATTTGGTCGGCCAGCTTGCCCATTTCCCGACAGTTTGGGGGGGTCCCGATCCCTCACTGCCGTAGCCAAGTCCTCCGGAATAGTGGCACAAAATTGCTCTTGAATCATGAGTTCCCGCACCTCCGCCAAAGTAGTTTTCCCGGTGGCCCCGATCCATGCGTCCCAAACCTGCCCCAGGTGCGCCATCCAGGAGGCATACATGTCCCCTGGGGTAGGCTGTCCGTAACGAAATTTACGGCGACAGTGTTCGGCTGTGAGGGCAAACCTTTCCCTTACAGCCTCCTTGAATGCCCCATAGTCCAAGGGGGCAGTTTGGGTGTGAATACCCAGAAGATCAGCCAGCTCCCCGCTGACCTGAGTCCTTAAGGCAGACATTCTTAAATTGTCCGGCACTTTATGCTCCAGGCAGGCAGCCTCGAACAGGGTGAAAAAGATCAACACATCCTGCCCGGACTGGTAGGTGGGGAATTGCTTCCTATCCCATTTAGGGGTCGGGGTGTTCCCACTCTGGGGTGTAGGGGGTCCCCCTTGTCCGGCGCCCGCGGTCAGCCTGGCCAACTCCAGCTGCATCTGCAGCGCCGCTTGCTGATGCTGGACCATTTCCTGTTGATGCCGCATCAACTCCCTGGTCTGCTGCCAATTAAGTTGGGGAAAGAGGGCATCTAACCCTCCTCCCCCCATGGCTCCACCAGCAACCCTTCCGTCGAGGTCCTCCTCCAACTCGGGGTCCCTCCTCTCACTTCTCCTGACACTACTTGTAAGGCTGGGGCTACCCCACTGCTTGGGTTCCTGCCCTACCAGCACAGAGGAGGGGGCTCCCCCCCTTCCTGTCTTGCAGTCTTCGGCCGCACTACCCACTCCATTGTGGAGATCTGGCTCCCTTCTCTGACTGGGGTCTCTGGGCTGCTCCCTAGCTCTAGCTGTTCCTGGCTCAGGCTATTCATTTCTTTGGTCTGAGTGCTTTCCAGCAATCCGCTAGCCTGCCCTAGACCCTGTTAGTTCCGACTGTTAAATGTGGTTTCCAATTGTCCCGTCGTCTGCCACCATGTGAAGGATCACCAACAGGATCCTTTGCGTGAGTTCGGCGCTTAACGGGTTAATCGGCACTGAATTACAGCCCGTCCGAGCGCTAGCGACCACCCGCGAGGCTTTCGCACACAAGAGGAAACCGCAGCCCTTTAAATGACCAAATAAGGCTTTTATTTGTTTATACAATAACACAGAACGGAACTAACAGCTCTTCAGGAATACTATACTGTCAACACAACCTTAGTTGACCCCCGCCTTACCCAATGAACGGGCTCCCAGACTAGTGGACTGAATCTAGTCAATTACCTCAGACCAAAGACTATACGCCTAGTCAGTTTCAGCCTGGCTCCGGGTCGGCGATCCGTGGATGAGAATGGCGTACTCGGACTGCTTGGTTTGAAGTGGATCTGGCCCCGAAGTACCCGTGGTTCCCAACAACCCTCTACCGGAAGGGAGAGGGGTTTTCTACCCCGGAGTTCCCACTCTCCTCGCCCTCCAGGTCAGGTGGGGGCTTATGCCTGCCCCTTCAATTGAGGTGGGCTTATTCCTGCCCGGGAAGAAGGTGACGTACTGGTACTTTGCAGCTCTTTGAGACTGCCCTGATAGTTTGATGGTCCTTGATGGTCCTTCCTGGACTTTTGTGGATCTCCACCGAGACCCTCCTTTGTTGGGGCTGACGACCTGTCTGGTTGCTTCTCCGGTGATCTCATCCCTCCTCCCTCGCCCCCTCCCTTAGGGGAAAATTGTGTGTGTGTGAGTGCAGACTTGTGTTTGGGCTTTCTCCACAAAAACTATTTCTAATACAAGCAGAGAGCAATAAGTACTGCAGATAGAAAGAACATGACAAGTCAGGGAAAAAAATGCAGTCCAGTCTTGACTAAAATTCTTTCCCTTCCTGCGCCATCCCCAATTCCTTGCTCAATTTACTATCACAGGGGCAGCCATGTTAGTCTGCTGCAGCAAAAACAAAACAAGAGTCCTGTGGCACCTTAAAGGCAAACATGTCTATTACTGCATACATTTTTGTGGACTAGAGTCCACTTCATCAGATTGTGGCAGGGCTGGCACCAGGACCGGTGCAGGGCAGTTTGGCGCCCTAGGCTAAATTATATTTAGCGCCCCCCCTCTCGTGCCGTGGGGGGGGGGCTCCGGAAAGCAGCCCTGCTCTGCAACCTCCCGCCCCCCCGCCACCGGACCCCCCCCGCACGCTGCCGCCCCCCACCTACCTTCCCATGCCTCCTCCGAAAAGGGACCCCCGCGCTCTGTTTTTGGCCAGGGGAAACCAGAGCAACAGGGCTGTTTAAGCCCTGTTGCCCTGGTTCTTCCCGCCAAAACAGAGCGCGGGCGGGGCTCCGGAAACAGCACGGAGAAGGTAGGTGTCGGGGGGGGGAGGCGGCACGGAGGAGAGGCGAAGCGAGGCGAGGTGGGGGGGAGGCGGCGCGGGGGGGGAGGCGGCACAGAGGCGAAGCGAGGCGAGGTGGGGGGGAGGCGGCGTGGGGGGGAGGCGGCGCAGAGGCGAAGCGAAGCGAGGTGGGGGGGAGGCGGCGCAGAGGCGAGGCGAGGCGAGGTGGGAGGCGGCGCGGAGGCGAGGCAAGGTGGGGGGGAGGCGCCCAGGCTCGGCCCCACCACTACTCCGGGCGCACTGACCTGGCTTTCTCGGAGAGGCGGGCGGGCGGGCAGGGCAGGAGCGCGCCGGCAGCGAAGAGGAGCGCAGCGTTCTGCGCCCTCTTCCGCTACGCGCCCTAGGCAACAGCCTAGTTGGCCTAGCGGTAGCGCCGGCCCTGGCTGGCACTACCCCTAGCCAGGGAGAGGTGGCCACCGCAGGCAGCAGGTGCTGAGCGGTGGGGAACAGCAGCAAGACGTTGGAGGTCAGGACTGTGTGTACCATCATGCCTGCTCTGCACCCCCTAAGCAGGGCCGGTGCTACCATTAGGCCAACTAGGCAGCTGCCTAGGGCGCAGGGCTAAAGGGGGCTCCAGAAATGCCTTGAAAAAAAAATACAGCGCTCTCAAGTGCGCTAAATATCTTATCTTGCCTAGGGCACCAAACTGCCTTGCACCGGTCCTGCCCCTAAGCTAGCCTTCTGCCCTCAGGTGCAATGGAAAACACTGCCATATGAGCAGTGAAGTAAGATTCAATTGCCAGTCTTGGTGGCTTCTGTAAATGGAATGGGAAGGGGGCGCCATCTTGTCCTTTGCCTTAGGCAGCAAAATATTTTGGCCTGGCCCTGGATTGTTGGTTTTACTATCAATAGCAACTGATAGTCACAATTGTCCCAAAAGATAAGGGGTTTGGGCCTTCTGCTCCCCCTGTATGTTAGAGACTGTGGTCGGAGACCTAAGTGGACTCCCCACACCAATATCACACCTAAATCTGTACTTCCCCTGTAGAAATTATAGGTCTGCCAAATTAACACTAATTTCTCAAGGATATCTTTTTTGAGCACTTCTCTGAAGTGGCAAGGGCTTGGTCTGAGGGTTCCTATCCCACCAAAAAGTGGATGGGTGGGTGCCTTATTCCATTTTGTTTCCTATCATTTTACACAGCTGGTAGGCACCACTGTGATACAACCTTTCCTGGCATGGTAAAGGAAGGAGGAGCATAATATGTTGAATTTCTACTGCCTGCTTTGAAGCTGTTAAGGATACAGAAGCCATGCAAGAATGTGCATGCTTAATGGCAAGGTAGGGTTAGCATAATTGTAAAAACACATGTGTTTCATTGCAAATTGTCTAAGTAGTTATTGTATTATTAAACTGTACATCTTTTTTAGAAATAGAATTGATGCACTGGATAGGTTTGATGAAAACAATAAATACCCCTAAAACATTATTTATGCATTATTTTTTCCAAATTAAAACTTTTTAATTTTGGAGGATGTGGGTTACCAGTAGCACATGCAAAGTTGCCATTTTTAGAACCAAAAAACAACAAGGGAGGATCTTGTGGCACCTAAAGGCTAAAAGATTCATTATATGCTATAAACATTCGTGGATTAGAGTCTATTTCATCAGATTGCACGAAGTGCTACTCTCAGCTGCCTGGTGCGTGTTGTACACAGGGGTATAGAGAAAATATAATTGTAAGCAGTGGGGTTAAATGACTGTGAAACGAAAGAAAATACAGTCTGTAACAATTCCATGTGAAGCTTAAGACGAGCAAAATGACTATTCACAGCAGAAATCGGTGATAACACAATCACCCTAGTGTTGTTAGCTTAATTATCACCTGCTGCTAATGAAAAAGAAACTGTCTCAATTCAAATCTAAATGAAAACAATCAAATTTCTTAGTAAGTTCTTGGTTCTACATTGTGTTAGGAAGGAAACAAGCACGCCTTTAACGGAGTTTGTAATCTGTTATTTCTTTGTAGCATTTGGTAATCAGCGGGAGTCGGAAAGAACTTCACATCCCTGTCGCAATACTCCACGCGACCGAAAAACCGCCAAATACGCACAAACCGTGCCACCCGCTTCACTTTTTACAAAATAAAGAGACGTGTACCACAGAATCTACACAGCTTCTCCGGACCGGTTTGCCAGTGGCTGAAAAAGCATAGTAGGCGGAGCTACGTCTGTTTGAGAGACACGTGTACAGAGGAACCAGGAAGTGGCTGCCGGAATTGGAGTAGCTGCGGTAGCTTGCAACGTCTGGGTGGTCCTAGAAGTGGTGTATGTAGTGAGTTGATTATTTTTTTTAATGGAGTGGGCTATTATAAATACCAGAAATTAACCCAGGAGATACATTGCAAACAAACACCCAACGAATCAGAACATTGTATAGCGTGGTATAACGTAAAGTGTTATTTTTTAAAAGGTGGAATTAGACCTAGAAAGGTTTAGACGTAAAGCTTCCTGGCCGGCAACTGTGTGTTTTAATACTCTCTACGAATTGATTGTGTAAAAGTTCTAATGCAAGGAGTCGTCCTTTCTTTGAATGTGTATTTTCCAACGTGGCAAGCAAATTCATTCATTCACTTGGGTGCAGTTTGCACTCTAGGAAGGCTGCGAGTAGGTCTGTGTTACACAACTTAAATGAGAGTGTGCAGAATAGACACACCAGATCCAGTGTGATTTCAAATTTAGGAAGTCTTCCTTGTAATTACTAATTTGGTGAGGTTATGGTGCCTATTGGTTCGGACAAAGAGGGAAATCATGTAAGTTGTTTCAGTACCTGGGGGCAGTTCCTCCCTAAAAGGTGCAAGTTGTATAATGGTGCAATCCTATGCATGTTTAAACAGAAAAAAGTCGTACAACCCCCAGCATTCCCCAGACACTTTTTCTGTCTAAACATGCATAGGAGTGTGCTGTAACTTGTATATTTGGACTGAAGTCTAAAGGACTAATGTGGCATAATTTGATTGTATATAAGCGCTCTGCTGTTGCATTTTCCAGTCCAGTTGCATAATGTGTGTATGGAGCTACTTGGTTTGTGCCATGAGCACAAACTGTAAATGAGTGCTATGCCAGTGATCTCTTAGGAAAATTTGTGCTGTGTTCCATATCACAGCTTGACCTTATGATGAACAGTTCAGCAGAGTTATTTTTTTTATTTAACAATGTATAAAAACACTTCCAAGGTGATAACAAAATCATCTAAAACAATAACAATAATATCAAAGTTTTAAAAATCTGTAGTTACAATAATGTAATCAAAGAATAAATTTAGAAATCTAAACATCTGTGAAAATAAAAAGCCTTTGTATAGTGGTGGGTCCCAGGTAAGCCTTTTTGGGGAGAGCATTGTGTAAGTGTAGTGTAACAACTGAGAAGGTCTTCTCTACTGAGTTTTTTTTTTAATACCATGTGTACAGCCCAATTCAGGCAGTCCAAAACAAAGAAACAAGCGGCAAGCCTAACATTGAAATAAATGCATAGTTAGTAGACATGCTTCCTACAAGGTTATTCCTTGGTCATAAAATTATTAAATGTTGCTTTAGCAGGACTCCAGTTTATTTTCTGTTTACAAAGAAACAATCCCAAGAACCAAAGTCATAGAATCATAGAATAGTAGAGTTGGAAGGGGCCTACAAGGCCATCGAGTCCAACCCCCCGCTCAATGCAGGAATCCAGGTCAAAGCATCTCTGACAGATGGCTGTCCAGCTGCACCAGTGTGGGAGAGCCCACTACCTCCCTAAGTAATTGGTTCCATTGTCGTATTGCTCTAACAGTCAGGATTTTTTTCCGGATGTTCAGCCCGAATCTGGCTTCCTGTAACTTGAGCCCATTATTCCATGTCCTGCACTCTGGGATGGTCAAGAAGAAATCCTGGCCCTCCTCTGTGACAACCTTTCAAGTACTTGAAGAGCGCTATCATATCTCCCCTCAGTCTTCTCTTCTGAAGGCTAAGCATGCCGAGTTCCTCCAGCCTCTCCTCATAGGGCTTTCTTTCCAGTCCCCTGATCATCTTTGTTGCCCTTCTCTGAACCCTCTCCAGTTTGTCTACAGTCCTTCTTAAAGTGTGGTGCCCAGAACTGGATGCAGTACTCAAGATGAGGCCTAGTTGGGGTAACATCAACTGCTACAGAGCAAATGCCACTAAATATTGCCTGGGGCTAGATCCCCTTTTCTTTCCTTACAATATTAGTTGCTCTTTTTTTATTTGTTTAATAGAACTTGTGAAATAGTTGAATATTTTAACCAATACTTGATATGATCTTCTATGGTTTGGGGTGAGGCTGCACCATTTTCCTGACCTGAGAAGTACAAAGTACCTTGTAGTCAGGAGTGCAGAACCCTTTTTCAGTCCAGGAGCCAAAAAAGAGGGAAGAGCTTTTCCCTGCTGAGTGCGGAGAAAGGGAGATAAAAGCTTTTCTCTGCTGGGAGAAGGGGGCAGGCCTGGGGAAGAAGCTGGCAGGCCAGATGCAGTCTGTGGGCTGGTGATTTCCACTCCCCCCCCCCCCCCGTGCCTGCTCTATGTCCATTGTTCTCAGAGCGGTAGCACCTAGATGTGGATCCTGAGGATGTTGGTTGTTTCTATATCTTCACTATTCATCGAATATGTGGTTTTGAGCTAAATATATGGGACACATTCATTCTAATGGGCCTTATGCATGAGAATTTACTAGTGCTCATAAAAAGTTAAAGATGACCAAATGATATTGAGCATGATTTACTCAAGGCTAAGCATTTTTATACCCCATTGATTTCAGTGGCAGTTCAGGATGTTATTTCCCTGACACTGAAATAAAAAGCTTGTAACTAGCTGCATTGTGGCCATTGTTTTGGTCCGAGCAATCCAATACACCAGTTGTGGTAGTGGTGGTGGTGGGAATACGCCACTGCTACATTGGCTAAGTGGGTGCCATATCCAGTGCTTGCTCAGCGTGGGAGGGAGAAAAAGAAACAAATAGAAAATACAACATTGGTGGGGAAATGACAGACATGTCTCCAGTGCCCTTGGCAACTGTGCCACAGCCCACCACTGTGCTCGCAATAATGCCCACATGCTGGCTATACTTGGAGGGGGAGCCAATGAAGTCACAAAGATGGGAGCATGTTCATAGCACACCCCATTGCCTGCATCCCAACATGCAAAATGATGCCAGAGCACCCCCACTCTTATCAGCCCCAGTGACTCAGCCAGCAACGGCCCTGCTGCTGTCAGTCCCTAGGCATCCCAACAGGCTGGTTTGAATCCCCTTATGCTGCTCACCCCGCTGCTCACTCACGCTGCCTACCTCGCTCAGCGTTCCATCCTGAGGCCAGTTGAAGCCGGATCATATGTGGGGAGGGGAAAGTGATCCCTGTCTACCATTCCCAGCAACAAAGACACACCACATGTGGCAAAAACCAAAGCCTTTATTGAACAGCATCCAGGATGGAGTAGATCCTGAAAGGCTAATGACTGGCTGACTAGGAGTATTGCAGAGTAAGTGAACGGTGCCCCTCTAAATGTGGTTTATCACTCCTCATATTTCTATATATTATGCAAGCTATGTAGAGGATGCCTTGTTTTGGTTGTTCAGCATTAATAGCCTTGTTGAATGTGTACTATTTGTGCACCTTGGAGACAGGTATGGTCTGTGAATGGAAGGAAGGAAGGAAAAATGAAATGATTGTTACTACAGTAATACCTTGGATTGCAAGTAACTTGGTCTGAGGGCGTTTTACAAGACAAGCAATTTTTTAATATAAATTTTGACTTGATAAACAAGCGACGTCTTGCAATTCAAGTAGTCGTAGGGATGTAACTGCTCGCCTCGAGCGGGTGTAGCGGGCCGAAATCAGCCCCGCTCACACCTGCCAGAGACTCGCTTTGATATAAGAGTGTTTTGGATTACAAGCACGGTTCCGGAACGAATTATGCTTGCAATCCAAGGTATTACTGTACGAACTTCATAATATTTATTTATTCCTACAATAGCCCTGCAAGGCTGGCCATGTAATTCTAAGTGTGTGTACTCAGAGTCAGAAGTAAGTCTTGCTGAGGTTCACTGAGGTCCTGCTCCCTAGTAATTCTGCATAGGATTGCAAGCGTATTCCCATTTTACAAGAGAGAAATGATACTGAAATAATGATTTGTGCATGATTAAAGCAGGGCTTATTCTCACATCTCCCTTATTCATGGCTGCTACTTTGTCCACTGGAAATGCCTGTAGAATGAGATGCAAATCACACTAAGAAAACTAGTTAATTAAACAACCTATTTTTCTTTGGCAATGAAAGCAGCAGGTGTGTGGAACCTCTGAAAATCCAGTTGGAAAATAGTGTTTCCATTAGAGAAGAATGAACTTTTGAATGGCTTTGGTTTAATGTTGAGAACTTCTTACCTAACTGAACTTTCTTGCATTTTCTTTAGATCATCCATCTGAGGAGCACTCAGTATGTTGTTGGGTTACAGTCCGGTGTCGCAAGCATTGCTAGGAACCTTCTTCACCTGGGGATTGACAGCTGCTGGCTCAGCACTTGTGTTTGTCTTTTCTAGTGGGCAGGTGGGTCTTGAACTTCATCTTTCATGATGCAAATTGTAAATGGAGGATGCGAAATGGGATCCTGAACATTTTACAGTCAGTGATGCAAGCTCAGTTGAGTACTGATTGTGGCAAGCTGGAGTTAGTGATAGGTGATAGTTCCTGTGAAGGAAGTGAGCCCAGTGTTAAGATGTGGAATCCTTTTAAACGATGCCGGCTTAATTTTGCAATTCATTGTTTAAATTGCCTAGAGATGCTAGTCTCTAGTTTTTTTAAAAAAAAGTTCTAGAAGAATAATTAAGTTAGTCTGTTGCCGCAAAAGCAGTGGCGAGTGTTTTGACTCAATCAGAATTGACAGAACTAATGTGGCATGAGCTTTAGTAGGGGAAACGCCTGAAGAAGCTACGCCAAATTCTTCAGACACAGGCACTCAAAGCAAACATTGCAACATAAAAACTACAGGTTGGTGATAGAATCCAATAAATTTACTTAAATGTTCCGATCTGTCTTTTTTTCTTTTCTTTTTTTTAACTTTTCAGTCAACATTATAATTTGTAAATATTTTGCTTGCAATGCTAATACTTGAAGAAGAGCTCTGTATATTATTTCTGACCTTTTGAACATTGGGTGGTGGTGGATGTGCATGTGTATTTAGATCAGGGATGAGGAATGTTCCCCCCCCCCAGATATTATTGGACTGCAACTCCCATTGGTTATGCTGTCTAGGGCTGATGGCAGTCCAACAACATCTGAAAGGCCCATGTTCCCCATCCCTGATTTTAAACTATTAGGTTCATAGAATCATAGAAAAGTAGAGTTGGAAGGGGCCTACAAGGCCATCGAGTCCAACCCCCTGCTCAATGCAGGAATCCAGGTCAAAGCATCTCTGACAGATGTCTGTCCAGCTGCACCTTGAATGCCTCCAGAGTGGGAGAGCCCACCACCTCCCTAGGTAGTTGATTCCATTGTCTTATTGCTCTGACAGTCAGGAAATTTTTCCTGATGTTTAGGTGGAATCTAGGTTCCTGTAACTTGAGCCCATTATTCCGTGTCCTGCAAACTGGGATGATCAAGAAGAGATCCTGGATCTCCTCTGTGTGACATCCCTTCAAATACTGGAAGAGTGCGATCATATCTCCCCTTAGTCTCCTCTTCTGAAGGCTAAACATGCCCAGTTCTTTCAGTCTCTCCTCATAGGGCCTTGTTTCCAGTCCCTTTATCATCCTTGTTGCCCTCCTCTGAACCCTCTCCAGTTTGTCTATGTCCTTCTTAAAGTGAGGTGCCCAGAACTGGACGCAGTACTCAAGATGAGGCTTAACCAGTGCCGAGTAAAGGGGAATTATCACTTCCCGCGATTTGGAAGCTATACTTCTATTAATACAGCCCAAAATTGCATTTGCCTTCTTTGCAGCCACATCGCATTGCTGGCTCATATTCAGTTTGTGATCTACCACAATTCCAAGATCCTTCTCACTTGTAGTATTGTTGAGCCAAGTGTCCCCCATTTGTAACTCTGCATTTGGTTTCCTCTCCCTAGGTGCAGCACTTGGCATTTATCCCTATTAAATTTCATTCTGTTGTTTTTGGCTCAGCGCTCCAGCCTATCGAGGTCACTTTGAATTTTGTTTCTGTCTTCCAGAGTATTAGCTGTTCCACCCAACTTTGTGTCATCTGCAAATTTGATAAGCTTTCCCTGTACCTCCTGATTCAAGTCATTTATTTATTTATTTATTATATTTATTAATCGCCCATCTGGCCGGCCACCCGGCCACCCTGGGCGATGTATAATTAAAATACAGTAGAACACAATATAATTATTAAAACAATATAAAAAATCCTTATTAAAAACCTAACCCACCCCATATTCCCGCCTGAACAGCCATGTTTTTAATGCACGGCGGAAGCTCATCACGGAGGGGGCATGGCGAAGGTCACTAGGGAGGGAGTTCCATAATGTGGGGGCTGCCACAGAGAAGGCCCTCTTCCTCGTCCCCACCAGCCTGGCTGCTCTGGCTGATGGGATAAGGAGAAGGCCGTCCGTGGCAGACCTTGTTGAGCGGCCTACTTGATGTTGCTGGAGGCGCTCCTTGAGATAAGCTGGGCCGGAGCCATGTAGGGTTTTAAAGGTCAAAACCAACACCTTGAATTCGGCTCGGCAAGCAACTGGTAGCCAGTGCAACTCATTAAGCACTGGCGTGATGTGATCACGCCGGCGGCTGCCCTTAATCAGGCGAGCCGCCGCGTTCTGTACCAGCTGAAGCTTCCGGACCGTCTTCAAGGGTAACCCCACGTAGAGCGCATTACAGTAGTCTAGGCGAGAGGAGACCAAGGCATGAACCACTGATGGGAGCAGGTGATAAAAATGTTGAAGAGCACCGGGCCCAGGACTGAGCCCTGTGGTACCCCGCTTGTTACCTCTCCCCAGTTTGAGAAGGAACCATTGATAAGCACTCTTTGAGTCCGATTCTGTAGCCAATTGTGGATCCACCTGATAGTTGTTCCATCTAGCCCACTCTTAGCTAGCTTACTAATCAGGATATCATGAGGCACTTTGTCGAAAGCTTTGCTGAAGTCCAGATATATAATGTCCACAGCATTCCCACAGTCCACAAGGGAGGTTACCTGATCAAAAAATGAGATCAGATTAGTCTGACAGGATTTGTTCTTGACAAATCCATGCTGGCTTCTAGTAATCACTGCATTGTTTTCAAGGTGCTTGCAGACTGACTTCTTTATAATCTGCTCAAAAATCTTCCCGGGGATTGATGTCAGACTGACTGGCCTATAGTTCCCAGATTCCTCCTTCTTGCCCTTTTTGAAGATGGGAACAACATTTGCCCTCCTCCAGTCGTCTGGCACTTCACCTGTCCTCCATGATTTCTCAAAGATAATAGACAGTGGTTCTGAGAGTTCTTCTGTCAGTTCCTTTGTTACTCTAGGATGCAGCATCAGGATGCTGGAGATTTAAACTTGTTCAGAGTAATCAGGTGTTCCTTGACCATTTGCCTATCAATCTCAAGCTGCAATCCTGCCCCTTCAGTCTGCACTTCAGGTTTGCCAGGTTTCAGCTTAGGTTCAGGGACCTAAGCTGAAAGCATTGCTCAGTCATGGACTTGCTGGGTAGACTTGCATGTCACTGTCTAGTTTTCGCACCTGTCAAATGGGAACATGAGTTGGAGCAAAACAGGTTGAAGTGCAGTGGAATGACAGATGGGATAGTTAAGTATACTTTTGATCTTCACATCCAGAATTAGACACGTGCAACTAGGATCACACATCTGGATGGTGCAGTGACTAATTGTGTCCAATAGCTTAACTGCTTTGCTAAATTATGGCTAGATTTCTAACCCTGTATTGATTGGGGCTCTTACAAAGTAAGCTGCCATATCCTCCCCCTATTTTTTTTTTAATTTTTTAATTTTTTTTTTTTAGCAATTTATAATTTAAGTTCCTTAATTTGCAGAGACGGATCCTGGATGGCAGCCTGGGCTTTGCCGCAGGGGTAAGTATAGCACATCCTGGCTTCTTTAATTTGCTCTGTATGCCGTCCTCATCTTGTCTCCTCAGCTACTGTGGGTGTTTCATCTGTTTGCCTGTTGTGTTAGCATTTCTTGCATAAGTACCTGTGAGCTAATTATATCTGTATGTGATGTCAGAAGAACTTGGACAACATTTGTCATGTCCTGTCTTGAGTTGGTACCTCCTAGGGGAGAGGCGACATGACTGTAAGTGTAATGTGGGCAAATCTAGTTGTCTCTGATGCTGGGAGATGCATTACCCCTGTACTGGATTTGGTTCCCAAGATAAGTGGTGCTGATTTACCTGCATTTTTATTTTTATTAGTTAGGTCCCCCTGGTGTTCTTTTCTTCTAAAAAAAAATATCAGCAGGAGAATTGAACTTTTAACCTGTAAAGAGTAATGCAGATGTGTTGTCAAAGCCACCAATTCTCTTTCCGTGGCTAAACGTTCATGGAAATTTGTGGGAAAATGTAAGTTCTCCGGACCCCGCCCCCCGAAAATAATCTGAACATTTTGGAGAAAAAATGGAAATATAAGTAAAACATCATTATCAACCCTCAACTTGCACTATTAATTTAAGAACATGAAATCTATATTTCTAAGTTGTTATATAAAATTGTACTTTTTGGGACTATATGAAATGTAAGTATAAATGCCTTGCATTTTATTCAGATAATATTTATTGACATAGCCAGTGTTAGAAATGGAAAAATTAGGAATAAAATAATTGTTGAAAATAGAAACCATCAACATTATAGTAAACAAAAATAGGGTTTATGTGGCGGACTGAACCAGGTCCGTTGCACGGGTTTGATACCTTAGGGCTTAACCAGCACCGAAGTCCTGCCTGGTACCAGCTGTCAAAACCTTTTCTCCCAGCCGTGAGTGAAATTGACAGAGAATCCCCTCCAGAACACAGGGAAGCAACAATCTAGTCAGTTTCAGCAAAGTTTAATGGAGCGGAACTAATAGACTACAGGAATTTCACAGTATAAACAGAACAGTCAATTCAGATTGGAAACAGAAGTATTCAATTTGCTTTCTAGGAGGCTTTGCTCGAATGCAGAATATTACCTGACACCAGAGACTCTGACTCTAGGTTCTAACGTAGCGGTTTGCTTTGCCAATCGCCGGGCATCCCACCCGGGGTTGGAAGTTGCTTGGTCCTAGCTGGAGCTAGCGACCTGACCTGTGCAAGCCTGCACCGTGTTCCCAACAACCTCTGGTCCTTCGGCACATCCTTTTTCAACCCTTTACGCCCCCTCCCCGCCCCTGCTGACCAGGTGGGCTGCGTCCGCCCCCGCGGGGCGGTGGCGTCTCCTGGTGTTGACTCCTCCTGGGTGTTTTGGAGCACTTTGGGGTACTTTGCAGCTCTTTGAGACTGCGCCCCCACCCTCTCTGGAATGTTATGTGCCCTATTGTGCAGATGTGGATTGTGCCTCCATCTGCCCAGAACTGTGTCTCCTATGCCCTGGGTGGGGATTATGCAGCCGGATGGCGAGTGGAACAGCAAGTCAGGGATCAGTGTGTCAGGGTTCAAGGTGTCAGGGTTCAATGTATGCTCTGGCTTTCTCTCCACAGTTTAATTATCTGGGCTTAGACACATGCAGGAACAGAAGAAATATACATATTTGTTTTAGAGTTCAGAAATTACCCTAGAATTAGGTAGCTTTGTTATAAAATTTAACAGAATATCTAAAGCTGACATCTTCAATAGCATATCATCATCATCATCATCATCATCATCATCATCATCCACAGTAGAGTTACTGTGATGGCCACCAGCCTGGATGGCTTTATTAGGGGATTAGACAAACTCATGGAGGATAAGGCTATCGAAGAGAGCTTCGGCTATTGGGCGGTATAGAAATGTATTAAATAAATAAAATAAATAAATAATAGCTACCGGTCATGATGGATGTATATTACCTCTAGTTGGAGCACAAGTGGGAGGGTGCTGTTGTGCTTGTGTCCTGCTTCTGGGCTTCCCATGGGCATCTGACTGGCCACTGGAAATGGACTACTGGTCTAGATAGGCCTTTGGTCTGATCAAGTGTGGCTGTTCTTGTGTTCTTACTTACTGGGAATATGCTATATTGAAAGTGGGAGCTGCAAGTGTTATAGTAACTATAGACAAGGGCAGTATCCAACTGTGTCATTCAGTTAGTGCAAATGATGTTGTGCTAGAGGAAACTAGGTTCTGAACTATGCGCAACAGAAGAATCCAACAAAAGTTAAATTTGCACAAGCACCTGTTGTGCAAGCATAATGGGCAACCACTCGTGCAACGAAAGATTCAGTGGAGCTCTGCTAACGTGATTTGAGTTTGCACAATGGCACCATTGGATACTGCCGGAAGCTGAGCCCCTGTTTATTTTAAAATGTATGTCCCTCTCCATTCCAGTAATAATATATCCCTGATGATAATAGCATTTCTCTAATCAGAATTGGTGTCTGAAAGACCCATAGCTGCTTATGCTGAACTTTCACATTGAGCTTCATGGACTTGAGAAAATGGAAGACGTACATGAAGTAAAGAAAGCTTTTCAACTCATTCTCATGTTTGTTCCTTGACTGTGCGTATGCATTGTGAAATATTCAGCAGTTTATTTCACTTGATACAGAAGATGGGAGGAATCTGAAGCAAGAGGAGCCCAACGCTGTATAGTAGAAAGGTCTCATCACCATGTTGTAGGAGTAATGTGTTTGGCAGATTCCTGGACTGGACCAAATTGCTGGTTTTGTTTTTTATCCTGCAACATTTGAAAGTATTTTTTCCAGTATCAAGACCTAATAGTTTGCTTGTTTAATAATCTACAGTAATACCTTGGATTGCAAGTAACTTGGTTTGAGAGCGTTTTGCAAGACAAGCAAATTTTTAAATATTTATTAATTTTTTTAACTTGATATACAAGCGACAGTCTTGCAATACAAGTACTGTAGTACGGCTTAAATTAAAAATCTCTGTACAATTTTTTTGGGGGGAATTTTGTTTTGATATAAGAGTGTTTTGGATTACAAGCACGTTTCCGGAACGAATTATGCTCTCAATCCAAGGCATGACTGTAGTCTAAAAATGTAGTAGCAACTATATTTATTACCTTTTGAATCATGGATCTAAGGGGTTTACAGCAGTGTCAGTTTGCTGTAACAATATTATTTTAAAACACTGTTTTAAGAAGTGTTTCAATTACAATGTCTGAAAAAGAAAATATTTCATAAGACATTCAGTTTTCCAAGCTTTCATATCTCTACTGTTGGCTGATGGGCTAGACCAGGGAAGGGCGTTGTCCAGCCTGTGGGCCTAATCTGGCCTGCAGAGGTGCCCAGTGCGGCCCACAGAAGGTTGAGCGTCCTTCGTGGGCTCAGTCTCCTGACCTGGGGAGTGGAATTCCCAGGTTATCTCTGAAAGCCTCAGCTGAGTCCCTTCCCACGCTGCTTGCAGACCCGTGCGATGTGGGAGGAAGTGCCTGGGTTTGCAGGAGCTCTCTGTGCAGAGATAAGCACCAAAGAAAAAAAAAGTGGCACTTGATAACATCACAGGAGGGGGTTGGACTTGGTGGGCCCCACCCCCCTGAAGGACCAAGCGCCGGACTTGGTCCAGGAGGCAATTCGGCCCATGGATCAAAAGTGGTTGCCCAGCCCTGGGCTAGATCCAGCCCATGAACAAACATTAGGTTTTCCAAATTTTGATCAGAGTGGTAAAACTTTCCTGCAGTTTCAGTCACAAAGGCAAAAAATAAAAGTTCTGTGAGATTCTGTATTTTAACATTACAATGTGACACTGTGCACTTAATATATATATTCAGTTGTATTGCTGTTTCATGAACATTCTTGAAAGGTCTGGGATTATTGCCAGTCTGTGTCTCTAAGATCATTTTGGAGGCATGTGCATGCCTCAGCCCTAACAGTCAAATGATTTGGCACTCCCAGGTGCTCTTTAAATGTGAAACACTTTCTGCTAGGTCTTGCCAACTTTAATGTAGAGCTTGACCATCCATGAATGGGTCAGCAAATCATGCTTCTAGGCCAGGGCTCTCCAACCTTGGGTCCCCAGATGTTGCTGGCCTACAGCTCCCAGCATACCCAGCCAGCATGGCTAATGGCAAGGGATTCTGGGAGCTGTAGTCCAGCAGCATCTGGGGACCCAAGGTTGGAGAGCCCTGTAAATATAGGCTATTCTCTGGATAACTCATTTTATTTTGTTTTTTATTTATTTTGTTCCTTCCTCCTGAAAATTGAAATTCTTAAAACATATTCCAATGACAGGAATGATCAATATGAAACAACAATACATTGTAATTTTAAAACATGAATAGCAGCAAGGTAAAAATACAGATTAGTGAAATTAAAATGTGCAAATAGCTGCTGCTCAGTCCCAAAAAATCTCTAAAGAATCATAGAATCATAGAATAGAGAGCCAGTGTGGCGCAGTGGTGACAGTGTTGGACTGGGACTCGGGAGATCCGGGTTCTAGTTCCTGCCATGAAACACACTGGGTGACTTTGGGCCAGTCACTGACTCTCAGCCTAACCTACCTCACAGGGTTGTTGTGAGGATAAAATGGAGAGGAGGATGAGGATTATGTAAGCCACCTTGGGTTCCTTGCAGGAAAAAAGGTGGGGTATAAAAATAATAAATAAATAAGTAAATAAATAAATAGAAGTAGAGTTGGAAGAGAAAAGTAGTGAACATTATTTCCTGCAAGGCAAGAGTGAGCTCACCCATATGTGCTTTCCTGGATAGAGCCTCAGATGTAGTCACTACTCTCTGGATCTTGGGTGGGTGCAAGTAGGACACTTCCTGCTGATCTTAAGGCAAATGTGTGTGCACGCACACATACGTGTGCATATAGCAGAGGACATACTTGAAGGAACACTTCCTCCACGACCCAGGGACCTGGTTCACACATAACACTAACCCATGGTTTGTTTGTTGCCTTTCCCAGGGTTTGTCTGGCAAATGATCAAACAAACCGTAGTTTATTTTCTCAATGCCTGGGTTTCCTGCCTCCTTCGCCTGCCCGCTCCCTCCCTGTATCCCAAATGCCTTTCCGGTGCTGTAGTACTGGCATGTAGAGTGGCTGGTTTTTTTACCACTTTTGCCCCTTGCCTCTGCAGCCTGGCAAATCAACCCATGAACAACGCATGGTTCTGGGTTCACACTTAACAATAACCCATGTTTTAAACAACCCAGAGTTCACAACCCAACAACAAACCATGTGTGATAGATTTGTCTTTGTCTTGGGATATCATACTATAGCAGTGATGGCGAACCTTTTTGAGCCCGACTGCCCAAACTGCAACACAAAACCAACTTATTTATTTCAAAGTGCCTTAAATTTGGCAGGAAGGAGGAGGGGGCACTAGCTAATCACGCCCCGCTCTGTCTCAGGGCATGGCTCTTCACCGGGCGTGCAAAGATTCGGGCCCGCGCACGCTGTGCTTCTGAGCTGTCTGTTCAGTTAGAAGGAGGGCTGGGGGCTGGATGCCTGCGCAGTCTGCCTCTGGGGGTGGAGATGTTGGAGTGTGCCTGCCTGTGGAGGCCAGGGAGGAATGAGTGGAGAGGAGTTACTATGGAAACCCGACGCTGAATGCAGAAGGGGACGGTCTTTTCGCGATCTGGCGACCAATGGCTCGAGTGCCCACAGAGAGGTCCCTGCGTGCCAGCTGTGGCACGCGTGCCATAGGTTCGCCATCACTGTACTATAGGATTTGGGTATTTAGCTTTGATCATGGATCAGCAGGGAACCATCCTATGCATATTCCAGGTACAAAGATGTCACCTATGAACTGTTGAGTTTACAATATTCCTGGTATTAATACACAGCGTTTTGGGTTGTTTTTTAGGAATAGAGGACTCTGAGATCAGGCTTGTCTTTTCAACTTTTACTTCAAAATCTTAAGCAGTTTTTACAGGATTTACATTTTATGATATAAGAATATTAAGCGCACAAGGATATATAGTTAGTTGCAAGCAAAACACAATTTAAAACATTCTAAGTTTTTATAGGAGCATTGCCTGTAAGGGTTAAAGTATCTTACCTAATAACATATCTGAGCTGAGAACAAAATGGAGTCGAGAAGTCAATGAGGACCAGTGCCACTGTCCTTCTGAGGAAAGATAGAGCATCTTGCGGGAACCGATGCTGGGTTCTGTGAGGATAGGTGGAATGCCCTCTAGTTCCTGTATTTTGTCTCTCATATTTAAATGATTTCTTATCAACTACTTACGTATGTTTCTTACGGAAGTGGAATTTCTTTAACAATTATTATTTCCCCCCAAGTTCTCAGCTATGCTTTTGGGAAGTAATATATTTACTTGGTTACTTGTCAGCAATTCTGAGCTGACAAAATTCAGCTCAGGGTGCCACTTGCTTCTCTTTCATAGGTCCTAGTTATCTTTTATAGTATTTCATGTCATTTGCGTCATAGGCTGGATTTGTACATTGTGTAGCAGTTATTCTTCCTTTTCCCAACCTCCTTATCTGAAACACATCTCTTTTTACTGAGTTTAGCGGGAAAATTTAATCTTTCCTGCAGCAGATTCCTAGGTCAGTGAAAGGTTCAGTCAAAAACCACAGCATCTCCATACAAATGTTTCTGTCAGAATGCTTTGTTAGAATTAAACTGATTTAACTTTCATATGATAATGCATTATCTTCATAGATATCTTAAACATATGAAAGAGATACACGTGCAAGATGCAAAGACAAGGTGCAAATATGTCACACGTGGGCTCTTTCTAGGTTGTTCGTGGTTAACTAGCCATGGTTTGTTAGCATGGCTGGGTTTACACAACACAACAACCCAGAATTCAAAAACTCATAGCATGGGTTAGCGTTTTGTGCGAATTCGATCAGACTCGGTGGACTCTAAGAATGCAGAGGTTGGCTATCCCTGTTCTATTCTATTGTTAGTGTTGCTGGCCTTATTTCAGCTCTTGTGCACATTTGCCTTCCCTGAGTAGATTGCAGATGCTCTTCAGCTCTGTCGTCCATCCACACTGAACCTAGGACAACAGCCCAGGATGCCTTCCAGAAAAGAGTAATGTCTGGAAATCTGTGTAGGGTGTCTCTGCTGAGCATGTTTCCTGGCACAGTCATGGTTTGTTGTTGGATTGCATCTTGCCTCTTTATCTGTAGCAGATGCTTCTGCAGGGCATCTTTTCAAGCTCCCATTCAAGCCTTGGCAGGCTGCTGATGGACAAGTGAGCTTTTGTCAGGTAGCAGAGAACACACACGAATATAAATTATAGCGCAAGTGCCTGTTGCTGCTTGGCCAGCAGTGTGTATGCATTGCCCAAGTTATGCCTGTGTGTGCCCGAACACTCCCACTTTTTAAAAAAATTAACACGTTTTCTTACTGGCAGCTGGGATTGTTTCAAAGCACAGTGAGGGCCTCCAGATGCTGCCATAATCATTTCCCAAGAATGTTGCTGGGCTACATGGTGGGGCTCAGGGACATTCTTAGGAAATGGAGATGGCGGGTGGCTACAGGCTGATAAAGGGTTTGGGGGTATTTGGAGGGATCCTGAAAAAGAGTGAGTGTGGCTTTTCGCATGCTTGCAGTGAGTGCGAAGAGGGAGGGATGTTTGTGTATACACATATTGATGCGGAGTTTGCCTTCTGTGAAATAGATTTCTTTTTTTTCTTTTTTTAAATATTTTATTTATTTTTCAAAACAAATTATAACACAGAAAATATATTTAGCAAAATACAAAATTATCACACAAATATAACATAATCAACATACAATAAATCATAAAGTGCTCCCCCCCACCCTCCAAGGGACCAATTAATATACTTCTATCCTCTTGATCAAATAAAGTCTAAATTCCAAAAATACAACATATCCTGACAAGGCATGTTACCCTTCCCCTTTATTAATACATAGTCTAGTAATTGATTCCATATCTCCATAAAATTATTCTTCTTTAGCAATCCTTTTTTGCATTTGATACTACTAGTTAGTTTATCATTTAGGGCTATGTCCCAAACTTCCTTATACCAGTCTGTTATTAGGAAAACATATTGTACTTTCCAATTTCTCGCTATCATTAGTCTGGCCGCAGTTAACAAGTTTACAATTAACTCCTTCGTATTTTGATCACAAATAAGCTTCTCAGTTATTGATAACAATGCTAATTTTGGACAGACCTCTAAATTAGTACCAATAATTTTCGATATTTCTGTAAAAACCTCTCGCCAAAACACCAATACATTTTTACAACTCCGCCACATATGAGCATATGTCCCTTTTTCCTGACATCCTCTCCAACATAATGCAGAACAATTATTATCTATTCTATTTAATCTTACTGGAGTTAAATACCATCTCCAAATTAGTTTATAAAAATTTTCCTTTATCCTAACTGACATCATTTTCACAATCCGTCTATCCCATATATTGTTCCACCCCACCTTCGAGGTCACCTCTTCAAATTCATTATCCCATACTGTCTTAAGCTGATCCTCTTGTTCTTTTGCTTTTTGGATCAATCTATATAAATCCCTTGTTATACCTCTTGTTGATGCATTACCTGGTAGGCCGTCTCTAGACATGACCATCTTTTCAAAATTAGTTAAATCTCTCTCGTACTCAGTTTTCCTTTTCCATTTCTTCGACCACTGTTCTAACTGTAGTAAATTTAACCACGATAATCTTCTTCTCCCAACAATTTCCATTATTTGATCTCTAGTCCTCATCTTTTCCACCCAATCGGTCAATCTAATAACCCTTTCTTCTCTTAGTTTACTCTCCAGCTCTAATCTTAAGTTTTCAGGAAAATCCTTAAGAGCTACCACCGGAGTTAATGGAGATATCCCTGGTATAAATATACTCTTCATAGTACCCCAAATCATTAACAAATTTCTTAGAAAAGGGTTGTCTATATTTTTTATCAATTTATTATTATTTTTTTGAAAAAAAATATTCCCCAAAGTACTACGTAGTTCACATGTTTCTAACTCCAACCACATTATTTCTTTAGGGCGTGCTATAATATCCACTATATGTCTTAATCGATTCGCTATATAATACCATTTTAAATTTGGCAAACCCAAACCCCCTACTTTTTGTGCTTTATACCATCTTGTTTTAGTAATCCTAGATTTTTTCCCTCCATTACAATATGTATTAATAATTGATTGCCAATCTTTAAGTTCCTTATCTGTTATCGCACTTGGTATCATCCAAAATAAAAAATTTATCTTTGGCAAAATCTTCATTTTAATCAAAGCAATTCTACCAAACCAGGAAAGTCCAATTTTTTTATACTCCTCTATTTTATTCTTTACCTCATTCTTTAATTTCCTATCATTCTGATCTCCCAATTTAGCTATATATTTTGGAATTACAATTCCTAAATATTTAATTGCATTATTAATCTTATAATTACTTTTTTTTTTACACATTTCAATCTCTTCTCTTTTACTATAGTTAAACAACAAAAATTTAGATTTATCCCAATTAATCTGTAGCCCCGTGAAATAGATTTCTGTTGGTACTGAAAACTGTGAATTCAAAGTAGTTTTTTAGTGTGTTGGTGCTCAGATGCCCACCTCTTCCTTGGCCAAAGTTACTTGTCCTTTGTGACTAGTCTTTCTGGTGCCAGGACATGATCCTTCACCTACACCTTGATGGGCAGTCCTCAGTCAGAGACCTGACTGAGGAGGGTGAGTGCTGCTTGGTCTCCTGTTAACCCACCCTTAGCTTTTCCTAACCTCAGGGCCAAATAAACATTATTCTCCTAATCACGCATACTGTAGCTATGTGCGATAGGGGAAGAAGAGGCTGGGTCCAGTGCTGGAGGCTGAATTTCCTCTCTCCTACGCAGAATTTCTTCCCCCACACGCAAGCATAAAGCCAAACATTCCTCCATCCGAGAACCCCATGGCTTCCTTCATCTCCCAGTATACCAGAGGCTTCAGTGGCTTCATCCTCCTGAGAGGAGGGGGGATTTGATCTGAGAAAGATCTGGAGCAGCCTGCTTTGAACCCAGAGCAGTTGTTTCAGGCAGAGCTTTTACCTGTTTTGCTCTCTAAAGCTTGCTGTATAGCCCAGAAGAGGCAGTTGCCTCCATTCCCAAGCGGACCAAACTGGTTTTTCCGCAGGACCCCTCAAAACTTCAGAAGGTGCCATTCTTTCACGAGGAATTTCTTTAACGGGATTGCAAACACAGTGGAAGAATCCACTTAAGAGACTTGGTAGTGCACCTGAGACAAAATGATAGCATAGGAGTTCTGCAGCAAGGCTAGGCAGGAATCTATGTTGTATGATCTTAAACTAAAATGTGGTGGTGGTGGCCATTATGTGTTCATTGGCTGCATGGGTGAGGCTATGGTACATTACCCCTTCCTCCTCACCACAGGACTGTGATGTGATTGCAGCTAATGGTAGGGCCAGCCCACAGGGGTGGAAGCACACACTGACATGGATGGAACTGACCCTGGGTAGCTATGCGGCTGGCTGTGGGAGATGGAGGTGTGTGGCAAAGGAGGATCATGACTTTCCTGATGTATAGCTTTCCTGATGGACTGCTATCCAATTTTGCTTGGCGGGCAGAGGCAGCTGCACAGCATGCCTGGAGAAAATCTTGCTTCCTTTAGTGGCAGCTCTGCCTTCCCCAAAAGCAGAGCTGTTGCAGTGAAGGATAGAAGGGAATGCCGATGTGGTGTTCTCCTGGAAAGGCCAGCTGGATGGGCAACACTGAAGCCAGACTTAGCCTTGCCTGCTGAGGCAGAGCTGCCACTTCCATTCAGGGATGGGGGCGAAGTGAAGAGTTCCCAGCGTGCTGCTTTGTCTTTCTGCAGCGGTGGTGGTGATGGCGCTCAAAGGCAGAGCTGATGCTGTGACAAGAGGGAAATAGTTTTAGCATAAGTCTCTCTCTTTGCTAGAGAATACTAAATTGTAGTGGGTTGTGCCCAGTGTTAGTCCTGCTTAGAGTAGACCCATTGAAACGAGTGGGACTCAAGTTAGTCATGACTAACAAGTCCCATTCATTTCAGTGGGTCTACTCTAAGCAGGACTAACACTGGGCAAAACCCAATGCTTTAAATTACTGACAGTCAGGGCTTTTTTTCTGGTGGAACTCACCGGAACTGAGTTCCAGCACCTTTTCTTCTATTAATTGCATTACAATTTAATCGCCATCTACTCCCGAGGAAATGTAATCCAAGAGTTCCGGTACCCTTTTCTCCAGAAAAAAAGCACTGCTGACAGTTATTTAAGAATACTTGGCTGGTGAAATGATCCAGCATTTTTGGAGTGGTCAGATGGCCAGCCCTAGGTCTTGAAGTCTCTCTTTTGAAAGAGTGTATCTTGTCATAGGGCGGTGGTGGGTTGGGCACAGTGGGCTGCTGGATCACGTCTCAATTTGTCTTTCTAACAGTGTAATCCTATGCATGTCAACTTACTCCCAGGTAAAGTAGGATTGCGGCCCAAGAGTCCCAGCAGAACTCTTAGCTGCTCTGATACTGCTCTTGGCCATATTGGGTGGCTGACCCAACGGTGAGGAAAGCGGTGCAACAGCACATCCAGCGCTGGGTTTCTGGGTGTAGTGGAACTCTTAGGGTGGGGGTGCCTTTCCCTTGCTGGGATGCTTTTCAGCATTATTCCTTTGTCTTGCTGAAAAGGTGGTTAGAATTGATGAGGGGTGAAGGAACCCCTGGCTCCGTATGTAGGAGGAACGTTAAATGATTTCGGCATATAATAAAACTGTTAATTTTTTCCCCAGCCAGTCATTCTTTCACGAGTAATGCAACACACTCCAGCAGTTAAGCAATCATGTGTGAAATGAATTTTTATAGTCTGTTTTGCTGATTATTGCACTGCATTTTGACTTGGTTTAAGAGCTTAGGTGCTTGATACCCGCATATACTCGAGTATAAGCCGACCCGAATATAAGCCGAGGCCCCTAATTTCACCCTAAAAAAAAACTGGGAAAACTGATTGACTCGAGTATAAGCCTAGGGTGGGAAATGCAGCAGCTACAGGTACAGGTAAATTTAAAAATTATGGTAAATTTAAAAAATAAAGATAGGTTAGATACCAATAAAATTACGTACATTACGGTAATTGAGGCATCAGGAGGCTGATGGGAGTTGGAGCTTTGGCGGTGGTGGCGAGGCTTTTTCGGTGGCGGAGGGTGCAGGTACGGTGGCGGGGGGGGTCTGGGGGTGGCGGGGGGGTCTGGGGGTGGCGGCGGGGGTCCTGGGGGGGGCTTTGGCAGCGGCGGGCCTTCGGCGGCGGCGGGCCTTTGGCAGGGGCGGAGCTTTGGCGGTGGCGGGAAGGCTTTTTCGGCGACGGGGGGTGCAGGTACAGTGGAGGGGGGTCTGGGGGTGGCGGGGGGGGTCTGGGGGTGGCGGGGGGTGGCGGGGGGTCTGGGGGTGGCGGCGGGGGTCCTGGGGGGGCTTTGGCAGCGGCGGGGCTTCGGCAGCGGCGGGCCTTCGGCGGGGGCGGAGCTTTGGCGGCGGCGGGAAGGCTTTTTCGGCGGCGGGGGGTGCAGGTACAGTGGCGGGGGTGGCGGGGGGGTCTGGGGGTGGCGGGGAGGTCCTGGGGGGGCTTTGGCGACACTGACTCGAGTATAAGCCGAGGGGGGGCATTTTTCAGCACAAAAAATGTGCTGAAAAACTCGGCTTATACTCGAGTATATACGGTACATTTTTTTTAATATAGACCAGCAAAACAAAAAATGCTTTTCACATTTTAAGAACTGGAAACAGCAATGTTCCTTCTTTTGACAAACAGCCAGAGTGACAGTCCTTTTAAAAAATTCATTCTCCTTGAATTTATTATGGCAACTCTGATTACTGTTAAAGTGGGCAATGCTGATTTCTTAGCAGAGGAATGCATGATAATTGGCCAATCAAAACAACACTTTTTATTCTCTTTCTATCTGTTTTTGTACATTTTTGTATTTTTATATTGTACACTGCTTTCAGAGCCAATGTAGCATAGTGGTTAGAGTGTTGGACTGGGACTCGGGAGATCTGGGTTCTAGTCCCCGCTCAGCCATGAAACTCACTGGGTGACTTTGGGCCAGTCACTGACTCTCAGCCTAACCTACCTCACAGGGTTGTTGTGAGGATAAAATGGAGGAGGATTATGTAAGCCACCTTGGGTTCCTTTCAGGAAAAAAGGTGGGGTATAAATATAATAAATAAAAAATTAAAATAAAATAGGGTTTTACCCTTAAAGGCAGCCTAAGAATCATAATAATAATCATCATCATCTTAAAAATAATAATAGAATGCTCAAAAATGAATTCTAAATTATGATTTCACAAACTAACACTTCTGTGAAGTTAAAATGTGGATTTAATGTTCAGGCATGAGTGCCATTGCTTTTATAGCCAAAATGGCACTGTCTTTGGACAAGAGGGAGTTGACAGCAGGTTTGGGGAAATCCAACTCCTTTGTGCAGGGGTGCTAAAAGCTGGGGGGGGGGGATGACCCAAAGCAGTGTGTGCTCAGTGGCCATGGAATGCCAACTGGCTGTTGGGGAGGGGGAAATGGAAAATTGGGTGGGAGGGGCAAAGGAATGGAGTATCTTGGAGGAGGCATGACTGGCTGTCTGGAGCAGTGAACAGGAGCATCCCACACTGCAACATTTTGTTGAAGGTCCTGCTTGTGTTCACTCTAATTCCAAAGTGCGTTCAGCTCCTCTTTTAATACTGTTGCTGGTGTCTCCCTGGGCTTAGGCCCAGGGCATGCTTGTTTGCTCTTCTGCTTGCTGCTCCGGCGGTGGGTATCATAGTGCCCTGCAAGATGTGACAGACGATTACCTGACTAGGATGACTTGACGAGCTAACACCATGCTGGTACCAGTCTACAACCCATCTGGAAGGGCTGTCCTACATGCTGGCTCCTTGGGGATTACCAGAGCATTGCGAAACCATGGATTCAGCAGTGGGGTTACAACCTGAGCTTCACCGTCTGACCCCAGGACTTCAGTACAGCGTTCTGAATTCTTCCTTTTCCTTTGGTTTATCTCTCAGCTCCAAGACCCTTTGTGTTGTCTTCTGGAGGTTGTGCAGAGGGGTGCCGAAGATGGTGAAGTGTTCATTAATATACCCATAGTTGTTTACCTGCATGTTGCCATACCACATTATGGCCCCCATATTCCTTTAAAAAGAAATGTGTTTCACTCATTAAACAGGCATTTCTTTCAGAAAAACACACATAACAAATGTAACCAAGGGTGCTTCCAGACAGAGGCTCCTAGCGCTACCAGTTATAAAGCATTATGCAGCTATTCCGTCTTTGCTTCCTTAGCAGATTTTCTACCTTAAGAAAAAAGACAGGAGAAGTAGTGGGAAAACAAGGGTGGGTTATGAGTAGAAGATGTTGTCTGGACCCCCCACAAACATCTGTGAATGAGGCAGAGTGATGGTGTGAGAAAAGCCTAATCTGGAAGCACCCTAAGGGAATGATCCTATGTGGCCTCTAGTCACTGTCGGAGGGCGGGGAGCAGTCATAGGATAGTTTGGATTCCCAGCTCTGGGTCTGGAGACACGACTCTGAGCTTGGAGCTGGGAATCGGAGTTCCAATCCCCCCCCCCCCCCAATCCCTTGCAGCCAGAGCAGAGAGAACCATGCCGGCTGCTTTCCGAGGTTAGGAAAGCGACTTCAGAGAGTGGGGAAAGGGGGATGATTTGGGTGGGTGGGTGGGGAGGAGACTGGGGCGGCATCTGCTGCTGCTCCTGCTCTGCACTGGATGCCCATAAGCCTCCGAGTTCGGAGGCTTACAGGCATCCCATAGGATTTCGCCCGAAATCACTACTTCAGTGATGTGTGTGCTGGTGTACAGGTAGCCTGGTCTCAAGTTGTTGAGGGCCTTATATGTCCATAACTTCACCTTGAATGTGGCCTGACAATATATTGGCAGCCAGTGCAGTTCTCTCATCAAAAGTATAACATGCTTGTGATAGGAGCCCCACTCAGAAACCTGCCTGCCAAATTCTGCACTAGCTGTAGTTTCCGGACCACTCTCAAGGGAAGCTCCACATTGCAGTAATCCCGTCTTGAGGTTACCAATGCATGGATCACTGTGGCCAAACTATTCCTATCCAGGAACAGTCATAGCTGGCATACCAACCAAAGTTGGTAAAAGACGACACTCCTAGCCACCAAGTCCACCTGAGCCTTCAGTGATAAAGATAGTTCGAGGAGTACTCCCACATGACAAACCCGATCCTCCAGGGGGAGTGCAACCCTGTCCGGAACAGCCGGTAACCTAAATAATTCCCAGACACAGAAACCTCCCACATTATCTCAGTCTTGCCAGGATTCATCTTCAGCTTATTGACTCTCATCCAGCCCACCGCTGCTTGCAGGCTAAGACGCACACAGCCACACCCAATTCAAATGTCACAGTGTGAAATGACACCATGCCCCAAATCTCCTAATGAATGCTCAGAACAGCTTCATAGAGATATTAAACAGCATTGGAGAGAGAGTACCCTGTGGCACCCCACAGTGCAAATGCCAGGGAGTTGACATACAGTCACCCAATACAACTATGACACCAGCCCTGCAGGTCAGAGCGGAGCCACTGCAATACAGTGCCTCCAACTAACAACCTGCAAAGCCAGTCCAAGAGGATACCATGGTGGATGGTAACAAAAGCTGCTGAGAGATTGAGGAGAATCAACAGGGCTACACTCCCCCTGACTCTCCTGGTAAAGGTCATCCCTCAGGGCTAGGGCTGATCCTGTCCCCAAACTAGGCCTGAAACCAGATTGGAATGGGTCTAGATCATCTTTCTTCCAAGAATGCCTGGAGCTGAGTCACCCCCACCTCTCGAGCACCCTACCCAGAAAGGGGGTGTTTGCATCCATCCGGTAGTTATATAGCTCTGGGTCCAGCTTGGGCTTTTTCAGAAGCAGATGCACTACTGCCTCTTTAAGGGCGGCATGCACCATTCCCTCATGCAAGGAAACATTGACCACATTCCAGACCCACTCAGACACACACACACACGGCTTGCTTGAACCAGCCAACATGGCCAGGTGGTCAGCCAAGTTGCTACAAGCATCTTCTCCACATCCTTGGGCCTAAGAAGCTGAAACTGATCCCACAGTTCTAAACCAGATGGCACCTTGGACATCTCAACTGGATCTGCAACAACAGTGGCGTCAAGGCCAGTGTGATATTGAAGCCCTGTCTAGTTTGGAATCTGGCAATCACAATTCTCCCTTATTCTTGCAAGAGTTTTTTGGAGTAGGTTAGAATGGCAGAGAATGGCTTGTCCAAAGGCATCTAGCAGACATCATGATTGGGAGCCCAGTTAGATGAAGCAACCAGCACCGAGTTGCTGGTCTCTTTCTCCCTTCTCCCAGTAACATTTAGTTTTACGAAACAACATGATATGATGTCATTGTGCTGCATGTTTCTGTGTCCCCACCTTGGATTATTGACTCTTGAGTTGGGGAGATGTCAGAGTCTGACAGTGTCCCATCAGCTAAATGGAGAACTCATGAACCTCACTGAAGAACCCTGGAATGAAAAGCACGCAGCTTAACTTTTCCTGTTTTGACTGTCACTTGGTTTGCTACCTTCCTGCCAAAGCAGAGGTGTGTGCAAAGAGAAGAAGTGAGCTCTTAGGTTTTGAATATTCCCTTTCAAGTCTGCTTCTGTACTTTGCAGAGCTGATAAGCTTTCTTGAGAGTAAACCAGTTCTTTGAGATGATGGGGACCTTAACGAGCTATAAGGCCTTTAGGAAACGAATCTCTTCCTTGCAGTCTTTTTTCTTCTTTGCTTTGGGAAGTGTATGCTTTTAATTTGATGCAGTTGGCACCTAATGTTCTCTCCTCACATTCCTCAGTGCCGTAGGAATCTGGCTCTTGCATGTATTGGAGCAGAATGCTTTTATACGGCTTTCATTTTAATTGACGAAAGAAATAACAGAAGTGATACTGTTAGAAAGTGGCTCAGGGTCTGGGGAGGATAAGCCTGCCATGGATGGGGTCTGTGTGACCTTATTGGGCCTGGGGGCTCTTGGACCTGACCTTATTTCTGGAGAAGTCGCTTGGGACTGTTGCAAGGAGGGCTCTCCCCTCCAGGTTTCACTAATGGCATGTCTCTGAGTACTGGTCACAGGGAGCAGCAGTGAAAGAGGGCCATTGCTTTCATGTCCTGCTTGTGGGCTTTGTGGTGGCATCTGATTGGTCACTGTCGGAAGCAAGATGCTGGACTTCAGCTAGCCCTATGCTCCGCTCATTCCATACAAAGTGGGATGGCAGTGGGAGGGATCAGGGAGTTTCAGTTATAGCTCCAAAACTTTGGAATCTCCTCTCAGAAAAGGATGGGAAGGCATCCATGTTGCTGTTGTTTTGAAAAGGCTATGAAACCTACATGTTTATCCCAAACTTTAACTGTGGATTTAAACCTTCTGTGTCTTATATGTGATTTAATTCTGGTTTTATACTTTGTTGTTTTGTGTGTGAGTGAGAGGGAGGGAGGGAAGGGAAGTGCTTTTGTGATTTCTGGAAAAGCAGTATAAAAATATTTTAATGAATAAGCCAGTAGGGAGACGAGTAGAGGAAGTAGCAAGAGATCTGGGAAAATTGCAGCAGCCACATTTTCTTTTAGCCATCACATGCCTATTTGAAAGCATGTGGCTGGAACATGGAGGTGAAGGTGGGAGACTGTGGTTTGGATCCAGAGAAGCCAGAGTTGCTTACTGCTCAGACAAGTTCCCTCCCTCTGTGCTCACCACTCCAAAGCATCTCTTCTTCCAGCAGCCGCCTCCAGCAAAATGGCTCCAAAAGTCAAGGAGCTGTCCAGAGCAGCATCCTACATGGCACAAAGCACTGCTACTGGAAGGCAAAATCAGCCTCCCCCCCCCGCATTTATACAGAAGCAATTTGTATAATGTGCGTGCAAGGGCTTCTCTGGATTCAAGCCACTGGGTACAATTTGGAGACAAAATCAGGCATGCCAATTTTCTACTGAAATAGATTGGACATAGATGCTTCTTCCCAATAATAATAATAATAATAATAATAATAATAATAATAATAATAATGGAGGTTAGGCACCCTTGACTTACACATCATCGGTAACTTGGATTAGTTTTTCTTCGTAAAATAGAAAGCAAGGTTTTTCAGCATCATAGAGTTCTTTTTCATGCAGAAGTGAAATACAGTATAAGAAAATTCAGTGAACTGAAGTACCTTCTATCTGAAATTAATTAAATTCACCCCACCTTTTCATTCTGTCTGATGATTAGATTTCTGGGACTTGAAAACTTTTATTCCAGTTCACCAACAAAGATTGCTCTGTGAAAAGTGATTGCTCCTTCCTACTCTTTCTCCCAAGGGCACCACAGCAATTTTGACCTGGATGCAAAGAAACTGTTTGACTACTGAGTAGCTATACTTTTAAGGCCCATATAGAAGGTGGTGTTATGGTATATATGAAATTGAAAGAATGGTGGCCAATACCCAACTCCTAAACTAGAAAAATGCATGCCTACAAATCACTTGAGTTTGATTATACTTTTTATAAATGAGTTTGATAAATATATCTGAGTCAGATACAACACACAGGTGACAAGTGTATTGTCCTCCCTTTTAACTATGTTGCTAATCCACTTACAATGGCTGTTCTGAATTTGCCAGTTGTTCTCCTTTCTGCAGCAAAAACAAACATAATTAAGTTAAGAATATTGTGCTTACGTAGTTTCTTTCCATCAGGGCTGACTGGCTCAGATGCAAGGAATTTGAGGAATATTCTGGCATCATTGCTTTTGAAGAACAATTTGGATGTTAGTGCTACCAAATGTCACAATTTCTAGCACTAGTCTGAGAACTCTGTGTCCTATCCAGGAAAAAAAAAAAAAGAACACTCCTTGTGTATCAATATGCCGTTCAAATGTTCCTTGTGTTTCTCATGAGAAATACAGTCAGACAAGAAAGAAATGTTGCCATATCTCCAACAAAAGTAAATTAAAAGCCCCTGGACAGACAGCCCCAGCCCCATGCATACAAAGCAAATGAATGTGTATTTGGCTGATCAGCTCTGTTTCTAAACAGAAGCAAAGCACAGCAAAATGAAGGTCATGTGCTGTGCAGTTGGAGTGCTGGTACTC
The DNA here is from genome assembly GCA_021292165.1 of Shinisaurus crocodilurus. Lineage (NCBI taxonomy): Eukaryota > Metazoa > Chordata > Lepidosauria > Squamata > Shinisauridae > Shinisaurus > Shinisaurus crocodilurus. Next base: position 54,721,815 of record CM037881.1, on the reverse strand, counting down.
AGACTCCATTGTCAAAGTAGAGAGAGACTCTCCATTTAGCTATGGAAGATTGCCTTCTAAGTTCAAGAGTACGTTTTGCATATTAGTGCTTGCCACTAACAGCAGAGTTTAGCCTTTAACTCCTACTGGATTGTAGATCACATTGGTGGGGGGACAGGACATGCAGGAGGTTAGAGCTTTCTAATTTAATTACGTATTTAGCATTTAGAAGTGATTTAACTTCTGCCAACCTATACTTGCCTCACTTAAGCAAGTGCAGATACAGGTGAGGTTTCCACAGTTGAGGGAAGACCCAGAAATTGGCTGACGTGGAAATAGCAGGCTCAAGGGCAGGAGAGTTTCTGTTGTGGCAGCCTTGGATCCTGTCCTCTCTGGAGGAGCAGTTTTTGTTACAGCAGCCTCGATGGCATGTGGGAGCGGGAGCTTGTTCATAGAAACTGGGTTTTCCCCCCCAGAGAAATGTGGCAGTGTTTCAGTGTTTACATGAGTCAAACAAAAAGCTTGCTAAACTTAATTACCATGTATTGAAGACAAAATGAAGATTCACCTGCTATTAATTACTGTTATACAATCTTCCTTGAAGGGAAAGAAAGTGGGGAAATATTCTGTATTGAGAGAGTGAGTAAACAGTAAACTGGAGGTTGTTTTAATTTATGGAACACAACCTGTGACAGTGTAGCTGTGGATTTCTCTCCTGTAGCTGTGTTGCTCCCTGGCAGCTGTGTAATTACTATTACTGATAAGCAAGGGTTTGTAGGCATCAGAATTCTGAAATCTGAGAGAGTGCTTAGAAAGATTCAGCATTTATTATTGGGTGGTCGCTTAAGACCTTTCTAGATGAGAGATTCCCCTTCCCCCAAATTTGATAATGCAGTGATTTTTGCTGGGCAAAGACAATAATCTTCTGAATGAATTAGGGTGTTGTAGGAGGGATTCAAAGTCTTTTCCTCAGTGCTTCGGTTATGGGAAAACTATGGTTTCCAGGCATTCAAACTGTTGCTGGCAGAAAGTGTGTGACAGAAAACGACTGGCATTTTTTAAGTTTGGCCAACCAATCTGCCCAAATGAGATTTGTATTTTGGGTAACATAGATCAGATTAGGTCATATCTCCATGTCTTTTAGATTTTAAAAAGCTCTTCCTGCTAGCCCTGGTAGGGCAAGTTTTGACATACATGTGGGAAATTGTCTTATCAGATTGGGAGGTCAGCTGTTGTGTCTTCCACCCTGCTGTAAACTTTCTGCTTCTCCTTGCTGCTTTGTGTAAGATAGTACTAGGTGTCCATTTTGGTATGACTTGAACAAAGGTTTTTTTTAGCTGCTGCCATGTCTGCTGGCACATGGCCCTCACAGGAAGAGCTTCTCCCGCTTGACATAAGTCACTGACCTTATAGTGTAGAGAGCTTTCCAAGTCTCATCAAACCCACTGAACATGCTGCTGATTCATGTGGGAACAAATGATGCTACCAGATGCAGCTTTCAGTGTATTGCCGGTGACCATGAGGCTTTGGGTAGGAAGGGGTAGGACCCGGGGGAACAGATGGTGGTTTAGTCACTCATATCTGTTGAATGTCATAGCCTAGCAGGAGGAGGGAAGAATACTGGAAGTGAATGACTGGCTAGGCAGAGGGTGTCATTGGAAAAAAGTCTGGTTTCTTCAAATGTGGTCTACGCTTGCTTAAGGACTTTTGGCGGGAGATTATTTATTTAATATATTTATTCACCGCCCATCAGCCAAAAGGCTCCCTGGACAGTTTACAAAACAATATTAGATAGGTTGTACCTCACAAGGATTGGGAAGATCATGTTTGGCAAAAGTTCTGCAAACCTGACCCGGAGGCTTTTAGATTAAATCTTGCAGGGAGGGTGATGAAGTCCAAGAAGATAGCATGATGCCAAGTACTGGGGACAGGAATGTGAGTGAAACTGGGATGGTGGTGCAGGTACCCACTAGGATGCAAGAAAAAACACAACATGATCAAGGAGTATAAGACATGGTTTCCAATGTGTGTCTATTATTTTTATTATTTATTTATAGTAATTTCATTTCTATACCGCCCAATAGCTGAAGCTCTTCAGGAGGTTTACAACAATTCACAAAACAGTAAAAATAGATAAAAACAACGTGAAAGTTTTTCAATATACAAAATTTAAAAACAACCCAACAGCCAAAAAAATTCCAGTACAAAAGACCTGTCAAAAGCAGCTGACACAAATGGCATCTGCTCAGAGTATTGAAAATAGGGTGAACTTGACATCATAATACAGGAAGGCAAATATGATTTCATAGGCATTACTGAAACTTGTTGGAATAAGATTCATGATTGCATTGTTGTGGGGACTGAAGGGTATAGCTTATTCAAAAGGAATAGACCAAACAGGAAAGGAGGAGTAGCATTATATTTAAGGAATATATGGACCTGTGAAGAAATCAGTGAATCATGGAAAATTGGTTGAGAGTGTTTGGGTAAAAAAAAGGGAAGGGAAAAAAAGGAATAATAATGGCAATATCATTGTGGGAGTCTGCAACACTGCCAAGCCAGATAGAGAACTTGGATGATGCCTTGATTGCCAACTGTCAGATTGCCGATGATGTCAGATTGCCAGACGTTCAAAGAGGAGACACCTAGTGTTAATGGGAGACGTGATATATTTTGGAAATCAAACTCTGCTGAGAATGAGAGGACTAACAAATACTTGCCTTGATGACAAATTCATCTTTCAGATTTTGGGAGAAAAGCCGAGGGAATCAGCTTTCTAAGACCTGATCCTCACCAACAGGGAACAACTGGTTAATGAGGTGGAAATTGTGGGAACCTTGGGTGGTGGAAGTGATCACATCATCTTGGGATTCCTAATACTGGGGAAAGGGAAAGCTGAACATAGTCAGACCTGCACCCTGTTGTTTAGGAAAGCTGCTTCCAGCAAGTTCGAGGAAATACTGGGCTGGTTCCCATGAAGAGAAATACTCAAGGAAGTAGGAGCTCAAGGTGGGTGGAAGTGTCTTTAAAAGCAAGCTGTCAAAGGCAAAATCACAAACCATTCCAATGAGGAAGGAAAATGGGAAGTAATACCTTTACTGGGACCAACTAAAAAATCGCAGAATAGTCAACAAGCTTTGTAGGACTCTTCTTCAGGTTGGATGTTAGGTTAACAAAAACAAGAAAGGGGAGGGAGTGTTTGTGGGAGGATGGTAGAAAAGTCCCAGCGTAGGCTGCTGTGGTGTAATTTCAGAAATGTAGAATTAAGATAAAATGAATTTTATTTCATGACTCATGGGATTATATGTATGAGATAGGATCATGGTATGGGTGTTACAAGTTTGTATTGGACCCCCCAAAATGATTATTGGAAATTATTATTTGTGAACAATAACAGCAGTTAAACAAACACTCAGATTCAGGTTCAGCTTCCCATTTCTCTCTGTCTTGCATAATCAATAAAGCCCACTGGACCAATAATATTTCCCCTTTTCAGTCCCTTAACCCCAACTTGTAACATGAGACCCACCTTTAATAGTTCCTTTTTGCATGGTTTGTCTTTCTCCTTCTCTCTCCCTTTTAAACCAACACACACACACGCGCGCACACACCAAAGGGTGGTGTGTGTTGCTGGTGCAACCCAGTTGTAGGCCACAGCTCACCAGCTGAAAACCAGTGGGCTGGGCAAATGGTGAAATAAAGGGCAGTATCCAGTCCTGCCTGTCTGCATGTGGGGCCCACCACTACATCCGTTGCACATGCAGCCAGCCCCACCAATTCCATTGCACAAGCCACCTGCACCACTTGCGCAACATCCATTTAGCACTTCCGGGGGCAAGCTCCAAAATGAGCAGAAATGCTTCTTTCTGTAAGGGGGTAGGTTGGTGGTGATCCCTTATGCGAGCTCCACCAACCTGCCCCTTTCCAGAAATGAGCATTTCTGCTCATTTTTGGGTTGCCCCTTGAAGCGCTAACTTGTCGTTATGCAAGCAGTGTGGGTCGTTTATTGATTGATTGATTGATTTATACCCCACTCTTCAGCCAGAAAAGGCTCTCAGAGTGGCTTACAAAGATTAATAATAAGACAGTCCCTGCCCTCAGGCTCACAATCTAAAAGACATGACACAAAAGGAAAAGGGAGGGAGGAGGAAGAATGCAAAACTCAGGCACCAGTTCTTAGTTAAAAAGGTTTTTATAGGTTTTCTTTCTTCTTCTTTTTTTGAGGGGGGCAGGGAAGGGCGAAACAAGCTCCCTGCAGCTGCTTCCTCTCCAGCTGATGTATGGGGCCAGGTTGGTCTCCCCCTTTGCACAACAGAATCAGTGGGACTGGCTGTACATGGCCAGTCGCTGTTGGGTACTGCCCATAGAACATGTAAAAGCAGAACCATGTATTCATGTTTACTGTTAGCGGCACAGGGTAGTAACGTGAAGAAGAAAGGTGCTTTGCAGCTCTTTTACTGAGAAATTGGAATAGTTTGAAGCTAGTGTGCGAGGAGAGAGAAAAGGCCTTAAACAAGTGATTACTTTAAAAAATCTGTCTTCCAAGAGAGCACAGTGGCTACTTCTCTTTAACATCATAAGAAATTTAAGACCACTGTTTGTTACAAATGGACTATTTGTGTAGTCCCTGGCCATCTATTTTGAAGGGTTATTTTGACATTATTACTTCTCAGTGGAATAAGCAAGCCATATTTTGTGTGCTTGTTGTTGCTTTAGCTGTTCTGGCTAAAATCCAATTCAGAAAAAAAGCAGGGATTCTTTGGAGTCGAGCTTTATGCTTTCGTTGTTTGTAATATTGTTCTTGACAGAAACAAGTAAAGAAGAAACATTTTATTCAAAGTCACCTCTCAGATTCATGTTGCTGTCATTTGAGAAATACATTAGATTTCCTATATTTGGGGAACTCTACCCTGGGGGCTATTGAGAGCAGAAATTCTGCTGTTTACACTTCTGTACATCCTGATGTTTACATTGTCCTGACTTTATGCATGGACTAAAGATGCTACTTGTGAGTCTTCTTAGGGCAGTGAAAATAGTATTGATCAGATGCTGGAAATCTACATCTCCACCCACAGTGCTGGAATGTCTGTTAAAAGCATTAGAAAATTGCACTAATGGACAAATTGACACTCTTTGTTTGCTGAAGACATGCACAAATAATACAAGCAGACACTTCCCTTCCCCCCTCCCCAGAAATGGCAGCTATTTATCCATGTATTGGAATCGATATTATGATATACGGTATATAGACTCAGTCCTGTTGTGTTTGTGTGAAAATAACTTTTCTTTGCTTTTAAGCAATAAATATATTTAAACTTACTAGGGCTAAAGTACCAAAATTTATTAATGGCTTTTGGAAGCCTTTCTTCACTGCCATTCAATAAAAAGGAATGACAGACATTTCATGTCTTCAGTGTTTTCCATGGGGATGTGGATATAAAATCCTTCAATAGGCTCTTCAAATTGTATGAGAATTTTCTTTTTGTTCGCAAAACATGCAAGCATGCCCTGTTCGAAGCCACAAGCACGTGTCTGCCAAAAATGTTTGCAAATTGCCGGACACCTGCTCGCATTTGATTTGCACAACTTTCCCAATTCGCGTTTGCTCAAATTTCCCAATTTGTGCCAATTTCCCCTGCAGACTGAATCAGCCCCAGTTTAGTATATGGAAGAAATCTGAACAATTTCCCCATTTGTGCACAGCACGCAGCCATCGCAAATGTAAACAGGAATTGGCATGAGACCAGTGGCGAGATGATGTATTTAAACTTACTGGGGCTAAAGTACAGAAAGGTATTAATTGCTTTCGGAAGTCTTTCTTGGCTGCCATTCAATAAAATAGGAATAACAGACATTTCATGTCTTGCAGAAGCTTCGGTATTTTCCATGGGGATGTGGATATAAAATCCTTCAAATGAGCTGCTCAAGTTGCATGGGTCACTTGAATGCGAATATAACTTCCTTTCAGACCTTGCCAGTTAACAAAGCCAAAGTCTGAGCTGAGGGGAGGTGGGGCCAGTGTACATGGCGATGTCAGGGGCCAGTATGCATGGGCCCTGTCCCAGAATGCCTGAACAGGGCTGGTTAAGTTTTAGAATGGGTGTGGTTTTTGTTTTTTAAGAATCAACATGGCACTTCTTCTAGTAATGGAGAGGATATAATGAAACCCTTGGTGCAAACATAGTGTGGTGCAGAAAATGCTGCCCTGAACAGGAGTTGGGAGAACGTGGGAACTTACCTGAGTGGAGAGGCTTACTTTGACTAATATTAACTCTGAGTCTCTTGTCATGCCTAATATCTTGTTAGAAGGGCTTCTACTCATTGGGCTCCCTGGAGGTTTCATAAGCTGCTGTTGAAAACAGAACGTTGGACTAGATGGCCCTTTGGTTTGATCCAGCAGGGCTCTTCCTATTTAAGGTGAAAGCCCCAAAAGCTCAAGGATCCTTCTGGGTTTTGTAAAGCTTCTACTCGAACATCGTACAGCAATACCTTGGATTGCAAGTAATTTGGTCTGAGAGCGTTTTGCAAGACAAGCAATTTTTTAAAATAAATTTTGACTTGATAAACAAGCGACGTCTTGCAATACAAGGTAGGGATGTAACCGCTCGGGTCGAGAGGGCGTAGAGGGCCAAAATCGGCCCCGCTCACGCCTGCCAGAGACTCGCTTTGATATAAGAGTCTCAAAGAGACTCGCTTTGATATAAGGAGGTGAGCGTTTATCTTTCCAATATTGTAATATCAATCTTTTAGCTGTCAGAAAAGCATAGAGGATACATTTGTGCTGACTGTGCATTAACTTCCAGGAAGAAGGTAGATAATTCAAAAGAGCATATACATCAGTTAATATTAAGAAGTGTTCCAATGCAAAATCTATTGATATAATGACCTTCTCCCAAAAAGGGGCAACTGCTGGGCATTGCCAAAACAGAATGCTTAAAAGAAGCATTAGCTGCGTTATACCTCCAACAATTAGCCGACTTAGAGTAGACACGAAACAAACGTTTTTGCTGAATAAGATTCAACCTTAGATCCATAGATGCATCAGATACAGATGCCAAGGTGATCTAGGATATCACCTAGCTTAATATGGCTCTGCTTTTTTCATCACCAATTTTGAACTTGTTACTTTGTTTAAAAAAAAAAGATACATCTTATCTAAACCAGCATTGGTTACAGTAAGTCTGTTTTGTATGTTAAGAAAGGATGTTGTTAACAATGCCGTTACCTCATAGGGGTCTGATTGAAGAGGTGAGGGCTAGCCTACATTATTAAAAACTAAATGAGATCAATTTTTCTTCCATTATTAAGGTCATGCTGGCTGCTTCTTACTGGTCACTTCTTGCACCTGCCATTGAGATGGCTGAAGACTCTGGGAAGTTTGGGGCCTTTGCATTCTTCCCTGTAGCTGTTGGCTTCACTCTGGGAGCGGCATTTGTGTGCTTTGCTGACCTCGTTCTCCCTTGGCTGGTGAGTAGCCCTTTAACTGTCTCAGATTCTGGTGGCCGGGAAAGTCTGCTTTCTACTCAAATGTGCTGGAAGCTGCTCATGTTTGAAACAGCTAAAAACATGATGTGCAGCATACCTCCCCCCCCCCCCCGGTTCTTCCCAAAGCCAGCTCATGAGTTTGGGAGATTGGAGGTGCTGGCAATGTCTCTTTGGTGCCTTGCCTCCCATTTCAAATCCAGAAGTTACTTCATTAACCCTTATTGCAGTTCTTTCTCTTATCAATCTAGTTTATTGAATGTCTTGAGTGTGTTTTAATTGTTCAAATGGTTTTAATTTCTGTTTTAAAATTTTGTATTGATTTTTTTTTTGCTGTTTTTATTGTATTTGTATTGTATTTTATTGTTTTGTATAAATTGTTAACCACCCAGAGAGCTTCGGCTATTGGGCGGGATGGAAATAAATAAACAAACAAATAAACATCATCATCATCAAACGGTTGCTTATAAGGCATGCAGTTCCTCCATATACTGAAGATGTGTCCAACAGTAGAGGTGTACCATAGTGGCTTAAGAGACTGAGCTCGGAATTGGAAAGTCCCCGGTTCAAATCTAACCTCTGCCATAAACTCACTAGGTGGCCTTAGGCAAGCAACTCTCTCTTCGCCTCCCTCCCCCCACCCCCAAATCTCCAATATGGGGGATCATAATACTACTGACTTTAGAGGATTGTTCTAAGGATTGCAACTAGGTAATGCATCACTTTAAACACTTGAAAGTGTGGTATGGATACTAAGTATGTTTATTATTAGAGGCCCAGAGGGACATAAATGGATGAGGGGAGCTGAATCTCAGAACAGACCATACTCATAAACAGACCATAGTTTCAGGATGGTTTCTATCAGAAAGGCTGTCCCTTTTCCTATACTGAGTACTTGTCCTGTGCATGCCTGGTCCTGACTTAACCCTTGACCAAGAGGAAGCTATGCCACAGGATAGGGACAGGCTAAGGCCCAGGGAGTCCCTCAAGTATCAGGGCAATCCAGAAATGCAGGGTCACTAGGAGAAGCTGAGGTCAAGCACAGTAAGGGAGTCCAGAAGTAGGCACAGTCCAACAGCAGAATCATTGGGCAAAGCCATGGTTAACAACAGTAAAACGGTTCAAAAGCAGGCAGGGATCCAGGAGTAAGATATAGCTGGGATCCAGAGGTCAGTAGTACAGAAAATACACTCAAGGACTGGGGTTGTTCCGGCAACTGGCAGGCCTCAACTGGAAGCTTATGTAGACTAGTCTTCCAGGCCCTGCTCAGGCCCAGGTGCAGCCAGTTTGCCAACCTTCAATGCTCCCTACTCCTGAGGAACCCCTTGTTTTTGAGGAGGCCCCCTACTCCCAAGGAGCCTGGCTTTTCTGGGTTTTGAACTGCGTGCTCCATCAATGGGTGGCTGCTTGCCCCTGCACCTTCTGACACATGCGCTCCTTGGGGCTGGGAGGTGGTTCGACCCCCCCCCCCTGACTATGCATGCGAAGCAGTAGCTGCAGGTGAGTCAGGGACCCCGTTTGAAGGTGCTTCCAGGCCCTCTACTGCCAACAGGCCTGGTAGTAACCTCTTTGGAGATGTCAGGGTGTCTGAGGTAGTGCTGGAGTTGGGGGTGGGGCATAGAGTGTTTTGTGACTAAGATGAAGCTTGCATAAAACTTGTGATGGTGTGGGTTGACTAGAGTTTGGACTCTTTAAGAAAACTGCTGACCAAGGAGTAGGTGCCATCTTCCATGGGCGTGTTTGTGGGATTCAGTCTAGGAAAGTACTTGAGCCTGTGGCCATTCTGTAGCTTGAGTCTTCCCCAACTGAAGAGCTGAGGCTGCAGGACTAAAACAAAGAGAAACCAAGGGGAAATTGACTTGACCAAGTGCTAGCTGGTGTCGGAGTGGCTGCTACTGTCTTTATAGGAAGGCTCAGCTTAAGGAGGAGGTCTGAGGAGGTCACTGCTGTCTTTGGTCTTAGGCTGCCTGACTCGCAGGCAGCATAGAGCTCCCTCATGAAAATGCAGACAGGCATAAAGACAGATTTCAAATGATATGGATAAAGCCAGGTCAGCTTTATCCTGAGGACTACATTGTGGAGGGATGTTATACAGTGCACACTTCTTCCTGTTCCTGGCACTAACTTTGATCACAGTTTGGAGTACATGAGTCCACTTTTAAAATGCATATTAAAATTAAATGCAAAAATAAACTCAAAACAATGATTAGTAAGTATTCTTTGTTAGCATACTCTTAAAGAAGAAACACACATGTCCCATGTTGACCAAACCATCTTTGAAATGAAACACATTTAAATAGTTTGAGAAGTGTCTTGTTGCCTAACATTCTTGATTAACCACACTAGTAACAGCTCCTAGGTCTAGGAAATGTCTGTTCCTTAACCAGTAGTTTCGCCACCTTTAGACAGAAGAGTAGCTTCTGCAAGAACAGCTTGAGTCATTTTTCTTCAGCAGGATACTTGATGAATCCTTCAACTTAAGTAAACTTGTAACAGACAGTAGACTTTGTGTTCTTGACAAAAGCTTCCAACTTCCTGTAAGCCTTTCAGCAATCGAAACTAATAATAGGACTTTAAAATCAAATGTAATGAATAATATGCAGCAAAGGGATATATCCAGATCTACACTCCTACAAAACTGCCTTAGCCTTGCTAGATGGACATCCTTCCTGCAGCTGAGGAGGAGTCCAGGTTATATTACCTGGCTCTTTAGTTAAGGCTCGGCCATGAAGCTCTCTGGGTGACTTTGGGCCAGTCACTGACTCTCAGCCTAACCTACCTCACAGGGTTGTTGTGAGGATAAAATGGAGAGGAGGAGGATGATTATGTAAGCCGCCTTGGGTTCCTTTCAGGAAAAAAGGCGGGGTATAAATATAATAAATAAATAAATAAAAGGGCCCACAGGCAGGGTACACCTTTCAGTTGTGGTTGATAAAACCTGTGTGCCCATCAGTTTAAGGTAGGTGGGGACACCTAGGGCAGTGTTCACTGCTGCTGCTGCACTCCTGCTCGTTCTGTTCTGCCAGAAGGACCGACCGCTAGTGCAACAGGGAGTTATTGCTTGCAAAAGCAAGCCCAGAAATGAGAGGAAATGCCATTAACTGTTGTAAACCTCCCAGAGAGCTTTGGCTGTTGGGCGGTATAAAAATGTATTAAATAAATAAATAAATATGAATAATAAATTTTCTGGATCGGGACAGAGCAGTGGAGCTGCCTTCTGCAAGCTCTACTGATCTGCCCCGTCCTGGAAATGAGTGTTTCCACTCATTTCCAGTTGTGTTAAGATCTGTTAGCTCCCCGTTGCGCTGGGGGGGGGGGGTCCTGCTGGTGTCCAGGCACAATAGGATACTGCCCAATGAGCAGCACATCGCTGTTTTAATCTTAGTTTAGCTGTATGCAGGTGATCAGTCTTTAACTTATTGTGAGCCTTGTGGGATACAAACTGAAGCTGATAGCTTTGTTTTTGTTGCCTGCATGATGGATGTCTTGGGAGGGCCCTCAAAGCATCTCTGCTGCTGTAGCAACTCCTCGTACCAAATTGTCACATCTGTGCTGCTGCTTTTGAGTGCTTTGGTGGGTGAAATGAAGCAGATGAAGAGGCGATTCCTTCCCCAAGGTTCTGCTCAGGCAGAAGCAAGATGTCTGTCATTTTCTACTGATGATGTAATGAATATCCTTCTTAGGATATCTCGCAGGCAGCCTGCCTGTTTCTGTTGCACTGTTCTGTTCTTTGGAGTTATGTGAATGAGAGAATGCTTTTTCATTTCTTGTTTAGTAGGATTCTTTCTCTTTCCCCTCTTAAATCGAATTGCACTCATATCCTGCTTGTGGTTTTCCTGTGCGCAGCTGGTTGGCCACTGTGTGAACAGAATGCTGGACTAGATGGACCCTTGGTCTGATCCAACAGGGCTCTTCTTATGTTGTTAAGAAGAGGTGGGATTTCATGATACAATATAAAATAATAGATTCAATAAAACAATACAGTAAAAATATAGAGACAATAAAATACAGAGATCCTAGATTAAAAACACACACACTTTAAACAGAACAAACACTTAACAGGCAGAAGCCAACTGGCAAAAGACGTCTAGAGAGAGGGCGACTGGTATTTCATGGTCAACTTGTTCCACAATATTGGTGCAGCCTCTGAGAAGGCCCCATCTTCTATCACCATCAACCATGCCTCCATCTTAGATGGGAGACATGGGACAAAGTGAAGGGCCTCTCCTTTTGTTCTTAGGAAGTGAGTAGATTGGTATGGGAGAAGATGATCGGTTATCATGGACCCAAGCCAGATAGGGCATCAACACTTTGAATTGTTCCCAGAAGCAAATTGGCAACCAGTGCAGATGTTTCAGTGATATGATCACATGGACATGCACCCACTAACAACTTTGCTGCTACCTTTTGGACTAATTGCAGCTTCTAAATACTCTTCAAAGGTAGCTCCATGTAGAGTATATTACGGGAATCCAATTTTGATGTGTTATGTAACCAGGTCTGATCTCCCTGGGAGTGGGTGTAGCTGGCGTACTACCCTAATCTGGGTAAAGGCACTCCTGGCCACTACTGCCTGGTCATCCAGATGCAATGCCTAGTCCAGGAGACCCTCAAACTACAAACTTGATTTTTCAAGGGGTGTACGACCCCATCTGAAACAGGTTGAATACCTATTCCAGAGTCTCTCTGCCTCCTGACCAGGAGCACATTTGTCTCATCTGGATTAAGCTTCAATTTGTTAGCTCTCAACCAGGCTGTCAGTGTCTTCAGGGACTGGTTTAGAACCCCAGCAGCTTCAGTGAGACCTGTTATCGAGAAGGGGACATTTCTTTTCTCTGCTGAACCAAAGGATACACACACACTAATTCTCTGGGAATGGTTAAACCATTAGCATGGTGATAGTGACTGGGTTTGCACAACACGCTAAGCCACCGTGGCTTCGAAGCCACCGTGGCTTAGCGTGTTGTACAAACCCGGCCCACTTCCCACAAGGTGGCTTATAAGCCCACTTGGGTAGGCTTATAAGCCAGCCCAGCAAGCCACGGCCTGTTGTAGGGTTTCGTAGCCACCACTGGGCTTGATGTGTAGTCCAAACCTGGACATCACAACAAGCCCAGCGGTAGCCGAAACGGCTACAGAGCTGCTTGGCAAGAGCTGCAAAATCCCACACTTTGGGTGGCTGTCATTGGCTTCCCTGCTGCAGTGTGCTGCTGGTGTCTTCTGCACGCCATCTTCCCAAGCATGGGGGCACGCACACTGATCGGTTTCCTTTAGAGGAAACTGATCAGAGCGCGGCTCCCCCCCCCCCCAGCAGCCCGATCCCGTCAGAGAGGGGTTGTTCACAAGCAACCCCTCTCTGCTGGGGTTGGCAGCGTCCAACTGTATCCCCGCTGTCCCTGCCTGCTGTTTTGGGCCAGTGACACCAGTGGAGAAGAGGTCCTGCTGCCACCTGCTGCCATGGCTAGCCCTTTCAGCTGGGTATGGTGGTGGGCTGCAGACATCTCTTCAGCCTTCTCATGAGTATGATGAAGTGATGGCTGCTCCCCATTCTTCCCCTCTCTTCCGCTGGTAAGTGGTGGCGGGCAGGGGGGGGGATCTTTCTGCTCCTGTAGGGTCCCCTAGAAGACCGGGGGGGGGAGGAGGTGGTACCCTACCCCCGATGTACCCAGTTGTCTGTCAGGCACATCAGGGGTAGGGTGGCTTAGTGTGTCATGGGAACCCTCCCAGTGTCTAAATGTCAGTCGTCTTGCTCACCCCAAACAGGTTTTTATATATGACTATTCCAAAGACCTGAGGGCTTTATGTGCATTCAGTGGATTACTTGCAAAGTGCCTGCTGCTATGGCCTCCCACACTGCCCGAAGGCCCTTGGGGCAGAGGGAAAGCACTCCAGAAGTAGGCCCTGGTAGAGTGTCTTCTCCCACTGGGTCTTATGTCCTACTCCAGTCCTTCGTGGAAAAATGATGCTCTATGTGTAACTCTTTCTGTAGAGAAGGTCCCTGGCAAACTTAAAATAAAGAAGTCACTTGGTTTCTGATACAGAAGTGATTTTTATAGTGGAAATTTAGTTTTGTGTGAATAAGTAGCAAAAACCTTTGTTTGAACTTCAAGAAGTCTTTGCCATGAATCCCGTCAGTAGTTATTAATGTGTTGTTTTGGATTCCTCTTCTCAAGTCGTAAATGGTTAATGTTGAAAAGCCATATGATCAGGAGGTTCTTTTAGCCTCCCTGATACAACTAATGACTAGAATTGTTCAGACTCATTGGACGATTTGCTTTTGAGGTTTAATATGGAACCCAGAGGCAAAACCAGCTCCCAGATTCTTATGTTTCATTATGAAAGGGACAGTAAATTCTCCCTGCTTCAAAACACCAAGAGCAAATGCATTAACAAGCTTGCAGGCAAAACCATTTGTGAATCCAGAAATTATTATAACATTTTACTATTAACACATTTCATAGTCGCTGTCAAGCATTTCAGAGTACGGTACATCTTCCTTAACGTAAGAACATCCTTCTAAAATGTTTCCCGGTAACATCTACCCTCTTAACAACAATGTATCATGATATTCCTTTAAATTCTCTCGTCAGCTTTGAATCCATTACCATAGTTGCTCCAGGACAGTGAAACTTTATTCTTGAATTTCCTCCCTTGTTTTTCTTCACACTCATTCAGAGAGAGGATTTGGTGCCTTAAAGAGTGCATTAAAATGTCCTTACCTCCACCAGAAAAGCTGGAGTAGTTACCGTAATATGTTATTTGAGTTGAATCCACAGTAAAAAAGAAAAAGAAAAAAATAGAGCAATATGCCATGGATTAAAACACAAAATGGGATAAAAGCCACTAATAAAAGATGGATAGTACTAAACGATGTACCTTAATCAATAGCACAAATTGGCCTTGGTTGAATGTAAAATAAGGAATTATATAAAAAATAGCTAGTTACTTGGTCTATTCATGTGAACGTTGTGTCATGACATTATTGTACCACACAGACACAGACACACACACGGATGGAGTCTGATGCCAAATTAGGGCTCATGCCCTATTCAGTCATTGCTTTATCTGACACAGTTAGCATTGTGAGAGAGGGAGTGGGGATGAACACACTAGCTCCGTGCCCTCTACTGTCGTCGTTTCTCTCTGTGAGTTGGAGGGCGGCTCTCTGCAGCAGGGAGCTTGCTCTTTCCGTGCCAGTTCCCCATGTGATGTAGAAACCCTGAAAAATAGGGGTTTTAAATCTCTCAGGGAGCCTACACAAACAGAACAGGTCCCCCCACTGCAAACAGTTGCCCTCCAACTCATGGAGGGTGATGGGGAGTGGAGCTAGTGCACTTGTCTTCACTCTCCCTCATTGCTTGATTATTTAGAACTGGAATGGGCAGAAGGTTGATCAGGATCTATTGATAGGTCTTTGGGTGATTTGCAGTAGATCTTGGAAGAGTATCTGACTCCCAGTACTTTAACGGGAGAGAAAAAGAAATCTCTGGCATGGCTCGCCTTGTGCTAATTGATTATTTTTCAGCCTCAGTGTTCCTCATTTGTAAAATAGGAATACGAATTGATTTCTTTTGACCAGGTCTTCATTCACCTCTGCTGGCCAGTTTTATAGAGTTGTGTTAGAATCTCTGGTCACTCGCAGGTAGATTAGAATATATGCCAGTTCATGGGGTGCACTAGATAATTGACTCTGACCTCTGAGCCACTATTTTGTGTCTGGCTCTGGCTGGTAGACCTCTGCATTCTAGTTAAAAAAACAAAATAGATGCTGCAAGGCTGAAGTCTGCCCACCCTGATTTAGAATACCTTGATAAAGCTTCAGCGAACTCGGATTCTGTAGAGG
This sequence comes from Shinisaurus crocodilurus, assembly GCA_021292165.1. Classification (NCBI taxonomy): domain Eukaryota; kingdom Metazoa; phylum Chordata; class Lepidosauria; order Squamata; family Shinisauridae; genus Shinisaurus; species Shinisaurus crocodilurus. The sequence continues at coordinate 54,706,511 of CM037881.1, read as the reverse complement.
CTCTTCCATGGGTCTAGACTTTTTTTTTCCAGACATGGTGTATTGGTTGGATAAAATACCATTGCTCAGTTAACAGTATGTTTTAAGAAGTGGTGACATAGGACAATATGTTGCAACACATCCTCAGCCACTGACTTGAGTTCCCCTGAGCAGGGCTCCAGCCGGCTTGGAACATGAGCCTTATAGCACTGTTTGGGGCTTGCAGAGGTGCTCTGTGTGTGTGTGAGGCTTTCCTGGCACCTAAAAACCTTCTTTCAAACTCCTTGTTGCTTCTAATGCCAAATTTGTATGGTCCTTTATCAGTCAGGAAGCATAATGGAGCCACCCAATAATAAGGTAGCAGTTTATGCATATTTGGAGACCTCTGAGTATGCATAAACTACTACGGTACCTTATTTTTGGGTGGCTCTGTTTCGCTTCTGAACTGGCAGACTGAGGACCACAGACGTTTGGCATTAGAAGGGACAAGGGGATTGCACCTGCAACAAAACACTGTAGTGTCCCTGTTCAGGGCTCTAGACACAATGGGACAGGAGACCTGTTACACTGCTTGAAGTTCAGGGGGCTGGGGAATTTCAGGCAGGGGAGAAGGAAAAGGGACACCCATTTTTCACTTTCTTGAAACCTTCCCACCCTGTGCGATAAAGTGCTAAAGGGTTCAGGTTTGGGTCTGGCTGATATCCCCAATCCTGTGCCCTTTAACGGTAGAGGGAACTTCCTGGAGAGTGGGAAAGAGAAAAGGTCTATTTTTCGCTTTCCTTTCATCTGCCCATATATATTTTTTTTCCAAATCTAGCCTTCTGGGGTTCCCTAGTTGGCCATGCCTACTTCCCTTTGCCCCACCCCTTCTACCTGATTGTTGATAGTTTGGTTTCCTGGCTTGTGTGCAATGTTTTCCCCTTCTAAGAGATTGAAATGCCTTTCATAAGACTTAGTTACTGGCAGTAAGAGCTTTAAACTAAAATATGCTGGTATGTTTGGTACTTTGGCCCCTCCCCTTTCCATTTGGCCTTGCTCCATTTTGCCTTTGGCTCCACCCACCACTGGAATGTCCCCCACCCGAGTTTTTCCACGATTGAATTTGGCCCTCAGGCTGAAAGAGGTTCAACACCCCTGCATTATAACAATACATATTCTACGGCTGTTTTCTCCAGCATGGTGACATCCAGATGTGTTAGACTATAACTCCCATCATCCCCAGCCAGCATGGCCAGATTAGGGAGGTAAGCTTTAAGGTAAGCAAGGTAGCAAATAGAACCTTAGCTGAGGTATCTAGAGGAGCTATAATATCTATATCTGATAAGGTCCCTCCCATACCCTCCATCATTTCACAGATGAAAATAGGGACACACATGTGAATTTGTAAGAGGTATGGTTAAGCAACATGAAGGTGTGATCAAGAGGGTGTGGCCAGGCAACATGAGGGCATGGCCAAGGGTATGGCCAGGCAACCAAAGGGCATGGTCAAGTACAAAAGTTGTTAGAGGAAACACACAAAATCTTATATATTGTAATTATTACATTATTGTATTATATATTTTATAATATTTTATAAGTGGCTTTTGTAATATTGTTTTTACCTTACTTAAACCCTTAATTGTTGATATCTGGTGTTTTTCATGGGGCGGGGGGTCAGTGCTTGCAGGGCAATCTCTTTTTGTTTTAAAATTGTCAGGATTGGCACAAATTCAACAGGTGAAGCTGGCAGAAGGTAGAGCATGCCTGGCAGAAGGTAGAGCGCGCGCGCGCACGCACACACACACACACCCTCACCTGGCCATCCCAGTTTAGGAGCGTCTGTCTCTCCCTGGAGACCCTGCAGGTGTTTGAGCCTAAGCAGATCTATCTTAAAGGGGCCATGGGGGAAATTGTAGCTAAGCTAAAACTGCAAGCTTAGCTGCAATTTTGCCCATGGCCCCTTTAAGTAGCTTGCAGTTGTGGGAGGCAGGGGGATTCAGGACTCTGTATGACAAAGTGAGAAGCCGTGTTGGATTAAGGATTTTTGTGACGGTCCCGGCATTTTCGGTGCAATTGGAGACTATGGTACCCCAAACATTCAGATAAAATATTTTCCAATGTTCTAAATGGAGAGAGGAAGTTGGTAAAGCAGGTGCCACAGATCCTCCTGAAGTTATGGATACTGTCTTTTGCTGCACAGCAGATGTCTGGATTACATGATGATCTTACAGCTTTGCCAATGCCAGGGGCTAGTGCATTGCCTTCACGAGAGAGAAATGGAGCCTGCTTTAGGTCAATACTTCCTTGGGCAGTAGTAATTCAGTACCCTGTCATTGTACACAAACTCTGATAACAGTGAGTTAACAGCGTGCTCTTTACCCAAAGTGCACAGCTCAACAGAAACAAAGGATGAGTATTAATGTAGGCTGGATTCTGGCCTGATCAATGTGAATAGCGTAGAAAATGAGGCAGTGGTGACGTACGTTTAATTCCTAGGGTTGTAAAACAGCATTTGTCGTTGGCGGTGGATTAAGATTCTGAAAGCTCATGATATTGAAATCTATGAAAGATCATGTTTGTTTAGTCAAGGATGATAACTATGAAAGGCAGGGGCATCTTTGTTGGTTTAGTTTTTGTTTCTCCGTGCAATTCATTGAATAGTCTGATATAGTGTCTGCATGTATATACAGTAATATAAAGCCTCATTTTAAATTTCACACCTGTTGCACACCCTGGCGATGACACACTTTCTCTCCTTACCAGCACATAGTTGAATTTAGCAAGGTAATGAGGCTTCATGTACAACTCTCCTCAGCCTCACAGCTGTGACGCTAATCTTCCTTTCACTGATTTAAAATGCAGCGTGGCCCGAACTCTCCGAACAGCGGAGAGGTCCTTGTCAGCAGGTAGCATGGGCCGTTTGATTCCGCTGATGGCTGTTGCCAACATCTCCCATGCAGCTTGTAGTTGCTTGAATCCCTTTTGCTGACACAGGGGTATATGGCAGCTCTTGTGCTGCTTTATTTAATGATGGGCTGTGCACATCGCTGTGTGTGTTCTGAAGCTACAGTCGCTTACCAAGCCATAACTTAACACGGTGTACATGTAGCCTCTTTGTGGTCTGGTCATCTGGATCATCCTGTTAAAAAGGTCAGAACTTTGAGATCTGGGAAAGCAGGGTAAAGTTCTACTTCCTGCTCGGCAACATCATTCAGATAACTGGCCTGCACCTTGGTAAATAGCCATCTTTATTTGCCCACAATATATTTAGAAAGGGGTTGGGGTTCCTTATTAATCTTTGCTGTCAAGGCAGTGTATAAAATCTGACTTTTCCAGAGTGTATTCAGCACTGTATGTAGGGTAGAAGGAGGAGGGAACCTTTTGGGAAAACAAATACAGTAAAACCTTGGATTGCAAGTAACTTGGTCTGCAAGTGTTTTGCAAGACAAGCAAATTTTTAAAATAAATTTTAACTTGATAAACAAGCGACGTCTTGCAATACAAGTACTGTAGTACGGTCAAGAAAAATGAAGACTTTACACTATCATTCTTTATTGCAGCTTAAATTAAACATATGTGTACAAATTTCTTATGGGGAATTTCGCTTTGATATACAAGTGCTTTGGATTACAAGCACGTTTCCGGAACGAATTATGCTTGCAATCCAAGGTATTACTGTAGTCGTGTATTCCTCTAGGACAGGGCTCTCCAACCCCGAGATGTTGCTGGCCTACAGCTCCCAGCATACCCAGCCAGCATGGCTAATGGCAAGGGATTCTGGGAGCTGTAGTCCAGCAACATCTCGGGGCCCAAGCTTGGAGAGCCCTGCTCTAGGATATAGCACAATAAAATAATAATAAACTAAAAAGTCCTTTTTCATTCCTTCTGAAGTACTAAAAACCTTATTAATTCAGTGTTGGAGCTTCCCATGATCTCCAGCACATATAGGAAGAGCTATTGTCCTCGTTGTACTGGGGAGAGCTAAGGATGGCATTGAGAGAGATGCCCAAGGTCACTCAGACAGTGGCAAATGGTACTTACTTAGTTCCCGTTGCTATAGCAGCTCACACGTTTCATGCATTTCTCTTCCCAATACCTTTGTGAAACAGAGCATGGTTTTCATCTGGTATAGAGGCATGTCCCTACAGTTCTGGCTTTGGAGATGGGCTGTTACATTTAATTGCTTTTGATTTGCAAGGCACAGGCATATGGGGTGCTTCAGACTGCATTGGTTCTCCCTCCCCTTTCCTCATAAGTTCATGTGATTGATGAAAGCAAGCATTGGCTATGTCAGTGATCTTCACTATTTGTTCAAGCAGGAGACACTTTTGCTGCAGGCACTACCAATGAGGCCACCACCTTGGGCCATGCGGCAGAGGGGCTCTCCTCTCCACACACCCCTGGAGATGCTGCGCATTGGACTCAGCTGGAGGCCTTTTGGGGCCTCTCCTCCCCTCCCCAGACCGTCCCAGCAAGGCCTCATCCATCATTTGCCAGGCAGGCAAATTCCAGCAGGCTCACTTGGCTCATGGATTTGGATGGATCTTTTTCTTGTCTCTGAGGGAGTGCTTTGCTCTACTCACTGCTGCAAAATCTCCCAGAACAGATCCACACTACTCCCTTCTCGCCCACGCATTCAATTTTCCCTTTACCTCTAGTGCCGCCTGCATAGTACTCCACTGTAGCTAACCAGTCACATTGCTCTTTGCCTTTTGGGCTCTCCTCCCCATACACCTAATTGGATAATTGCTTCTGCAGTTAGCCAGTTCCCCCCACCCCACCCATCTTACAGCTGATGACCCACCCTTGAAGGCTCCTATGGTAGCTGAGATTACAGCACCCGGCCCACTGCTAAAGCAAACAACAAGGCAAAGCTAGAGAGCCCCTGGTGTGATTATACAGGCCTGTGGCTCACACTGGCTTAGCTTGTCTGAGTGTGGAAAGCTAAGCAGGGTCAGGCCTGGTTATTACTTGGATGGGAGACCCCTCCTCTAGTTTCCAGCATTGAGCAGGGGGTTGGACTCGATGGCCTTGTAAGCCCCTTCCAACTCTATGATCCTATTAAGCTGCTACTGCAAAAAAGAGTGAGTGAGTGAATGGGCGGGTTCGCATGTCTCTATAAGCTACCATGGCTTAATTCACCCACAGGGCTCCAAGACCAATGGTTTGTCGTGTTGTGCGCATCTATGTGTCCCATGGGTTGTTCTAGGGTTGTTTAATCTACAAATAACCCACAGTGCCCGGATTCGCATGACATGACGACAAGCCTCAGTATGTCCCCACCGCGGCTTGCATATTCAAAATGGCGGCTGGCACACATCTCAGAGCCCCTGTGGATGAATTAACCCATAGTGGCTTACTGTGATGTGTGAACCAGGTCAGTGAATGAGAGAGGGAGGTGGAGAGCCACATTTAAAGTGATTAGGAGCCGCCAGTGGCTTGTTTGAAAGCAGAGAATAACTCCTACAGCAGCCTCCCCCAACCTGGTACCCTGCATTACAGTGCAGAACACTTGGCTATGTGATCCACCTGGCTGGTTTTGTGCACTGAGCACTATGGCAGATGGCCTGCAATTATGCTGGATTCAAGATCAGCCAGAAATTACCAATTCAAATCGTGTGGTTTTTTCACTGAAGAAATGCAATAAATATGACTATGCTTAGAAATTCAAATAGTCTACTTTATTGTGTTTCCTCAGTGAAAGAAAATGATGCACATATTTACAAAAACTTATAGCAGCAACCAAGGAAAATATAGCCCAGATTGCTGGCCATGTGAGAGCTCCTCTTTGGCCCTGTTCTTTCCCCTATTTTTCTTACTCTGTGGGGCAAATCTAATAGGGCTTAGGGATACCCCCTCCATCCTCAGCTGCTTCTTCCATGGAGAAAGAACCCTCATGGTCACTTCCTAAGTCACATAAAGCTTTGATTCAGCATCCAGACCCATAGCAAGTTTTTCTCTCTGGTACGCAAAGGGCTAGCTCTGCTATGCTACAAGCTCAGTGGACCAGTTCAGATGTAACGGGTTTATGAAGTCGGGAACAAGTGTTGGGTCCATGCGGTCCCACTCTGATCCTTCCTGCACCAGCTTTGGCATTTTAGTCCTGGTTCAAGTTAATGCAGTTCCATCTGTAGAAGTATCCAGAGCACCAGCTGGTCTAGTTTTATTGAATAAGTTTCAGTTGTTGAGGCCTGAGGATTTGTACAAGGTGCTTGGCCAAGTCAAGCCTTAAGGTGCTGCTGCTGAATGCCTGTTGGCAAGAGTGAAGGGTGTGTAACCATTTGCAATCTTGTACAGGACTAAGATGCTGACTTGGTATGCGTAATAGCAGCCTGGTTGGATAAAAATGGAGGGGTGACCCTAAGATGTGTCCTCCAGGCTTTGGGGTGCAGCAGCATCCTCAGGTTGAGAGGGGCAGGGAGGTGGGCTCACTGTATTACATTGTATCACTGTATTACACTGTCTCCCTGGTCAGATACTCCCTTCAGTAGTTGATTACTTTTGAGTGTGTGTACCTGGCGTGAGGGAACTGAGTCAGGATTTGGATTATGCTGGTGTTGTACCGACCATCCCACTGCCTAACAGTTGCCTTCCCTTGGTTGATGGAGGTGGTGTTGAGGACCCCAAGGCCCTTAGTTTTGGGGGACTTTAATATTCACACTGAGGCTGCCTTGTTTGCTGCAGCTCAGGATTTCATGACCACCTTGGCAACCATGGACCTATTTCAAATTACATCTGACCCAACACATGTGGCAAGACACCCATTGGACTTGGTCTTCTCTACTGGCATGGGAGATGGTGATTTGTGGGTGGGGGAGCCAGCAATGATTCCATTGTCATGGACAGATCACTATCTGATCAGTTTTTGACTGTAGGGGACTCCACTCTGCAGGGGTAGAGGACCGATTTGGTGGTCTGCCCCTGAAGACTGATGGATCTTGATTTTCCTATTGTTCTCTGAGATTTTTCCACAGACTTGGCTAGGGTCCTGTCAAAGTCCTATTTGATGCCTGGAATCAGGGGATGCCTAGGGTCATCCGCATGATCGCTCCTGAACGTCCTTGGCCAAGCCATAGAGTAAGTTTAGCTCCATGGTACTTCAAGGAGTTGAGGACCATGAAATGGCAAGGTTGATGACTGGAGCACAGATGGAGGAAAACCTGAGGTAAATACGCCTGAACCTGGCTTGGAGCTCATGTTAGGGCCTATACTGTGGCGGTGATGGCAGTGAAGAAAGCTTCTCTGCCACCGCTGTGTTGGCAAAATGACAGCAGGTGCAGTTCTTTAGAGAAACAAGGGGCCTCCTTTGTACAGCTCTAGTAGATCAGGGATGGGTAGAAGATAGATTGGGCTCTTTAGTGATTGACAGTAGATCAGTAAGGGTTTCTGATTCCCAATAGATTAAAAATAGCGGCAAAAACCCTGTAGCCTTTTACTCTTGAGGGAAAGCTTGAAGGGAAATGGGAGTTGATTGGTATGTGAAAGGATTTGTGTGCAAGCTCCAAATCTGGTACTGAAAATAAATCTCTGTGCTGTACATGATCATACCATAGTTTGAGGCCTAAGAAATTTTTAAATTTGGGGGGAAAGTAAGGGAGAGGAGGAGTTCATAATTTAATTATCTGACCACTGGAGGCCCTCTGACAACTGCTTTTTCTTTTCTAATCTGAATGGTCACTATCCACATCCCCTCCCTCACCTAAAAGGACTAGTAACTTGAATGTTTAAAAATAAAAACCAGAAGGGAGGGAGAATGGTATGGAGTGGCTGGAAAAGGAGGACTCAAGAAGAGAGAGAAACATAGATAAAGGTGCCCACCCATCCTCTAGCCCACCAGCAAACACCTGTTCATGGGCTCTGGGCAGCCTCCTGCCTGTGAAGAGGGAACTTTGAAGCCCCCCTCCTCAGAGACACATGCATGTGTGTGCATATGCGTGTGTGTGTGTGCACACACACACACACACACTTTATTTTGTTGTTGTTGTGGGGCCTCACTTGTTTTATGTATTCATTATCTACTTAAGTTTAAGAAAGCCCTGAGAAATGCTTTTGAATAATGATTACAACAGAAGCTCCCCCGGCCAAAAAAATAAAATGTAAGGTTTTCTATTCCTTTTTCCATAATAATCCATCAACTTACTGGAACAAGTTGCTGTGCCAAGATTGGGCTAAAAACACAATTATTCAGGACAAAGTTTACAAGACATGTGCAGAACACTTGAGCATGCATGCAAGCTCCTCCGGGCAGTTGGAAACAACTTACACTTGTTACACTCAAAACATGTTATGCTTATTTATCCAAAAGCCATTGGAAGGAGGTGGAGAAGAGTGGAAAGCAGTCATGAAACATGTCACTGTAATGTTGTCATCAACATGAATGTGAGATGACATTTCCATCCCCATAAGGGTGATTGCTGAGGGAGATTTTAGCAAGCTCCAATCTATATCTCTTGGGTGCAACTGACAGCTCTATTTTTTCAAAAGCACCCACCCCAACTGCTGAGATTTCAGGTGGGGGGGAGAAAATGGGGAGAAAAAAAATTGAACCAGAAGGATTCAATTTACATTTTTATTTGTCCGAGTCAGAGCTCAGGTTCTCTGGTCTCCATTCCCTCAGATTTGTTTCCCCCTCTGGCACAATAATAAAGTATCATTTTCAATGAATTCTTTTGAGGCTCCGTGGCATTCTGCCCAGGGCTTTAGAGAAATGAATTTCACTCTAGTAACTGAGCAAATCTTTCCAGGGATGCTCATACCTTTGTGACAGGATATTTAGTATGATCGTTGCTTTATGAGCATGCAGTTCACACCAATGCAGGCAGCCAAGCAAATCCAAAAAGAAGTCAATTTCTCTTGCTTGGAGTGAGAGCCACATGGTTTTGAGTTGGTTTTGCCTGTGTGCACAGCTGTCTGCCTATCAGTTTCTTCCAAATTTGAAAACCCATTTCCACTAGTCAATTGGATCAGATTTGATTGAATCAGATTTGACTGTTCTTACAAACTTTGGATTTGATTTAACTTTGATTCCATTCACTTGATGTTAAGCAAGACCTGTTTACTATAGCAAAATGGGACATTGAGAATTATAAAAAAAAAACAGAGGTGAATGTAAGTAAAGGAAAGAAGTGGGCCTTAGATGTTCTTATACCTTGAAGAATAAAGATAACCCGCTCTCCCCCACTCAATGATATATAGAAGTGGATGCAGAAAAATGGTGCCCCATGGAATCTCTTGCTCAAAGTTAGCATTTCCATGTTGATTTGTATGAGGACTGTGCCTGAAAAAGAATACCTATTTCTAAAATATGAGATATAACCCCATTGTTTTTTATTAGTATTAAGAAGTGAGCACTCATAAAGCTGAGTGCATCAGACTGCAAGCATGAATCCCTTTCCCCAGTCACAGTTCTACTTATTAGTTACTGAATTGTATGACAAACTCATGATGTCTCCCAAAGATGTTTCTACAAACCACAGTAGATAGAATTCTTTGGCTGGGTGGTCACAGGGTATGTAAGCCTGCTACAAACAATGACCTGATTCACCTGTTACAACAGCCTATCCTTTTTTTCAAACCTGGGTTGCTGTAAACGAAGAGGGAGTGAGCAAGCATGCTGGTTCTCACCACCCAAATGCTCCCACTGCAGCCGGGCAGAATTAACAGAGACATCCTGTTCCTGGGTTGTGGATCATGATGTGAACTGTCTGGGTTGTTGCTCCCCTAACAACCCAGAATACCTGGTTCTCACTTCATGATCGACAACCCAGGGCTGCAGCAGGAGTGACTGGGTGGCGAGAACCAGAACACTCATGTGCTTGCTTCTGCTTCATATACATCCCAAGGTTTGAAAAGCAAACAAAAAGCAGTCAGGCAGTGGCACCAGTTACCTAGGAGGTGGGTGTTGTGGTGGGCGGGCTATCCCTCACTGGAGGGCTTCAAACAGAAGCTATATCGAGCAGGGAACTGGACTAGATGGCCTCCAATTCTGTGATTCTATTTTGTTTTGCTTCATCTTGGCTGTAGGCTTCCATAGTGCCTCCATACTCGAGTCTGTGAAAGGCCAAGCTCAGATATTTGGTTATCTGTTTACATGGAACTCTGTATCATCTGCTCTGACTGGCAAATACACTTCCCCCAAGGTCTCAGGCAGAGGTCTTTCACATCACATCACCTGCTACCTGATCTTTTTTAACTGGAGATGCTATTTGCATGCTAAGATTGTGCTGTGCTCCTGAGCTATGGTCCTGCTCTCCACACCCATTGCTGTCTTTTGATTTTAATTATAAATATACAAATGTGAGTAGAAATAACCTTCATATAATAGTTCTGTAATGTTGAGGCAAGTTTCTTCATCACATTTTCCATAAGTGACACAAAAACCATTGTTTCTCAGTCATTCCTATAAATTGCCTAAATATTTTCACCTACAATATAACCGACTGTTTTTCATGTTCCCCCAGATCAAAATAATTCATGTAATTTCTTACCCTATATGATTGCGGTAGAAATTGTGCTTTAACAGTGTACTTAGAATCCTATATTAATGTAATAGGAGACCATTTCTCTTTGAAAAGGTGTTCTTACTATCCTGTCACATCAAACTCAATTTGTCAGTTTTCTTTATCTTGGCTGTCTTCCACAATTTAACATAACAATTCAAAGAAGTAGGAGTAGTACTTTTCCCGACATCCTATAGTAAACATCTTTGCTGTAGTTAACAGATTTATGCCCAGTTCTTCAACAATATTTGTAATGTGACCTTTTGGATATCCTAATACATTGTTTTTCAAATCGTGTTTCTTGGGGCTTCTCAAACACTTTAGGGGTTCCTTAATGAAAAGAGCAGTAATGGCAGATAACTTCTGTGAAAGACAGCTTGACCTTCATTACTGATCTTCTTCTGCAGTGTGCAGCTGCAGTGTTGTAGGCCACGCTCTCAGTTCACATAGGCTGATGGTAAGGCCCAAGACTCCATTGCAGCATGCTGAAGTGAGCCAGTGCCCTTGTGAACCAAGTGTCATCTGCCTCACATGGGTTCTATATACCATTGGAAGGGGCTGCCTTGGCAGAATAGGATAGGTTGGCAGAAAGAATTCCTTCAAGATAGCCTGAAAACCACTGTCCTAATAGAATAGTTAAGAGAACATGTATGGATATCATTTTGTTCAATGTTCTGAACTACTTGTTTCAAATTTCTTAACAATGGCAAATGGCCACCATATACATTAATAATTCCCCACCTGGTTATGGCCTCCCCAATATTGCCAGCTCTATTTCCAGTACCAACATAAAATGAAATGGCTGGAAGCTATATTGATTTGCAGTTCACTTTTTGTGGTCGATGCAGCGAGAGAACATGCCATTGCTGGTCCAAATATGAATCAGTGCCTCAACCATGTTTCGAATTCTCCATATTCCAGTTGCTCATAAAATGACACTTTTCTATTTTACTAGTTTCAACAAATGTTTTAAGAACATTTAAAAAACTGCTGGATCAGACCAAGGTCCATCTAGTCCAACGTTCTGTTCACACGGTGGCCAACCAGCTGCCTGTGGAAAACCCACAAGCAGGACATGAGTGCGATAGCACCATCCCACTCATGTTCCCCAACTATTGGTGTACATAGGCATACTGCCCCTGATACTGGACATAGTGTGGGGTCTTGCTCTGGAGCCAGCTCTGACAGCGAAGATGAGCTGGTGCAGGGAGAAGGGTGCCCAGCTGTGGCTGATTCCAGCCCAGGCCAGTCGACCTTGGACAGGCCTCCTTCCCCTCAGCAACAGGAGCAGGGAGGGCTGCTTGCTGATTCCCAGCTGCAGCCGCCGGCCTTGGCCTGTCAGGAGGACTTGGGGGAGGAGGGCCCTTCAGGGATGCCGCCCTCCCAAAGACGCTGAGAGAAATGCCTGACTGCTAGGCACGTGAACCGAAGGAGGCGTAGCAAGCGCCTCCTGGCTAGATACCCGTGCCAAGATCCAGGATCGAGATCTGACTGACAGTGAGGCTGGGTCAGGGTTTATATTCTTGCCTGGTCCTACGCTCCATGTGGAAAGCAACGACTCTGTTTCCAGGCAAAGCTTCTGCACTCCTTGACTCCCTCAATCTGATCTCCTGGCGGCTACGACTTTGGACTGTGACTCTGGACTCTGGCACCTTACTCTCCTTCCCTACGAACCTTGGACCGTCCTGACCTCAGCATACTTTCTGTACTGGAGTTTATCTTGTGGACTTACTGATATGGATTTTGGCAATAAAGACCTACTTGCATCTAAGTTGTGTGGAGTGAACTAGTGGGACAGGACACATAGCATATAGCCATCAGGATGAGTACCCATTGATAGTCTTATCCTCCAGGAATTTGTCCAATCCCCTTTTAAAACCTTTCAAATTGGTGGCCATCATGACATCTTGTGGAAGTGAATTCCATAGTTTAACTATGCGCTGTGTGAAGAAGTACTTCCTTTTATCCGTCCGGAGCCTCCCACCAATCATCTTCATGGGATGATCTCGGGTTCTGGTATTATGTGAGAGACAGAAAAATGTCTCCCTATCCACTTTCTACACACCATGCATAATTTTGTACACCTCCATCATGTCCCCCCTTACTCGCCTCTTTTCTAAGCTAAACAACCCCAGCTGCTGTAACCTTTCCTCATAGGGGAGTTGCTCCAGCCCCTTGATCATTTTAGTTGATTTTTCTGCACTTTTCCCAGCTCTACAATATCCTTTTTTAGGAGCAGTGACCAAATAGTACACAGTATTCCACGTGTGGTTTCACTATAGATTTGTATAAGGAGAGTATGATATTGGCAGTTTTATTTTCAATTCTGTGGAGAAAGCCAACCTAAGCCCCCTGCCTGACACACACACACACACTCACCAAGGAGGGGGGAAGGAGACCCGGGGGGGGGAGACAACCAGTCTCCACAGATGCCAAAGGGGGACAAACAACATCTACATAGAATCACCCCAGGGGGGAAGGCAGGAAGCATCACCAGGTTTGTCAATGCTCTTGCATATCAGCCCCATCTACATAAGACTTGAATACCTCTCCAGGGCAGACGCTTCGGCACCCCTAAGAAATGGCCACTCAACACCATAGGATGGGACCATTAAGCAAGTGGCTTCAAAGGGACCCCATCCCACGGGGGGAAGGCATCACCCCACCTGACCCAAAAGGCCGCCCCTCAGGGAGGGTGTCAACCCACCTGATCACGGAGGGAGGGGCTACCTGAAACACCAAGGTATAAAACACCCTGCACAAGGGAACTTTTCTCTGGACCTGATCAGCAATCTTGCCCATGCCTGGGGTAAGGGAACGAAGGATCAGCAACCCCGGGAAACCAAGCTGAAATCACTGGCCGCTTGGGTTGACCGGACCCCGCCGGGAACCCAGCTAGCCGCTTGGGTAGACCGGGCCTCCGCCGGGAACCCAGTTAGCAGCGTGAGGTTGACCGGGCCTCTGCCGGGACCCGAGCTAAACTAACTAGCTGAGAGCCCTGAAATCACGTTGTCCTTGAGGCTTTTGCTTGCTACTTTGTACCGTACTGATAAGCTGTATTGCTGGCGTGGGTCTGAGTTTGTGAAGGTAATTTTGTAAATAAACTTGTTTTCTAAAAGATACTTTTGTGGCTATAAGTTATCCCTTTGTTCTGGGCTAAGGCGAGGCGCTGGGGACCTCGGAGAAGGCCCGCCCCAGCACCTGCTACCCCCTTAGCATTGAACCCGCGCAGAAGACCAGGTTGTCGGTCTTCCAGTAATTCCTTTTCTAAGTATACCTAACATGGAAGTTGCCTTTTTCACAGCAGCCGCACTCTGGGTTGACATAGCCCCATGTCTAGTGTTTGGAGTATACCACCAAGTATATAGGGAGTGACCAACTCTGTTTAAAGAAATCTTTAAAACTATTTTTATAAATCTTCATAACCAGGATCATTTTCAAAAACAGAAACAACACTCCACAAAATCCCATGTGTGAATATTTTGACTGCTTGATCCCATTTGCCAGTTCCTATTATCTTCATTTTGCTAATCGGATCCTTAAGATCACAGTTCTTCATGATTCTGTGAGGTTTTTTGGCTGCTTCATTTTGTACTGAGTGATTTTATGTAGCTCATCAATGTTCAAATCCTGAAGCGGATTAAGGAATGACCTCCATTCCTTGCATTCAAGATGAATGGTGCATTTCTATAAGGAGCTTTGAGGTTTTTTAAAAATTTCTTTTTTTTGCCATGGGTTTGCAGCCAGGAAGATGAAGGGTTTTTATTTCTTCCCTGGTGAGGCAAGTGGGCACGGCAGAAGATTACTTCTCTCCTCTCCTTATCACAAGATTTTCTTCACATCACAACTCATGCTTATTAAGCCTGTGAAATTCAATTATTGCCATGCTTTTGCTGCAGATATAAAAAGAGGAAGATAGAAATGTTAGAGTAACAAATCCCTCCTTTAAGCATCAAACAGTGGCTGGGTGGCAGGGCACAGCTAGCTGAAAGATGCCTCTAGATTAGATATTGCACGTTGCCGAAACGTACATTAGCTACCTGTTCTGTTTCCGGGCTCAATTAAAGTGTTGGTTTTGATCCTTAAAGCCCTGAAGAATTTAGCCGTATTCAGGCATTCCTCCTCATGAAATTGATAATTGCATGGAGGAAAAGCAAGGCCATGCCTTCATCCCTGCCATTGCACAAGTTGGGGCTGTGTATCTGTACAGTAGAGCCTGCTCTATGCCTGTAGGCTCCTCCCGTGATGTAGAAACCTAGTTGTGCAGGGTTCTACATTGCAGCAGAAGCCTACACTACTAGAGTAGTTTCCTCTGGACAGATGTGCTCCCCAAACATTTGGGCAAGCGTGGTGGAGCAAACACAGGTGTGGCTTCTCTCTACTTCTCAATTGTGTCAAGAGGAATGACTGAACAAGGCTCTTGAAACCAGGGTATCTAAAGGACAATCTCCTGCCGTATCAACTTTTCCGCACATTTAAATGATATGGGGGGAGGTCCTTCTTGGAGTGCCCCTGCTGTCTTTCATAGATTTCATAGATCATAGAGTTGGAACTTGAGGTGAGGCAGGTGGCAGTCGGGAACAGGGCTTTTCAGTATTGTGGTCTTACCTTTGGAGTGCACTGCTCAGAGAGAATAGTTCTATTTTTAATAGTTTTCTTATCAAAAAATAAGCACCTCATTAATCCATGCAAAACACATCCTATAACTAAAAACACTGCCAACCCCTTAACCAAACTTCCTTTCTAGTAACTCTAGAAAAATGTGGCAGAGTAACTTTACACATTTTAATCCTAAAAAACACTTTCCTTCATCCATTAATTTATTACATTTCTATACCGCCCAATAACCAAACATCTCTGGGTGGGTCACAAAAATCAAAACCTTAAAATACAATATGCTAAAATATAATAGAAAGCCTTTAATGTACAAAAAAACCTCACTTAGAGATCTGATGATATCAAACGGTATAGAAGTAGTTTAAATTTTTTTAAAAATAAATCATTTTGTACTCGCTAAGAACAATTAATAATAAACTACCAGGACCTGATAAAACAACTAATATTAACACACACACCCATCATATACTGTCAAATGCCTGGAAGTAGAGGAAAGTCATAACCTGGTACCAAAATGATGACAATGTTGGTGCCAGGCGGGCCTTGCGGGGGTGAGCATTCCACAGTCGTGGGATGGGGTGAGCACCGCCCAGAAGGGCCTCTCCCTTGTTGCCATCCTCAGAACCTCCCTCAGAGGAGCGCCTCAGATGTTGATCATAGTGAACGGGTAGGTTCATACCGGGAGAGGCACTCCTTCAGGTATTGCAGTCACTCTTCCATATAACTTACACATACTGTTAGCAATAGTGACTGGAAATAACTTTCTATTATCTTCATCCCAGTGCTTTTCTGTTTTATTTCTCTGCTCAGGTTGTCTACTGATAGATTTGCTGAGCAAACTTGCTACATTCTTTATGAGCTACCTTCCATTCTGTTATGTCAGTATGCACAGGTGTAAAAAATGATGAAATCAGGGACCAGTAAAGCAGATCCATCCCTTGTCAATGGAAAGTAATGAAAGTAATTTAAGGGAGGCTGTAGTTACAGGGTGTTAGAATGTTACCTAAAAGCAAGGGAGGAAGAAGGCAAAGTGACATGATGTAATTCTGATGCAGTGTGCGAGGTATTCTCAGAACTTGTCTGCTGTGAGATAGATGAGCCCATGATCTCTGGAGCTCCCATTTTACATCAGAAGTTGGAGATGGGTGCGAAATGCAAGTTGCATGTTCTTTCTCCTCCCTTATGTGTTGGATGAACTCACAGGGTAGGCAAGTCCAGTTAAGATGCATTTTAAGAGGGTTGCTTGGCCATCCCAACTATTCTACGCAACTCAAATGTTGAGGTTTCCTAGCACTGAGAACAATTTGTCTTATTTTGACATCTTAGTGGGTTTAAGTTTAACTAGCATTGAATTTTATATTGTCTTTATCCTAAAAGACAGCTATTACTAAGTGTCCAAATATTTGTACGCTGAGATCCCCACCTTCTCTTTTGATTAATCAAGTGCACTGAGCTCTTGAAATATTTCAGTGTAATGCTGAGCAAGTGGTAGGCTGTCTATTCTAAAGGTGCATGCTCCTAGCTAGCTTTCTACAATCTTGTTATAGATTTCATAGATCATAGAGTTGGAAGGGGCCTACAAGGCCATTGAGTCCAACCCCCTGCTCAATGCAGGAAACTAGAGGAGGGGGTCTCCCATCCAAGTAATAACCAGGCCTGACCTTGCTTAGCTTTCCACACTCAGACAAGCTGAGCCAGCGTGAGCCATGGAAGAAGGGTAGTACAGTAATACCTTGGATTGCAAGTAACTTGGTTTGAGAGCATTTTGCAAGACAAGCAAATTTTTAAATATTTATTTAATTTGTTTTGACTTGATATACAAGCGACGTCTTGCAATACAAGTACTGTAGTATGGCTTAAATTAAAAATCTCTGTACAAATTTTTTTGGGGGGATTTCATTTTGATATAAGAGTGTTTTGGATTACAAGCACATTTCCGGAACAAATTATGCTCTCAATCCAAGGCATGGCTGTATACATATAGCGAGGATAATAGGTGTGGTTTCCCCAGTCTTTCTGTGCATGATTATAAGGTTATAGAATGAGATGTGATTGGTCAGGTAACACAGAGAAACTGTGTTAGATACATTGTGTAAGATCCGACCCATAATATTTCAGGAATGAGTGTGGTAAATTCAGTGGTGATCCTTTCCCACTTGCTTGAAAGTACTCATGATAAGGTCTTTAAACTGGAGCTACATGTACTCTGGCTTTTATGGCTCCACTTTGCATCCCCCAGGGCTTTCATAGGGCTGGTCTTACCCTTTTGCTTGGCTCTCCTAAAAGGCATCCTAAGGTTTTGTTCCTACTCCTGCACTTTGAGCCTTTTTTTTCTTTCTTGACAGTTTCTCAACACTTCCTTTGATCCTGCATTCAAAGCCAAACAGTAAGCCCAAATTAATCTGTGTGCCTTAGATATGTAAACCCATAATGAAAGTGACAGTGAGAGAAGCAAGAATGATTGCAAGCAGAAGGGTGTTGAATGTGTCAGAAGAAAAGGTACGGGGAAATTGCTTTGATGCACCAGATTGAAATTATATAAATACATGTAAGCTAGCATGATGACAGCTCACTATCAAAGGAAACCCTGAATCATGTAAAGGAGGGTGGGAGGCACCTTTGACGTGCTGCTTGTTTCCATGATGTATTTTGAAGAGGAGGCATTTAGGCAAAATGTGGGTCATATTGTGAGCTTTTAGTAAGCAATATCTCGCTTTATATTTGAATCTTCCATGGCAAAAGGCACTCCTGCATGGAAGAACCAAGGAATGAAGCTGATTTGTAACTGGCTGCTTGCATAATAATATGAGAGGAACCGGCTGTGGGAGTATTGGTCCAAGTATTAGTTAAAATAGAGGTGGTAATTAACTACCTTCTTCTCTTCCCACCCCTCCTTTTCTCTCTCACAAGTATTGAATTATTTGTATAAGACCCAATTTAATGGACTCAAAGAAAGGTTTGAAAGTTTGTATCCGAATTGGAGAACCCTTCATTTCAATTCAGCAGGACATTGCTAGAAGATATTTACAAAGACAACAACCTTGATGCATTAACTGTAAAAATTATTATCACGTGTGTTGTACAGCTGTCTGAGTTTGTAGTAGGGCTTCCCGCAGGCAGCGTGACTGTACAGGCCCAGGTCTGCAATTGCCATCCAAGGGAGGGAGAAGGGATTGAGGGCCCAGAAGCCTTGGCTCTCCCCTCTGTCATGGGGTTGCTGTCCTTGATCAGGTACACAGTGGGAAACTGTAATGAGAGCCAGTGAGAGCTTGCATGAGCCTTGGCCTTGTCTGTTAGAAGGAAATCAGATGCTTTCACTTCTGTTTTTAAACAAACAACAGTTCCTTGTTAGAGGAACTATGGTTTGTTATAACAAACCAGGATCAGAATGTGGTTTTGGATCCTGGCTTATTCTACAACCATTGTTCAAACAAACTGGCAAGATTATCACTCTTTATACTGTGTGCTGATTGCCAGATTTATTTCCAAATTCGAAGTATTTCTGCTGTGCAAATGCTAATGTTATTTCTATTTCAGGTATTTTATCAGCTTTAATTATTCTCTATATCTTTCAAGGTCAACTAAAATGAGCTTATTTGACTTGCCCTGATCCTTCTTTTACAAGTTCTTAATGTTTTCAAATGTTTATCATTTTTCTTATTTCTTTAAATTGCACTAGAAATATACACCAACTTGTTATATAGGCTTTGAATGCATTTCATACTGAAAACAGATGTACCTCAGGTGTAGTACTCAATCATCTTTTGAACAATTTTCTAACAACCTTTCCCTTCTCAGAGAATTGTTTAGGGCGCAAGCCTATTGATTGCATCCTTGATGATTGGAAGCTCCCGAACTCGGGGGCTTCCAATCATCTAATGCAGGGTGGGAGGAGCAGCAGAGGCTATATTCATCTCCCCATCTACCCGCCCTGCATTTTTTGCTGGATGGGCTTTTTTGCCTGTCTAGTGATGATGCTTCGGAGGAGGAGGGAAGGAGGCCTCAGGATAGCTCGTATCCTGGCCTCTCCAGTCTCCTCCCCTCCCTGCCCACTGGAACCCCCCTTCCCCCCCAAGGTGAATTTCCGACCTCAGAGAGGCAGCCAGCGTGATTCTTTCCATGCTGGCTCTGAGGGGGAGGGGTCTGGGGTTGGATCTCTGACACCCCTTCCGAGGTCAGAGCGCTGTCTCTGACCTCAGAAGATTTTTATTGGCAATCACATGGGCCCTGGGATGCTCGCCCAGGGACCATAGGATTGCTCTCTTCATCTTCATATTTTCACATTATCTAGTTCTCTTAAGCTGTGTTTTTACCAGAAATACTTATTATTCGCACCTTATATTTTACCAACAATTTAATTATTGATAGTGCTGGAAAAAAATTCTATATACAAGTACGTATGTATAATGTACCTGTAAGAAAAGTAAACACAATCTTGCTTCTGTTGGGTGCATTATATGCAAAATCTCTCTCACCTGCACAGTTTCTAGTATTTTAAGAAAAAATGGTGGTAGTCTATTTGAGGGGCTGATTTTGTTATTGTTCAATCTACCTATAGATCAGATGGTGGCAGTATTACAATCTCAGCCTTCTGATAGCACATTTTCAGCTAGCTACTCACTCTAGGTATATAACCTATTAAGGAAATGACATTGGCTTGCATTAAGGGCATAAATATTGCCCAATAACCATTTTTTAGCTCCAGCTTTCCCTTTTAACAATACCATGTGTCTGTCATTACTGTATACTTTCTTTCCACCATAAATTCCACTCTACTAGAAATAAGAATAGCAACACCATGAGCACCCTTGGTGTGTGCCTCTGATCCTCAACACCTGGTATAACCAGATAGCCTGTGGCTTATGTTAACTATATAATTTATTTATTTATTTATTTATTACATTTATACCCCGCCTTTTTTCCTACAAGGAACTCATTATTGTATAACCAGGGGTATTATACAGTCTGTATTATATATATTTTTAATTTCTTTAAAAATATTTCTATATTGCCATTCCGCAAAAGTCACCAAGTTGGTGTTCAACAAAACAAAATATAACAATATCATAAAAACACAAAAATCAGAACTAAAACCATGCTGAAACATTAACATTACTAAAAGCCATTTAAAAGGCCAGATTGAAATGATGTGTTTTAATGCCTTTTTGAAAACGCGAGTGAGTGGGAGCCAGTTGCAACTTTGAAGGGAAAGCATTCTACAGATACAGGAGAAAGCCCTTTCACACATGCCCAGCCAGCAGGCCTCTTTGAGCAATGGCATTCTCAAAAGGGCTTTTCTTGCAGATCTTAATAATTAGACAGATTCATAATGAGACAGATGGTCCCTTAGATAGCCAGGCCCTAAGCTGTTTAGGGCTTTAAAAGTTAAAACCAACACTTTGAATTGAGCCAGGAAGACGATTGACAACTAGAGCATATCTTCCGATATTGGAGTGTAAGATCATTGGTGGTGGATATTTTGGTGATGATGTGTTGGTGCATTTCACCTCCATCCAGGGGTTTGGGAAATACTAACTTTCACACTACCAACAGCACTGCAATATTACATTTCTGTGATCCTGTTGCTTGCTATCAATCTATCAGAGCAATAAGACAATGGAATCAACTACCTAGGGAGGTGGTGGGCTCTCCCAGTCTGGAGGCATTCAAGGTGCGGCTGGACAGACATCTGTCAGAGATGCTTTGACCTGGATTCCTGCATTGAGCAGGGGGTTGGACTCGATGGCCTTGTAGGCCCCTTCCAACTCTACTTTTCTATGATTCTATGATTCCTTGTCATCCCCGTTGGAGCGTATATGTTTATATAAGGGGGTGAGTGAAGAGTTCATTGCCCCACAAGGTGGTGCAGTAGCAATGGTGTTCCTAGGGTGTGTCAAGCAAAGGATGCATGAAGACACACATAGTTAGAAATCATACGCGTGCTTGGCCATCTGCTGCACACTTCAACAAAGGATGTAAGCTCAAGGCTGGAAAGTCGAGAGTGGTTTTGGAAAGACTACATCAGATTCTGTGGGCTCCCACATTGGACAAAAGAGCCATCCTCCCTCCCCCGCAAAAAGGGAGCGAGAGAGACACATAAGAAAGAAGAGGCGCGTGGACCTTGCACGGTGAATAGCATCTGCCTGTCCCTCATGGCCACACAGGGGGATATCTTGGAGGCATCCAGTGCCATGGCTTCCTGTGCTACTCACCTGGTGATGGAAAGGGGCCCCAGCCCTTCTGTCTTGACCATAGTGGAAAGAATACCTAAATGGTGTGGCTGCATCCAATCTGACACAGCTCAGGAAGTAGATCCGAAGCATGGAAGACAGCCAGCCACGGAGGGAGCACCCAGCTCAAACCTACTTCATGCAAGGAGTTTTTTCCTCAATGCAGCAGCCCCCACTGCTCTTCTGCAAGCGGAAAGGGTGTCTCCCAACGGTCCTTCCAGCCACCACAAGTATCTCATCTTCTGGGCAATGCAAGGTAGAGAAGGCCAGTTGGGGCCTTTATTTGCCTGGTAAGGAGCTGAGGCAGTACGAAGCAGACGTAGGGTGGGCGGAGGGTGGTCCCCAACTCCATCCCCCTCCTGCTCTAGAGAGGAGAGACTTCTGAAGCTCCTTGAGGCAGCGCTAAAGCAGGGCAATGAAAAAAATCCATCTGCAGGGCTGTGAGCTGTGAGTCTAGGGCAGGGGTATGCAACTTTTTCAGTCCTGCAGACACTTTTGTTATTTGGGGGGGGTTCTCTTCTTGCCCCTTCCCCACCTGGATTCTCTCTTCTTGCCCCCTCCCCACCTGGATTCTCTCTTCTTGCCCTCCTTACCTGGAATCTCTCTATTTTCACCCATCCCCCCTCCTGGAGTATCTCCATTTTCACCTATCCCCCCACCTGGAATCTCTCTATTGTTGCCTTGCCCAACCTGGAATCTCTTTATGTTGCCCCCCTCGCCTGGAATATTTCTATTTTTGCATCCCCAGCTGGAATCTATGCTCACCTCCCTGCATGCACCTTCTCCCCCAACCCCCCATGCACCCTCCCCGGCCCCTAACTGCGATTCCTCCCCACTGCCTACCTCACCTCTGCACTGCCGAAGCTCTAAGGAGGAAGCAGGAAGTCAGCAGATCAGGAGCACTTTGTGAAGAAGCCTGCATGCAAAATTACTGATTAATGGAGGAGGTGCAAAGGGGCATGCAGCCTTTTAGAGTGCAGAGTCATCCATATCACTCTTTGACACTTGACCCCCTGACTGAGGGGTCAACGTGTACTGGTGAAGATGGACAACACTTGAAAGCGATGACTATCTCCAATCTATCAAGTCATCTCTAGTCCATCAGAGTGCAACTTCTGAATGGGGCATTCAGTGTTCCGGCAGAGACTGGATCAACTGCCAAAGTCTGGACCCAGAAGAATGGTCTCTCTACATGGAAGTCTTCAAGGACTTGACCTTGGACAGGCTTGTGGCTTACGCTGGCTCAGCTTGTCTGAGTGTGGAAAGCTAAGCAGGGTCAGGCCTGGTTATTACTTGGATGGGAGACCCCTCCTCTAGTTTCCTGCATTGAGCAGGGGGTTGGACTCGATAGCCTTGTAGGCTCCTTCCAACTCTATAATCTATGAAATCTATGAGCTGAGCCTCGACTCTTTGCATCCTCATGCAAAGCTCTCCTACCCAGGTTTGTAACAAGGTTTCTGGAGTAAAATTGTGAAAGCTTAGACTGACCCAGGGGTCTTCTTTATGCCTTTTCTCTGATTTGACTGATTTTTTTGGAGTTCAATCAAGGACCAATGAGCAGAAGTGATTTTCATCCCCAAGGTGGCCAAGACATCCATAGAATGCCAGCTTCATAAATTTCTTGACATCCAATCTTGTTCCCTCCCAGAGTCCCATTCTGTGGCAGAACTCAGAGTTCCTGAAACTGAGCCTCTGGAGCTTGACTGGGTCCTGCTAACATATCAAGACAGCCAGAGTACTATTTTACCCTGCTGGCTTCCTGGAGAGACTCAACCAATAGAACCTATGAATGTGCCTGTTTTCAGATGGCTTTTAGCACAGAAATCTTAACGGGGGGGGGGGGGGAGGAACATGCAGCATAATTCCTTATGTGGCTTTCCCTATACAAGCCTTTTCAAAATTCAATACAGGTGTCTTTTTGAAATGGCTGTCGTTCTTTATGGATGCCAACTGTGCCTTTATCTTAGTGTCTCCCTTGGGCATTGTTACTTTTTAGGTTATTGTTTCATGTTATATGTGAAACATCTGGAAGTCTGGAGAGGAATAAAAAGAAGCCAGGAATAAGTTTGATGTTTAGCTTTGTTGCTAGAAGGCCCAGGTGCTACCCCTGAGTCTCTGACATTTCTTATTGTGGACATGGAATCTGATGGGAAGAAAGTAGTGATGGATGTCACAGGGGCATGACGGCCTTCATAGCCTTGCCATCTGTCTGCCAAAAAGCCAGTGGAGGCACTCTCACACATTAAAATCCTGGAGGGAGGCAGTATTTGAAGATAACTAGATGGTGCTCAAGTGGCTCAAAGCTCTAATTTGGATGGTTAATCAATAGGTAATTTATGAGCCTTTTTATTTTTTGCACTTTACAAGGGATGATGGCGCGTGAGTGACAACAGATCCCCGTGTGTGCGAGATGGGAGATTAAAAAATCCTGTTCCCGTGTGTAGACGCCCATAAATCCACACATAGAAGTTCAGATCTTTCTCTCCCTCTCTGTGCAGCGTGCAGCGTTTCGGTTGCAAACAGCCAGCCAGCTCCTGTAATCTGATTCCAGCTGCCAGCTCCCCCGGTTTGTAGATTCCATGTAGCAAGGAAATAACTCTGTAACTCCACAGGTCTATTCTACCTGTTTATTTACTTTAGCAAGTAATATTCTACAGAGTATACATTCCTAGTTACAGTCCATGTGCAGAGTACAATGCATAGCAAGCATTTATTCCAGTGGAGCAAGGTTGGCTTTACTCCACCTCAGCAAAGACGTTACATGGTTGCATAAGTCCAGCAAGCAAAAGTCAGAAGAAAAGAGTGAAGAGAGAGAACAGTCCTGCTCTCTAAAATGGCTCCAGACAGAAAAACAAGTCAGTACATCACCAGAAAGCATAAACCATGTGACAGGCTCATACTGTTTCCCATACACTCTAGTAACCCCTGTGAGAGCACGAGATTCTAGAAAGACACAACAAACTTGTTTACCGCCATTCTGTTCCTTCCATGTTGTCAACAATGTGCTCCAGCTTGTGAATGTGATACATATCACAACAAGGGAATGGTTTCTTTGCTGGTAGGCAACAGCTTGCCTAAGGCCACCTAGTGAGTTCATAGCTGAGGTGAGATTTGATAGACCACTGGTCTGAGATGGGAGGGTAATTCATATATAGTCTCTTATCCTAGCTAAAGACTTTGTTGTTGTGATCATTTCAACCTTATCTTAATGCAAGTTCCTTGTTAAAAATAAGTCATTTCCTGCCTTTATGGATCTTTTCCATGGCAAATATGATAATACAATTCGAGACTCATGTAAAGGAGGACATTTTTTGAACAGGATGGCAATGTAGTACTCACAGAAATAAGATAATCAGTGAATTGTTCTACAGAATCTATTGACTTATGCACACTTTATTAAAGCAATAAAAATGGTTACACAGCAATTTATTTTGCTAATGTGAAGAACACGTATTCTAAAAATTGATGTTTTGCCACATTGTCCATTCATAAAAACCTATAATGCAGCTGATGCTTTTTTACCATTTGATTTTCATCAGCAGCTAATTACTTTTGGTATATAAAGCATTCATGCCTTAGTAAACTCCAAATTAGATTAATTTGGGACTGCATTTGTAGTCTGGAAATTATAGCTGGTTCAGAATGCAGCAGTCCGCTTTTTAATTAGGAGCAGGGCCGGTGCTACCATTAGGCCAACTAGGCAGCTGCCTAGGGCGCAGGGCTAAAGGGGGCGCCAGAAACGCCTTGAAAAAAAAATACAGCGCTCTCAAGTGGGAAGGGGGGTGCTAAATATCTGATCTTGCTTAGGGCACCAAACTGCCTTGCACCGGTCCTGATTAGGAGTAGTCCTAGAGACATATTACTACAGGCAGTCCCCAGGTTACGAACGAGTTCCGTTCTTCAAAATGTCTTTAAGTCGAATTTGTGTGTAAGTCAGAACAGCATAGTGTTCTATAAGTTAAAATTGGCATTTACGCAAATTGCATAAATTACGCAAATTGCGTAGTATACTACGCTATGTACTCTACGTAAATGACATAGTGCCGGGAAACCCAGAAGTCCGTTCTTAAGTATGGGTTGTCTGTAAATCAGACGTTCTTAACTCGGGGACTGCCTGTACAGTCACTGAAGAGCTGTTCTGGGTACGTAGGGATGTGCGTGGAGCTCGATCGAGGGGTGGAGGTGGGGCGATCTTGCCGGGCTTGACCCCCCGAAGCTCCGTGCGACCTACCTTTCCCAGGCTCGGCTCGTGTTCTCGTGAGCCGAGCCGGGGAAAGCGACTTCCGGATTCCGGCGCTATGTTTCTTTATGTTGAAAACGGCGACTTCCGGGTTCCAGCGCTACGCCATTTACGTAAAGTATAGTGTAGTAAACAGTAAAAACAGCATTTGCACAATTATTTATATAGTCTATGTCCATATACGAACGGCTCCCAGTTTTATAGCAGAATAGCTATATTCCACGACACATTCTTGAAAGAGAAAAAGAACCGAAACAAGTGAACAAACCCGTCCCTTGTTGAACGGAACGGAGCAAGTCAGTACGCTTATGCCAATTCTTCTGGAAAAGAAAAGAAGAAGGCAGATACTAATTTTGTCCAAAAGGAGGCAACGTCGGGACTCTCATTACTATACACCAGCTCCTAGTAAAAAGTACTGGGAGGCGTTCGTATATGGACATAGACTATATCAATAATTGTGTATTGGATACTTTAAACTGGGATGAATTCTGCTTGAAAAAATTGTATGTGAAAGTATTGATTACTTTATACTGAAGATGAATACTGTTTGAACTTGGTTATATTGATGAATACTGTTTGAGTTTGGATATCTTTTAAAAATTAAATTGAGTTAGTTTAATCACGGTGGTTTAATGTTTGTGTGTAGTATTGCATTTGCCGTGATTCTCCTATTTATAAACCCATTATTGGATGTCCATCTGGTGAGAAGGACTAGAGACTTATTGGTAGTGGTACATCACTTATGGGACTCTTAGCCAAGAGCGGTTGGTCTAACCACCTCCCTGTCTCTTTTCAGGAAATTGGTAAAACTCACTTGAAGGATAAAGTCTTCCTATAAAGGGTAAAGTCCCTGGAGTAGAAAAATGGGATCTGCAGTTTTGTTGTTTTTAGGTAACATCAGAAGGCTGAGGTCACATAGGATGAGTCCTGACTGTGGCTCCCTCCTATGCCAGGTGTTGTTCAGTTTCCTATGACAGAGAACATTTTTGGAATGGTGTAGCAAGAAATTAATTTTCAGCAGTTCTCACACCACTAAATATAATGCAGGGGCCCTCCTGTATCCATAGGACACTAGGGTGATGTCATGCTCCCACTGGAAGAATCTTCCTCAGAGGAAGAGCTAGAGCTCCCAGAAACTGAGAGCACTCCAGATTAGTCTCTGACACTAGACCAGGAGAGCTGGGCCCTCGTGGCAGAGGGCTGCAGGTCTATCCCCATCAGGGGGAGGTGACTCTGCCTCTGAGGCAGACGCTGAACAACCCCCTGGCCCCAGGAGCATCATCATCTCAAGCAGCAGGCCAGTAGGGCTCCCATGAGAAGGAGCGTTTACTTGCAAAGAAAGGCTCTTCAGAAGGAAGTGACTCCTCATGACTAGGACTCTGGCCAGAGAACTCTAATGTTCTACAGCTGAGCCCTGGGTGGGGGCTCAGCAGGCTCTGGCAATAAAAGCCTTCAGTAATTGCTTAACCAGTGCTAGAAACAATGCTGTTCTTTCAGCTCCGGTGTCTTCTACCTTGTCTCCCAGACCTTGCCCTGTGGTTGATGCTCCATGTTCCTAACCCTTGGACTCCTGCTTGACTCTGCTTCTGGACTGTGAAACATAGGGGTGCCCAACATTTTTGGACCCGTGAACAATTTTGAGAAACTGCTGGGGGCACCACCACAAAATGCCTAATCAGTGGATCTCTGTGTTGGCATCTACCTGTTGCATCTATGGATATTGGGCTGCATCTTCAGCAAACACATTTGTTTAATCTCTGTTGGACATCACAGTGTCTCTTTAATAAGGAATTGTCTAACTCAGCTAATTGCCGGCAGTGCAACACAGCTAATGTTATTTTTGAACATATGTTTTGGCAGTGACCAGTAGTTGCTTCTTTTTGGGAGGAGGCTGCACAAATTTTGTACTGAAACACTCTTTAATATTCACTGATGTACATGTGCTTTTGAATTATTTTCCTGCTTCATGGAAACTGACAAGGGGAAATGGATTCTCTGCAGCCTTTTAACAGCTAAAAGACTGATATTACAAAATTGGAAGGATAAAGCCTCACCTCCTATAATGCAGTGGATTGAGGAGCTTACAACATTTTCAGTATATGAATGGGTGGCATATATTAATGCCAACTTCAAATGGATACTTATTTGGAAATTTGGTCTGCTTTTGTTGAAGCCTACGTATAACTGCTAGAAAGTTATATGCATTTCATAAAAATGCATGTACATATATTTTTTAAAATGGGGAAAATAAAAAAAATAACTTATTTGGATTCCCATGGGCACCATGTTGGACCATCCTTCATGGGAGCCATTGGAGGTGCCCGCGGCAGCCACGTGGCCCCCCCCTGGAGTAACATATCTGACTGCCTGTGCTTTGACCTTTGCCTGCTATCTTGACCACTCCTGCCTTAGTCCGATCTCCACCAGACTGAAAGCTTTGTGCTTGAACATTTGCCTGTTTTGTTTCCTTGCTGTTTAGATAGCCCCTTCACTCAGAGTCAGCATCAGCCAAAGCAGGACAAGTGGGTCTGGTTACCACCTGGTTCCTACTTTTAGATTACCATGTTTGACCACCCTACATGTTGTAGTATGAGAGGAGGGTGAAAGAGAACATACTATTGCATCCAAGCAAGGAAGCCACAGCATGTTAAATAAGCTGCTTGAGTGTGGGGCCAGAAAGACCAGGCCCCAGCTGACCCGGGCATCTCCTCACCACCACTGCCGGGGAGAAGAGCAAGCCAGGCAGGTGGGTCCAGCTCTGCTGCTGCTGCCGCCGCCTGTGCGAGGCCAGCCCACCCCACCGCACCTGTGGGACTGCTGCCTGCCCCCTGCAGGCCCGGGCTCAGCCGGGAGCCGCCTTGCCCCACCTGCAGCTGCTTGATTGTGGGGCCAGAAAGACCAGGCCCCAGCGGGGGCGGGTCCGCCGCCGGCGGGGTCGCCACCGAAGGGGCGACTCCAAAGGGGGTCGCCCCTTTGGGGGAGCCACTTTGGGGGTGGCACGAGGGCGAGGGCCTGTCCCCCTGCTGCTGGGGATATAGGTGGGGCTGGGAGTTTTTAAGAGACGCTTCCTTTTTGAAGGGCTGGGGCTTTTTAGGGGTTGATTTTAGGGGTGGGTCTCCCGCCTGATTGGCGGAAGCGAGGAGGCATGTGTCTCTCCCAGGGAGATAGTGGGGGGAGTTCTGGGGGGCAAACAGTACCAATGTTGAGCGGCAGGCGTTGGCAGAGCGCTAGGGGCAGGCCACGCCGAGTAAGGGGAACAAGGGATCGATGCTTAATATCTATCCCTTGTTCCGGGCCTGCCAAGGGATAACTGGGGGATGTGTTGCTCCTCCCCCCACCCTGCGTTTGCTGTTGTGCAATGCCAGGTCCATTACCCAAAAAACATCTCTCATCCATGACTTGATCATGGATGGGGTGCGGACCTGGCATGTATTACGGAAACCTGGCTGGACGAGGCCGCTGCTCCAACTCTGGTGGCCTTGTGTCCGGCTGGTTTCTCATATGCCCAGCAGCCAAGGGTTGGGGGACGGGGAGGGGGAGTGGCTGTTATCTACCGGGAGTCCTTGGTCCTCACCAGACTCCCTCTCCGGGAGACCAAGTTTATTGAGTGCATGTACTGGAGGTTGGGTCCAAAGGGCAGCCTGGGGATTCTGCTCGTGTACCGTCCACCCCGCTGCACCACAGACTCCCTGGCCGAGGTGCTGGAAGTGGTCTCCGATGTGCGTGTGTTGTCCCCCAGGCTAGTGGTGCTGGGGGACTTCAACGTGCATTCGGGGGCTGCCCTCACGGGGGCACCTCGGGACTTCATGGAGACCATGGCTTTCTGGGAGCTGCACCCTGTATTAACTGGACCTACCCATGTAGCCGGTCATGCACTGGACTTGGTTTTTGTTTCCGGAGAGGGGGGAAATGATCTGGAGATCGGGGGTATATCCACCACCCCCTTGTCATGGTCAGATCACTATCTGGTGGGGTTGGATTTCTCGGTGCCACAACCCCTCTGCAGGGGTGAGGGACCTATTAGAATGGTCCGCCCCAGGCGTCTTATGGATCCGGATGGATTCCTGAACGCGCTTGGGGAATTGGAGCACACAAATGGTAGCTCGGTCGAGACCCTGGTGAATGACTGGAATGCTGCAATCACCAGGGCATTAGACCAAGTTGCCCCGAAGCGCCCTCTTCGCCTAAACAGAGCTCGCGCGGCGCCATGGTTCACTCTGTCGCTGCGAGCTATGAAACAAGAGGTGAGAAGGCTAGAGCGCCGATGGCGAAATTCCCGCTCCGAAGACGATCGAACACGGGTTAGAGCTGCATCTTCAGCCTACCGGGTGGCGGTGAAGGCAGCAAAAAAGAATTTCTATGCTGCCTCCATTGCGTCTGCAGAGTGCTGCCCCAGGAGGCTGTTCCAAGTGGTCCGGAGTCTGGTCGGTCCAGTCGCTCCGGGCCCACTGGAATAGTCAAAAGCCTCCTGTGAGGCTTTAGCGAAGCACTTCGCAGATAAAATCGATCGGATTAGGAGTGGGATATCGTACGTCGTGGACACAGGGAGTGAGCGGGAGGAGGCCAATGGCAGACCGGTTTTGTGGGATCGGTTTCGGCTTCTTCCTTCTGATGAAGTGGACAAGGTGCTTTCATCTGTGAGGCCGACCACCTGCTTGCTTGACCCTTGCCCGTCCTGGCTCATCATGAGCTGCAGGGAGAGACTGGGTGAGGGGATCAAGGCGGTGGTGAATGCCTCCCTCGAGGAGGGAGTGATGCCATCAGCCCTCAAGGAGGCAGTAATAAGACCGCTTCTAAAGAAGCCCTCCTTGGATCCCCAGGATTTAAACAACTTTCGCCCAGTCTCCAATTTACCATTTCTGGGCAAGGTGATCGAGTGGGTGGTGGGTGCTCAGTTGAAGGCACACTTGGATGAAGCCGATTATTTGGATCCGTGCCAGTCGGGCTTCAGGTCTGGACATGGGACAGAGACGGCCTTGGTCGCCTTGGTGGATGATATGAGGAGGGCTTTGGATAGGGGCGAATGCTCCTTTCTAGTCCTCCTCGATCTCTCAGCGGCTTTTGATACCGTTGACCACGGTATCCTCCTGGACCGTCTGGAGGGGTTGGGCTTGGGAGGCACTGTATTGCAGTGGTTCCGGTCCTTCCTCTCTGGAAGGTATCAGAGGGTAGTTCTCGGGGAGGAGGCTTCGGACCCTCGGCTGCTCACTTGTGGAGTGCCGCAGGGTTCCATCCTCTCCCCGATGTTATTCAACATCTACCTCAAGCCGCTGGGAGCTATCATCAGGAGGTTTGGGGTGCAGTGTCATCAGTATGCGGATGACACGCAGCTCTACCTCTGTTTTAAGTCCTCACCGAGGTTTGCCGTTGAGACCCTGTCCAAGTGCCTGGAGTCAGTGGCTGGCTGGATGGGAAGGAACATGCTGAAACTGAACCCCAACAAGACCGAGGTACTTCTGGTGGGGGACAAGGGAAGGTTAGGGGATGTTGACCTGGTGCTGAATGGGGTACATCTACCCCTGAAGGACCAGGTCCGCAGCTTGGGGTCATTCTAGACTCCCAGCTGTCCATGGAGGCTCAGGTGGCAGCTGTGAGCCGGGCGGCGCTGTATCAACTCCATCTGATACAGCAGCTGCGCCCCTACCTTCCTAATCACCTGCTCCCATCAGTGGTTCATGCCTTGGTCTCCTCTCGCCTAGACTACTGTAATGCGCTCTACGTGGGGTTACCCTTGAAGACGGTCCGGAAGCTTCAGCTGGTACAGAACGCGGCGGCTCGCCTGATTAAGGGCAGCCGCCGGCGTGATCACATCACGCCAGTGCTTAATGAGTTGTACTGGCTACCAGTTGCTTGCCGAGCCGAATTCAAGGTGTTGGTTTTGACCTTTAAAACCCTACACGGCTCCAGCCCAGCTTATCTCAAGGAGCGCCTCCGGCAACATCAAGTAGGCCGCTCAACAAGGTCTGCCACGGACGGCCTTCTCCTTATCCCATCAGCCAGAGCAGCCAGGCTGGTGGGGACTAGGAAGAGGGCCTTCTCTGTGGCGGCCCCCACATTATGGAACTCCCTCCCTAGTGACCTTCGCCATGCCCCCTCCGTGATGAGCTTCCGCCGTGCATTAAAAACATGGCTGTTCAGGCGGGAGGAATATGGGGTGGGTTAGGTTTTTAATGAGAATTTTTTATATTGTTTTAATTATTATATTTTATTGTGTTGTTTTGCTGTATTTTAATTGTACATCGCCCAGGGTAGCCGGGTGACCGGCCAGATGGGCGATTGATAAATATAATAAATTAAATAAATAAATAAGCTGTGATCATGGCTTGAATATGCAAGATGGCTGCATGTCCACACCGCTAGGCCCCTGGGGTTAAAGAACCCACTGTGGCTTAGAGTGACATGCAAACCAGCTCACTGTGTAATGCTTTGATGTGACTGTGAATCTTAAATTCAAAATGGTACCGATGACAGCTTGTCTGAGTGTGGAAAGCTAAGCAGGGTCAGGCCTGGTTATTACTTGGATGGGAGACCCCTCCTCTAGTTTCCTGCATTGAGCAGGAGGTTGGACTCGATAGCCTTGTAGGCTCCTTCCAACTCTATGATCTATGGAATCTATGGACAGTGTTGGCAGCTAGTGTGGTAGGGAGGAGCCAGCAGTGAAGGATAGCGTGTGTGTGTGTGTGTGTTTGTGTAGCAAGTAGATTCAAGGATGTATACTTGGTTTATGAGCAAGTTTGGGGATTCTGACTCGAGACCTCAAGCCAAGTCATCCCCATTTACCTTATTTGCTTGTGTTCTTATGTATGTTGTACCTTTTTCCTGTGATTGTTTCAAGATATTTTTTTTAAGTTCATGGATAGGTTAGCTTTTTCCTCTTTGTTTTTCTTTTCTCCTTTTAATAAGCATAGCAGGTCTCTTAAAGATTTTTGAACAGTGCCAATCTTGAACAGACAGCTTGTTTAGTATCAAAACTGAGTAAGCTGACTGCAGTAGTGTTCCCCAAGCACCCCCACCT
Source organism: Shinisaurus crocodilurus (assembly GCA_021292165.1). Classification (NCBI taxonomy): domain Eukaryota; kingdom Metazoa; phylum Chordata; class Lepidosauria; order Squamata; family Shinisauridae; genus Shinisaurus; species Shinisaurus crocodilurus. Next base: position 54,673,952 of record CM037881.1, on the reverse strand, counting down.
CCACCCTTTCCATTTCTTTTTAAAGACATGGGCTCACTCTCATGAGCAAACCCAGTGAAATTCCGGGGGGAAAGAGATTTGCAATACCCACAAGGGTGTTAATAAAGCAACTGTAATTTGCTATGCAGCATGCAGCTTGTTCATGAGAAGCCAGGATTTCTGGCTTATTGTTACATGCGAATGCAACCAGAGATTTGTGTATAATTCCAGAACTCAGAAGTGTCTTCCCCTGGCTTTGAGAGTGATAATGTTCACATTACATTTTCATAAATCTTCAGATTGGTGGGTGACTTGAGAATGCATCCGTTTCTTTGGAAACCAAAATGATAAGCTATGTTGAGAATCGAGCTATGTTAAAAAAAAACACATGAATTTGTATAAATGAACAAGGAACTTCAGCTCTTCTTTTTAAAATTTTATTTTTGACTGAGGTTGTGAATTATTTCCTAGGGCCCTTCCTAAAACGAATTAATGGAAAGAAGAGATTGATTAAAGTTTCTGTTTGCAATTTGAAAGAATTATGACTTGGAAAAATGGTTTGTAATTAGCTGAGAATGAAATGTTCTCAGAATAATATTGCATTAGTTTATAGATGAAATGGCACAAGGCTTTTAAATATCCTCTTAGGCTTTCTTGTTTCCAGTTATTAGGTGAAGGGTTTGGGCATTTTGCCTACGATTCAGATAATGAGTCTGGCAATAACAACATTGGGCCTTGCTTTTATGGTTTGATGCTATCGAGGCTGCTTGCAAGGTTTTAATTTATTGTGTACATACATGTGTGTGCAGTGGAGAGGATAACAGTTGGTCTTACTAGAAAGTTGGTAACAACTCCTCCATCCTTTCATTTAGGCATTCCAGAGACTTGGGTGTGGCTTCTAGTGAATTCTTAACTTGAATAGAACATCTCTGCTATATTACAGACTGAAGTCTAGAACCTCTCATTTTTTGAGGAAAAATGCCATTAATAAAATTGGAATAGTTTATGTAGATTTAAGAAACTTGCATAGAATTAATGAATGCAGAATTTGGGCTTGTTCCAAAATTAACCCCCCTCAGCCTCATTGATTGGATTTTGGGTAGTGATGGCATAAGAAGGATGGGAAGGGAGAGAGAGATACGTATTGTGGGGTGCGGACAGTTTGTTTGGAAGAGGAGGGCAGGAAAAATGACTGAGTGGTTGTTGTGGGGCATTAAGAAAAAATGAATGTTATTTTTTTTAAGCATTTAGTTTTTAGATACTGATACAAAGTCATTTACATCTTGCCTAAGGAAGCCAAGTCTATATAACTGCAGCCACATGGATTCCAATTATATTGTGAATCTTAAATATAGGATAGGGGAGTTTTAAGAGATTATGAAGTCCTCATGTATATTAACACACTGTATTGATGCATATCTTAAACAATTCTGGGTTGGATCCAGACTAAGGCTGCAATGCAGTAGATGTGTGTACGATGGCACTGTAAGTTAGTGGAACCTAGTTCCCACTGAAATTAATGAGAATTAGGTTCAACTAACCTAGTCTGGATTCAGCTTTCTGTCCTCTCATTACCTCCCTCCCTCATTATGTTTTGCAGAATGAAGATGTAGTTTGCACTTCTTGTGCATAATTCAGCATACATTTTGATCATGGGCCAAGGCTAGCTGTACAATTTTATGTATGCTTACTTAGTAGTAAGTCTCATTTTGTTTAGATGGGTTACTCCCTAGGAAGTGAGCTTAGGATTGCCACTACCAGTGGAGTTCAGCTCCTGGGTTCCATATACTTCTGTCCTGATCTAATCATGCTGCCTTCATATCAAGTGACAGGTGTCTCTCATAGGAGTAAAGATGAGTAAGGAGTGACCATCTTTAAACATGTTAGAGGAGTCATATTTTTCTGGAATAATCTTATAAAGTTGGTTTAGCTCTACTTAAAGAGCCAGCATTGCATAGTGGTTAGAGCAGGGCTCTCCAACCTTGGGTCCCCAGATGTTGCTGGCCTACAGCTCCCAGCATACCCAGCCAGCAGGGCTAATGGCAAGGGATTCTGGAGCTGTAGTCGAGCAACATCTGGGACCCAAGGTTGGAGAGCCCTGGGTTAGAGTGTTGGATTGAAACTCAGGAGATCCGGGGTCTAGTCCCCCACTCAGCCATGAAACTCACTGGGTGACTTGGGCCAGTCACTGACTCTCAGCCTAACCTACCTCACAGGGTTGTTGTGAGGATAAATGGAGGAGGATTATGTAAGCCCCTTGGGTTCCTTTCAGGAAAAAAGGCGGGATATAAATATAATAAATAAATAAATGAACAAATACTTAACATAAAACAGACTAATAAGTTGTTTGAATGAACTGTAAGTGACTGCTCCCAAACACTAACCCCTACCTTTTGCCTGCCTTCTTAGTATGTAATTTTACATGACCTGTGCTCCATTCCTCTCCAGTAATAATGTCTGTCATGATAAGGAGAACCCAGGGGCTTGTTCATACAATGGGCACCTGGATGGTTGTCTCTAGCGATATATCAGCAGTTTCCCTAAGAGCAGAAGTGGGGAGCCTTTGGCCCTCCAGCTTGCTGGGCTCCAGCTCCCATCAGCCCCAACCATTGGCCATGCTGGCTGAGACTGATGGGAGCTGAATCCAACAACATCGGGAAACACAGATTCCACACTCCTGGCTTCTAGTGTGATGGGGGGTGCCCCCCCCTCTTTTTTCAGGGCGAAGAAGAGATATATAGATCATGGCGGGCTGTCAAATTGTGTGTGGCTGTGGCTGTGCCTTGCCCAGGAAATAAAAGTTTTCCTGATCTTTGGATAAAGGGCCTATTTAAGGGTTTGTAGCTGAGGTTCCTGCTGAATGGTTGTTGGGTATGTTGAAGGATTCAGTTCCTTGAGTAGCAGCAGGCATGGCTCTGTGTTATGAAATAAAGTTATGTATGTTTTGGAGGAAAGGTAACAATTCGAAATGCTATGAAAAAATGCAAGATACCATATCTGTCGGAGCTTAGCCTGGAAACTTGGAACAGATACAGTGTAAACTTGTGAACGCCCTCACTGTAGTTTGCTATGGC